>JAMWET010000573.1:0-600000 GCA_024036415.1 Prochilodus magdalenae
TGGCACAGTCTGAAAAGGAATGAGGTTCTTTGATTTCTGCATTAGTTTGGTCAGTTGGTGATAATAGATTATTAAAGGTATAATTCATAAATTAGCGCATTTGTTCTAATGTCCTAACAAGGACAAATAAGTCTGGGTTAATTTACAATAATTGACTTCAGTGGTAATGAGTCCAAGATTAATTTGTTGTTTGTTGATTGAATTATGTCTCTTTGTATTGTACAGTACCAGTCAAAAGTTTAGACACAGCTACTGATTGAAGGTTTTGAAATTGTACCTTAATGCTTTACTTTAGAATAACAGTGAAAACATCAAACTATTAAAAAGTTCTCATGGAATTATCCAGTCCACCTTAAAATTCTTCAAAATGGAACTTTACACAAGGATAAAACAGCTTTTTTAACTTTTAATAGTGGCTGAAGGAATTTTGGATGATTTTTTTTAATCTGTCCATAATCTTATGTGTCCAAATATTCACTTTTATATTATTATATATTCACATTTTTTTTTTTTGTTACAGAAAATGTACATTAGAGGTGACAGTACTGCAGAAATATAACACTGTGATGCATCAAGAGTATATGTGATATATGATCAGTTAGTTAGGCGTGTCCAAACATTTGACTGGTACTATGCTTCTCAGTGAAGGTGGCTACTAGCAATTTTAAAGAACAGACATGCTATACTACACGTTTAACTGTTACAAAACACTGATGTTACATTTACTGGCGGCTTAAATTAGTCAGTGCTATCACATTTGTAATATCCACAGTTTTCAGCACGCATGAACACATTTTGCACAAAATTGGTCTTGTGTGAACGTTAATGGCACATCTCATATATGTGCATTGAACACAAGGGCTATTTTCAATTCAAATGATCAGCACTTCTAACTGTACAGCAAAAAGCATTATAGTAATCCACGGTCTTTTGTCTGTTTACATATAAAGGGAGGTGAAATATATGAGCTGGGATGAGTAGTTGCATCCTGGATGTTGTTCACTTTTACAAAAGAAGCACACTATCTGTGAAGAAAAGCATGGCCAGCCAATAATGTACGAATTCCACATTTTCTTTTCTTTTCTCTCATTGATGTCCGTGGGCCATATGCTGTGATTACGGCACCCTAAAAGGTTCATTATTTTTATGCGAATAATGACAACACTTCTCACGATCCCGTCTATGAGTCAACTGAGCCTCGACTGCCTACTATGAAGCCCAAAATAGACTGGCCAACTGCGGCCAGAACAGACATCCTATTTTAAATGTTTTTTGGAGCCCACATATACACACTAACCAAACACAATCATTGTAGGGGCCGCACGGAAATGAATGAAGCCTTCGCTACAAAGACTCACAGACATCAAATGTCTGGCACTTATTGCATTTGCACACTTTGAAAAAAAAAAAAAAAGGTGCCAGAGGGATTTACGTAAGCAATGCCATAGACAAAAACATCTAAGCGACACCATTGGAAAAGCAGATACATTTGGCTCTTCTTTCAACTGAATATATAACATTGACTATGGCAGTCTTTGCACCAAAGGAATCAACAGACAGAAATGAAACTTGGTGGGTAGGTTTGACATTGTGGGACATGCGGAAAACAGCACGGCATGGCACTAACCAGTCCAGCACAACATAGCTAAAGGCTGGGTATAAGTGCTTTTTGTGCTATTAGTCCCAAATGTTTACAATCTATGTGTGGAGGCACCAAGATGAGCGGTTTATTGTCATGCATTACATGTCCAGAAGACCCGGTGTCACTCCAACCGTACAGCAACATCTGCAGAAACTGTGTGAGAATATTCAAGCTACATGGGATGGATTATCTCAGGGCACCATTAAGAACGTCTACAACTCCATTCCCAGATCTGACATGTTGCATTAGCAAACATAGGGGCCTAATGCCATATTTAGAGACACTACTTCTGTATGTGTAGCTCAAGAAATATTGCCCATATCAGTTCAAATGTACCATCATTTATTGTTCCTGGTAACCTTCCCAATTGCAATCAGACAACTTTTTTTGACGCTATGTGTAGTAGTCCTTGTATGATCTGTTTTACTCACCAAAAGTTCATTTCTGTGATCAAGAATGTTCCCCGTTGCTTTCATTGGCTATCTCAGCGAAAGGTGTGTGGTCACTGGTATTAATCCAAGCGTAGCATGGGGCAGGGATTCTCAAACTAGTACTGATCGACCAGAGTTTTGCTCATCCTGATCAGATCATGCAGGTTTTTGCTCCACCCTTATTTTTTCCTGCTGACCCATTCAAGTCTGTCTAAATATTATCAGAACCTCACAGTTCAGGTATACACCCAACTTACTGTAGCGAGGACAGAACATAGGGGTCCAACTAAAAAGGAAGTGCTGAATCACAGAAATCTTATCCATATGTGTGCAGACAAGGGTTGATGAAGATTAGGCTGAAAGACACCACCCATTGAAAGGTTCCTCAGGGAACTAAAGGTTGTTCTTCTATGACATCACTCCATAGAACCCTGCTGAAGTCTTCATTTTTAATGTACTGTGATAATACAGTGAGAGTTTATAGCTGCAGCAGTATGGCTGCTGTGGATGAGGTTCTCAGAAACGTTCTGATGCCAGCAAAACAGGACGGGAGGGTGCTGCGACTCTGTCTTTCATTATTAATAAAGATGTGACAACAGTTCCAGCCCGACATCCCTGGAGCCCCACACACAGCCGTAATGTGCAGCTGGTGACGGGCCTATAGCGCCAGCACCCACACATGCTTCGAGAACCATGCTGTTGTCTCTCACACACACGCACACAAAACACATACGATCCCACCATAACCCATAATTATTCATGCTGCTTTAAGTGCTCCTAGCCTGATATCAGCTTCGCGTTTGTTAGGGAATCTGGCTTTAGAAAGAGACAAGAGAGAAAGAGAGAGATGGAGAAGGGAGAAAAAAAATCGGGGAGAAAAGGGTAAAAGCTGAGTGTAGTGGAGTGTGAGTGCTTCCCCCAGGCCAACGCTGCAGCCTTGATTGATTTAAAATTACTACTTGAGACGCCAACCAAAGAGGCAGATGGACTGAAACGCTAATTTTAAACATCTCATCTCTGGTAATTTCAAGGCCCTGATGTTTTCTTAAACATGCCACTCAGCTGAGAGAGAGGCAGTGGATCTGGCTCTGGCTGCAAAAACTGCTACGCTTTATGTGTGTTGCCCATTCTGTTCTTATTCATCATTGCATGCTCTCAGGCACAGTGATCAAAACAAATATAAGCTCACACTGTTCAGCCAGTCAACAACCCCTGTTTACAAGCTTTCAGTTACCAGATTTCACTTCCACGATTTCAACTGCCACATTTCAAAAGCTTAAACATTTCGGGCAAGGGAAAAGCTATCTGGCAGCAATCCATCCATCCATCAGTCCATCCTATGCGTATATGTAAGTGTCTATCTACAGGGGTTGGACAATGAAACTGAAACACCTGGTTTTAGACCACAATCATTTATTAGTATGGTGTAGGGCCTCCTTTTGCGGCCAATACAGCGCCAGTTCGTCTTGGGAATGACATATACAAGTCCTGCACAGTGGTCAGAGGGATTTTAAGCCATTCTTCTTGCAGGACAGTGGCCAGGTCACTACGTGATGCTGGTGGAGGTTCGTCCTTCTTGTTGGTATGCTGACATTACCCTGGATACCGTGGCTCTTGATACATCACAAAGACTTGCTGTCTTGGTCACAGATGCGCCAGCAAGACGTGCACCAACAGTTTGTCCTCTTTTGAACTCTGGTATGTCACCCATAATGTTGTGTGCATTGCAATATTTTGAGCAGAACTGTGCTCTTACCTGCTAACTGAACCTTCACACTCTGCTCTTACTGGTGCAATGTGCAATTAATGAAGATTGGCCACCAGGCTGGTCCAATTTAGCCATGAGACCTCCCACACTAAAATGACAGGTGTTTCAGTTTCATTGTCCAACCCCTGTACATATCTGTCTATTTGGAGCAAACTCAGAATTTGAGGCAGCTCATTGCTAGTTAGTCATTTTAATGTACTGAATTAACATAAGATATTTTACATGTTAAATCAAATAAATAAGCGTGCATTAAAATTAGTAATGTAAAGTTATTCGGATTGTGTTAACCCATTCTTATTTAGAACATCAACACAACATGGCATCTGATCAGAGTTGTTTCAACTTATGTACATAACATGAGTTAGCTAGTTTATGAGGGCTACATTTAGTTTTTAAGCACTGTTGTCATCAAAAAAAATAGCTGCACCCAGAAGGAAGTGTGGGGTTGCAATGCTATTTGAAAGGAAGATAAAGGTTACCAGGAAAAATAAATGATAATAAGTTTAGACTGATATGGGTGATATTTATTGAGCAACACATACAGAAGTACCGTCTGTCAATAGGGCATTGGGCCACCATGGTTGCTAAAGCAACATCCATATGTTGGCATGGAATTCTAGAGGTTCCTAGGGGTGTCCTTTGATAATCTTTTCTATGCATCTTGAATATTCTCACACACTTCCTGCAGATTGTGTGGTAAGGGTGGGGGTGGAGTCACACCAGGCCTTCTGGACGTGTAACACTGTATTTCTTAAGATTAAGAAGTATTCTTTGCTTTATATGCTACAGGGCAGTACGGACACTGACGTGTTCTGTAATTTACACCTATACGCAGCATACCTAAAGCAATTCTGAAGTAGGAGGAGTCAGGTAGAAGTCTTGTTAAACATGCTATTTAGTACTGTTTATTTATTATGGTTTTAGGTCATGTACCTCACATACATATTATTCATTACTGCAAACATATGTGCATCTGTGTGCTTTTTTACTGCAGGCTCAATCAAAACCTGACCCTGAGTCAGAAGTGCTAGATCTCAGGACTAAGCGTTTTAAGGGTTTTAAAAGATACTAAACTTCTAACATATTAAAAGCACAATAAGATATTTAAATTTTTTACATTTTTGATGTCCAAGTTCAGAAATCACCACATACCTGTGACTTTTCACACATTATGATTTAAAGATTGACTCATTATGCACAAATGCTTTATGAACATGTTAGCATGGCATGCCAACTATGAAAAGCTATGCTCCTCTAAATGCTTGTCTGAAATTAATGCATTTGACCATCTGTTAGGAGTATGTTTCATATTAGGGTGTTCATTTAGCCTCCAGAGTGTAGGAAAAATGGCAAATAAGCCAATAAGTGGGCTGCAAAACATGTCCTCAAAAAACTATTGATTGGTGAACTTCACTATCTTCAACTGTTTAAATACAAATAAATGAAATAAACTAAATTAAATCAGATGTACCTTGTGCTCATCTCAAAATGTTTTTCATATCTATCTATCAATCTGTTGATCTATCTATCTTAAATAAAGGTCATGCTGAAGGCTCAAAAGATCACTGGGGTCTATGTATTCTCCATCACAGACATGTACACCTCTGTGTAAATCCAAAAGCTCCCAGCAATGTATATGACCCTTACATGAGTTGTTCTCTCTCCTGCTGTCTGGAAGAAAGTGCCATAGCATTTGCATCCTCACATTCAAACTGTGTAACCATTTCTTTCCACAAGCCAGCAGATTCTTCTATTCCCAAAGACTGAACTGACAGATATCTTGACACTCACGCACACTTAGTTTCAAATAAAGCTATCCAGCTCCCCACTTTCTGCAATTCTAAATTATTGTGTGAGGTACTGTATCTAAATAATCTATCATCTGTGTATTTTCACACTGTGATACTGCATGTTAGTAATTCAAATAACTGACTACTTGCATTTATCTACACATAAAGGTGCTTGCTGCTAGAACACTGTATCTACCATGTACTGCATTCCATTGCTGTTCTTATAACTTTTTCAGTGACTGATATGTTCATATAAGGTAGCCTATGCTAATATGTTATAGCATGTTACATCTTTCCTTGCACAAATCTACATTTCAAAACATTTCACTGCTACATTTCAAACACATACTACCATACCTAACTGTATGTTGAAATAGTAGCACACCACCATTAAAAGTCCATTCATTCTTGCAGCTTGGCAAGTGTACTATTATGTAGTTTGGTTTATCTCTCTGTGCAGTGTTATTGAAAGTCTGCTGAAACGTTTGTTGCCTTCTGTTTACCTGTGACTGAGTTATCGATTGAGGCATTCAGAGACACATACAGAGACCACCAGCACAACTGTGTGAGAATATTCCAGCTGCAATAAGCCAATAAGTGGGCTACAAAGAATGTCCTCAAAAATGATTGATTGGTGAACTCATACTATCTTCAACTGATTGAATACAAATAAATTAAATTTACTAAATGAAATCAAATGCATCTTGTGCTCATATTAAAATGTTTTTTTTAATCTATCTTTCTGTCTGTCTGTCTGTCTGTCTGTCTGTCTGTCTGGCCACACTCAAGGCCACACTCAAAGACTGAAAAGATCACAGGGGTCTATCTATTTTCCATCACAGACATCACAGATTTGTAGTATAACATTAAAGCCCAATAAACTTAAATACGGTTTATTTGGCCACTGGAGAACGTGTCAGCTTTTAAAGAGTCCATGCTCCTCCTCTAATTTAACACAGGTGTGCGCAATCAGAGAAGGAGAACACATTATGTGCTTGCTAAGCAGCTAAGCAGCAGCTCTGCGTCTCCACCGCCATGTTCTTCACTTGTGCTTCTTGCACTTAACCACCATGATTAAAGTACATCTTTTATTAAAAGATTAGAATTTTATTATTAAAAATAATTAATAGTCAGAAACAATAATTGATTTGAGCACTGAAAGGTCAGTATTTGCAGTGGCCGGATACTTTGGCAGCAATGGACAAAGCTATAAAGGCTTCACTGTTAAAATTGATAGTTGTTGCTATGGCAGCAGGTGGAAAAGTTGTGAAACATTAGGAAAAAAAAAAAACCAAAAGCTACACACTGGAGAACTCCGCACGCTTAGAATTTACACACTGGAGAATTCCGCACGCTTAGATTTACACATTGGAGAACTCCACACGCTGGAGAACTCCACACGCTTAGAATTTACACACTGGAGAACTCCACACACTAAGAATTTACACACTGGAGAACTCCACACGCTTAGAATTTACACACTGGAGAACTCCACACACTAAGAATTTACACACTGGAGAACTCCACACGCTTAGAATTTACAAACTGGAGAACTCCACACGCTTAGAATTTACACACTAGAGAACTCCACACACTGGAGAACTCCACACACTGGAGAACTCTAAACATTCAGAATCTACAAACTGGAGATCTCTACACGCTTAGAATTTACACATTCAAGAACTCTACACGCTCATAATCTACACACTGGAGAACTCTACATGCTTAGAATCTACACACTAGAGAACTCTACACACTGGAGAACTCTAAACATTTAGAATCTGCAATATGGAGAACTCTACACACTAAAGAACTCTACACAATTAGAATTTACACATTCGAGAACTCTACACGCTCAGAATCTACACAATGGAGAACTCCACACGTTCAGAATCTACACACTGGAGAACTCCACACGCTCAGAATCTACACACTGGAGAACTCTTAATGCTCAGAATCTATACACTGGAGAACTCCACACGCTCAGAATCTACACACTGGAGAACTCCACACACTCAGAATCTACACACTGGAGAACTCCACTCGCTCAGAATCTACACACTGGAGAACTCCACACACTCAGAATCTACACACTGGAGAACTCTTCATGCTCAGAATCGACACACTGGAGAACTCTACACGCTCAGAATCGACACACTGGAGAACTCCACACACTCAGAATCTATACACTGGAGAACTCTACACGCTCAGAATCTACACAATGGAGAACTCCACACGTTCAGAATCTACACACTGGAGAACTCCACACGCTCAGAATCTACACACTGGAGAACTCTTAATGCTCAGAATCGACACACTGGAGAACTCTTAATGCTCAGAATCTACACACTGGAGAACTCCACACGCTCAGAATCTACACACTGGAGAACTCCACTCGCTCAGAATCTACACACTGGAGAACTCCACACACTCAGAATCTACACACTGGAGAACTCCACACACTCAGAATCTACACACTGGAGAACTCCACACACTCAGAATCTACACACTGGAGAACTCTTCATGCTCAGAATCGACACACTGGAGAACTCCCCACGCTCAGAATCTACACACTGGAGAACTTCACACGCTCAGAATCTACACACTGGAGAACTCTTCATGCTCAGAATCTACACACTGGAGAACTCTACACGCTCAGAATCGACACACTGGAGAACTCCACACACTCAGAATCTATACACTGGAGAACTCTTCATGCTCAGAATCTACACACTGGAGAACTCCACACGCTCAGAATCTACACACTGGAGAACTCTTAATGCTCAGAATCGACACACTGGAGAACTCTTAATGCTCAGAATCTACACACTGGAGAACTCCACACGCTCAGAATCTACACACTGGAGAACTCCACTCGCTCAGAATCTACACACTGGAGAACTCCACACACTCAGAATCTACACACTGGAGAACTCCACACACTCAGAATCTACACACTGGAGAACTCCACACACTCAGAATCTACACACTGGAGAACTCTTCATGCTCAGAATCGACACACTGGAGAACTCCCCACGCTCAGAATCTACACACTGGAGAACTTCACACGCTCAGAATCTACACACTGGAGAACTCTTCATGCTCAGAATCTACACACTGGAGAACTCTACACGCTCAGAATCGACACACTGGAGAACTCCACACACTCAGAATCTATACACTGGAGAACTCTTCATGCTCAGAATCTACACACTGGAGAACTCCACACGTTCAGAATCTACACACTGGAGAACTCTTCATGCTCAGAATCTACACACTGGAGAACTCTTAATGCTCAGAATCTACACACTGGAGAACTCCACACGCTCAGAATCTACATACTGAAGAACTCCACACGCTAAAAACCTATACACTGGAGAACTCTTCATGCTCAGAATCGACACACTGGAGAACTCTACACGCTCAGAATCGACACACTGGAGAACTCCACACACTCAGAATCTACACACTGGAGAACTCTTCATGCTCAGAATCGACACACTGGAGAACTCTACACGCTCAGAATCGACACACTGGAGAACTCCACACACTCAGAATCTACACACTGGAGAACTCTTCATGCTCAGAATCTACACACTGGAGAACTCTTCATGCTCAGAATCTACACACTGGAGAACTCTACACGCTCAGAATCGACACACTGGAGGACTCCACACGCTAAAAACCTATACACTGGAGAACTCTTCATGCTCAGAATCTACACACTGGAGAACTCCACACGCTCAAAATCTACACACTGGAAAACTCCACACACTCAAAATCTACACACTGGAGAACTCTTCATGCTCAGAATCTATACACTAGATAACGCTACACACTCAGAATCTACACACTGGAGAACTCTTCATGCTCAGAATCTATACACTGGATAACTCTACACATTGGAGAACTCCACACACTCCGAATTTGCAAGCTGGAGAACCCTACACATTGAAAAACTCCACACACTCAGAATCTACACACTGGACAACTCTACACACAGAGAAACTATACACTAGAGAGCTCTACACGTTGGAGATCTCTACACACTCAGAATCTACACACTGGACAACTCTATACACAGAGAAACTATACGCTAGAGAGCTCTACACATTGGAGATCTCTATACACTCAGAATCTACATGCTGGTGATCTCTTTACAGACAGAATCTACACACTGGAGAACTCTTCATGCTCAAAATCTACACACTGGAGAACTCTTCATGCTCAGAATCTATACACTGGAGAACTCTACACACTGGAGAACTCTACACACCGGAGAACTCCACATGTTCAGAACGTACACATTGGAGAACTCCACACACTCGGAATTTGCAAGCTGGAGAACCCTACACAATAAAAACTCTACACACTCAGAATCTACACACTGGACAACTCTACACACAGAGCAACTACACACTAGAGAGCTCTACTTTATTTTGGTTATCACGCCATGTTGTGCTGGACTGGTTACTGGGGTACTGGTGCAGTGTTGGTTGGTGATTGTATTTGTAGTTGTATGGCTGTTGATAACTTGCCTGGTATGTCTTCTTACTCTATGCCAAAGCTACAATATCAGATCCTTAGTATTTCATTTGATATTCACACACTCTGAATGAGTGAGCGCAATGCCCTTCCAATGAAACACAGTAGATCTCCTGAGCTTGCATTAGCTCATCAAGCAGACCCTGTAGTCATGTGAGCTGAGGCGCTTTAAAAGGTCTTTCTGGATATCTCTAGCTATCTGCGGGTACACCTTACTATGGGCTGAGTCAGAGGAAGTCAGCGGCTGTCAGGCTGTCACACTTACTGATGATGACAGAGAGGCATGGCTTCAGGCCCGTCACACACATACACACGTACAGACGTATATACACACACACATACACACACATACTCCCCATACCCGATCTGCCTCTATGTGTTTAAAGACAGGGGGAGGAAAAGTAAAGGTGGGGAAGGGAAAAAAACCCACCTCAGCCAGGCATCCATTTCAGCAGTCAAACAGTGACAAGCTCGCATGGGGATTAGCTGTGTGTGAAAGCCCAGAGACTTCCTCGTGGCTGTCTCAAATGGGGCAGACTTCTGCATAACTGTCAGAGCAGACCCCGGCAAGCAAGCTGACAATTTAACAGTGGCGATAAATGAAACTCAATGGACTTTGACAAAAAGGAGCATACACACCTAGGCTATGTGCTGCGCATTCACACATGCATACACACATACCTGCACCTTCTAAGATAAGAAGATCCAAAACAGAATGACAAATCCATGGAATACTGGCACACATTGCCAGCATTCTTAGTGGAATCATTATCTATCCAATCTTGATGCGTATTCTCCTCTTTCTACATCCCAATGTGACCCTATATAATGTAAATATGTCAGCTAGTGAGATCATTGCTCGAGGCGGAAAAGAAATGCACTGATTTGTGCCACATATACTGTTCCCACACTCTGACACCTAGAGAATTCTCGCACATCTGGATAAATGCCCTGACACTTCCTGGCAAAAGACACAATGGCTCCCAAAGCAGATGATTATGTGCTGTCCTGCTCAGCTAAGCTGCAAGGCTGAGGAACTGGGGCTGTATAGCCTTAGTTAAGCGCATACCTGTAACTGAATGCTAGCCTTTTAACTCCTTAGGGGACAATCACATGACACCTTTTCAGACTCGCTCAGCTCAGTTAACTGTTCAAGATGCCAGTAGACAAAAAAGTTTACGTTTCATCTTAGGAAGAAAGAGATAAATATAGAAGAAATATAACAGTTTATTCAAACCTTGCTTTTATGTTTTATATGCTTTAAGGTGGGCACATAGCCCAGGTCACGTTCCTAAGGATGTGACTCAGAACTTGGACATTGTGCAGCTAGTGCAACCACTGTAGCTGATGTTAGCTTGGTCCACAAACAGTGGAAACAGATTTTCCACTGATATCTTGGCAATATAATATTTTGTCCACTAAGGAGAAAAGTCCTCAGCAGCATCCACTGTTGTACGAGTCAGCTACACCTGAAGCTATAACTATAGCAGCAGCCCTGTCCAGCATGAAAGCAAATGGTTTCCCTCAGAAAGCTGTTTTCATATGCATTTCTCTGTTCTGCTCTACATTATTGTTAAAACAAGCAGCTTAGACCGCATGAATTTGTAGGGGGTTTATGCTGGTTAATGATGATGTAACCAATATCCAACATGCAACATGCTGTTCAACACATTGTTGCTGTTCAAAGGTAAACAAGTATCTCTGAAAAAAAAACTTCAGCGATTTCAAAGCTTTTTATTGGTCCAATCATCCTGAAGCGCAGCTGCACAGCTGTTAAATGGAGATACATGTTTATCTGTGGACAGTGATGATATGTTGCTTTCTTGTGTGTGTGTGTGTGTGTGTGTGTGTGTGTGTGTGTGTGTGTGTGTGTGTGTGTGTGTGTGTTCATTTTAAACACTTGTAAGTTTGTTTCTCTTATCAACAGTTAAAGGCATATCCATTTATTAAGTCTTACTGCAATATCAAACTCACAACCCTATTATGTAGTGATGTTTACCCAGACTGAGTGCTTCTCCATTTTCTTCATGATTTGGGTTGTAAACAACTTAACAATTAGAAACAGAAAATTCTTTTACTTTTTTCTGTAAACGTTGTGGATGATGTGCTATTCGTTTCTTCTGCATCTGCAGTGGCACTGCAGTTATTTTTTGCCAGCAGTGTACTTTTAAGGCAACTGTTACATTTCTTAAGGTGGCCACGTAGCTGGTGAATTTTAAGCTAACTTCAACTTTGTGAAACAAAGAAAGTGAAAAAGAATGTTGGCACTACAGTAATGATTTTCTCAGTACATCAACCAGAGTTTCCCCTTCACCCCTCATGATGTGAAATAAGCTGTATTTTCATGACGTTACTAAAAGTTATAGTTTAAATCAAATTAGTGTTCATGTATAAGATGGTTTAATATCTGCCATATCCCTTTATCACTGGCTCTGATGCTACCTTGGTTTGAATGAAGTGGGGTAGGCGACTATATTGATTAGACCAGCAGGAAGTCAAGAGTCAGAATCAACCTCAGAAACTTGAAATCGTGCATCACAAGTTAAAGTGTAAAAGTTTAGATACTGTTCAAATTCCTTTAAAAAGACTGCTTACCTCCATAACAGTCTTTCTATGATTCATGATTGTGAAATGTAGCTAGAAACAGCGTTATATTCATTACAGAACTGTTCTTTGGCTATCCAAAATAGAGAGAATAATCATACATTCTTTCAGTAATAATTCTAGATACTGCTGCTAGAACCTCCTAGAATGTGGGCACAAAACAAGGGGCACCTCATGTTTAATGAAGGCATTGTCTAAACATTATCTTTAACAGTCAGGTCCAGGCCTCTGTTGCTCACTCCTAAAACAGCGCATTTACGTTGTGATACATGTGATTACTGAGAGATAAGACTTAGGCTGTACTAAGAAATTTGGCAGGTTTAACAAAACCCTGAGACTGAACCTTGGGAAAAATTGAACAACAACACTTACATGCTTATTGGAAGATTTTTGATTTAGGAGCGTCTATTTTCATTAGCCTTCTCATAACAAGCTGTCCTTTCACAGCTCATTAGCAGGGGTACTGAGGCCCTTTTGTTATTGAAGAATTTGATATTGCTGAATAATTATTTTCCATAAATAACAGGAATAATGGGATCAAATAATGTGGCAAAAGTAACCACACATAATTCATCATACATCATAACTCCAAAATGATAAACATGTCCTTATTCTCTTTGTAGCTTATTTCTAAAATACATGAGAAAACTATCAATGATGTCCATGAATCACTGATATATCTTGTCTTTGTAGGACATCAAATATTGCGCTACAGCAACCACCAAGTGTGAATTATGAATAAAAGAAAAATGTGCTGGCCATAGATGAACTCGTGGAGGAAAACTTGGCCTGCTTTTATCATTTTATGCTCACTAGCAGGGCTATCTTTGTGCAATGTCTGCAACAAATGACAGTCATTTACTCCCGAGCGCAGGCATTTCAAAAGGTTGCACGGCAAAAAGAGACGGGGGGAAAAAAGGCTATTACCCACATAGGTAGAAGTGTTTTGATGGCTGTCTCGATATGGTGGACTTGGTAGAATCTCTGTGTGAGAAAACGTGAATAAAATGCCAGTCAAGAAAGCAAAATGTCATCTTGAAAAATTGGATAAATCGGACACACAAAAAGCCAGTGCCGGACCAATTAATGATAAATATGCCAAGGAGCGATGGGCGAGACATCAGGTTATCAGAGCACTTTCATTTTACAGCAATTAGATGGCGAGAGGGCGAGAAGTTGCTTTGACTACAGAGCAGATCAGCGTGAGAAAGGGAGAGAGAGAGAGAGAGAGAGAGAGAGAGAGAGAGCGTAGCCAAGACCCGGAACATGACATCATTTGGTTGGAATCAATGTGCGTGACCTTTGCTGCCTGGAAGATTGCTGGGTTTTTATTTTTCTTCTTTATCAGACTGCTTGATAGAATTACAGTGAGCAGCAGTCACGGGCGGGGCAATGAACCACTGACCTTCCAGACGAGGTGCCAGTCATGACCTGAAACGCGTGCAGCCCCGGCCTCCCCGGACCGTGACACGTGCCCTTTCTCAGCTGCGAAAAAATAAACCACTGCCATGGCTGACCTTTCCCAAAAAACCGGCACTGCCAGCCTGGAAAAAACTGACCCCCACGGATGCAGGCTCCCGTCTTCTTTTTCTCCAGCCTGATCCTCTTTCAACAGGCAACAGGCTGCGTGTTTGTGGCCATAAAGTGGTCTTGGTTACGGTTTCTCTTACAGGAACAGGGACGGCGTCGGGAGGGAACGGGGAGGGAGCTGAACTCGCTAACATGAAAAGAATCCCACAAATTGCCCCATGAAAAATGCACTTAACGTTGGAAGTGAAGCCAGATCGACGCTGGCTGAGCGTAGAGATGGCACTCTGGAGAACAAAAGCTCAGACAAACAAACAGTGTCATCAAATATGGATGATTGTCTTGTCTCCCAAAATACGGTGTTTGACCAAGTAAATGCTTTCTTCCTCGTTGTAATCCAGTGAGACTACAGCATGAAAAATAATAAAAACAACAAAATGCACTGAGACGATCTGCTACGACTCACAGTGAACCAGAACAGGAATAAATCAAATATTACCATATACTCTGCTTTTCTGAGTGAAGGGCTTTAGAAGGGTAATATTTCTTGTAGCCGTGTAAACATATTACATTTTTTACAATGTGCAAATATAACAAACAACCAAGACAGTTCACCCCATCTCCTCAACCACCAAACATAAATAAATCCACATATCGAAGCCCTAAATCAAACCTTCTCTGGCTTATGCACAGGCCGGCCCATCCATTGCAATCCGTAGACTGCCCATTCAAAGTCACTCGCATTAGCCTTGTTATTTGAAATGCTCCATTATGGAGGTCAGAATTCAATTTTCCCGCTTTGAGCAAAGGAACGCATGAACGGTTAATCAATTACAGTTGCTTCACAATTTAATCCGCTCAGTGTAATGCCTACGCTAACAGGAGGGGCTGCATGCATCTGTCAATTTCAGTAGCCAAACGGAGCTCATGTTTATGCAAGAGCAGCATCTTTATTTGCAGCCTGCAAGTTCACCTGGAGTAAGATTGAGCTGAAGCAATTTATGCTGGCCCCTGGCTTGGACATTAGAACAGAACAAGATGACCCAGCTTAGTAAGCATCTGCCTTAACAGGAAACACCCGTTGACGTGAACTGTAAAACAGAATGTTGGATCTAATCAGGATAGTGTGGAGAACCAAATCATGGGAAGAAGAAATCCAATGCACCTTCAAGGCGACAGGTGAAACAACCAACATCACTGTCACTATACTGTACATGTACTGGCTTAAAACTTCCAGATCAACCTGTGAAGTCTCGCTCCTTTCATCTCTGCATAACCCCTCCACAATCATACTTTCAAGAGATGCATAAACGGTGCTGAGCTACCGAGGTCTGTTTACTTCTCTCATCCATCATCTACACGTCAGACCCACTTTTAAACTCTTATCAGTTAATCTATGGGTAGAGGAACAGACCAGCCCTTTAAAACGAGAGACGCACTCAGTAGTGGCGGCAACAGGGATCAAAGACGAGAGGAGCACAATCACGCTGGCTTTGACAGGGTTGACCCTGGATTCAGCGGATGTTTAAAAAAGAACAATGCGAGAGTGCGCTTATTTCTTTATTCCACATCTCATTTGGAGGCGCAGAGACAGCCCTATGTGGGAGACATGTTTGCAGCAAACTTTTATCTGCTCCAAACGGTTTCCACGGTAACCGTGAGGGAGGCTGACATCAGAGAACTCTCTGTATTGGAAGGGAAGAAAAAAAAAAACACAACAGTAGAGAAAACGCAGCTAGTATACTGGAGCAACCTAATAAAGGAGACTACTCTCGCATGTAGTCAATGGATCTATGGGAAAACACGTCGAGGCATTCAGAAGAAGAAATCAATGGTTGCGTGTCGTCCAAATAGCCAAGTGTTGTCAAACACTCCAAGTGACAATCTGCGGATCTAAATTTCGCAGGCTCATGCCCAGTACAAATGATTACTCTTATTGTTCTTCAATTTCACCCTGCCAATTTATAGGTTACAGCAAAGCCCCTTGTTAAAATCCCTTGATCCACTGGGAATTGAGGCCAAGACTCTCATTCTTGCTTCCAGCCAAATTTGTAAAAGAAAAAAGGGACAAAAAAAGCGCAAAGCCCAAAAACAACTGAATCAAATACAACAAAGGCCAAAGTAAGCTTAGACCAAAATAACAAACACAGAAAGAAAAATCTCAGCAAGGACTGCTGGTACATCCACATCCACTGGAAGACTTAAGAATTCAATAGCAATATCATGCAGCGTTTACCTTCAGCGTTTACCTTTAGGATTAAAACCGTTAATGACAGTTAATGACAGCAATTCATTTTCAGCTGTGGCATAAACATTGCTACACAGATGAAAACAGATTTCTCCTTTGAATAGCATGTACATGAAACACCAGCTTTGCAGCTTCACCTTGCTGTTGTTCAGTTAGAGAAAGTAGCCCATGATGCAATGCGCATTTATGCAAATTCCTTGCCTTTCAGTGAAATCCTCTGTTTTGAAAGATAAGCATGCTATTCACACGAGTCGTGCAGATTTGAAGAGTTTTTCCAAGTGATGGGCAATCAGGATCTTTTCAGTAAGTCAGATCAATGGACACAGCTCACCAGCAGCTCCTCATTCTGTACTTCCTGATAAAGAACTGGTGAATTTCAAAAGGCACAGATCATAAAATTAGCACATCCATTGACCAGTTATCAACATACAAAGGTAGGTAACAAAAGCACTTGGAAACACCTTTAAGAATTACATGTGACAAACTAATTCAATAAGAGGGGGTCCTGTGAAGTTCAGTGTCGTAAGTCTACTCATATGCGTGTGCTCCCAGTGTTCAGCTAAAACAGCCAGTTTGTTGGAAAAATGATACATCACTGGTGTTAGGAACTTTTCAGGAAGGGTTTTAGGTTCTCCTAGAAACATGGCGCAGCAGTTCACTGTCATTATTCACTTAACCCGGAAATACTGTACTTATCGACCACTTAGATCTAAAGTAACATTTCATGAGCAGTGAAAAACATGGTTTCATTTTTGTATATTCAGGCGTTTTCTCTGCAACAGCTTTAGAATGGTGGGCGAGAACAAAGGTTCACTCCAAGTGACAATCTGGAGATCTAAATTTCACAAGTTCCTAGTTAAATCCCTTGATCCACTGGGAATTGGGGACAAGACTTTCATGCTTCATCTTTCAGCCAAATTTGAAAAAGGGAAAAGCTCAAAGCGCAAAAACTGAATCAAATACAAGCAATTCAACAAAGGCAAAAGTACATTTAAGCAAGGGGCTGTGGGAGGTTCTCCCCCAAAGCATGGCACAGCAGCAGTTCACTGCCTGTATTCTATTAACCCAGAAATACTGTACCTATAACCACTCAGATCTAAAGCAACATTACTGAAAGACAAAAGGAGGGCCACATTTCATGACCAGTGAAAAACATGGTTTCATTTTCAGATATTCAGGCTTTTGTCTTTAAAATCTTTAAAATGGTGGACAAAAAAAAGTTTCACATCTGTAAATGGTCATTGTTAAACACTAAGACAACTTGCTACTGAACTTTTTGCAGATTTTAAGTAGATTCAAATTATTTGTGTAGACTCTTGTAAGTTTTATGACAGCTAATTAACCATGAACTATAAGGTGGCAATCTTCGGGGCCCAGACACCTCACACCGTATCAAGCCTGAAACACAAATGATGCAAAGTAATGTCTTCTATTTATAACCTATGGTGCGTTTCGAAAGACTTTACAAGATGTCTGCCAAATTCTGTATGCACTGACCTCTTGACTTTAGCCAAATTTCATAAACACTGATATAAACTGACTCATCAAAACTTTCATCATTTGTAACAAATAAATCAAATTACTTAGATAACAGTAACAGTGTTTGGCCCTGGTACATTCTTTGCAATTGTTAAACTCATGTAACTTTAAAGCGGGATATTGTGTTACAGTACTTTGTTACAGAAAACAGTAATAACATTACTGTAATGTTCCTGCATCACACCAGGATTGTTCATAACTGGTCAGCTTCTGACAACAGAAGTGGCTGGAGTGGCTGACTACTATCAACTTTTCTGTGACAGTGACATAGGTAAAACCCCTGCAATGCCACTGTGCCTGAAACCCTCATATCAGTGTGAGACCCATTCTCATTACCTACCACTACCATGTCAGCATCACTACTATGTTGAGAATGCTCCATCACCCATATAATGTCATGTCAACAGCAGTCCCGTGGTCAGAAATCACTAACAATGAATGGAGTAGAGGGTGGCTGACAGACAAATCTGTGATTGTACACCGGCAGTATGTAGGACTTATATAAGGAAGGTGTTTCTAATAAAGGGAACAGTGAATGTAGGGATCCACACAGTTAATGAAGACTAGTCAGCAGCATCAAAATCATATCAGTGTCAAGTGGTCAATATCATCCAGGCAAAAGCCAATATGATGAAATGAGGTGCATCTAATTCATGTTTTTGCCATTTTCTCTTGAATATTAATGGAGTTTCCTGTGTAAATGTTTGCTCGCTAATTGTAACAGGTTCCTAAATTGAGCATCTGGCTGCTTATGCTAAAAGCAGAGCAACAAATGTAAATTAGATGGGCTTACTCACTGGGTCTGCCTCATGCCACCCGCAATTGCTGGACTTTGTGAACCAAGCGAAAAATGTAAAAAAAAAAGTAAATAAATTGTTGCTCTGCTTTCACACATGACCAACAGCAAGACGGGGTGGGGCAAGAGGTGGAACAAGGGGCGGGGTTACATTGGCTCAGCTCCTATTGGTAGCAAAAAGGCCAGTCAGCAGGAGCGTCTGCCGGCATGAGGTTTGTAAA
This sequence comes from Prochilodus magdalenae, assembly GCA_024036415.1. Lineage (NCBI taxonomy): Eukaryota > Metazoa > Chordata > Actinopteri > Characiformes > Prochilodontidae > Prochilodus > Prochilodus magdalenae. Next base: position 19,112 of record JAMWET010000573.1, read on the forward strand.
TAAATAAAGCAAGAGCCTAATTAAGCACAGCATGTAGCACTGGTTTGTTTCTGCTTATTTCGCAAAGACAGCACTGGCTGAGGGATGGTGTACCAAATAACTGTGGCTCATTACGAGGTACAAGACCTTCTGAAAAGGACAGAAGGGAAACAACAACTGTTATAGACTTCAGAGTAGGCCCAGGTTTATATTCTTAACACTTTCTATTTACAGTCCACTTGACAAATGTCTCTTTTCTGAAGGCTCATTAGGGTCTTTTACCAGATTTTTCCGGAAGCCACATAATTTAAGCCCAAAGTGAAGGTCAGGATGGCCCTTAGTTTAGGCCTAAATTATCCTTTTTACTGAGAAATCCTGTTTTTTTTAGAATGCCTCTTTCCTGGCAAACACTACCCAGTGATAACAGAAAGAAATATAAGGAAATACAGCAATATAACAATCATTTGCCAGAAATGGCAAACTAATCTGCTATGTAGAGTTCTAATCTCCACTGGATTTTCCATTTCCATCCACTTTCTCTACCCCCCTAGGGGACCCTTGCTTGTATTTACTTCTTTGATTATGGCAAATTGAATGTAGAGGATTACAAAGCAAGTAATCTTTTATCAACTGTGTGGTCAGGGATTACAGCAAGTTAAACATACAGCCAGACTTGTCATCGTTTATATTTCGCACCGCAATCCTGCTGACAAGGCAGTAATCCTCTTTCGCGGCCGTGTTCTTGAGCATTAAATCATGGATCTGTTTATTTGGCTGCCACGTTAAATAATGGCACCCTCCTGAAAGTCTTGGCCTCGTCAAGGATTTTTGTAGAGAGGCCTGAAAAACCCTCGATTCATCTGCCTGTTAAACTGCACATAGTCCCTGCTTCTTTTTAAAGGAGCGAACTGTGTTAAGTTCAAATAGGCAGCAGAATTGCTTGTGCTGCACTTGTACAGTACACAGCGGTAGGGACTGAGTAAATGTGGCTCTTGTGAGGGAAAGGTCCCTTAAAACGTGTTGTGTCTGTGATGGTGACTGCACAGTAACCTTGAGCAATAGCCATGAATAGTTAGCATTAATATATTCCTATTTTCTTAAAATTGTCATGTATTTTGTTCCCTAACTCCCCATCCATAAGTGGTCTGATGCAGTTTAGAGCTACTTCCTACTCTATTTTCAGTTTTCATGCTCTTTTGATTAAATAACATACAAAGTACATTAACCCCACCCCCACCCCCGACCCCTCACACACACACACACTTTTGCTGATGTTATAGGGCAGTCAATCTGGAATCCAGCTATTGATGCCTTAGAAAAACTTTGTAATCCATGTTCTTTGAGTTTCCATGTTCTCCCTGTGTGTCTGCCTGGGTTTCCTTCAGGTGTTCTGGTTACCTCCCACAGTCAAAAGGCTTACTGTCAGGTAAATTGGAGATGCTGAAACGCTCCTATCTGTTTATCTCAGTGTGTTTCCTGCCTTCTGCCCAATGACTCTTGGGATAGGCTCTAGCCCCCACCACACCCTGCAACCAAAAAGGATAATTGACTTACAATGATAAATGAATGAATGAATGAATTAAGTCATCTGAACCACTGGATCATTTTAGCTGTACATAAAATACTCCCAATTACTCCCAGACAGTAAATCTCACTCAGCAGAGAGAGTACAGCTTTTTAGCCCCCTATAGAAACCCAGGGTTTTAATGATACAAGCGAGAAGATCTTATACAGGTATTAACATACAGCCTGAGATGGATAAAGTCCACAAACCATATATTTAAGTTTAAGTAGATACCCAAGGTAAAATATTCCTCCAGTAAAAGTAGGGTAGTTCCTCCCTTTAGACCTCCACTTTATAAAAGTACTTCAAAAGTATTCACCTTCACAGTAGCATGTAGTAGCATGATTGATTACGGCTCTAAAGTCCTATTATCATTTCTGGAACAGAACTCCTGCTTTTCACTCAAGCTAAACTTATCATACCATAAAATAGTAGAAGAAGCAGAAGTAGAAGAACCACTAGGTTGGCTAGGTAGCTATATTGCTTGGCTCAGAGAAGAAACAGGCAACTTCTTAACAAACTTCTCTCTGTCTCTCTCTCTCTCTCTCTGTCTCTCTCTCTCTCTCTCTCTCTCTCTCTCTCTTTCTTATTTGTCTGCACTGTTCTTTAAAAAACATGCAACTACCAACATATTCAGCGAGCTCTGTAAAATGCAATTTGTTCTCTCTAGTTCTGTCAGTTTCATCATCTTTTAAGCATTGTCAATGGGATACTTGCCAATCATTGACGACAGCCTATTATACTGCCCTATTGCCCGTCCTATTGCTTAGAGATTTACACTGAGGTCAGAGCCATCACGCAAAGACCTGTCAAGCTCGTTGTGATGAACAATATCCACAGATAAACCTGAATTAAAAATAAGAGCCACCCGCAGACAAGAAGGCAGTAAACATCCATCATGGCAAAGGAAACATCTGGAGTTGGCAGGGCTCCCGAGCACCCAACGTGTCCTGTTAATCCCCTCAAAATCCACCAAATTCCAGGCATTTGTGGGAGGAATCATCAGGTTTTATGACTATGCTGATGTTTTTTGTGTGCACTGGTGCAGCTACAGCAGTGAGTTACTGCCAGCAGTGGAGTACTGCTCCATGCCTGCTATTCAGATCAATGATGAGCAGCAGGCAATGTGTGGGTACAAGCACTCACCTCCAGCACAGCAGAACCACAGGAGACAGCTTATAGGCAAACATGTTATCTGGGGAGCAAGGGGGCCTCAACTCCATGCTGTAATTACTTGATTTGAGCATAAAAAGGACAATAATTATTATTAAAAGGGATGACAGGAAAAACACAGACTAACTAATTGAGCGTGATGAGTATCCTCAAACCAAATGAGGTATGACTAAATGTCTCCTTGGAAAATAGAAATGCTGTATTTACCGCAGCTCACAGTAGGAAAATTATACAAAAAAAAACAAAAAAACAGAGGCATGACATTGTGTGGTGTGTTACGAAGAATACAGAGGCATGCTGCTTCATGCCGGTTACATAAACACCCCAATCAGTAAAAAAAAAAAAAGGAAAGAGGGGAGTATGGCAGGGAGAAAATCCATGACGCTTTAACATGCTGTGACTAAAATGGCAATCCTAAATGAGGTGTGTGTTTCATGCACACATCCACCTCATCACAGCGAATTAGGGCTGCTGTTCAACTTCAAAACAGCCATTGCCAAACTGTGCGCCAATCAATCCCAATGTAACTGCGCATAATGAAAATGAATTTGCCACTCATTTGGAGCTACTTCGTCTCTAGCCTTACTTGCTCGAAAGGTATGCACAAGCGTTTGTTCGATGAAACACTCTTTTCCGTGACAACAGAAGATGGCAAAAAAATAGAACCCAGATCAAAGGCACATCTGGAGCTGGCAAGGAGAAAAAGGAGCAAACGTCAGGCTGGTTGAAAAAGAAGGGACAGAATGAAGGAGTTGTTTGGTTTCTCATGAAAGGCAGAGCATACGCTGCATGGAGTGGCCTCGTGCATCATATAGATGCTTCAAATCGCTGGGGGTCACACACAGCCACACACTGGGCAGAAGGCAGGAAACACCCTTGACAGGCCATCAGTCTATCACACATAGACATATACATCCAATGCACACCTAGGGGGCAATCTCGTATCTCTAGTCAGCCTGGCTGCATGCCTTTGGACTGCAAAGGCACAGACACGGCGGGGGGAACATGCAAACACCATACAGATGTCCCGGCCAGAAACTGATCCCAGGCCCTCCTTGCTTTGAAGAAATAGTGCTCCCTATGTAAGCCAGTATGTGAACACAACTGATGTCTTAAAATGTACTATTCAGTCACTAGTCTACACTGTTTAAACAAAGCTTATTTTGTAGTCAGTGTTTGTAGTTTAAGAAACTTTTGTAATTTGATAAACAGCTGATAGAAATAGTAAGTCAATCCCCATGGAACAACTGAAAAATAATATGGTCTGATCTTTATCTAAAGCCCTACTCCAGCAGGATTTGTTTTACCTGGGGTTGAGGTTCAATTTGAGCGATTACCAAGGACCTTTTAATCAAGTTTAAATCTACCATGTCCAGAGTTTTTAAAAGTCTGCTAGGTAATAATTATCAAGTATAGTGCCTACTATAATTCACAGTACACTGAGCGCCCATATAATAGTAGTCCTGCACAAATCGGATTCTCAGTAATGTGATAATGGCCGAATTATAGGGTAAATGAAATATCTCTGAAGTACATCTCACAAGGCAGCACATTCTCTGTCTTGTTAGGCAGTGTTTGGTAAGTTGAATGAACCCACTTTACTAAGCTAATGTTAGTCCTTATGCCAGTTAGCTGTACCGCGCGTTGTGAAGTGCTGCTCCTGATGCATAATGATGATGTAAACATCCGCACAATAATGTTTCCGTTCCAGGACATTTAGGGAAATTACAAAGATATTCACAGAGTAACGTCCACAGTCCTGCCTTCTCAAGGAACTCTAGTGCGAACCATGACACACAAATATCAGACGGTCACTAAGGACATGCTACAGCACTACATGAAGCTGAAAAATTCTATAAAAGCATTGCTAAAAAACCTGTGTGCAATCCACAGTTAGATAAATTATCCACAAGTTGAGAAAATTCGGCACTGTTCCCAATATCTCTAAGAGTGGGTGTGCAGGAGAGTCTCCAAGAGAACAATGGGCAATCCTTAAACAGTTTAGAAAGAGCCCAAGGGTTCTAGCAAAAGACCTACAGAAGATTCGACAACCTCAAAAACCTCATGTGTCCATTGTTAGAAAAATAATGAACAAGAATGGTGCTCATGGAATTCACTGTCAAAAAGAAACACTGTGGCCTATTTCAAGACTACCTGAATGTTTCATACTTGGAATGTCTATGGGCAAATGATCCAAAAATGTATTTTTTTAGCACAAATACACAACACTATGTTTGGAGCATGGTGTAAAGAGCATAACTGTGAAGCGTGGTGGACGGAGCGTCATGGTTTGGGGCTGCTTTGCTGCCTCAGGAATTATTCATGCCTTGAAATCATTGAGATAACTATACATTCAAAGGTGTATTAAAACATTTTACAAAAAGTGCTTCAGTCCATGACCCTAAAAGAGACTAATGAGCCAAAGAGACTTCAGGTGACTTTAGCACACAAGCAAATCAACTAAATAATAGTTGAAAAAGAAGATTTGTATTTTGGGATGGCCAAGTCAGAGTGGTGATGTTAATCCTAGTGAGATGCTATGATATGACCTAAAGAGGACCATGGAAGCAAGGCATCCCAATATTAATGAACTAAAACATATCTGCAGGGACGAGTGGTTCCTCAACATACAGGAAACGGCTGATGGAGGGTTCTGCTAAGAGGGGGTCTTCGCGTTGTTAAATTCAAGGGTTAATTTGCAAGCCTGCATTGTGAATGTTTACACCGTGTGCTTTCTGTTTGTGTGTTATTAGCTTAGTTAGACTGACTATAGTATTGTGCTGGTCTATAATTGCTAGTCTTTTCCTCCAACTGAACTTTCAATGCACATATCGACTTTTCAGTGGTCTTCTCCCCTTTCTTGGCCAATGATAAAACTCTTCCCTAATATGTCCTGATACATTGCTCCATTCATGTCCTCCCCGATGACATGGAATACCACAGTGCACAGAAGCAGCCCCATATCATGATGTTTTCATCTCTGTGGGTTTGGTGTTTTTGGGATCATAGACACAACCATTCTTTCTCCAAACATGATGATCTGAATTATTATCAGAGAGCTCTAATTTAATTTCATCTGATCGTTGTCTAAATGTTCATGTGGGTATTTTAGATGCGCATGTCTGTGCTTATTGTTTGCTATGCACACTGTCTAACTGCTGGATTCCCTCCTACCTTCCTCATCATTAGTCAGAGAGATTTTGCATGGTGCACCTGTCTGGAGATGATTAGAGGTGATTCCATGAACTTTCCACCTGCTTGTTATCGAACCAACTGTACTGACCGGAATGTTTAAAGTGCGATGACTCCTTCACCTTCAGCAGCATTGCTACTTGTTGCATGAAATCCTCCAATGGAACCGATCCAAACAAAGGAAACATTTTTTATTGACATTGCGTGCAATTTGCGTGAAGCCATGCATAACCTTTTTTTGTTTTCAATAAGATGTATTTTTATATTTGTGTCTAAATACTTTTGTAAATATATAGTTGTTTATTCTTATTGACAAATACTTTTATATTCATTTTTTGCTTATGCCTTCTATGTGCTGTATTCCTATTGCTTATGTGTAAATCTGGCGTCATTATAACGCCTTAGGTGCTGCTCGCCTTAGGTAACAGGAGAATTCAAACACAAAGCTGGAAAATGTCCTCATCAGAAAGTGTTCTCAGCATTAACACAATAACTACCTTTTAATAGCTTACATCAGCTTATCAAGGGGTCAGTAGTAATATTAAAGCGGAGCCGAATTACAATTAAAACCATACCATAGGATGTGACAATATTCCTTTCCTTTCCAAATACCCTTAAAGGCCCAAAAACAAAAATTTGAAAATTCTAAAAATAAAACTGGCAAGTAGAAAAATCTATTTTAGAAGATGGACTACTACATAAACCCACATGTCACCCAAAAAATAAACCAGAAACCCAAAAGTAGGCTCCTTAAAGACAGTAGATGGAAGTGGATCTGGTCAAGCCTTGGCAAGCCCTTCACTCATCCACTCTCTGCGATCTAAACTAGGTCAGGCGTTTTCCACATTTTGTGCCTGGGAAATCTAACAAAATCAGCATGCAAAGCTTTTCCCTCACTAAAAGCAGAGTATGACGCAGGTATTAAAAATTAATGGACAATACAGTGTTCCCTGAATGCCAATTAAATCTCCAGAGGCTTGTCCTCGCAGACCTCGCAAATGCACAAAAACCAAACAACGAAGAAGACATGGCCAAAATAGAGATTTGTAATTACATCTCCCCCCACTTAGTGGATTAATTTAACAGACAAGCGCTCGTCATTTTCCTGTGAAAAAAAGAAGCACAATCAAATATTCTGGGGGAGTATGTGGAAAAGTCTAAATTGTTCCCTAAAGTGCTTTCTACACTGCTGTTTTAGGGGGAAGACTGAAGCGGTGTTTCTCTCGGGCTTTGATCGACGTGCTGACCTGCTGTGTGACACAGGAGTTCATTGACGTGCGTGGTTCCACGAAGGGACGTCGAGGATAGAGCAGTAATTGAGATCCAGAGCCCCGTTGCATCGGCCATGCCAATCACAGCCATCTGCTGGAAGCTGGCTGGGAGGGACACCCATTACGGTGGACACTCGCGCAAATCACACAGCCAGTGCAATCCCAGCCAGTCAAACACAACACAGCAACAGCAGAGGCTGACAGCGCAGTGCGAAAAGAACATACGGAAAAATGAAAATAACAGCTTCGGCAATTGCAGTTGACGTCCCTTATCGGCGAGCCTGGAATGCGCTTTAATTGACTGCCTCTGTGTTGTTTTGCTCGTAAAGGGAAAAGGACAAAGACAAGGCAGTGCCTTAGTACATACTGTATACACTGGACTGTGCAAACGTCTTCCGCCATCTAAGATAATGACATGTCAAGCCATGAATCATATGTATAAGCACACACTGTATGTACAACACTGTGCAAAAGTCAGAGACCCTCATATTGTTTGCTTATTTGCAGTCAAAACAGCTATTAAGTACAAGTTATACATTTTTCAGTGCCAAAGAAAAGTAGGACACATACCTCAACAGAGAATTACACAAAACATGGCATCAATACGACCATTTATTTATCCACTCCTTACTCTTATGCAACCATCTGCCACTTTAACTTCCATTCTTTCAGTCTTAACACAAGTCACCGCTGTGCCCTCCTAACAAAGTAGTCACTGGCATTATGCCCCCCTTCATACAGACACTAACATACACCCAAGCTAAATGAGATATCTCTGTGAGCAGATATAAGATAACCCATTTGCATAAGGAAAGACAAAGTCAAAGGTGAATTAGCTTCTATAAGTTCCAATAAACACTTAACCAGAGTGCAAGACCTGATAGACCAGCAAACCTCCACCAGAGAAACTGCATTTAAAGCTTTCATCTTAGGAAAAGAAAAATATCAAGCTCCACTTTTGCTTCGGATCTGAAACCATCCACAGGTATTTCTGTCCAGCCCTCCACTGTGGGAAGACCTATTTCAACCTACTACTATGGGTCTGAAAGGATGTGTAGTTGTTAAGAAGCTGTTACTGAGAAAAGAGCTTCAAAAATGCAACCAATTGCCAAGAATTTTCAAAAGGGTGGAAAAATAAATATCTAAATATCTCTACAGATTTCTTTCAAGGTCTGAAACTGAGTCTCCAGCAAAAGACTTGCACTCGGAGGACATGCCAAATGCTGAAAAAGAAATGTAGTTGTGTATGCTTCTATGTGTGAAGGAAGTAGCTGAATCTGCAGGTGTATGGAAGCGTACGGTCATACGGGTCCAGCAGCAGTGGTAAAAATCCCAGTCTACAGCAAATTCTTCTCAGAATGGTGCCAGGGAAGGCACCCACCAAATCTGGCTCAACTGTGCAATTCTTTGATGCAGGAGTGGCTAAAAATTCATGTCGCCTTTCCCTACATCCAGAAACGTATCCAGTCCATGGCAAATCAAATCGCAGCTGTGTCTATGCTCGCGAGGGCATTACACACTATTAGATATGTTTCAGTCGCAAGGGACCAATATGTAACTTTTCACAAGAAGTAAAAACATTCTCTAAGGATTGTTAGGCTCCTTCTTTTGGCCCATTCATTGAGAAATTTTGCTGGAGTTTTAAAATATGTCAGAAAATGAAGAAAACAAGAACGAATAACAAATATGGAAACACTATATAGACAGGGTAATGTAAGCCTGTTGTAACTTTGCAAATGGTTTGGCTGATAGACAGAGTAGTTTGTTTGCTGTAACCAGTTCCTGTTCTTGTTTATTTGGGAGAGTTTCTTGTGTTGTTTTGTTATTTTCATGCCACATTTTACATTAACGGCTCTTGTGCAGTGCTCTCACAGAAAAGCTGCCATGTGGCGGTCTGTTATGTCAGACTGGGAAATAAAGCTTGCTAGCCTTTGTTTTCTTTTGAACCTCCAAACTGCCACCGTCTGTGAATGTAAATAGTGGCCGTGGCAGGCCTGTCAGTAGGTTTGTGCGTGTTCTTACATTACTGCTGGAGAAGTCTCATCCAGCCATGTGTGATTACTGCTGGCTTCGTTAGCTGGATGCTCGCACAGCGGTAGACGGGCCTGCACCCAACCAAGCGGAGCAGCGGCATGTCACAGACTCTGTAGTTAATGACAAATTTGCATCTTAAAACACCTCTCCTCTTTCTTTCCACGTCTGTCTCTCCTTCATGCTCTTTTGGAAGGTGTTCCTCCCACCTATCTGAAACCTCCAACCCACCCCCCACCCCCAGACTGGCTGTAAACGAGATGTGACGATGCCCGATGAGAGGTCGTTTTGCAATCTGTCTGACCGTATCACCCTCACCTTGCATTGATTAGGTTTTGACAGAGCACAAACTGGATCATAAATGATAGAGCTTTGGCACAACGATACGACTGAAAAAAGAAATACCCAAAAAATGTCCGTTAGGGACACAGATGAACAGTTTCAAGGCTAAGGAGCAATTCCATTTCCATTCTAGCAAAGCTGATAATGCAATCTTACACACGTCAGGGGCTTTCTCGACCTCCCATCATAATTACTGCAGAGAACTGCAAGCTACACACTCCTCTCGTGGTCTCAGTGTTCCTTTTTTTATTTCCATCTCTGACTTTCATTGTGGGATTACAGATAAAAGAGGGTATTGAATGTTCTAACCCTCCTCTAAACCAACTGTCTGAATAAACCAGTATAAAGAGGACCTGAGAATCTTACAGCTAATGCCGCACTCTCAGCTAGATCTGGCTAGTTCTCATGGAGCCATGAGAGAATGGCATTGGCTTAACTGGACCACATACACTGGAAAGTCACACATTGTTAGCAGTTTCAAGGCATAAGTTATCATGGTGTGCATTCATTCACTGATAGCAGCCTATGATACACCTTAAAACATAGAAGAGGATGATGTACATCAATCTAACAACCACTACTTTAATATTCACTAATGCTATAATAAAACATTTCATCTCAGAAAGTGGCAAGTAATAAGATTTTGCTATATGATTTTAATTTTCAACCATTTCTGTCAGTCCAGTCATTGTTAAACATTCACACAATAGACAGGACAGATGGTGCTTTCGCATGATGTTGGCTGAAATGAAATTACAAGAATTTAATATGTGAGGATATTATCACTGATACTTTAACAATTGCTACTTTATTACTGAAATTTTGGCTACTGAAACATTTTGACCAAAAAAAAAAAAAACGTAAATAATAAATAAATAAATAAAAATAAATAAATAAATCAATAAACAGCTCTACATAGAAGTGCCAACATCTAACACCCACCAAACAAATAGGAGATAGGAGAAAATGAGAAAGTGCTATATTTTCACTTCACCTTGCTGGGCTGATCAGCTCAGATGCATTCAAATAGTTTCGACAGCATCAAATCAACAGTGTAAAAGAGTCATGTGGAACTCTACCAGGCTTATTATCTGGGGTAATAAGGAAGCGATTTATAATGTATGTGTAAACTGAGAATCAGGCAAAACAACATACACAGAAAGTTGTAGTGTTTTTTATTTTTTTTAACTGCTCAAAAGTGCCAAATATACCAATGATATATTAAAATTCATTGCCTGTTCTGCGGCCAGTGAGGTTGGATTTTGCAGGCAAACACTATCAGCCACATTATCAGCTCAGTTTTGTCCTACTAAATGGTCATTTGATCTAGAATAAAACTGTATGTTCTGTATTACCTTGTAGTAGTTATTTATAAAACTAGGTGTAAATTGGAACAGTTGATTTATTTTATTCAGTTAATTTATAAAGTTTCAGAATTCTCTGATATACAACATACCAAACATTTCCAAAGCAGTAACTTTTTTCCAAGGAAAGGAAAAAATGATATACTGTTTTAATAAAATTTTTAGACCAGCTATTTATCCAGTGTTCACACAATATAACAGGGAGCTTGTATTTTACATTTTTAACAAAAAACCAACAAAAAACCAACAAAATAAAACTGGATGTCTGGCCTAGCAATGACATGGTAGCATTTGGAGAACATTCAAATGGCCTACACGTCCAGTGAAGCACTGCCAGAATAGGTAAACCATGCGTGAGGCTTTTTACTAATTCATGGTGCTGTTTTAGTTGTTAAAGGATGTGGGACATACTCGCAGAGGGCACTCCATAACTGCTGAAGTGCACCCATGAACGAGCAGGAGTACTTTATGGCTATATTGTGTTCCAGCATGTAAGCAATATGCCCCGGGTGAAAAGGCGCTAAAAGCGAAGTCCTGCCCAAAGCTAGTGCTTTGCTCAAGAATAAACCTAATGGAATAGAAACACGGGAGAGGCTGTGATATGTGTGAGTGTGTGTGTGTGTGAGAGAGAGAGAGAGAGGTTTGGCAGTGTTGGTACTTAAAATAGAGAGTTTTGTAAATACCAGGAGAGAAGTTTACCAGCAAAAAGCAGATACACTTTATGGATCTATAAATATTGCTTATCGTATCATCATCTATCACTCAAGCTTCCAATCTGAATCATTGCCACATTGCTAAGCAGGTGCGAACTCCATCATTCCTCGACAGTTAGACGAAAACAGATCTTTTTATTGCACACATTGTTGACTAACATCTGCGTTTGTGGAGCTGTGGTGGCTTACTTTGGCTGAGAGGAAATGATGAATAGCTCACTGGCTCTGTCTTATTTGTCTCCTTGATCAGTGTTATCTGCAGCTTCTCTCTCTCTCTCTCTCTCTCTTTCTCTCTCTCTCTCTGGGATGCTGACTGTTCCCACTTCTCCAGTCTCCAGTTTTTTTGTGTGTCTCACTTGAGATAATGTCACTGGAAGGGCACAAGGAGCACTTTTCGTCCCTCAACTCTCACAAACCGCACCAGCCACTTTTCATCAAGCACTAGAGCAGACATGGGAATGCATGTTAAAAGGTTATCAGTGGCCTTCAAAGATCACTATCAAAGGCAACACCTTGAATGCACTGCCATTGAGAAAACCATGACATGGAATCGTGCTGACAAAAGAGTGTCAAAGTCGAGTGCCAGGGCAGAAAGGGCTTCCTGAAGGTGCTTGCCGTTTCCGGAGATTTCCGAAATGTTTGGAAAGGTTTCAGAAATGTTTCTGAGGCTTGGTGCTTAGGTGGTAAACAACGCTTCTCCCCGAAACCACGACAAAAACCGTGTGATTTCCTCCACCCTGAAGAAAGGAAGTGGTGCACATTTGATTTAGAGCTGTGGAGTGCACAGCTGAGGCTTTGAAAGACACATTTACTCGAGTGAACGAGGGCTTTCCCCAGCACACTGTAAACAACCTCCCACTGAAGAAAGCTGAAAGCGGGAGGGAGTTAAAAACCCTTTCAAGAGACCTAATGGAACACAAGTAAGGACGAGAAACTGAATTTAGGAAGGTGTATGTGTTTGCAGTAAGCCTACAACCATAAAGTAATAATTCAGTGAAAAGTCAACTTCACACAATTTTCCATTCACACCAGAAGTAATCTATCAGCAGGGACATGTTTGATGTTCTAATTTGGCTATTAGCAAATTTAGATATGAGACTGCTCTTGCTAACGAACTCTCACTCGCTCATCCCATCTAAACTACTTCATCCTTCTGGGTCATGCTGGAACCTATCCCAGCGTTCAATAGGCAGAAAGCAGGAAACACCCTGGACAGTCCAACAATCCATCACAGGGCAGACACGCAGACATATGCGTTCTCACAGACACACCTAGGGGCGAATTAGCATCTTCACCTCTCCTGACAACATGTTTTTAGACTGTAGGAGAAAACCTACGTGGACACATAGAAAGGACCCTGCATGCCCAGGCTGAGAATCTAACCCAGGCCCTTGCTGCTGTATGGCGGCAGCGCTACCTAATGCTAACAAAAACTAGATGTCATTCTGATCTTCATTAAAGTAGCAAAGATTCGTTGATGTGGTTTCACCACATAGCTGAACTTGCCAATTTTAGAGAAATGCTGTGCCAAGTGTTCATCAAAGGTATACATATCACACAGATCACAGTCACAATTTTAACTGGAAATTTGAACTGCAAAAACTAAATTTTAACGAAAGATATACTATGGCGTTTCACACATAAAGATTTTATGTCTAGGTATATTAGGGGCCGCCAAAACATATTTGGCAAACATTTGTTTTTAATTTTTTTATTTTTTATCTGTTAGAGAAACAATACCATCCATGATGAATGAAATATGGGATAATCATCCCTCACTCTACCTCCATACCGTACCTGCTTGCTCTGCTATGTTCTGAAGGGTTGACTGACAGAGAAACTCAGAGAGAAAGTAAGAGACAGAAAGAGAGAGAGAGAGAGAGAGAGAGAGAGAGAGAGAGAGAGAGAGAGAGACAGAGAGAGAGAGACAGAGACAAAGACAGAGACAGAGACAGAGAGACAGAGAGAGAGGGAGAGAGGGAGAGAGAGAGAGAGCGAGCGAGGGAGAGATAGAGAGAGAGAGAGAACTCTCTGATGTTACATTAGAAAATGTGAACACAGTAGACATTTGAAAAGCATGGAGCAGGACAGGCAACTCCTTTTCTCCTTATTGCATAATTGCTCTTTGGTAGTGTCTTCAAATTCTTCAGAAAAAAGCAACAACTATGCTGCACTGGTAGCCACAGATAGCTAACAGCTACTGGTAACTGCATTCCATGAACCAGGTAGATACATTTCAGCTGTATTTCAGCATTTAATGATTATTCGCTTTGTATGTATTTAATTTGTTTTCTGTTCTGTTTTTCTGTCTTAAGTCACAACTGACCTGTGAAACAGGCTGAAAGAGGGGCGCCTGGCTGGATGTGTGTGAATGTCGATAAACAGACCAGCACCAGAGGCTTTCCCATATTCACGGGACTGAAGCCCTCCTTTGAAAACCATGAAGTGCTCATTAAGAGTACAGTGTCAACAGTCCCATCTTTGTACACAATGTACACACACATTATTAAGTTCACACGCTTCAGCCACACCCATTGCTTACAGGTATATTAAATTGAGCATCTTTTCTGATCTCTATCTCTGCAGTCTCTATAGGCAAGCACTAATAATAGAATCAACTGAAGGCCTTTTCCTGTTAGGCCTCTGGGTCTATAAAGACATAGATCAATAAGTTTGGTATAGAGGAACTCTTTTAAATGTGTGAACTTAATTCTTTGCAATTCCTTTGAAATTAACTGCAAAACACTGACTACACTAAAATCATTGAATGGATTAGAATCTTAATCTGTCAAATTAGTCATCACATGTTTGGAATACAAGCTTTCCATACACTGAAACAGTATTTGCAAAGCATCAAATTTGATGCAGGATGATGAGGCCATTTTACAGTGGCAGTAAAATCTATGATATCTGTATGATGTCTGTCCAGGCAAGTATGTTTGCTCCTCATGTCCTCCTACAACAGCAGCAATGGTAATTCTTGTTTATAAACGAGTATTCATTATGGTAAATCTGGAGCTGAGGTTTATGAATCAGACTCATTGTCTCTGAAAGTTGCCTCTTGGAACCCCTGCACACCAGTTTCATATCCATTCTAATATCTGATTAATTGAGCATGTTCTTCAGTAAAATGCTCATCATACGTGGTAAATATTATCGAAATACACAAAAAGTAGACATATGCATTATTCTCTTAGCAACCTGTCATGTGCCAGTGAACTCGTATTCTGAAAACTGTGAGGGAACAAAAATCAATTACTGTAGCTCAGCCGCAAATGCCCATAGAGAAATGAATAGTGTCGTCTAATGATAGCATACCGTAAATCTTTGACAGCTACAAGTGAAAACGCCCTTGTATTGGGCTGGAAATCTACACTGTACATTAGGTAGAGCTGGAATTATGTCTGCCCCTCTAGCTCCTGATACAGCCTGACATGGCCCGAGTTCCTGCGTTTAACAGTTTATACGCACCATGGTTTCCAATACGCGCGCTAAAAGTAAAAGCGAAAAAAAGGCAAGGGGTCGGCCAAGCATTTCATAAGCAGAGCAAATGGCTTCGCAGCAGCCGAAGAGCAGCTGGGCCACTGGAGAAGAAGCGCGCAAAGGAATTGTGGGTAGAGCAGCGGTGGCTAAGCACACAGGCGGCTCCGTTTTTATATCCGAGCTGAGTCAGAGAGGGAATCAATGCATCCTGACAGGTGATGTGGCCATGCCAGACTTACTCTGAACAGCCTCCAGACACTTCGTGAATATTTGAGGTGCTGAGATTTTTCCAGCCAAGCATACTCCAGGTGATTGCTCTCACCTTGCTCAAGCTAAGACAGCATGCAATACGGAGCTCATAAACACGAAAACAAACAAACCAAAAACATCAGGCCAGTTTTTCTGTCAAAGCATTCCGAAAGAAATAATGTCACGATCTGATTACACTCTAAGTTTGTTGTGCTGGTGCAGGTGGATCAGACACAGCGTGCTGCTGGAGTGTCACTGCTGGACTGAGAATAGTCCACCAAACAAAAACATAAAGCCAACCGCTTGCTCTGGGCAGCGTCTTGTGACCACTGATGAAGCACTACAGGACGACCAACACAAACTCTGCAGCAACAACAAAAGAGCTAGCTCTCTGATTTGCATCTACAAGGTAGGAGTGTAGAGTAGACAGGGAGCTAACACTGCTGTATCTCATCGACACATACCAACACAAGCTAACACACTGCACCAGGTCAGCGTCACTGCAGTGCTAAGAATGATCCACCACCCACAGAATAACCGCTCTGTGACCGTAGAAGAGCAGGGTTAAGGGGGTAACAAAGTATACAGAGAAGCAGATGGACTACAGTCTGTAATGGTGGAGCTACAAGGTGCACCAGTATGGTATGTGGAGCTGATACTTAATGAAGTGGCTGGTCTTGTATTGTATCTAGGCCTGTCAGAAGTAGCATTTTTGCTAATGATTTAGTTCCCATAGGACTAATTTGAGCATCAAACTTTGTACCTTTTCACACCTTTATCTCTTGCTTTGCTTCTACCTACAGTACATCACGTCTTTTGTTTGCTGCTGAATGTGATTTCTTGCCAGGAGCAAGGGGTGGTAATAATAATGGTTGTTTTGCTATGTTTATTCTGCCTTTATTTAGCTACCTGTCTTTAAATGATCTAACCAGAAACGGGACCTCTAACATGTTTTCCAAGACATTACAAGACAGACATTACTCTGCTGGAGCAGTGCTTATTCTTTATGCTGGACTGATGGCAGACTCAATGCTACAGTCACCTCTTGATGCTGAGCTAGCGGATTAGCATGCTAACTTCAGTACTACAGTAGTAGTATATCTCTACAGCACAGGGTATTTGACATACCAGGGAAACGTTATAAAATGTTATTTCTTCACTTTCTATTCATTAAATTTTAGTTTATTTTTGATTCTATTACACAAAGACTTTTAGGGGGATCTAGTGAGGCAGGAAAATATCATGTACAAATGAATTAAAACTGTTTTCTGAATTATAAACCGAGAGATGTGCGAGAGATAAAATATGAGACAAATAAAAGCCATGGGCATTTTAAGTTTACTGGAGAACAGCAACAAATAGCCTGATTAAAAAATATGAACTGTGCTTCTTTTGCTGGTCAGGTAGATTCCAGGCAAGGAACACATTGCTTATCATAACGATGCAGGAAAAAGTGTGCTGCATAGGTAAAGCAAAGCAAAGTAGTAGCAGCCATCTGTTCCATATGTGTAGATAAATGAGTCATACAGTGTCAAAAAAACACAAGCAAGTCTATTTGAGATTACTGAACAACACATCACCACTGGGACAAGTATGGTGATTAATGCACACAGTTTGCTCCAGCGCAAATCTAAAGAAGCAAATGTTGTACTTACACTGTTCGTGCTTAAACAGTAAATACGAAACAGGTCTTAAACAATTGTGATCACCACAACTGATAACAGCTAGGTCATTATATAATGATCGTGATCATTGTCACTTTGCATCCTATTCATTTCAGGGGTGAGTTCTGCTGCACAGCGCAGTGCATGATGGGTTTCAGCGAGCCGAAATTAGTGATGGGCACTCACAGATAAGAGCTGGCTCTTTCAGCTCCCAAAGGGCTCTTCATTCTGTGGCATTGCCGATTGATTTATTTCCAAAATCAAGTTAGCTGTATTATCTAAAATTTAACTTCAGGAGAAGCTAAACCAAGAAAGCTAAAGAGGCACATTGGAAACACCATGAAAAACAGAGACAAGCCAACACAACCAACAGCTGGTGTGGAGACAACGTGGGGGCAAAGCTGGGGTGTTCTGAGGAGGCCTATTAGGGGATGTCTCGTGATTTTCTTGTTACAGTGCCATAATTGCCACTTTAATGTCTCTTTAATCCACAATCAATCAATCAATCAATCAATCAATCAATCAATCAATCAACCATGACCGTTTGCTCACTTACTCTCACTCACTCATCTTCTAAGCCACTTTATCCTTCTGGGTCATAGGGAGTGCTGTAGCCTATCCCAGCTCTCGCTGGGCAGAACGCAGGAAACCACAAGTCCATCATAGGATGACAGTTAAACATAACATTTAAACACAATTTCATTTAACATAACATTTTATTCAGAACTGCTGACAATGAATATTAAGAGGGAAGAAGTTCTTTGGGTGTATGTGGTATAAACAGTATGTAGCACGTAGGTTATTTGCTAAGGTAGCTAGTTAGCCTGGTCCTAAGATTCACTTAGCTTTCTAGCTTGTGCCAACTACTGATGCATTCTGAAACTGTTGAAAGCACAAGTCTGTACTGTCATTATCAGCCTCTGTGCAACAGCAAACAGCATATCGGATTGGTTACTGTCCCAGATATGTTCAGCAACACAGAAGCTCCCGTTGGTAACTACCAGTGCTGGAATGCAGTGAGAGAAAGTTAGCGTGTACCATAACCGTGTCCAGGGCTAAATCTCTAGCTTTATAGGACACTGATTCAAGTTTGTGTGCAATCCATGAAGCGATACTTGCCTTCAAAAGACTGAGCAACGTACTTATCAATCATAAACATCTGTGCCTGGTGCTTGTGAAACCACTAGAAAGATAAAAACCCAGGATAGGATGAGAAGAAATCTCTCTGTTTTCTCTCTCTCTCTCTCTCTCTCTCTCTCTCTCTCTCTCTCTCTCACACACACAGACACACACACACACACACACACACACACACACAGACACACACACATGCACATACTCTTGCTCATATCTCTCTCTCTCTCTCTCTCTCTCTCTCTCTCTCTCTCTACACACAGAAGCCTGATTAAAAAAAAACCTCAGGAATATAATTACGAGGATTACTGAAACTCACTATAATAAACATTTTCATGGGGCAAATCTAAAGGTAAACAGAGTGGTGCTAATTTGTGCTTCAGTCATGCTTTATGGTTCATATGATTTAATGAGTGCCATGTGCATATAATTACTCTAATTGGTAACATCTTCCAACAGGATTTAAATGTATTAACATTCGTTATACATATTCAGTGTATGCAAACTAGATGGCGTGCCAAATTGCTTTTAATTATTTATTTGGGGAAATGTAACATGCTGAAAGTTGGCACAAACAGCCATCTTGGTCCTCTTTTATCTGCAGCATATAATCTGCCTTCAGTAACATGCAAGCTTCTGCAGTTCCTTGCTTTTACCTTCCTATAGATTGCACTATTGACTGAAATGATGTCAAGCATGTAAGATATAAGAGGCATCACTTGGGTGGGGGTGATGGGGGGAGGTGTGGGAGGATTCGTGCAGGGAAAGAGAAAGTTTTAGCAGCTGAAGTTTGCTGCTTTTCAGATGCTATCTGTAAAAGCCCTCTTCTCTGAAGCCTAACCCAGAAAACAAGTCTGACCTATAGTCCAGATGGCATCTTTTATAATCCTTCGACCATAATATTTTGTTGCCACTAAGCCAGAAGTGTATTGATTAACTGGCCATTCTCTCGCTGGTCTTTTAAACCCCAGCCAAGAAAAGGAGGCAATCCTCTACTTAACAGATTATGCAAAAACAATAAAAAAATAATAACGGAACAAAACAACCCATCATAAAACTGCGCCGCCGAACCAAATCTGTGCTCGCGCTGCAAATTCTGGCAGCCACCACCCGAGAAATTACAGCCTGTTGTGCCACTGCAGGCAAGGGATTTAAGCCTGAATACTGGCAAGCGAGAGAGAGAGAGAGAGACGCTCTCTGTGGACAGAGTCTGCAAATAACTCCAGGTAGAGGAAGCCATGAAATCAAATATAGCTAATCTTCCAGTGATGCTGCAAAGCAATATATGAGATGGCCTATCGTCCAGGACTTAATTAATTGTCTTAGAACTTGGACTTGTCTGGCTTCCACGTAGGAACGAGAACAAAAGACAAAAGGATGAGACGGAGAGAGTGGCTGAGAGACAGAGAGAGAGAGACAGAGAGAGAGCGCGTCAGTTGTCTCCGATATTGAATATTACGCATTACGCCCCAGGAATTTCTAATGAACTCCATCCAATTTCATTTGAATGGTTATCAGAGGCCGATTTGATTCTGCCATCCTTTTGTACGCGATTATCGATTGTCCGAAGAAAGGTGGGGGTAAACAGCAGGTAATTAGTATTCTCAGACACTTTTGCTGGATTACTCTCAATGCTGCTTTTATTAGTCTGAGGAGTGAACAGAGAGGAGGCGGGGGTGTCTTCGCACGCTGAGCTGAATAAGGAACAGACGCACGTCTCAGGCCAGACTGCTTTCATATTCCTCATATTCAGAAATGATTATGGCAAATGAATGCAGGCACGAGAGGAGATTGGCCGACGCTGACCTTTTTACCATGGCTTAGGGGGGAAAAGAAAGCAGACAGAATGTCCTTAGCTTGGGCGTCCATTAAGCAGGACAAAAACAGCCACGAAGGATGACACACCTGTAACACAATCCTCAGAAGAGGATATTAGCCCAGTTCTGGTTCACGTTTGACAAGGTGGTGAAGGGAACGACGTGTGGTGGGGAAAGATGTGGGTGGGGGGGTGTCGCTATTGACGGAGCGGGATTAAGATGAGCTCACGGCTTGTAGCAGTGGCAGAAGGATGAGCGCAGTGGGGACCAGGGCAGTGCGCTCTCTGTTTACTCACGCTAATAACTGCCTCCTTCATTCCCACAAACACTGATTACCGCAGCCACAGCGGGAAGCCTTCGGAGTGAGCGCTTCCTGCCTCCGCCACATTAATTCACTATTATGAAACGTGCAACGCCATTGGCACATTAGTAATGTCACTCCGAGGCTCATCCAGAGACGGCTAATGGTAATTGGCTCGCCAGAAGGTGCTGAGATTCTGTTGTTTCCCATTACGGTGTCTCCCTTTGCTCATTTGGAACCAGGAGAAAAAACAAATCCCTTTCCAGCTTCAGCCATAGCATTGTTTCCCAAACGTGGCCTGTCTCACGAAGCCAACAAATGCCATTGTGGTTCACTAAATTTATGATTAACTCCTTCTCTGTTATTCCTGGGATGGATTCTCAAGATAAGTTTAATATCCATGGACATCCAGATGAAAGAGTGACGTTTTTGCTTGTGCATGAAAGCGTGGCCGCTGCTTTTCCAGAACAAGAAATGTATGCTTATCTATGTAAATCTGTAGATAGTAAGGCAGTTATAATAGCAAAACGATGCTGGTGCTGTGTTAAAAGCGGATTTTGTGATGAAAGTCGATGTTGACTAATAAAAGATGATGGCATGAATAAATTCACCAAAGACCAACAAGTGGAAAATCTGACTTTAGAAATCCATGATTAAGCCAAATGATGTGCATTTTCTAACAAGCACTGAACAGATTGGCTAAATTTTAGGGAACCAGAAATGCAGAACCCCTGCAAACGTCTATATAATTAAGAAATTAAGATGCACGGTAGGCGGCCTTGCCGAGATGCTTACCTGCGGCAGAGGTCCGGAGAGCCAGAGAAATTTAGAATAACCTACTTCAAATGTTACATGATAGTGGACCATTGAGCCATCTCTCCAGCAACACTTGACTTTTTATTGTAGTCTTGAAAGAAACCAGAGATAACGATGTTCAGTATCTGATCTTTGAACGAGGCCTGACACGTTCTTTCCAAATCCCTGTATTGCATTGCTAAGCTTTATAAAACCAGAGATAGGAAGCCCAAAAACACTAGGCTCTTCACCAGTTATCTTCTCTGAGGTGTTCATGTTTGTTACTACCCAAAAGACCTAATTGTTGACTTAAGCTTATTGATAAACAGCCAAGCTTTTTGTGAGATCCTTTGTTTTAACAGTGTGTTTTTGCTGCTATATATGTTTTATATTTTCCATATATTCTATATGTATGGTTTCTTGTTCCATAACTAAAAACCACCATTTCAATGTAACTATTTAAACCATAAAGTTTTAGGATCATCACTAAGTGGTTGCTGTGGTCTAATTGTAAGGTTAATTGAACATACTATAAAAATGTAATAGCTGTCAGCTATAATAATGTATACATGACCTGAAATGGAACAGAGGGTATACTTTCCCCAGAAGGTCAGCCCTGATTGGTCAAAACTTGGTCAGAATGAGAGAGAGACTGAGAGAAGGAGAGTATTGGTGGCGAGGTTCCTTTTCTGAGTCACAGGTAAAGCTGATCTGCTGTTAGTAAGGGCACCATGCCGCTGTTCTGGACCGCTTACTACAAATGTCACCTCACAGAGCTGCCTGGCACTTTGCTACCTTTCCAGCAACCCTGACAGAGTCCCATGCCACGCTTCATGCGCTCGTCACAGACACTGAGGCAAGTCCCTATCATTCCAGAGGGAAATGACTCAGATATCTCTACTGGTGCTGGACAGCAACACCTCTGTGCAGCGAACCTGCACGGCACAAAAAGGAAACAAATCAACTATGTCGTCGGAAAACCTCCTATCTCCAAAAAAAGGAAGAAAAGAGAAGGTTTTTAACATCCGTAATATAACACTAGAAAAGCCACCGTGGCCATCATTATTTACACCATAACAGCTAATATGAAAAAACAAACACCTTTATATTGTTTGGATATGTTATAAGAAATGTCTGCATCACCGATTTCAATATCGAGTTACAATAATTTATTAATTAGTCCCTAAGCACCAGTAAGAGTCCAAGTACCAGTACCAAATGTACAAGTATTAGGACTAAAACGATTACATCCTAAATTGCCAATATAGTCCGATATAGTTCTCCTAGAACTTATTTACGCTTGTTGCTCAAATCACCAACCACTCCAACATTGGTGTTTACTGTCCAGTGTTCCTCACGCCGCTCATTAGTGGGTTACACCACTACTCAGGGTGCCACCTCTACATGTGGGAGACTGGGGTTCGAATCCCAGTCTGGGTGACTATTCTGAGCTATACCAATAAGAGTCCTTGGGCAAGACTCCTAACACTTTGTTGGCCTACCTGTAATCATTAACCTTGTAAGTAGCATCAATACGTTGATGATGTCCAAACTCATAAATGCAGTTGTTTACTTATTCAGGGCATTAAATAAGACAATGTTAGACCTAAAAAGATTTTGTTTTAGATGCAAGATTGTGCTGTGCATTAATAATATTCATAACTGTGTTTAGTTATTTACTCAAAACAATAAAAAAATGTTTGTTTTTGGAATTTGTCCAAATGCGACAAAATGGAACTGGATTATTGTTAAAAAGGAGACTATGGTGTCTATTATTATACTTTGAAGCCAGGGGTGGGGTGGTGGTTAGAGTGCCGGGTTAACTTTCAGTCATTTTGGATCATTTCTATTGTTCAGTTCATCTTGAAATGCAGAAAGTATGTAATTAATAATTTATTTTGTACATTGTTTTGTTTTTTTACATCAGCAAAAATCCTTACATCTGTTTTTTAATCTTACTTTAGAACTCCACTACTGATGTTGGTTCCTCTGAGTCTGTGTCCTCCATTTCTCTCAGCGAGAAGGTCCACTGTTGTGTTCAGGTGGCAGAAATGACTCTGAATAAAAAAGTACTGCTTCCATAACAGCCCTGAGTGGGCTGGATACAGTGCATTTGCAGGAAAGGAGGGGAGTCTACCCTTCTTTGTGCAGCTAATACATTATTTAAGCATGTCCTAATGGCACTTAGGAGAGGGAGACATCGAATAAGCTTCAGAAGAAGAGCACCTAATTAAAACAACCCATTTTATTTATGCGCATCTTCTGTGCACTTCAGACTTGTCCAGGTGGACAGGTTGCCTGTTGGTGCTCTGATGGATGGCCAGGCCTCAGGCTCGGCTGTCTCCAATTGACGCGGGATGGCCGTATCGATTACACCTGCTGCCAGTCTTCCCCTTAGCTGCCAATAGTCCTATCAGGCGTTCGACAAGCAAGGGCCTTGCCAAAATAAAGGCATCAGGCGTGAGTCTGGAATCAGCAAGCAAATACCTCCCAGCCACCCGCACCCCCCTCAATGAAAATCCAGTGGTGGATGGACTCTCCACAGGCCCTGTCTGTCGCCGGTCTGAACTTGAAACTACTGCACACGCAGCTCCTACCATTTCACTTAAATATGCACCTCGTTCCTGGAGATTAAAGTCATCAGTGGCTCGATGGGGCTTTTAGGCGATTCTAAAAGGAGGGAGGAGATAAGCCGCTAAAGTGACCAAGCGATAAGGTGCAATCCGCGGAGCGGAGAGAAGGTGAAACCACTTCTTTTTTTCCCCCCAGGTCTCTCTCCAAAGGTACAGGATAATTACTCACGACTGTTTTGTCCCCGGCCTCGTCTGAAGTCGACTCCGACTCAGCGGTCAGCCAGATACCGGCATACATCACAGGAAGAGAAACAAAGGTGGCAAAACAACAGCTTTCAAACAAAGCCAAAATTCTGAGACATATGCAAGGACAACTGTTGCGTCAGGTTTTTTTCAGAATACCATTAAAAAAAAAAACAAGATGAAGTGACAAAAAGACAAAGCAGTAAATCTAGACTTGCCTGTAATTAATTCAGCAAAAAAAACCTCTTAGCATACAATCTAAGATTACAGTGTGCAAATGACTGTATAATTATACTCTAAAAGTTAGACAATTACAGCCATACACTTTCCTTGCACCAAAACAGCTGCATAAATGTATGTAAATGAGCTCAAAGCCTGTAATCGGTTACCTGTTTCGATGGCGTTCTGAAATCACAGCGGAGCAATTTCAGTCTCACATCACTTAGTCTGGCATTAAAAATGACAAAAGAGCAGGATGGAAAAAAAATAACGCCACAGAAAAAAGGGAAGAAATCATTAATATACCCCACACCTTGTAAGACAAAGCACCTCTCGTTTCAGAGTCAGTGGGGTGAAAAAAGATGCTTGCTGCTACATTGTTCCCCCAAAATTGTACGATTGGAGATAACCGGCTCGTGTTCATTCCTGCTAGATGTGTTCAAGATGTCCTGCCGAATCTCAAACAAAAAAAAAGGCGCCTGGGCAAGAGGCTATGCTCTGCTGGATGTGCCATCTAGAAAAGCTAAGCTGGTGAAGAGCCAGCAGAGGAACCTAGCTTAGCCTACAGAGCAGAAGAACCTATGCAGGCCGTGTCCGGCGGCCAATGCTTATCAGTAGGCAAATCAGCTTAGTCGTTGACCCCCGCGCCCTCCGCCGCTCATTAGGCCGAACGCTGACAGTGATGGAGTAACGGGTTTCCTTCTGCAGCGCAAGCTGAGGAGGGTGTGTGTGTGTGTAGGTCAACGCCAGTGGGTGAGGAGATTAGCGAGCGCCTCTCTTGCGCGCATCTCGCTCCAGGCTAACTCTCCTGCCTCCTGTATAAGGGTTGCGGTGGGACCTTGAGCATGTGAGCATGTAGTGGGAAGCTAGAAGCCAACTATTCCTCTCTCTCTCTCTTTCTCTCTCTGTTTTTTTTTAAATTCAACTCTCTGTCCTCTTATTTCTGCTGCAGTAAGGCAGGGTAACAGAGGTGAAGAAGAGAGCATGAAGAGCGTCTGTGAGGGTTAGGCTAGCGTGCAGCATCTCAGAGCACTCAAGGCTTTATGGGTACAGTGTGCTGAGTGCTCCAGAATGAGAGGGGATCAACCACAGCTTTCCGGCACTTTCAGAAATGGGGGGTCACAGGAAGCGGTGCGCAGCTGAACAAGACAATTCAGCGTCTCAGCACTCATGTGGCAAAGTTAAGAGTTCAGCCAAGCAAGCTCCATTTGGAATGAACTTTGAACTGAAATTGTAGCCTAAATTAAATTTCATCAGCAAAGGCCTTCAGCTAGAACAGATACTGTTCAAAAATTATAGCTGCCTTTGTATCACAAATGTATGCCGGACATCCAGTGCACAATAACACTGAACTGCTTTCTATCTGGCTATTAATTGTAAAAGAGCAATAATGCCTAAGGAATTACACAAACAGAACCACTTTTAAGTCATGAGACTCTCAATGCAAAATTTGCTGGCGTATCATGAAGGCAAGTTTGAAGAATCATATCAAGCAGAAACATTGAGTTTTGCCATGCGTCCAGCCTAACTGCCTCCAACACAGCTCTCTCATGAAAACGCTAAAGGCTCAAATATTAGCACTGTTGTCTCTCTTTATTTTATAAGCACTCTTTATTTTCTAATTATTATTTTCTAATTTCCAGCAGGTTTAGAGCACAAGAGAGCGCAAACAGAAATCACATGAATGGAAGTACTTTAAGATATCGGATGAATTTGGCTGGTATACTGGTATATAATTGGTGCAGGTCTGTTTAATATGAAGACATCACAGTGAACATGTGTTAATTTGACGGTTTGCGTTGTGTTGATTAACCAACATGACGTAATGCATTAGTTAAGTCTGTGAGACAGTCATTAGGCAGTCTGTGAGAAAACAAAGAGATTGGTATAAGCATGCATTGTGAAACAACAGCTGGTTTAGGTTAAATGATCAGTGTTTAATGTTTGCTGTGGCAATAGAGCTGTGTGGCTAAAGAATTATAGGATATTTCTAGCCGAAAACTACTGGAGAGTAGACATTCTAGGTAAATTAATCATACTAAAGTGAAAGGTACTTACCTGTGATCATTTCTCCCAGGAGAGGCTTCCATGTTTGTGTATCTTGTCCCAATAAAAGACTGGAAGGGACATCATATTAATTTGTGTCTAGCCCTATTTAAGCCTCTCGTGAAGCTACTGTGTGTGAACCAGTTTGGCAAAAGAGTGATTGAGAATTGTTGGACTCTGAAGAGCTTAGTTTTGGTAGTATTGAATGATAAAGATTGATTTATATTTATAAACACTGACTGGCGTAAATACCTTTTTTTTTGGATTAAACTTTATTGCACTTCCACCTGGAGTACACCCATGTTTTTTTATTCATACCAGACCATCACATTCGATAGATTCGTATGAAAAAGGGCATGGTTTAGAGTTTAGATGAATATAATATGCTTGTCCGGGAGTTCATCTGTTCTGTCAGATGAATGATTAAAAACCACAACCAATTAAGAGTGAGCAATATGTTATATATATATAATATTATATATTATATATATGTTAAAAAATAATGTATGGCCAATCACAAAACACATCACGATATGCACATCTATTGATTACTACTGAAACGGTTATTCAACAGTTTACATACTGTGTTGCCCTAAATCCAGGTAAAGAGGACTCTGCACTCTTTGCACACTGCTCTTTGCACAATTGGTTAATGTGCACGGTATGCTTAGAAGTGTATACTGGGTATTACGATAAGAAAATAATGATCAATACTACGGTAAAATATCGTCAGATTGCCCATCCCTGCTTTAAATGTAATTGTTTAAAAGAGAAATGTTGGAGTGAGCATTCCAGGACCCACTTGGAAAATATCTGTATTTGTTATTCGTTAGCAGCATTAGCATTTCTCTGTGAAAAATCCTTCATGCAAAGCAGGCAGGGCACTGATGATAAATTACATTTTCCCAACTGCTCTACACATAGTTTGAGGCAGAAGAGGGTCAGAGTCAGCTTTCCCGGCTGGTGAGTGAATTTAAGGGAAAAAGACGACACCTTTGTCTTGGTATTCAAGAAAGCAGGAATCTATCTCATGCGTAAAAACCTATTTTTGACAGCATTGAAATGAATTAAGTAGCACATATAGGTGAGTATATAATCTCACCTGACAAAACCAATTAGTGTTGCCTATGCGAACAGCCAACTGTTTTTGACTGAGACCTCACCAGACGAGGTGTTGAAAACCTGCTTAGTCCCACAGTGAGCCAATTATTTTCAGTTTTGCAAATCCGCCTCGCTCTCTCTCAGCAGTAAAGCGCATTGGGACTAGAATCACAGGGCTGGTACTTGGTGCCGGTACAGACGCATTCAGACGATCCAACTGCCTCATCACCACCACCCCCCCTCCCCACCGCCCCTTCTTCTTCCTTCCTCCTCCGTAAACACACCCATCACTGCGCCTCCATTAACTGGTCTTCTAAAAATAATCAGACGTGTAATGTTCACACAAAGGCCTGATGCAATGGATCTGATTACTGCGCGTAATAAAAAAACAAAAACGAAACAAGAAGCATGAGAAAACAAGGGCTGGGAAGAAAGACAGAATGGAAAGAGAGCGAGTCTTTGGGAGCCGATGGCAGCGTGGGGAATCTTTCCTGGAATATGTGGGAAGTGTGGCTAATTTCATTCTCTTCCAGGGGCGGGTGTGAACATGGGAGAAGTGTGTGTGTGTGCATGTGTGCGCCTCACCCACATGCTGCACTGTAGCAGACGGAATGAGCTGCTTCGAAAGAGACTCTATTCAAGTCTCCCCAGGCCATTTTCCCAGCAGGGAAGAAGGGCCAATACTAAGTTTTGTCTTTGCCTCTATCATTAAACCAGTGTTTTGAGGGAGGGAGAAAGGGAGGAGGGAGGAGGGGAAGAACAAAAAAAACTTTCCCCACTTGGGGTGAAATAGCAAGTTGAAAGGAGCAACTCTTTGAGAGCAGGTGAATAAAGGAAAGCTAATTCCCCTTATCTAAACCTCCAACAGGGATTTTAATTGGCCATTCAGCTATTCAATTACAGCGGATTTGAATAGCACTTATTGCTAATATTTGACCTTCCATTATAATGACAGGTATGAAATCCATTATCGGAAACCAATCCTGTTATACCATGCTACTGAGAAACGACGTCTACCGCTGAGCAGTAGTCAGGAATCACTATAGAAACAGCGCACTTGGGTGGAAAAGTTAATTTGCGCTTAAATGGGCACGCCACGTCGACATCCACATCTAATGATCATCTCCTCGCAACAAATAAGAACTAATCACAGTGAAGCGTTTCCCAGCTTGCTACACAGAAGCATGATCATTGAACTTCATGCTACATTTACCACTTCCCACATCTATCATACAGCAGCCGGTATGAGTGTTTCTGACTATACCCATTTGATCATGTCTTTTTGACTGCATGGCATCTGAAGGTAGTTTGTGTAAGCACTTACGAGGAAAATTAAAGAACTGTATAAAGCAGTACTCAGGTATTTTATTTAAAATACATGAAACATGTATCTTTTTTATAAAATTACATGAAGTGTAATGATGTAAGGGTACTTAAACTGGAATCGCTTAATTCTGTTTACAATCACTCAAATATTGTTTTGTAATATTTATTATTTAATAATGTGTAGTATTTAATAGGATACGGTTACTAAATATGGTTATTAAACATGTCAGTGATGTCCCTGTGTTTATAGTCTTCAAATACAGTCTTATGTACTGAATATTTCAAAGCATCATTTTTTGCATGAGATTATTGTTTATCTATTGGCTTGATAACAAGTATACGAACTGCACTAGAGGTAGTTATCTGTGTCTCTAGAGCTGGGCCAACAAAGTATTTAATGCCATACAAGGTTATAATGTAGGATGAAGTGCAGAGCAGTAAAATAATCACAGGCTAGTTATATGAACAAAATCTGTTCTTTATTGGACGTTATCAGAAGCGGAATAGCAGATGTTGGAGTGCTACATTAGAAGTATATTAGAGTTTCTAAAAGCAATGTTCCTGTCTTTTTCTATGCACTGTAGAAGCATGTGGAGGTAGGCTCATTTCTTTTAGCCATGCATTTTATTCAAAAACTAGAATAAAATAGATTTTTTTGAAGTGTCAGACTCTGCTGCTGGGGCTGAGTGCAGCGCTGTTACGTGACAGGGTTAAGTTTACTGTTGGATTATGTGTGTGCAGCATGGTTGAGTGTGCGTAGACTGGATTTGTGGCGTCACGGCAGGTGTGAGTCAGATGTGTGAAAAAAAAGGCGCAGGGTGAGAGCAGAGGGGGACTGGATCAGGCCGTGGCGGCCCCCTCTCCACTCCGGGCTAATGCAGCTGCGCCACTGAAGCTGTCAGTACACATAATAGCGCAACGGTCGCATGGCTGCCAACACTAAGAGGCCATTACCAAAAACCAAAATATGGCTCCCTCAAACCTGGTGCACTAAGAGAAAGCGATACCATTTACAAAGAACAGAAACTGCTGGGAGCCAGCCTGTAATGTGAGTCTGATTAGCTATTAGAGATTAGTCTTGGTTGGTGTCGATAAAAATTCAGTGTCCAAATACAGTATGCACATGTTTGAACACCCCTGGTCAAATGACATGTTTTATAGAGGGGGAAATATAGAAATATGACATTTTAATGCAAATTATTGTGTACAATTGCTTGTTTGCTGAGTTTACTCTGAGATGGGAAGCTTATTTACAAGGTTATCTCTTACAGATTACTAATTACTTCTAATATTAAACATCTAACCTGGTTTTTATATTAATAGGATTATTATTTATATAATAGGATTTTATATTGAAGGATTTGATGTCTTTCTGTTACTTTTGAATAATTTAATATTTTAAAGTCGATTGATTAAAAAAATAGAAGAGAAAAGAAGGCACAGCAGGATGACTTCCAAACATTAACAGTGGAGTGTAGTGGACTGCGCTCCATGTGTGCTGTGCATACATCCATTTGGAAATGTCATGAAATACTGTATGAAATACTAGCACCCACTTGGCTTTGCATTCCTATTTTGTCGTGCAAGGTGACCTAGCCTTCAAACTCCACGCACATGAATGATGTAGATTTCCTTGCTGAGCACGCTGTTTACTTTAACTTTCAGCCTATAAGAACCGATCAGACACAAACCAACGGATGCAAGTTTGTGGAAAACTTGCTCTTTTAGGGAGCAATTAGTACAGTTTTTAATAAAAAACACTTAAAAATGAACTAAATCTACCAACCAAATGTAAAGAAATAACAGATTTGTAGTTACATCAAGGATGTCTATGTATGGTGTTGCAGAGACATCAACTGAGGTTAGCAGCTAACCAGATAGCCCTGGACTATCCTGTCTCATATTACCACTTTTTACCTCAAGAGGCATCAGTGAGTCAAATCAGTCCATTATTAGCGGATGAAGAAAAAGAGCTGCCGCCCGGCAATGTATTCTGGCCTCTTGTTAGGACAGATAGCTAATGAAAGGATTAGTCAATGTCCTGACGGGTGAAGCTTTTGGCAAGCAACCGTTATGACCACCGACATCCAATCAAACAATAAAGAGAAAGAAAACAGCAAAACAAAAGTTAATATAGACCATCGCTTTCAACCGCTGGAGATGCTATTGGTAAGTAAAGGCATGAGGTTTGATCCTATAGATTGGATTCCTCTAGACTGGCAAGTAAACCACTGTTAATGCTAACATTAAGGAGGAGGCACTGTGCATTTCCTTGTTTCTCATAACAGGAATGGACACCACAACTGGCCCCCTTTTTATTTGGAATATGACGAGTTAATAAAAGCATATACTACGGTATACAAACAATGGAATTCAGATTAATGTGGATCTATCTGTTTTAAGTTAACGTTGCAGCTGTAGTGAACATCCTGTTTGTCATTTTTCTTTAGTTAGAGTGTCTCTAGAAATGTGCATTTGTGTGTTAGCATTCATTAGAGTGTGATGCTGTCAGTAGAGCCTCCTCACAAAAGAGAAAAAAAAGACAACAAGAAAATCTGCATTTAGCAAACCAATTAAGCTCATGGTGACAAACACAAACAAGAAAACAACTATAAGAGTGGTTTTAATGGAATCTTGCAAGGAATCATCCTGTAATTACTATGTGTCTGTTTTCTGAGTGCTGTCCTTTTTGTATGTCAATTACATAACACTATTACACGTAATCTGTTACTACTACTCTGGTACTAAATGCACCACAACTTTTGTACACACCAGTATGATACTGTTAAGTAACTGTGCATTAAACTGTGTAGGAGTGTGTTCTCTGTAGATGATGTGCTGCATTTTTACTTAGAATCAACAAAATGGAATTCAACCAGGATGCCCAAACTTTAACATGGGGCTGTGTATCACTGTATCAGATGACCTTTAACTTAGCATTAATAGAGGGAGGCCATTTGTCTTGAGTACTGCTACTCTATGCAAAAAATATCTATTCTATATTTATCTATGATAAAACAAGAAACCTGGCACAGCCTGTTTTGAATGGACTTGGCCTGTAAAGTGCAGGTTCTTCCTGATTTGGAGGTCCCTCAGTTGAACTATGCAATGTTTTTATTTTGTCACCAATATACTTCAATTGGAAATGTGTTTGGCTCATAAAACCAAAAGAAAACTGGATTTTTGTCTTTGTAGGTTAGCAGAGCAGTCAATAGGCGTTATTAAATTGTACCAGTTTATTTTGGCAGTTGTAAACAAGTTTTTATCAAGACTTTTTCTACCAGTCTGAATAAAATTGCACTACAGCTGTTTGTCTTATCACAGCAGAGCCAAACTGTTAATTCACAAAAGCAAATATATATTTATTTTACACAAGAATTTACTTTACAGGCATTTGGGTTTATTTATACACTCTTTATAAAAAGAATAGCTTCACCCAGAAGGAAGTGTAGGATTAAAATGCTACTGGGAATGAAGATGAACATGAACAGAAACAAAACTTTATGCTAAATTTAGACTGATATGAGCAACAGTGTCTCTCAGTATGGCGTCGGGGCTCCATGTTTGCTAACACAACATGCCAGACGCCTCATGTTGAGGTTGTCCTGGTGGTGACCCGAGATAATCCATCCCATGCAGCTTGAATATTCTCACACTGTTCCTGCAGATTTTAAGGTAGGGATGGAGGTGGAGTGACACCAGGTCTTCTGGAGGTGTGACATTTGATTACAAACCATTTATGCCCACACTGCCCCCACATGGATTCGTTGGTCGTCTCCACCAAGACTAAAGCAGGACTCATCACTGAAGATGACCCACCGAGTCACTCCATAACAGTCTGCCACGACACCATTGCAATCTTTGCTAACATTGATGTGGTATTAGGAGCAGGAGCAGGGTAATGACCCTGTGCAGCCGTCTGCAGTGCTGTTTCCATTTGTGGCTGTTGGTTCTGTCATGTACAGTGATAAAGCCCATCCTTGCTAATGTCACATGCTTGGCCAAGTGTGAATCATTCTCATGTCTCACAAGGTTAAACCTATCCACCAAGCTTCATTCCTGTCAGTTTTATCCCTTTGGGTGTAACCTTATATGCAACTATTATTTTAATGATGTGTGTATATGTGTTACTGATATTATGGTAAAATGCTGTATGTGAGAATAACGAGGTAAACTAGAGAAACTAAGGAACTACAGTAAAAGGAGGTTTTGTAAAAACTAAATTGACTCTAATTTGACAGATTTTTACCAGTATCAGGAAAACACTGTCACTGGTAATAAACAAGCTTTGTTTGTGACTCCTACTGATAGACTTTACTGGTTGATTTACAGGTTTTACAGCATTGTTAATCTGATAACAGAGTTACAGGGAAAAAGATCATTTAACTGCACTAATTAAAAGGATCTGAGTATACCAGCAAAATGGCATCTACAGGCCAGCAGAAAGAGGTCAAAATAACCAGACATGAGCTACATTTCAAGAAGGGAAGTATACCTTTGTATTAGTTGTTACAGATATTGAACCATTCTTTGAAATTAGTTAAAAAATAGTCTTTCAAAAAGCACTCCGAAACACGCATTGTGCACAAAATGGCCAAACAAATGGCAATTGAGACACAATTTCATGCAATAGTATGTTTTCACGGTACGCCGTTATAAGCTACACATCACCCACTGCTAGTAAAAGCTACAATCCCTTTCTCATAGACGCAACAGAGACCCATGAGATCTTTAAAGTTTCTTTTACAAAGTGTATCATCAGCAAGCCATTACGTTACTAAGCATCCAGTTCTGCTCACAACTTCTGAAGCAGAAGACATGCAGCTCCCCGAGAAGCTTCAGCAGTGTAGAAAGCACTTAGCCCACATTAAGTCCATTTTCTTGTTAAGCTGAACACGGACGACTATTAATTGCTGCCTTTGCATTCAGTGGCAGCTCCGCGTGCTCGCCGACATCTAATTAGTCAAAGTCAGCGTGCAGGTTAGCTGGGTCAGGGAGATGTTCAAAAGCCTCACGCCGCATTGTCATCCCACCATGATCTACTCAACAGCCTCTAAGTCCCATTTCCCCCATCGGCTCCAGCCTTTTCCTACTTGTTTTTTTTTTTTTTACTCGCAGCTGAGTAACATGCGGTCGACAAGAACAGAAAATCAAGAGAAGCGCCAATTAAGGTGAAAATCACCCTTTGAATTATAAGTGAACTGCGGCAGAACAAGCGCATGGGTGAAAAGTTTTCACTGGATGGGAGCTTCTAATTGGAAAACATTCAGACGTTTCCAGCCAAACGACATAACGGGTAATAAATCCTGCAGAGGACACTTTCCTGACACAGAGTCTGTCAAAACACTCTGAGCTCAATGAGTCAATGCCGGAGCCGTTTTAAATTACCATGGACAGATCGAAGCGGGGGGCGCAATCGCAGCATAGCCCGGAGTGTATTTCTCTCTAAACCGCGCATTTGTTAGCTGCTTTGTGCTGTTACGTCTAGCGCTGCTCCTCTCTAAGGAAAAGACACAAAGAAACATCTACTGTATTGCGTACTATGTAGGTCACCTGCCTCTGAGCAAGGGTCAGGCACCGCGGTGCATTTTCTGACCAGCGCTGGAAGTGAATCAGAGAACTCTTCCAAACCCAGAGGACTAGCTTTGTGTGTTTAATGTACTGTGAAGAAATACACCACAGGGACGAGGAAGGAGAGGGAAAAAAAGAGTACACAGCTAATATAATAAACCATGCAGGCTATACCCTTCCTAATTAGATCATATCGCTGTACAGGTCATGCAAATTTTCACTGGCAGAAGAATAAAATAAAAATACAAATAAATAAAAGGAATAAGCTGAATATGATTTAGATACTTTCTGCAGTGTAAACTCGGCGTGTAAGAGTATCTGCTTCCACGGGGAAGCGGAAAGAGAAAAAAACATTTCACCTTGTTTGGTTTGTATGCTTGTTTGTTTGCTTGCTGCCTACCCAACCACCTGAGCTTGTTTGATAGCATGGAAATGCAGCCAAATATTCAGCGAAACATGACCAACAAATATAACAGGAGCAGCTCCGCGGTAATACGTGCGCTGGAGCAATGAGAAGTATTGCTGAGCGCCGCTCGTCTGTCACGTGTGATTGGCTCACTGTGGGCCACGTGGCCATCTGGCTTATCGCAACATTGGAACAGGAAATTACCTGCATGTTCCAGCCAAGAAAGGCGTTTTCCCAGTTGACGGGCGGGAAACCATGATTCTTCACTAGCCATATACCAGTACTAATAAAATGTTCTACTTTTCAAAGAGGAGTCTGATATAACCGCATACTGCAGGTTAGTGGTCACCTCCTTCTGGTGACCTCCTTCTTCTTTAAACCCAAATCTAACAAAGGCCATCGAGAGCTAACTCAATTGTATCAAGTTGGTGACCACTGCTGTGTGAGACTTTTTCTCTCATGTTAGATGTATAACCTTACCTGCTCTGAGGTTTCTCTTTTGTGTGTGTTTGAGGTCACTCTGTTGCTGCCTGTGAATGTGTACACTCTGGAGTTAATCTATATGCATCTCCATAATGTTTCAAATATGAACCAGGTTTATATGTATAAGATTCTGTCATTAATTCTTCCATTTTATTCCATGATAATATTGTAACAGGAAAAATATGCAAGCATTAACTAAGATTTCAGAGAGAAGAGGCCAGTGACCATGGACTCTCAAATCCCAGAACTCAAATCCCATACCATTGACTGTTATTTACCTTATTGGTGGTTGTATCACTATAGCTCACCATTGAAAGGTATGAAGTTCACTTCATGTTCCTTGTAGTTGCCAAGACTAAAATTCAAACATGTGTCCAGAATTGTTGGAGGGCACCAAACACACAACAATGAGTCCGGACAGAACAAGGAATATAAATTGTTCCTGGAAAAAAAATCTTTTACAGCTATCAATGTAGGATAAGGTCAGTTAACATCTATAGAATAAAACAATGAATATGTGATGATAGCTTACACCAAAGCCGAGCTAGATTAGCTATTTGATTAGCTATTAGTCTTATCTAGACTGGTTATGTTGAAACATCTTGCAAACAAGAAACTAGTTGGCAAATAAACACCCACACATACTGGAAGGGGAGCGCGCCTTGTAGGCATGGTGATTATCGCCATCATAGACATTTTCCACAATCACCACCTCAAGCGAACAAAGTCCCCCTGAGCACTTATTCTTTCAAATGCCAACAGTGGCCCTGGGCAAAACCAAACTTTAATGCAAACTGCTGCCAGTATAACATTAATCAGCAGTGGCGAAATGCTCACACAAAGGTGCTTCCCCTGCCTATGACAACGATTAGCATTTCAAGAGTGAAAGTATTGCCTAATTTCTCCAGGCCATATGTTTCTTCTGCTTGTTATCAGCTGAGACGCCATCAAAACTGAAGCTTTCAGCTCAAATACCTGGTTAAGCAGCAAAAGCTCCTATTCTTTTACTCTGCCATAGCTGTTATGGTAATTGTCTGAGGAATGTGTGTGAGTCAGTCATTTAGATTAGACTTCTTTACATCATAGTCCA
Source organism: Prochilodus magdalenae (assembly GCA_024036415.1). Lineage (NCBI taxonomy): Eukaryota > Metazoa > Chordata > Actinopteri > Characiformes > Prochilodontidae > Prochilodus > Prochilodus magdalenae. Next base: position 55,242 of record JAMWET010000573.1, read on the forward strand.
ACTGCATAAAATTGAACAAATATCAGCTTGTATTGTCATTGTTCTCTTTGCAGCGGTGCTGCCTGACTAAAAAATCTCAACTATAAATCCTCACCTGCTAATGTGAACGCACGTGTAGTTATTGGCAGAGATGAAGAAAGCATTAAAGTATTTCCCATTTATAGCTTATTAAAAACAGCCTAGAAACTCTCAACTGACTCAGTCGCGGTTGAACCAAAAATGTTTAGGAACAATATAGGAACCTAGATACGTTAAAGAACTCTTTTTAGTCCAATATACACTCATCATCAAAAGAATAGTCGCACCCAGAAGGAAGTGTTAGATGCGATGCTATTGGGAAGGAAGAGAAAGGTAATCAGGAACAATAAATGATGATGAATTTCGACTGATATGGGCAATATTTATTAATCTACACATACAGAAGTAGTGTCACTCAGTATGGGTGTCGGGCCACCATGTTTGCTAATGCAACACGATTACGCCTCAGCATGGAGTTTGTAACAGTCAAATTTATGACTGAAGAAGAGAGCAGAGTGGAGAAGAGAAGTGGTGTTGAGCGGTTTTCCTACCATTCTCATCCTTTATTTGTTTACACCCTCTGTAACGCTAGAGCTTAACTACAGTCAAACTTATGTATAAGTGGACTGTTGTGGCAGGGAGACTGATTTCAGTTAGTAACCGTGAATCCATTGTACTGGAGTACCCGCACTAACGTCTGTGTGGCTCAAGTGCTTCTGCTAATTCCTCTCCTCATGGCTACCCCCAAACGCTCTCCCCCATTATCTGGGCCGAAGCGTTACAAGTTGTAGAGTTTCCTAATGGTGCCCTGCAATAATCCATCCCATGCAACTTGAATATTCTCACGCAGTTCCTGCAGATTTTGTGGTAGGGGTGGAGGTGGAGTGACACCAGGCTCTTTCGGATGTGTGACGCATGACAACAAACCGCCATGCCAATGTTCGCAATTGTGGCTGTTGGGTCAGTCAGGTACAGCGATAAGGCCCATCTGTCGTTGCGTCACATGCGGGTTGAACATGAAACTTCATGAAGTTTCTTGTCAGTTGATTCTTTCAGGGTGCAACTATTTGCGCACTTATTGTTTTGATGCTGAGTGTAAATGCATAAGTGTAAATGTAATTCTGTAAGTAATTAAACAGTACCGCAGAACTCGAGCAACAACTCTTACCCTCCAAGGGTCAAACGACCCACTCCAAACTTCACAATCACATCTCATTTAAGCTGGCCCTCAACTTTTTGCCTAAGTACAGCACAAAAGCCTGCCCTTTTGCTAATCAATATATCCGACACTACACCCACTCAGTGATCCAGATCTCAGTGCAGAATGTGCTTTTTGGCAAGCTCCATGCTTCCAGTGCCCCCTCCTCTCCAGCGGACATGTTGTCATGGCAGGCTGTCACTTTGAGCAATGGCTCGTCATTGTCATGCCGACGAACAGGCCGAATTGAGGCGCGCAGCTGGAGTTATGTTAAGCGTAAGGCAAAGTGACAGAAATGCTAATCAAGTATCAAAACTGACAAGGCGCTGCTATCGACGCACATCAGGCCGTCAATGATTTATTAGCCGAAGGGGGCGAAGCACTCGTCACCATTTGTTAGCTAGCTAGCGTCTCCTGGGTAAACACGCCGCCAGCCAAGGACGCCATTCTAGCCGGCAGAAAGGCAAAGTGGGCAGACAACTTGCAATATAACCAAACCACAGGCTATGTGCTTAAGTGCCATTATATGAACGCAGAGCAGGCTTGGTGTGGTTTGTAAGAGAAGGGGAGCGTGTGTGTGCACTTAAATGTGTCTCTGTGCTGAGTAAGCTTTTCTTCCCTCACTCTCCCCTACTATCCGTTCCTGTCCCCTTGATCCAAAGAGCAAAGCAGAGCTCCGGCGGCACCCCAATTATCTTACCGTCATTCAGCATTGCTCATTCAGCTCGGCCCTGATGCCGCCCACCGCCGCTTTCATTTCAGCCCGGAGATTCCAGCCGGGGCCTCAGGGAGCCGGAGGTGGTGAGGTTAAACACTGCACAGCTCAACTGAATCTGGCATTAGAAGTGAAGGGGGATGAAACTTAAAAGAACAGCTCACTCCGCCGTTCCCATACATTATTTGCATCCCGGCCAGAACTGAGAAAGGCATGCATGTTTGCAAGATTGCTAGATCTTCTCTTGTGCTTGCCAATTAAAGCGGGCCCTTTATTTTTGAGCAGTCTACTGGAAGGCAACCTAGTTTAATGCACCAACAACTTGCTGGTGCCTAATTTAGTCAGGAGCATACCTGCATTGAAAATGAAGAAGGCTACTCTTAAGAGATTGATACTTCAAAGCCTGAAGTTCACATTACCATCTTGCTTTAGCATTATGTAACTACATGTGTAATTACATGGTAAATACATAATCATTACATATTTAAGCTACATTCTCCACTTATAGGTTCTTTATGATGTAGATGAAGACACAGTTGTGGCACAAGTGTAAAGACATGTTTCTGATTACAATGAAATATCTCCCTGTACACTTACAAATGCAAATGCGGTACCAATCAAATGTTTAGAATCTGTACAATAGAACATTTCTGCTTCTTTCTGTGAGCTATGACTGGAGACGTTATCATGCACAGTATACGTGAATTCTATGGGTAAAGTTAAAAGTAGTAAAGGATACCTAGTGCAGTCGTTTGGTCCCACACATTGATTAATCATTTCCTAACACCGCAAAGCATATCGAGAAAGAAAGAAAGAAAGAAAGAAAGAAAGAAAGAAAGAAAGAAGAAAACATCCAGACACCACTAAACATCTGTACATCTGTAACACATCTAAAATTCCTCTTTATACCTCCATCAAACAAAGAGGTATATTGACTATAGCTTCTTCATATCCATTAAAGAATATTCATACATGGTGGTAAATATTGGAACAGCTGCTTTCTGCATAATTTATACATCTTAACATCTGAGAGAGCCCCCGCCCCCGCAAAGCTGTTTCATTGGTCCCCTGCAAATCAAGACCAAGTCCCTGCTTGCCAAGGCGCTGTGCCTTGGCGGGGCTGTTCATTTTTTAATAGTGAGGGGAGAAAAATAGAATGTCTAATGATGTTGATTATTCAGCGGGGTAGACCAACATGTTGCGTTTTTTTCTTCCTTGAGCAAAGTGTGAAATCTTCGGAGGATAACAGCCTGTGCTGAAAATATTCTTCCGATGGCAACACAGCCCCCCCAACACACAAACGGAAAGGCGCACCCTAACAAACCCACACACGCACATGAACCCGAGCGCGCGCACACAATTGCGCACAAAAAAAAAAGAGGGAGAATTCTCAGAGGATCCCATTTGAGTCCTCCATTAGCTTTGATGTTGATAGCTATTAAAAAGATTTCTTACTTGATGTGTGTAATTAATGTTCGCTCTTTGTTCTCCCTTCAGTGTTTGAGAGGAAGAACATCCATAATTCCGCACTCATTCGAGTTCATATTCATTCTGTAATCAGATTTTTTCTCTTTACCCCTCCGCCACTCAGAAATTTGAAGAAATCCATTTCTTTTATGACTCAGTGACAGCGATCGTCGGGCCGTTTTTCGAGGGGAAAAAAAATATCCTGAAACACAAGAGGCCTGCTGTGAGCAAAGCGAATGCTCTTACTTGCACGGTGGACAGCGCTGATGCATTGTTGCATGAGAGTAGCCCTGGGCACTCTACGCTTTCATAAGGGGAAGTGGGGAAGTGGAGGAAGGAGTGGGAGATTAATGGTGTATAAACAATATGGAGGGGAAGGATAAGCAAAGGAGCCGAGTCATATGCACTTCCAAAGCAATTCTGGTCATCGGCGACGCTGTAAATCACACGAGCCGTTAAAGAGTCCGTCGAAAGGCTTTTTCTCCGAGTGAGTGCCACTGGAATATGCTACCTGCCTTGCCCATCTACACATGTCTGGCTGAGTGATTCAGCATTATCCTTTCCTGCCTCATAAAACACTCCTAGCTGAAGCAATATACAGGTATAACATGATTCATTTATGATGGAAGCCGCACTCGGGTACTTATGAATCAGCTGCGAGAGATCAGGGTGAAGACTCGGGATGTAAACCCTAAAGGAACCAAAGCCTGTGGGCATGAACAAGTGCAAAGCTGACAGACAGACCTTCCTAGGCTTTGCAGAATGCTATCGTAGCATCATTATTACTTAAAGGTAAGTTGAGATGACCGTACCAAGGGGTTTTCAACCAATACACAAGCGCCAATGCGATGCCTCCTGATTAAAAGGCTTTATTTCCTAGTGGCCAGACTGAATGCAATGATGACTGCCAAATAACCCAGAGACCATAGGCTCATTAAGTACAATGAGATGGTGAATCACGCCATTCTGTTAAGTAGTCTAGTAGTCATGGAAACAGCATAAGGAGCTAGTTGCTAATGCTCAAAATTATGGACTAATGAACTCGTCTAGCAAATTTGGTAAACTTTTCTCACTGAATTACCATTAGACCCCTTAAAAAAAGAATGCACGGCTTTCCAATCTGTTTGTGGTGCTGGAATGAATATTCCCCATTAGTCATTGTGTACCGGTACAATGAATTAATTCGACCGCAAAAGCGCATTTCTCATTAGCCGTTGAATACAAGTGCAGCCCACAAAAACACAAGTGCAAAAAAAAAAGAAAAAAACATCCACTCATGCTGCACTTCAGCCGAATAGATTGCTCTTGTTAACGCAAGTCGTTAATGTGTTTAAAGATATGCTGAAATCGAAGCACCGCAGAAGTATTTACATAAAACTGATTAGGCTCATCGTGGAACAATTTCACCAGCGTGCCCCTAAAGTGTGGAAGATCTGAAGCTGAGGATAAATAAACCTGTCTGCTCGTATCGCGTCACTTTGGGGTGGAGATAATGGATGAGAGCAGTCATCTCTACAGCAGCACTTCACCAATACAACATGTCATCATGCCACCTTCTAAGTCAGTAAAGGCTGAGAGACAGAGCGTTAGGTAGTATCAGTGTTCCAGCTCTAGTGCAGAGGCTAAGCTGCCATCCTCCATCTCCTTCCTCAAAGCACGTGCACAGATTAGCACTGTCGCTAAAGGAAAGACACTTTTGCCATAGCATTGCCTCAACAGGTCCGGCTGGACTGTTTTTGGTTCTGGTGCTTAAATGTGTGTTGGATTGGGACAGCCCAGAAGGATCCTGCTGTAAAATGAATTCAAGTAGGTAAACTAATTGGTCTTTAATAAACAGCGGTGTAATTCCCTACCCTCCATTATATTAGGAAGTTGTCATACATAGACCTGGGTGTAAAACTGTATGCAGTTACATAGGGGTCAATTAATGACATTGGTGGTCCTAGTTCCAATGGGTCCTCCTGCATTATTGTTCTCAGTTAAGTAGGCCCACCTGCACTAATAGTACCTGCAAAATCTGGGAGGAAGTGGGAATTTTTTTATTTAATTCTTGGATATTTAGGAAATTAGAATATATCTTACACATTCTTACCACATAACACACACACACACACACACACACACACACACACACATATATATATATATATATATATTATATTGGTTTTTTTTTTCTCTATAATCAAAAACAAGTCTTTATTGCTCAGACTTTTTTTTATAAGTTGCGAATGTGATACAAATAAACTTACTGTAACTTTTTGCAGCATTGCCAATCCTATTTTACCATTAAAAAGCTATAATTGATCAAATAGGCATAGTTGCCTATTAGCACCCCTAATAGGCAGGCAGGCAATATAATGAAGTTAAGATGGTAAATCCTTACATTGTGGGAAGCTTGAATTCTTTTTTGTTAGAAAAACGAGACCATTTTTCCAGATATGTTTTACTATTGTTGAAAAAATCATGTGAGCACCTGCCAGGCCATGATATTCTTTATTGGATAAAGGAAATACGGGGTAAAAACTAGAACCAAATTGGTTTACAAAAACACTGCTTAAACTGCTGCCCTAAAACATTATATCATACTCTCAGAACCACAGTGCTATGCAGCTACAAGAAGCTTTGGTTGTGTAATCTTTGCATTGCTAAAGCTACTCAGTTCTTAATAATCCCAGGGCTTCACTTGCAGAAAAGCCATAGCCTTTGATGCACTACACGTCAAAGATGTGGGTGGCTGATAGACCCATAGATGTCATGGTTTTTACAATATTCTAGGCACAGTAAAGACTCATGTGTATCTCAGGACCCTTGTGTAGGGTGGTTGTTTGTATTTCTCTTTTGTTTACATGCAAATCTCCAGCAGCTATGCACTGTTTAAGTTAATGCTGCCTTTTAGCATAAAGTTAATTGCTTCCTCCGCCAACTCGCCACTGCTTAAACTCAAGCAGACATTGTAAGCTATTTATGTGCCCTGAAGCAGCCCAATGCTGTTTTAAGAACTTGGCTGTGTTAGAAAGTTTCAGCCATTATAATAATCTTCCACTACATGTATAACTTGACTATGGGCATGGCACAAGCAGCTCCTACACCTAAAATTAACATTATCGCTGGGTAGTGTCTAGTTAATTTGCATAAATATCTTGCAGTAAGAGAGCACAGACACCAGGGTGTACACCAGCTGTTGCTGTGTCAGTCACTTGTGCATATCTATATTTTTACCTTTCTGTTTTCAAATCTATGGAAAAATCACCTAGTATTTATCATGATTTTTTGGTTTCTTTACCGATAAACTAAACATTTCAGCAACTCCAACTGAACACTTTTCACATAGCCAAAACTATAATGTTTATAAACTTGAATCTGCAAGCTCAAAAGCCAACCCATGGTTAATTCATACCTCCCGGAAAATGTGCTTTAAAACAATTTTCTCAAATTAATGTGTTATGTTGACATAATGTACATTTTTCAAAAGGTTATCTGGTATTATATAGTAATAATCATGTAATAAACATGCCAACATGTTTTAAGTAAAACAAAATTTTAAAATTTAAAATCAAGATGAAAATTTCCTCTTGTAATAAGTTTTCACAAAATTATTACATGACTATTATTTATAATAATGGTTTACTTAGAGAAAACATGATTTTTCTTTTCCTTTTTTGTTGTTGGTGTCTTACTAAGTTGAAAAAAAAAACTGACTTGATTTCAACTTAATAAGACATAACCTAAACCAGAACAAAAAAAATAACTGCTTTTCTCAAGTTTTCACAAAGTTATTGCATGATTATTACTATATAATACCGGATTACAAACGGTATTGATGGTATTTTTAAGAAAAAGTTACTTGCTTTCAACTTGAACCAAAATCAAAAAAGTTGTTTAGTTATGGAAAATGGGCTTCCCTGCAAAAAGTGTATTAGCCAAACATATCGTCGCTGTCCAATGAAAAACATGTATCTCCATTTTTGTTGATTTTTACTTTTATGCCTCATTTGATCACATGATATGATGTTTACACTGTGTGGAAATTTCATGAGCTATGGACCAACAGTAATGGCCCAAAATGACTTTGAAAGACGTCTGGTTCCATTGACTTTCATTCAAATGAAATTAGGTTTTTGGCCTCTCCTGTAAAGTTGCCATTTTGGAGATACCTGTTTTTCTTTGGACAGCGACGATATTGTAGTTTGTACTGCAGAGATCATATGTTAATTACAAATTACAAATTTGCACCTGTGTTCAAAAGCAGATCTTAGCAGATAAACCGCTAACCTCATCCACACTAGAGCCAGAAAAGATCTAGTTAATTTGAAACACGTTGACCCTAATAATTCACCTTTTCCCGCTTAGTGCTCTCTCTAATAACACACTAGTACACTAGCTTTCTAACTCACCGGGAAAATATTAACAAGCTCTAATGATCAGAAAATAAGTTACTTTCTTTTCCGTTGCTGAATGCAGACTGAAATTAATCCACATCACTCGGAGCACGTCACACAACGAGGAAAACAAAGCATTGTACATATCTGAGAATATTTGCACTGGGACTCATTCCAGTCGACCGGGAATACCATTGGCAATTAGTGTTGACAGGGACCCCATGCAAATGACATGTGGGAATGAGACAACACACACACACACAAAAGCTCTGGCTAGACTTCTAGTGGAGTGATGCTTCTTTTTCATAATAAAGACATCTGAACTACCCGTCCAAACAGCTCTAATATGCCGGGGAGGAAAAATTTACGCTGCATCCCTGATTTGTTTGCTGTTATTAATGGGGCAGGGAAGAAGGAAGTGTTCTGTGGCTGCCAGTGCAATATCTGACCTCTGAGAGTGCATTAAATCAAGGCATTAGGGCCCGTGGTAATAAAGAGGAGAGCAGAGGCAGAGTGCCGTGGCCAAAACAAACATGGCCCTAGACAAAGCAAAGCCACGGGCCGTGGCTGCCACAAACACTGGAGGGAGAATTAATATCTGGGTCTAATCTGTCATATTGGGGCAGTGACCTGCTGCAGGGCCCTGTGGTGTGTATGGACGGGCACAGAGCATGCTTGCGCCTCTAGATGAAGGTGAGTGTCGCCCCAAGTGAGGGGTGGGGTTGGGGGGCTATACTCAGTGGATCATTAAAGGGGCTAGGAAGTTGAGAGCTTTTCCTACTGGATTTATAGAGACAGAGGCACAATGCCAGGTCAGTTGTTGGTCATTTCTGCAGGAGTTTGCCCTCGAGATAGATGCTACAGAATTCTTCTTATGTTTATAGTTATATGTTTAACTTTATACTCTGGATCTTGCTGTTTAATTGCAAAGTGACACATAGATTAGAGACTAGGGGTTGCATAGTGCAGTGGTTTCCAGTTCTGTTTCTGAAGTACTCCCTTCCATGGATATTTTTGCCCTGCTTTCAACACACCTGATCAAACTAATCCACTAATTAACCAGTCCTTCCTGAGCTGGCGTCTGTGTGTTTTGGGAGGAAAACAGGAAACTTATTCAAGACCAGCTCTGGTCCTAAATAACTTGTAGCTTATTCAGGACCAGTGCTGGGATCTACCTCATAGAATATATGACTGTATGTGTGTTTGCCTATTGACTAATACATCCACTAGTCAAGCACTGTGAACAGAGGTCAAACAGTGAAGGACAGCCCCTGAAGTGTTCTTAGCATAAAGCCAGACCAAGTTCACTCATGGAATAAAAACTATTTCTCTGTCAGCTGCAAGTTATGCCATGTTAGTTATGCCAGCTAAGTAGGATAATTCATCGGTCCTCTCTTTGCAGTTCATGTAGGTCTCCAAGGTTCCTTCATGTCGCTGATGCTTTCTTCTATTCACTGCCGGCAACAGTGTGCTATGGTAATATATGAACAACCGGTATGGTGCGCAGTAAGACCATCCTGCTATCCTGAGCCTAATGTGTTCCCTCTTCATCTTCTTCATCTGCTCGAATTGCTCTGAACTCTCCTTTGAGGCATACTTCACTTGCAAAACATGCTAAAAAAAAACAGCCTGTAATATAACACAACCTATATATAGTCAGTCAGGTACAACAATAAGGCCTTTTGCTCATGTCACATGTGTGGCTGAGTGTGAAACTTACTCACCAAGTTTATTTCCTGTCAGTTAATTCTTACTGGGTGCATGTTAGGAGGATGGGTATATAAAGGACTAGATCATTAGGACATAAATACCTACACGCCCACTTATCTTCTAAACTATTTAGTCCTACTGGGTTGCAGGGGGTGCTGGAAAGGGCAGAAACTGGGATGCACCCTGGGCAGGCTTCCAGTCCATTGCAGAGGGCATATAGAGAATTACATTATCACATTATTGGGGCATATGGAGTATTAGAGGTTCTGTGGGCAGAGTGTTTGAAGCTGACGCCACATTAAAAGACAATAAAAATTCTTTTCACTGACATTCTTTTCGCTGTTTTTCTTGTAGTAAATGGCAGCTATTTTTTGGATGACTAGTTGACTAGTAAAATGAATATTATTATTAAACAATTTCTCTTTGATTGGCTGAACAATGAGATTTTCACAAATTCAGAAATCAACCACAACAACATTTGTCCTTAGCACTGATTACAAGTGTAGCCCACAAAAACAGCACTGAACCACTCATGCCGCACTCAAGTCAAACAGGTTGCTCTTGTTAACACAAGTTGCTAATGCCTTCTTAGATAAGTGCTGCATGGTATCAGTGCCCATTTGAATCTCCATAAACCGTCTCCATGAAAAAAGAACAGGCTTTAGCCTTAAAACTGTGAGTTTTTTGGAAGAGAAAGCAAGTGACATTTGGTGTAATTTACAACACACCCCACAGTGAATGCTCATGTATAATTACAAGGACATTAGAGTCTATGTCTGAGCCTAGAATCTAATCTTCACATATTCAACCACAATGCGTATTTCTCTTCAGCACAGAACACAAGCGCAGCCCACAAAAACACACCATAAACCTGTCCAGTCATGCTGCGCTTGAATAAAAAAGATTGCCCGTGTTAACGCTAGTTGCTAATGCATTCTAAGATAAGTGCTGTAAGTTATCAGTGCCTATTTGAACCTCCATATGTCATCTCCAAAAAAAGCAGCTTTAGTCTAGTTTAACTTCATCATAGTATCAGTGAATCAGTGACTATTTGGAACTTAATCATTCATTTTAATTGAGGCATTATTTTTCAGTATTAGCCGCAAAAATGTTTCTGAAAAAGAAAGGAATTTGCATTTCCCCATTGCGACCTCTATGGGTCCTGTTTACACTTGGCATTAATATTCAATTAACTTCATTTGATTGTGGTAATCAGTTCATTATTCAATCAAGACATGACATGTTCACATTTGTTCTTTTCGAATGTGGCTTCTGCATCCAAATATTTATCAGATCTTAATTGCTTCTGTAATTTTGTAAATGAAGCCACTATGATTCTAAATACATAATGTTGCAGTTAAGCAGAGTCAAAGAAACATATGGGTTTGAATGGCATACGGTTGTTAAGGGACATCTGAATACTGGCCTAAAGGTATTTCAGTGTTTATAAGCCTTTGTAAATATACATTCAGATGGTGTTATTGACAGCTAGGTATAGGTTTAAAGGCATTAAAGATTATGATTAGGTGTAGATTGTTCAGCAATTCATAAACTTTCTTAAGATATTAGTGAGTCTTTTGAGACTTAACATTCGAGTCTTAATGTCCATAGAAACAAAAGAGGCATTAATCTTAAATCAGTTCAAAAAGTTCAAAAAAAGAAAGGAATTTGCATTTGGTGTCTTTTTCACTGCACAGTTTGGTGGATGATCATATATAATAACAAAAGCAATTAAACATGGAAAAGAGCAAAGCATGACTGGTATAAACTGTACAAAAGATATACTGATCACTGTTTCTGAGGTCAATACTGATAATCTTTTTCAGGATGACTGGCCAGTAGCCGATACCAGTCAAGCATGGAGCTGGACTGTACTGCTGCTTTCACGTATTTGCATTGAAAAAAAAATCCATTCAGACTGGTACGCAACTGATGGTGGCTCAAAGCCACGCAAATGCTGGCATTATGACAGCATTGCCAGTGAAAATGGATGATTATCAGAGGTGAGCTTTGGCAGGGTAGATTGTATTTTAAAGGTGGAACAAATGCTTTTTTGTTGTATAATACTGGGTTTGTGTGCAGTTCAGTAATGACACATTGGGCATCCATGGCTCAGAAACAAAAATCAGAATTCGGTTTAATCCACTACTGTGGCTGATGGCAAAAGCTGGAAAAATGGAACTCTTGGATCTAAGTTAGAAAAAAATCAGCCAATTGCATTTTTAGGCCGAAAGTCCTATACCATAAATATCCAATTGACCCTTCCATCTCTAATCTGTAAAATCTGTTTCCCAGGGTGCGAGTAACTATTTGTTCCTCCATTAATCACAACCACAAAATACACACACTTTAGTGTCAAATCCATAAAGTTTCAGAGAAGAAAAAAGAAGGATATCGCATCTGGTGTTATCTATAATACACAGAATTCTGGATGCAAAAAGATTCGACTGAGAGTTTTATTTTCATCACTTACTCAACGTTTCTCAAGGACTCTTTAGACCTCCATGAGTCTCTATGGAAATTTCTATAAAAATAAAGAAATTTTACTCTTAATCAAATTTTCCATAGCATCAGTGAGCCCACACGTATGTATGTGTTTGGGCACTAGATAGTATATTTAGAACCCCATATAGGAGTTCATATAGGACTCAATAAATCTCAACCAAAGTAGAGGTGTAAGGCTCAAAACCATAAGATTTCTAAAAAAGTAAGGAATTTGAACATGGTCTACCTTGGGCTAACTCATTTCGTCTAAATGTTGTGAACGAAACAAACAAACAAAAAAAAAAACATTAAATGCAACAATTGGATTTGTTCTCTGGAATTAGACTTCAAATTCATCCACTTTCCACCAGTATGAGTCCCTATCTGAAACTCTGGAAATGATCTTTATTTTACCCCTAAAATGGTAATGCTGTTGAGAAAGGACAGGGGAAGGACATTTGGTGTTATAGACAATGTACAGCACTCTGGATGCTTATGCATTGCTCTAAAGGCTTTAGAGACTATGATATGGTGTAGAATTAGATTTCCATAAAGTCATAAACTTTCTCAAAGCTCTGTTTGCAACTCCATAAGTAATCTCCATAAAAACGAAGAGGCTTTACCCTCAAAACAGTGAGGTTTCTGAGAGAGAAAGGAAGTGGCATTTGGTGTAATTTACAATGCGCTGCGGTGCACTGGCTGACTGCAGCTCCTATTACAGCTCCTGTGCCATGGGAGCGTCAGCGATTACATTCATTATCACAACAGGATTGCGCCACCGTGTTTTAGTAATTGACGGAACATGCGGCGGACTAGGCTGTGTCTTTCACATGTGAATAATGCGCCGAGCAGAAGAAGAAAAGAAGACTGTCATGAAGGAAAAGAGGGAACGAGGGCTAAAAGCAGCGGAGACACGTAAAGCTCGATAGGGCTTCTTGTCCTTTAGGTGGGTGGCTTTTCCTGTCCTTTCACACTCGCGTCACCTGTCGGTTACATGTCACACTTTTTGACGTCAATGCTACCAACCAGCCCTCCGAAACCTTCAGAGCAAGTCTAGAATGAATAAGAGTCGTATTTGCTGTCTAGGTTCAGGAATTTCTGAAGGCCAAGCGGCTATTGTATGTGACAAACGATATAGCTGCACCTTTTCTTTGCAGACAACATCAGCACCTAATAATGTACAATGACAAGGAATTACAACTCAACTTGTCAATTGCAGCCTGCCATTCAATTCCACTTTAAAACATGGCGTAAAGCCAGAGCAGCTAGAGCCCTATGAAGCCACTAAATGCTAGATTGAACTTTTTTCCACAATCCACTGCAGAACTACTGTAAGCATAGCAGTGATCGATCTATTGACCAATGAATGAATGTGAATGAAGACACATATACAAAGTTATGGAATACCCAAGATACTGGATGACAGAACAATGACTCAAACAACAATGCTAGCAAAATCAAAAGACTGACACATATCACTTATATCCGGAGAGGTGAAATAGTCAGCTGCTTCGGGTTGTTAGGATTGCACATATCAAACAATTTCAACATGAATAGAAAACCCCAGAAAGATCATCAAGGAAACGCATCACCGCCTTGATTTTCTGGCATGCCTTGAGGAATGCAGAGATGTTGGAACACATGGTGCTGTACATCTACCGCTGCATGACTGTGAGTGCTTTAATGTGTAAGTGTAATAGTCTGGTAAAGCAACACCTTGAACTGATAGACAGGAAGACACTACAGAGAGCTGTGAACTTGGCACAAAGGAGTGCTGCTTGCAAACTACACCACCCCCTGAACACCAATAGAATTACTGCCTCAAAGACCACACATTCTATACGTTACACTATACATTCCATACTCACCTCTCTGCAGATTGTTCCTGAGCCATTTGATAAAATGCACTTCTACCATATTTTATATCATAGCTTTTGATAATATTTAGGTTGGTACTGGTTATGTAAAATAACTAATGCTTCCTGACCATTGCATTAATGCTGCATGCTGAAGTCTTACTTTGCCCAGAATGGTTGTGTTGTTCTGTTGACAAGGGAGGAACACAGCCTCTGACTGGTCAACAAGGTCAAAAACAGAGTCTTGGATTGGTCAGCCAACCCAAAGCATTAAGGGAGGACTAACAGCCATGCTAAAACAACAACTGTTTGGTCTGAGATTGAGAATCAGATTTTTTTTCCTGAGATTTATTTCTTTATGTACAACATTCTTTGATGTCATATATGATATTGTGACCCGAGATGATTAATATTACACCAAAGGATAAATCCCAAGAAGGGTAAATGGTAACCAGTCAGACACCGGAGTCATGAACAATCACTGACTGTTCACATAACACCGTTTGCGCAACACTTGAGCCTCAAGACACTTAATTCAGATCACAGTTCAGATCACTGGGAAATCTTAAGCCATGTCCTAAACCAATAAGTACACAAATTTAATACCATGCCAACACCAATTAATGACAGTATATAGAAGCTGCACTAATCAATCTGGTCAGCTTGTCAAAGTGAACCTAGGTTCATTAATTCAATGCAAAGTTGTAAGCTTTAGAAATAAAGACCCTGGCAGGGTGAAAGCAGCACTGGAAAACCCTATCTAAGTAAAACTACTGTTACTGTGGTGATAATTTACTTGAGTTCAATGAAAAATGATTACTCTGAGGTCACTGAACATGCCTGCATATCTACTTTGATATTTCTTGATGTCTTTATTAATATCTTTTATGACACAGCATAGAAATATGTCATTCAGTCGTGACTGCATATGATTCACAACCAGAGTTTTATGCCTGTTAAAAGGGGTTAAGATGCATGTCCATCATCTGCCTCGTTGGTGTGATTGGTTTCGTGTCTGCATCTGCAGTTTGTGTGAACCTGATCAGTGGACACGTAATCCCTAAGGACTTGCTCAGAAACCTTTCATTCTTCATTCAGTCGACTTGGAGATGGGTGAGAAATGGTGAGAAGGAGTTGCTTCGGCGTCATTGAATAGTAATGATGAGGTATTTTATTAATACATTCCACTACTTTTGAAAACATAAGACTTTGATGAACCATGTTTCAAGCGTGAAAACAATTGGTCCACATGGCTAAAGCTTTGTTTACCAGAGACTTCCAAAATTGGACTTCAGATTTAAGGCACTAGACAGACCTTGTTCTGAACATTTTGATAATAAGGCATGTGGGTATTATGTGTGTGCTAGTGCCTTTAAAACCTAAAAATGTATATGTTCAAAAATCAAGACAAGGCCCTCAGAGCCCAGTGCTTTTATAAAGAACATTATCTAAGTAAGAGTATATAACTCGTTTACTACTTTGAATAAGTAAGTTACTTTTTGGTAAAGATCTACAATCACAACCTGAAATTCTGCAGCCTCATTGGAAATGATCTAAGCATGGTGTTAAGTCACTCTAGATAAGAGTATTTGCTAAATGGCATAAATGTAATGCAGAGGGAAAAACTAAACTCAAGTATTATATTTTATGAATACTGACAGTTTGCGTGCTGATACTGGTCACATGCTTTGTGTACTGTGTCAGAAACAAGGTTTACATTACTACATAATCATAACAAACTTAACTAATAGCACCTAAAGCTTAAACACAAGCATCAATAAAAGCTGTGATTTAATTTGGCATGGACTGGTCAAGTTTCTGCATGTTGATGGCATCACTGTTTAGCCAGTCGTGCATCAAGAGATTACGAAATTCAGTCAGATTTCACAAATGCAGGTATTGCTGTCCAAACATCCTCATGCTTAAATTATTATGCTTACAATGTCTTCCTAGTTTATCTGTTTCCAATTAAATAGAATCCCTGAAAGACTGTGCAGTTTTACTGCTTAATTAGACCAATCATTTTTTAAAAAATCTAATAACTTTAAACTTGAGTAAAAAAAAAAACACATGGATTTCCTAAATAACTGCCCTACTGCCCATTAGCTTTCTGACCATTAGCTTACATTAACTCACAGTTAATCTCTGAAGTAAACTTGATAGTCTCAACTCTCAAACTATAACTCCTCTGATACCCCGACTGTACATTTCTCCCATTTAGATCATTAACAACAACAGCACTTTATCTAGTTTGGTTTTTCTTTACTCTGGCATATTCCTCTGATAATCATACTTACTATTTTATACACAGTCTGAAAATGTTATTAAAAAGCTATACAGCCTGTTACACAGTTAAAGACACAAAAAAGGCACAGAAGAAGAGAAAGCCAGGATGTGCTCTGTATTAAACTGACTGGAGTCTCTAATAATGTAAAATAATCTATGATGACATTGAGAAGTAAATGTGTATGTATCTTGGCGTATGTGACAGGGCAGGCATGATAAATTTACAGTTCTTTCTACAATCAAGCATGTGCATCAATGGAGGTCTTTGACTGTTACAGCACAACTCTGTTTAAACTTTGTTGGGTTGATGCTATGATCTCTCAAAGGGCTTGTTACTGATGTGACGAGATTTCTGCTATGTCTGTCTTCTGCATGCGCATGACAGAAGAACTTCATACCCCACTACCTGCAGTCTGATCAGATTACAGTTAAGACTAAAAAAGAAAGAGAAGAACAAATCTGACATAGACAGAATCACTGTGCGGTTAAGAGTTAATGAGGTTAAAAGCTGGATATTGATTCAGTTTTTCAGTTTTTCATGTCACAAGGTTTTAAGGTTAGAAAAGAGCTGGCCACAAGTAAGAAAAAAACAGTAGTTATCCTTTCAACAAGGAATAGCTGGCTAGTCAGCTCTCCCTCAGGAGGTGTCGCAGTTGACAATAAGGATGGTTTTTAGTTCAGCTGTAAACCAATGAAGATGACAGTTGGGATGAAGTTTCATGTGTTGTGGAAGTTCTCTTTATTCTGTCTGCTCTAAACTCAACATCTCTCCATAGTAGTTTTTGTTGTTGGGAGCTTATTTGTTTCTTTTGAATGGCTTTAAGAACCAAGAGTCCCTAAATTTAATTGCATGTAGTTAAATTCTTTTCCTTTAGCTGATACTGTATGTTCATAACTTGTTGTATTTCGTACCATCATCGAAACAGCAAAGAATTAGTAGCAGTAGTAGGTAGTAATAGTAAAGTAGCAAAGTAAAGTTTGTTATTATAAAATTACAAGTAAAAGTGCTGTGAGGGTACATGTAGTTTGCTCAAAGCATAATATTTTTAAAGGGGTTATGGGGTGGATAATATCATCATCTAATTCACAAATCAGGTCCTACATATGAGATCTTCTGGCTGTAGAAAATGAACCTAAAATTTCAAGGCAGCCATGATTATTTGTTTTTTAAAGTTAAAACATTATTCAAACATTACATCTTACAGTGAGCAATGAACAGTAGTACTTTAAGTAGTATGAGTTTTTTTTAATCTATGTTAATCTTTTAACATCATAAAATATGCCATACACGAAAGTACTTTATGCCTGAAGGTGATAACTGATGATAGTTTAAAAATAAATAAGAAGTGAGACCAAGAAGTTTTTGTGACCACTCAACCTTCAACCCCACCCACTAGAACACCACATTGATTTAAATCATTGTGGTGAAAAAGACAATTGAAAAAAAAAATCTGAACAAAAACAGCTGGAAACATCAAAATATTGTTAAATCTCGTTCTCAACTGTGGAGAGTTCAGTATTTTATCATGAGAAAAATAGTGTTATCTTGGGCAAGCAAGACTGGTGTGTAAGTGCTAAGTGGAGGCTTATTGATGCTCACTTACTTCTGGTAATTTGCTTGT
Source organism: Prochilodus magdalenae (assembly GCA_024036415.1). Lineage (NCBI taxonomy): Eukaryota > Metazoa > Chordata > Actinopteri > Characiformes > Prochilodontidae > Prochilodus > Prochilodus magdalenae. The sequence goes on from JAMWET010000573.1 coordinate 72,977, forward strand.
TTCCAGTAATCAACTGTGTAGAGTGCCTTTTGTGGCTAGACCACTGTTGGTGGTCTCGTACACTTTCTGGATTGTATTTTTTTCAGACGATTTAGACATAAAACAGAAAGGTGAGGCTGCAATTAAACAACAGAAGAAGAAATCAACCTGGAAATGAAATAGAAATGAACCACTGTAGCACATAGCGAGAGAGGCAGAATTAATTTATTGTAATTTGGTCTGACCAGGACCCAAAAAGGCGGTTTCAAAATATGCATTAAAATACGACAGTTTGTACTTTATTTACTGAGCGGATAAGAGAGTGAGAGAGTATGACAGGATGGCAGAGTAATGCAACCTAAAGATAAAGAAACTGGGACAGCAGTATACAAAGCTGCACAACGCCTTCAGCAGAAGCCACCAAATTGACAACATGCCAACGTCAGACGTACGCCCCTCTACCAAACAATCAATGTCAAGTACAGGAAGACGCAGCCCATGTAGGTGATGATGACTATGACTATGATATGAATGTCATGGAAAGTGTTTTAGTGTGTTCACAGATGTGAAAGCAAAACCAACCAGATCAATATCATGCAACAGTGGTTAAACCTTTATAACCTATACATATGTCAGTGGCTCCCTGCTCTATTGGACCTTTTTTTTTTTTTTTATTGTTAACGGTCAATTGTCAATTTATCATTGCTGATGCTGAAGGTGCTGATGAGTTGCACAAAAAAAACCAACTAGAACAAATGCATACAATGTTTAAAAAACATGAACCCTAGTTTGGAGATTTTCAGGTGTGAAAACACTTTTGTTTTCAATCAATACCAAGTAATAGCAATACCGTTGACACCCGTAGTGGTATATCTGTATATCGTCACAGTCAGACCAAAACCTTACATCTCCATTTATGTAACGGAATGCAATAGAGACAGCTGCCTTTTACAGTGTCAAATACAACATAAAATGACCCAAACAATTTAGAACACAATATTGTTCCTTAGACTTATATTGAAATTCAAAACGTTTTTCCTGATCTTTTCTTAAGGCACAAAGTTTTGTTCTGACACTGACAATATAAGAAAGATTGGCTAGTGCTGGTGGGAGACGGATAGAAAGTTTTAAAAAGATATCGAGTGGAGCAAAGTGGGCTAGTGTCACTCAAAGAGCAGCACAGCATGAAGCTTGATGTCCCACAACTTCCAAAAGACTTCTACCAGCAATCAATGTGCAGTATTAATCTCTGAACAGACATACAGTGAAACACACGTCAAATATGTGGAGATTAATTCCTGCTACATGGATGACATTTAACAACACTCCATTGATTTTTCCACATGGTCAACCATTTGATAGAGGTGCATGTTAAATGCTTAACAAGCTGAAGTCATGAGCTCATTTAATTATTGATCATATTCATTGACCCTGTCTAGCTTTCATTAATAACATTTCAGAAATATTTCATAGTATTTTTTGTCTGCATGTTTTTCTATTGCAAATGTTCTGTCGTTTGTAAAGCCATGTCTCTGTTCTCTTTGTACTGTCTATTGTTTGGATATAATGTGCCTTCAGTATATGTGCTTATATTTCCAGCACAGTAAATAAAATGCCTTTAGAAATAAGGATTCCACTACATACGTGATTCAAGTCGAAATGCGTGTTTGTCTGCTGGAGCTGAAGGATTGTGGGCTCCCATAAGAGGTTAAATGGATGCTGTCCTTAGTTTGTAACAGAGGCCCTGTGGCCCACACTATAAAATAATCATATCCACCATCACCATCAACAGCTCTGCTGAGGCCAGTGCAAAAACCACGTGACAGGCGAATCCCAGGGCCACCATGCATCGCCTTTGCAAGATAAGCCATGGCCAGCCCAAAGACACTAGCCAAATTGGGAGGCTTTCAGCTCCCACCTGCTTTGGCCCTAGGCAGCAATCAACCAATGGTAGGTGGCTTTTACTGTTTTACACTTTGAAGGTACCAAAAAGATTATAGCAAATCTATAGTACTGATTGGTTCTTTAGGTTGGTTCTGAAACTTAGAGGTTCAATGGCCAGTAAATAGCAAGGCTCAGCAACTTTTTTAACAGTGTGGACTGAACCACAGCCCTCAATATTCTTGATGGCTGAAGATGGCTGATAATTTTGCAACACATGATTAGTCTACGTTTAATGTTTAGTAATTGGATGGCTTCATAGCCACCCCCAGTGTGGCAGTTACGATGCGATAGTGCCTATTGCAGATCTCATCATACAGTATATTAGGCATAATGCTGCTCTTTTGTATGCCACCATAATGCATGCATGAGATCATACAGAGACATGATGTAGACTGTTTTAAAGTCCATTAATGAATTTGATGAACAATTTAATAGCAAAAAGTGTACTTTGAATCTTCATTTTAACCTTAAAATGAACAGCAGAACTGTATCCTTTACAGGACCTGGGGTGCCACCCTACCATGGGCATGAAAAATTGACTAAAAATTTTAATTGATTAAAAGCTGGTCACTGGCCTGTTGATACATTTGATGGAACTCAAGTCATACTCTTTGTTAAATTGTTATATGGCCAGAATTCAGGTTTAAACAGCACAAGGACCAGTTTTGCTGAGTATCCTTAAAGGTTACTGCGCTTAGGTAGCTGTGTGGTGCATCATTACAATGTAATGTAATGTATATATAACAGTTATGGATATGAGTAAGGTATATGATATGAGGAACATTCATTTCACCAGCTAAGCTCTAAATGGCCACAGGTATCAAAGTAAACACTTAATTACTAACTGTAACATGGTGTGAGTATGATTGAGACTGGATCATTGCATTAGGGTGTTAATGCTCCACCTCTCATGGCAAAACCCAAAAAAGGGATTTATTATTTTATTGTTACATACTTGTCATCATTAGCAGAGCCAGTTCCTCTCATTCAACCCATGACCACGCAAATGGGTTGTTTGTTCCTGGTCGAGTGTTTGTGGTTCTATATAGAATTATTATACATATTAAAGAACACTTTCAGAGTGTAGCGCCAAAGCAGGGGTCCTCTACTGTCAAGTCAAAAGTTGTAGTTGGACAATATTGAACTTCTCATTGCTAAGAGTCAGCTATTGTGATCATATCTATTAAAATTCATAGTAATAATAAATGACTGGATTACGGCATACTGCTGCATTGCTGCAGCCTGATAACTGTTTGCCGACCATTGGTTGGGAATCTCTGTTTTAGGGAACCCCTTGAGCTCTTTTATTTTAAAGAGTACTCATCTCCTCACCACCTCCAACCAAAACTCACGTCTAAAGAACATAAAATGCAGCTGTTTGCTGAGCTGTGTCTGAAGGGGTAGAACAGAAGGAGGTGGTGGAGCGAGGCTCGGAGAGGGAGGAACGTGGGCATGAAGAACACGCTCGCATTACGAGCATGGCAAATTAAACTATCTGTTATTAAATACAAGGTATAACATTCCCTCCTCTGGCATCACTCTGTTCATTAACTAATTATCATGGCACATTAATTTTCCGAGCCCTGAAGCGTTTGTTGGGTTTACCCAAGGTACTGTGAGTATGTGTGTGTGTTTATCTTGGTTTTAAAAAAAAAGTGGGTTTATTACAAAACAGAGTGGGACCAGTTCGAGAAGAAGAGCCGCCATGGCAATGCAGAGCCAAGGGCTGCCGGGATTGCTTAATTTACATTCCACAGATTGCATCAGAAATTCTGAGACATTGTTTTCCTCTCCTCTCCCTACCCCTCCATCCCCCTCTTCCCCAACTCCTCTTGCTTGTTAATTGGGGACAGCATGGCAAGAAACAGATATGCGCTGACACGTAAGCACAATAGCAGCATCAAACAGCAGTCTCTAATTAGGACGTGTTAATGAGGATGGCACCATGCTTGACCATGACCGTAATATTCTACCAGAGAGTAGAATTACGGACATTGTATCTTCAATTGCTGAAGAAACTCTCGCATGCCTTCTACGCCCTTTCGTTGGGCACGCATGCCTCTTTTTTCCCCTCCTTTTTTTCAAATCAAGAAGGCAGTTGTTGTGGCAAATGTTCCCTTCCATCCATCTGAGGACATGTTTACAAAGCTTTCATTTATGAGCGATTCCCAGGCCCGGCGAGCGCAGCCCCAGCGTGACGTTGATTAGGAGGCTTGTCAGAAATAAGCTGGAGAGGCCCCCGTTCCACCACAGACCTGTATTCATTTAGTTCTGCCAATTTCCACCGTGCCATATCTCGGCCTGCTAAATCCGCCATGACATGAGAGTGAATTTTGCCCTTTAAAAAAAAAAAAGAAAGGAAAAAAAGAAAAGCATGAGAGCGGGTTAATCTTTCTTTCTTTCCCACAGCAACCTCAATCTTACTGTGGCCAGCGTCGCCTCCTGTGATCTCAGGCCGCTGCAGTAAATTAAATTAAATAAACCCATTAGTCACAGAACTACTACCTCCTCACCTCTGCCCAGATGCGCTTTCATGGTTTGTTGGCCCTTTAAAAGGAGCCAGAGGGACTCGCCATAGCGACTGTGATTGCAAAGTGACCTTGAATTCAACACAACGGAGGCCCATCTTCATTGTTTATCGCCTGGATCAATTAAAATAACACGTCTGACACGTGGCAGCACCCCATACGTGCTGCTAGGAGCTGTGAGCTAAATATACAATTATATCAAAATCAATCAACGTTTAAGACCCTCTCTCTTTCCATTGGACTTGCAGACTTGATGCAAAATGGAGGTGGACGGCTGAAGAGGATGAGGCTGCTGGCAGGCAGCCTAAGCACACTGAAGCAGATTGAATGGACTGCCCATCTCCAGCAAAACACCTATAGACCACACAGTGAACTGCATGTCTGAGCAGGAGTTGCATTTTCTCCCAAAGGGGTTATTTCAGTCAGTGATTACTGCTGTAAACCATGAAGAATGTGTGTTTACTTTGGAGGGATAAGAGGAAACACTGACTCAGATGCACCAGAATTGCACATTAAACATATGCTGGACTGGCTGCTGATGTTTCCTCATAAGATGATGCCATTTTAAGGAATCTTTAGGTAATGTGTGGAGAGAGATGCTTATCCAAAACATGAAAAAATGCTTTCCATTGGGATAGAGGAGAGTTGAGGGTCCCTTTTTTTTTATTGTTCTTTGTCTGTTGTTAAATTTTTTGTTATTATTTTATTATTATGTCTTATTCTGAAAATAAAAAAAAACCTTTCATCACAATAAATGATTTTTAATAATGATGTTCATCATATCAAATCAATTGGAGTTTCGCAAATACCCTGTGGTGAAGGTCTAGAGTACCAGGTTGCATTGCCAAGTGCTATGGTTTACTCCATGACCCTCCACTTCAACATTTTCTCTTTTAAGCAATATGGCAGGAAACAAATCTACGAAATCCATACATTTACAAGCCTATGTGATTCCTAACCGTGAACACACTGGAGGCATTTCTGCAGGCAGTCTGGGGAAACATTCTACAGGCGCTCAAGCTCTAGCTTGTAAAATAAGCTAGCGGTGATTTAGTGGTCATGTAATTTTACTACCATATAAAGAGATTCCAATGTAACCTATTCAGTAAAAATAAATGTAAGAGCTCACCCTTTAAAAAGGTTTCCAAAAAGGGTTGTTTGAGTGGTGCCATTTTAGGTTACCTAAAAAATGTTCTTGACACACAAAGTTCTTAACCAGTTAATAAAAGTTGTTCTTTACCATGTGTGGTTTTATTTTAATTTAGATGGTTCCTAGTTATCTATTGACAAGGTTCTCCAGGAAACCAGAGTGGTTCCTCTAAGATTACTAGCATAAATCTGTAGCTTTGTCGATTTATATATTTTACAGTAAATCATACTGCATACTAAATCACATTTACAAGTCTGCACCTCCTTAATAAAAACTTGTTTGTGGTTTAAGCACACTGAAAGAAGCTGTCATGATGCATTTTTACAGACACAGTTGGGGTAATTGGGGGACTGCTGAGTTTTAGTGTTTGTTAGCAATATTAGCCTTGACGCTCCAAATTGGACTCCAAAAATGCCGCGGCAGTTCAGTCAAATTTTAAAGAAGAAATTTGAATTTAAAAAATGTAATTATTCATAAGTACACTACTGTTAACATGTCATTCAATTTATAACTCTGAAACAACCTATTGAAGGCACTGTCTTTCTTTGATGTTAGTAACTAATAGTTCTGTGGTCATTCGACAAAATTAAAACATAGATTACTAAAATGACTTTACCCAGTAACATCAACTCAAATGCCCAGCTGACTAGTATCCAAGCTAACTGGTTCCCACATGCATTCATGCGTGGTTATGGTCTGGCTCTAACTCCAAATTCATCAGACATTTACCAGCTCACTTTTAGTATGTACTGCAGCAAATACGACTGTATAATTGAGCAGTGGGCAATAAATCACAGCCATCACAAATCAAACAAGTTTGGTGGGCACAGCGTGTAAACATGTATGGGAACTTGAAAACCAGCTAAGATGTAATATCAAGAGCTGCCAATCTATAGAAATCAATAAAAAGTCATTTGACCAACCACAGCTGCAGACCAACTGCACCCAGTACAAGTATATACATCATTTAAAATATTTATAAAATGGTTTCTCCTGCTGGATGATACATTTCTGAAAGAACTGATGAGATTCATGCACACTGATCAGAGCAAACATTAAATAGATACAAATCTTTCCTCATTAAAGGACCTCAAACATGGACTTCAGATATGACCATGGGTTCCCTTCAACTCTACCATTTATATTTTCTATAGTAGTAAACATGAATGCAACCACCAAGTTGGACTGCTCATGCACTTTGAACCTGGTTGACAGCACAGGCCTAGATGACTGTGATTGTTTTTTTAACTTGAGATGAATAGAATATGTCCAATCATAGAAAATAAAAGTTAGTAGCAAGACCCTAGTAGAAATGTGGCGGAGTAAAAGTTTCAGATACTCAAAAATGTTCTGTTCATTACTGTTTGCCCCTGGATATAATATGCTAATCAATGGTTCACCTAAAGAACGTATCATTTAGTATGTTTTCTTTTTCCGGTAGCAACACTTTGAAGCCACAAAGCCCTTCAAGGAAGCCAAGCACGTCAGTCCCCTCCGAATCACTAATGCCAATAATCCAAATTATCCGGGAAAAACAATTACCTTCTGATATACCAATTAGCAATTAGCATAATCCCTAAAAGCATCCCTTTTTCATCTCATCGGCTTAGCCTAGATCTCAAAGGATCCTGGCATATGTAGCCGTTTCTATATAAAAATCACTTTTGCCAAAGCAGAATGTGTGGAGCCATCCTCAAGCGGTGCTTGATTAATGGTGCATGCACATAATTGATGGTGGTGGGAAACTTAAAGCCTCGCTAGACTTTGGCACCGGAAAAGTCGAAAATGAATTTAAAGTCAATGAAGAATGGATCTCGCTCATTTAGTTGCTTTTTTTTCCCTTTAAATACAATCTAGAGGACTTTGGGCTTTTATGTAGAGACTGTGTAGCAAGCGGTTTACACTTTCAATACTCCGTTCCTACATTGTTTCACACTATGCTAAAATTATTCTAGCGCAATACCCCATGGTAATTTGAGGCAAGAAAGAGCATGAATAAATAAACAGCGTAAAGCGATGAGAAACTTCAAAGGCAATGGGACAATCAGAGCAAACAAGCTTTCGGAAGCCAATGAATGCGTGCGTCTTTGTTTGTGGCACTGACTCAGGAGTGTAAACAGAGGAATTAGCTCACACCTCCGGAGTCTGAGCACATCTCCCCACCATAATTGAATTAAGCCTGTCACAATCTTGCAAGCTGCATATGCTAGTCGGTGGTGTGAGGTGTGTCATGGACCATTCACAGCTTTTGTAGCGGAGACATTGGCATCCTTGCAATGGCAGCTTTGCACCCCGTTTTATCTTGTGATATACTCCTGATACAGTATATTAGCTTCCTTCCCGGTTCCATCAAGAGCTCAATTCTATTACAGCCTAAATCGCACTGTGTATATCGCTTCTGTGTCCTCAATGTCAAACGCCACAGAGAGAGGCGAGTTGAAGTCGTGTGTCGGATGCATGGCAGGAGTGAGGATTTTTCGCGTCCATTCGGCGTGTCCCCTTGGAGGAGCGCTAAAGCCCTGCTGAGGTAAATGTCAGGTCAGGGGAGTAGGGCCGCTACATGCTGCAAACAGCCTGTCTGCCCTTGCTTCACGGCCCCGGCATGTCAGACTCCCTGTCAGAGCCATAGGGGCTTGGTAGCTTGGGAAGAGGAATGGAGGCAGGATCTTTTTGCCCTGGAAATCTAGCATGACGAGTATGATTGGCATACTTGTTTGTCCTGGGAAAGCCATATTGTGATGTATATATACACACATATATACACATATATATATATATACATATACACCTGCAGAAGCAGCCCTTGCACCGCGAACAGAATCATTGTTACTGACTGGAATTGCATCATAGCATTTCTGTAGAAAGTAAATAATCCCAGGGAGATGAGAATCCTTTTAAACCCAAAACGACTACAACTTAGACTTTATTTTTGGTTCCAAATAAATCATTTAACGGATCGACGCTGTGCCTGTCATTTTCAAGCAATTCATCCATGACACAGACCTAAAATAACTGCTTTGAGCCTTTACACAGCCTTTCTGTTGACAACAGAGGAAGAAAAGAAGCTGAAATGCTTCCAGGTTCTCTTTGAGGGCTACAAAAAGCTGGGCGAGAAGCTGTGCAGTAATGGTAGTCTGTATACCAATGTCATTTTTTTTTTTTTTAATGCTGGCAAATTAAATTGGCAAATTCGATTCTTGGCGTAAGTGAATTAAACCGGTGAAATTGAATAATGATCATCACTTTAGAATCTGGGTAGCAGGACGAAGCCTCAGCGGGAGGGGTGAAATGAATGTCAGGAAGGGTGGGGTGTGGTGAGAAGAACTCAAGCAAAGGGGTAATTGTGTAAAGAAACCACATTTGGTGCCGCCCGGACTTTTCTTTCCAGCCATCAAGGATACAGTGTCGTGACTCCCCCTATAATTCCGGTGTCACAAAAGAAATGGGCTTGAAGAACCCCGGCAGCTGACCTCTGAAGTAAGTGGCGCAATATGAACTGGCTTTTTTACCTTAACTCTGGAGGCCACAGAAAACCTTTCCCGGGCATTGTGGCACTGTGCGAATGCTTGCACCTTAAGGCAGCCTGACTTTAAATCTCTAGATGTAATTGGACTGTCAAGACACTGTCTGGGATTGTTTCCTGAGGTCCAAGTAAATGTGCACACAATAAGATGCAGATTCCAGGGGCATGTCTGGATACTCCCCACATGAGGTCACAAAAAAGGGCAATTACTTTCTTTATTTCCTCTCAGTTCTCGCAACAAAGGGCTAGGAGAAGACAGTACAGTTCGCCCGATATCCGGCGGCAGAGAAAGAGCCAGGCACTGTGCCCGCTCCATACCAACGCCTAGTCAAAAGATGACAGACAAGGGAGATAAACATGTGAGGTGTCTGATGAAAACGCTGGTGGAGGCTCCTGCATCTCTCGCGCTTGGTGTGTTTAATCAAGCGGAAAGGAGGGCGCTGAGACAAACTGGCCTGCCGCGGTCCAGGCGCCGGAGCGTGATGCTAATTAAAAAGTTTAATTTTGCAACTGTGGTGCTGGCATCTGAGGACCCAGAGGTGCGTCCTTGCGTGCCTTGGCGAAGGCTTATCAGAGGCAGCCAGATTGGGGCATCCCAGGAAGGAGCAGCGAACGCAGAGGAGCGGCAAAGTGCAGAGAGTCGGCACCCAGCCTGGACTTGGTAAGGAGCCCACACCTCTTTGCCCCTTCCCCTCCCCCTACTCATCTCAGGCGGCCAGTCAGGAAGCCGAGGAGGCGTGGGTTTGAAGTGAGGAGCAGACATGCTGAGGCCTGGGTAAACAAGGGATAAACGCTGGATTTGGGGCCCGGCTCTGCTTCGCTCAGCAGTGGATCTGTGTCCGTCACTTGCTCCTCCTGACAGAGGCTCCTGTCTCAGCGCCCGACAGAAAGAGGATCAGCTGGGCACCGCCACTCGCTTGCTCTCTTCCCTCCCAGAGCCACCAAAAGATGGCATGCCGCCACCGTCTACATAACAAGAATTCTATTCAGATGAAGGGGAGCGAGGAGGGAAATTTTCTCCCAGCCGCCGAGATCGAGCATTTAGCAAGAAACAAAAGTGCCTCAGTGGTTAAATAGATAATGGAATGAGAGCACTTCATTGTGTAACCTTGGACGCTGTAGAAGCGCTGTGTGGGCTACGAAGTTGTACAGCCTCTCATTCATCAGAATGCATTTTATCGCCAACAAAAGGAAAAGACCTTGGTGCTGGCAGTGCTGATTTTCATTGGGACCGCCTGAAAGGCCGCATCCTTTACTCGCTCCCGACCTCAAGCGAAAATTGAAAAATTCTCCCGAGGAGAAGCGGTCTCCAGATCTTTAGATCTAAATATTATGCACCAATCATTGAAACCGCATTGAACCAAAGGCAGATGAGAAAACTTTTGAAAACACATTACTGAAGTTTTTACTACACATGGGAACACATAAACCAGCAGGCAATGTAAGTAAACCAGTAAATAAATAACCAAATAAACAAAAGCAAATGAATAAATAAAACCTATAGAAAAAAAAAACATTTCCATACCATGAAAGTATCAAGCAAGACACAAGCCACACACACTCATAATACAATTAACTCCAAGTGTTCCACAGTTATTCCAAGGCTCTGTTGCAAATGGAGCTGTAATTTGCCCTCTTTTGTTCTCCAGCACCTCTTTAAACCTGTGGTCGAACCCCAGCGGTGGTGTGACTTGCCTAATGATGGCACAGCTATTATCGCCTGACAGAGAGAGCGCGTTTACCCACTCGATAAAAACTGGGGCTTCTCTTGAAAGCAGCAAGAGGTTTAACAAGGCATACGGTTCCTCCCTGACAAATCTGTTAACCATTGTGTCAGGTGGTAAAATAAATGTCACTGAGGTGTAGCATCATATCTCAGGACCACAGAGATTAACCAACTCCTTGTGATGTATATGCCTGCTGAATGAGGCACCGAAGGCCTTTACACTTGATATTTCAAGACACGCTGCAAATACTGGCTTGGCTGCCAAGGGAAATACTTTGCTTGCCACGCCTCTCACAAAAGCGCGAGTCTATTAAAATGCAAGGTGCGCTTATTACAGGTGCGCTCCTGTGTTATGGACGGTTCAAATGTTGCAGTCATCATTGATTAAATATTAAATATGCCTCCAAGCACAAATTGAATTGATTCAATTATTGACTCTCCAGAACTAATATTAAATGAATGAAGCGCATGCAGTAAGGCTCACTGCATTAAATGTTTGATAGCATCTGCTAACAGTGATGGCATGCCAATAGCTTATTGTTTAATCCTACGTACATTACCGTGAGTAAAGGTATGAATATAAATATTTAAATATACACAAATATAGAGTCAGGATGGTTTGCAGTGGCTATGATAGAAATCAAACATATATTCCAACAAAGCTATTACAATACTGATTATGAATACGCTGCCCAATTATTGAGATATTGTTTTATAATAGTATAAAGAGTGTTTGGCCAAAGATCTATTATTTAAAATACTCTCATGGTGAAGAAATGCATGCAGGGTGTTACAGTATGCAAAGAAGTCTTATTTTCAAACTCTACAAAATGATAACTTATTAACTTATTAATAGGCATTTTATTTCACATTTAGGACATTTTTCTGTTTGGTCCATCCATCATGAAACTTACATACAATGTTTAGAGCAACAGGTTCTTTCAAATGTGATCAAAGTACAAAATCTTTACTCACTCCCTTGCAGCAAACAAAAAAGGTTGCATTAGTGTTGTAGTTATTGCTTATCACCACCACTGTAACCACAGTCCACATCCAACCACTCTGAATGATTTTGTTTTGGTCGCAATTCATTATAAATTATGGCAAAAAAAAACAGATTTAACTTTAAGGCATTTCATGCTTTAACAGGCATAATGCACTTTTTGTTAAAAAAGCTGGTGTTTGTTTGCTTTAATATTATTCCCATATGATCACTTTTACACCTGTCAGCTGCAACCTTTACACCTGATGCTGCCAGCTGCCACCTTTACACCTGATACACCTTTCAGCTGCCACCTTTAGACCTGATGCTGCCAGCTGCCACCTTTACACCTGATACACCTGCCAACTGCCACCTTTACACCTGATACACCTGTCAGCTGCCACCTTTAGACCTGATGCTGCCAGCTGCCACCTTTACACCTGATAGACCTGTCAGCTGCCACCTTTAGACCTGATGCTGCCAGCTGCCACCTTTACACCTGATACACCTTTCAGCTGCCACCTTTAGACCTGATGCTGCCAGCTGCCACCTTTACACCTGATACACCTGCCAACTGCCACCTTTACACCTGATACACCTGTCAGCTGCCACCTTTAGACCTGATGCTGCCAGCTGCCACCTTTACACCTGATAGACCTGTCAGCTGCCACCTTTACAACTGATGCTGCCAGCTGCCCTTGGCATTGAGTGAGAATCTAATGACGAATGGACCAATAGAAAAGGCCCAATGTTACTTGGAATAAATGTCTTTCCTTACATTGTAGATTTTTTTTTTCTATACCTTCTTTACTTTCCTTTCTTCCCTTTTTTTCTATTATACTAATATTCATCTCAGTTTTCTTTCTATCTGCTTGTTTTTTATTGCTTCGCTCACCATGCGTGAATTTTAACCTTACTTGGCTGGAGAATGCGGAGACAAATTTGCGGCCGCTTAAGGGATTTGCCCGGCTCAGGGGCCCGAAAACACCCTGGCGCTCTTTGGTGTTATTCATGTAAGCCTGTCATCCTCCTCTCTAATGAGCCCCACACCACGAGCGTAATGAAACGACTCGCATTAACACCCAGCAAATGAACAGCCCAGGGTTGAGAGCTCCTCTGAAGTGAAATGCAGCAGATGCTTTTCTGTAGCCACAGCCCTGAGTCACAGTCCGGGGAGAGTGAAGCCACTGCACCACCGAATGCACACAGAGCCTCAACGCTCCCTCACCCCTTATATACACATATATATTCAATCTCTCTCAGCCCGTCCTCGCTAGGTTGGCTGCTCAGAATGAATGGTCCTCTTTGCATGCAGCTGCTCTGAAGAGCCTGTGGCTGTGGGAAAAGCAGGATTCTGTAAAACAGCACTGACCCAAATTGTCAGTGGAGTAGCGAAACATCATGCTGGAGGATGATGTGTCTAGTTAAGAATGCTTAAGGAGTGAAAGTCCATGTACGCTCTTTAAAACAGAGGTTCCTACATGGTTCTTGGTAAATGAAAGCTTCACACATGTGTATCTTGTTTACAAAATCGCTTTAAAGAACCATCTAGATCAAGACTGGTGGTTCCTTAAAGCTGATTGGTCTCCAAAACCACCTTTAATTCTAAGAGCATACAGCACAGGCCTTCAACTCCTTTATCGCCTGTTTTTAAGCTAGTTACAACAATAAATGGCCAGTCAGTTTCATCAACAGTTCAGTTAACTATTACACAAAACCCTGGATCAGAAACTAAAAGCAAAGTCTAGATCTGAAGACCTCTGGTGTACAGGCTATGGGGTGTTGGGGGGAATGTACAGGGCGGCACACACCTGAGTAAGCACTTCATGATTTAGGCTCACTAGGGAGTAGGCTGACGCTGAGCAATAGAGCATACGCTGCACCTGAGCATGTAGCTGCTGTTAGATGAACCATGGCCATGGCAGTTATTATGTTACCCACAAACAGTGCAAATACGGTGTCTGCCAAATCTGTGCTTAGTGACGATACCATACCTTAAGTTTATGTATGTCTAGAATGAATGCGCCGCATGTTATTCCAAGTTATAACAGGGTAGTTTATATCACTCCGGTGTACAGTGCCTTCTCTCAACAATGCAAACTATGCATCAACTTCTCCACTGTACATTAATAGAGCATACTGTTTAATAATTCATTTGGCAGTATGTAATATACAGTACAGTGTTATGATTATGAATAGAGAGATTAATTAAAGTTTCATATGGTGACCCAGGGTGGGTTCATATTTAGTTCTCTAAGGCATAAGGGCCAATGTGTGTGCGTGGGTGGATAGATAGATAGATAGATAGATAGATAGATAGATAGATAGATAGATAGATAGATAGATAGATAGATAGATATTATTATTGACTACCATTATAGCCAGTGTAACTGAAGGTTTTATTGTGGGTGTGAGATGTTTTGTCCAAGACAATGAGACAGCAGATATTTTTATCCACTGCGATTGTGAACTTCTTCATATGAAAACCATTTCCCACCCAAATATCCATGAACCAAAACGTACACTGCTAGAAGCAAAGCTTCCCCAATGGTTTATGACTGTAGTTTTAGGAAACCTCCCATTGGAAGAAGCTCTAAATTATATGGAGGCTCTTTAAACCTCATACTGAAAGCTTCAAAAACTGTGCTCCTATGGAACCCGTTTTGCCCCCCCTTTTTTAGGAGTGTATTGTGGAGGGGACAACAAAAAAGAAGAATGCGCGCACCTGTACCAATCAAGCCCCTTCTCGTAGTTCCTGTCGAAGAAGTGAGGCTCGTTTCCGACCGCGCGGACGTCGGGGTGGACCCTCAGAGCCTCGAGCAAAGCTCTGGTACCTCCTTTCTTCACTCCGATTATAATGGCTTGGGGTAGTTTCTTCTCGCCGTAATCCGAGGTGCAGTTGGGCGCTCTCCTGAGGCTGAGGTCGCTGTCCGTGGTGCTGAAGTCCTGGTGCTCCTTCTCCACAGCGGCAGCAGCAGCGGCGGCGGTGTCGGCGGCAGCATGGAAGCTGCTTCTGCTGCTGCTACTGCTGCTGCTGCTGCTACTACTGGTGGTAGTGGTGGCCGCTTGGGCTCGATCCCAGACGGTGGTCTTCTCCTCCACCCTCGCAGCATCGCGCTTGTCCGTGGAGAAGATGAAGGTCTGCTCCGTGGCCGTCCTTTCGATTAACTCCTCGTCGAAATAAGCCCGAGAAGCGGTGGAGTAAAGTTTCTCCCTCAGCGTCACGAAAGTTGTCTCCTCCGTCACCAGCCTGGCCTGGTAGACGTAGTTCTCTTGCAGGGGGAACTGCAGCTGGGAGTTGTAGCAGCTCATCAAGCTGTAGAACAGGTACGTGACGGAGAGGGAGAGGGTGAACATGAATAAGATTTTCCGGGGCACTTTAGAAGTCAAAACCGAAGTGCTGGACCAAAATGCCATCTCTGATAGCAGTGATCCCTCTCAGAGAAGTGGCCAGACATGTTTCCTCGCCCTACCTCCTCAAGTCTCGCATGGACACTCAACAACAACAGCAGCGGCAGCAGCGGCAGCAGCAGCAGCGACAATAGGCAATATAATATCTGTCACTATCAGAGAGCCCCCGCTCACAGCCCGAGCGCTGAGGAGGAGTTGGAGCGCGCGGCGCGAGCTGCACTCCGCATGGTAGAAGGGGCGCGAGCGCGAGCGCGGAGGGGAAACGGATCGTTAAAATTCCAGAGGAATCTCGCGCGTCGCTTTCGCGCGCATCGATTTCTTATTCCAGCCGCTGACAGCCTTTGTCACAATTTATCGGAGCGAACTTGCAGACTAGAAAGGCTGCGGTCTGGCGTCCTTCCAAATGGGCAGCCCAGCTTGATGCAGCCAGAGGGTGATGGACGAAGTCTTGGCATTTTACACCAACACGCACGCACACATAGGCACATGCACGCACGCGCGCACGCGCGCACGCACACACACGCTCGCTTACTCACATACAAAAGGGAAACGAGAAGGAAGCACAGAAAGTCTTTGAAGTAGTGCGTTCTCGCCCACTTGGAGAGCGCCTCAGCTTGAGTGTAGTTTTGACACAGCCGTCCTTCACGCGGCCGAGGCGCTTTGTTGTTGTTGGTGGTGGTGTCGCCAAAAGTGGCGGATGGAGAAAACGACGACTGGTAATCCGCGCGCGGTGATGGTGGATGGCGGTTGGCGGTGGTGGCGATACTGTATCGCGGAGCTCCCGTCCTCCCACTGCTAATCCACTAACTTTCAGCGCTAGAAAGTGAACAACCTCCGCATAAATATTCATGCGTCTCCGCTCAGTGGCTGCGAGGGGCGCGCGCTGATTGGCTCGGGCGACGTGCGCGTCCGAGGCGTGAGCTCACCAAAAAGAGCGGCGGAATAGTGAGAGCAGGACAAGTGCTGGGTACACCCACTCCTTTAAAAAGATCACCCCAGGAAATGCGCGCAAAACAGCCTATCTCCCTTCAGCGCACACCGAAACAGACAGGGGGGCTTTTACAGCGCCTTTACAAGAGTGTAAATCGCTGGTATTTCGATTCTCGTAAACTAAATGGCCCATATCATAAAAGAACTGATTTACTTTTAAATAAAACGCTTTGATATAGTGTGTAAACGCTGTTAAAGTTATAACACGTACAGTTCACGTATATATATATATATATATATATATATATATATATATATATATATATATATATATATAGGAAAGAACTGACCTACAGGTATGAAACTTGGTGGGTTGGTCTGACGTTGTGGGACATGCAAATGATTGAAATTTCACACTTAGTGGCACATATGGTGTCAGCAAGAACAGGCCTTATTGCTGTTCCTACCTGAACATCGACTGTGGACATTTAGTGGGCAATAATGCCCTCCATGGCAGGTGGCACAGAACTACATGCTTGCAGACCATTATGACAACTGTCCTTAAAACCATGTCAATGTTGCTAACTCAGAATGGCAGCGGATCACCTTCAGTGACAAGTGCAACCTTTATCTTCCTTCTAAATTGTACTGCAATCTGACACTTGCAACACTTTTTTGTTGATGAGTGTGTAATTCTATATAAGTTGTTAGCTCCATTACACCATGTTTTTCCATGGCCAGGAACCTCAGAAGACCACCACAGAGCAGGAATTGTTTGGGTGGTGGATCATTCTCAACACTGCAGTGACAGTGACTTGATGGTGGTGTGTTAGCATGTCACACTGGAACATGTGGATTAGACACAGCAGTGCTGCTGGAGTGTTTAAACACTGTTCCTCTAACTGTACACTCTATTAGACACTCCTACTCTGCTGGTCCACATTGTAGATGTAAAGTCAGAGACAATAGCTCATCTGCCGCTGCGGAGTGTTGCTTTTCCTCTTGTCCCTCATCATTGGTCATAAGATGCTGCCCACAGGATACTGTTGGCTGGATAGTATTGGCAGATGAACTATTTTTAGTCTAGCAGTGACACTGAGCTGTTTAAACAATCCAGTAGACACCTCAGTGTCACTGCTGGACTGAGAATAGACCACCAAAGCAAAACTATCAGAGACAACAAAGTCTTGTGGTGGCATCCTGTGACCACTGACGAAGAACTAGAGGGTGACTAACACAAACTGTGCATCCACAAGGTGAACCAACAAGGTAGAAGTGTCTAATAGAGTGAAGACAGTGACAATGACAGTGAGTGGACACAATGTTTAAAGACTCCAGCAACACTGCCATGTCTGATCCACATCCACCAGCACAACACATACTAAGACACAACCACCACGTCAGTGTCACTGCAGTGCTGAGAATAATCCACAATGAATTACCATTTAAGAACAGGGTGACAGAGAGTAACAAAACATGCAGAGAAACAGACTAATACAGTCTGTAACTGTAGAGCTACAAAGTGTCCCAGATGGAAGCTAATAAAATGGAGAAGGAGTGAAGATATGGTGAAGGTAGGTGTAAGTGCTAGGTGAGTGTATATTACCTCCGATGTTTGTGGGAATACATACATATATATGACTACTCCTGTTACATTACCTTGCGTAATCTTTCACCCACATTAGCCAATATAAGCAGTAAAATTGACACTGCTCCTTTTGTTTTAACAGCAAGGTATCATGGCTCAGTATTTTTGGTGGTGAGCATTCCTGTTCTTGCTGATAATGTGCTGCTGCTATCAAGTTTCTTGTTATTATGATGACTACACTTCTGATCACCACCTTTGGCCTACAGAATGAAGCTCATGTCCGCCCTCTACTGGCCTAACCAACACTACATTCAGAATCACTGAGGGAGGGAACACAGGCCTCAGGATGAACACGGTGGGTGGGAACTGATGAATCTGTGTGCCCAACAACGGCTTTGTAAGTATGGATGCGATAGGAATGTTTGGATCACACAGACCCTGCAGGAGCCATGTAAAGTCCATGATGTAATGTTCAGTGGACGAAAAGCAGTGCTATATATAGAGGGCTTTGTAACAGCGGTCATTTCAAGGTGAAAAGACTTATTTAGTGCCAAAGTTCATTTGGCACATTTACAGCCAGTGTGACAGACCTTATTATTCACCGGATTGACTATATTCCCCGGATTAGGCTTATGTTCTTTAGGGAAATGGTAGCAGAGATCTGAGGTTGAGTGCCACTGAGTAAGGTGTCCGTTTCGATTAGAACAGCCCATTCAGGATCTCTTTCAAGCTCTGGAGGGAAAATCTGTTACGCCTTAAGATTTGGGCAACAATTAAAAAGAAAGAACTTCCTGATGGAATTTTGAGGGATCATCGGAATCCTGCTGTAGTTGATATTGCAGTTTGTGTAGTCATGTAATTAAACCCTTCAAAGGTGCTTAAAGGGGCCACATCATATATATATATACATATATATGTATATATATATATATATATACATTCAGCAAATTTAATTGTGCTCTGACGCCTACATAGCAAATATGTGACTTTGGCAAAGGCAAAAGTGCACACATGCAGAATTACAAAGCCATGTAGGATCCCGTGATTTGGAAATCCATGAATCATTCCTTTTCCATGAATCTTTTCCATGAATCATTTGATTTCTGATTTGCTGTTTAGCAGTGAGACACTGCAAAGACTAACATAGAAGCATCTGTTTGCTATGCTAACATCACATAGTAACTTTCAGTTTAAGGTGATCTGGCTTTAGGTATTAAAAGGCGGCTAAAATCACACAGCATGGCTGCTACTTATATGTTGCTGTTGGGTTGTGCTGCTAATAAAGGTGGAACTGCACATTTCCTTAGTCTCTTCAGGGTTAAATGTAAAGCGATGTTGCTTGTGCATAAGATTTGAGAAACTGTCCTGAGGTAAATGTGCAGCGCAAATAAACAACGTTAAATTAAACTGGCTTTTTGCTCAGCGGCTTGTTTGGCAAATTTAAATGGTGCTCCAGTTACATTCTGGCATGTACCATAGCCTTTAAGGTGCAATGGACCATCTGGTTAAGAAGCAGGTGGATGGGAAGTCAGTCTCATCCTCATTTAAAGATGAACATTCATGTTTGACAGGTCGGATCCTTGGAAATGGTCTGAAAAGTGTTGACCGGAACAGCCTGAAATGACAGATTTCTCCACATAGTCTGTCATGTTGCTGTTGTATGTAATTTTGGAGCCATCAAAAGCAGTGTAAGTTAGTCTAGATTTTTGGAATTTCCCTGTTTTTAGTGCAAAATTGTGATTTGTATTTAAAAAAGGAGACAACAGTGTTTACGGTATATCAGTTCTACATACCAAACTCTGCTTATTCAACTACAACAACATATTTCTATGGCACAACTAAACTATGTGTTGCATCAATGTGTTGATTTTTTTAACTACTTAACCTACATTTTAGTGTCATGGTATTCATATTCAAATAAGCTGCAGATCAATTTGAATAAAAGGTTATTGTGATGTCACAAATACCAACTCATTTACATATATGCACCAGTTAGACTTACAACTTACCTACGTATTGATATTGAAATTAGACAAAGTGTTTCAGCTTGGACTGCTTTTTAAACGAGGCACAGAGCAGTCAATAGAAACAGAGGGATGAAGAAACTGTGAGAGATTAGAAGTGTTGGAAATGGTCGTGGCTATTTGTGCTATATTGTATAAAACTACATACATTTCCTAAATGGACTTCAACACTTCTTAAGTGAATGTAGTACATGTGCCCACATAAGTTTAGCAACTGGATAATGACCCTGCAAAAGATGTACCTGGTATGAAGATGGACAAGGTTTACTCAGTCAACACGGATTTAATGTAGCATTAAAGGCTATTTCTTAAACTTGCGACATTAAGCTGTGGACATCCTTTGCCTCTTAGCGGTCTCCTGCCTAGTCAGGTGGGTAAATCAAAGCTCGTGAATGAATCAGTATGTGGGATGTGTGAAGCTGAAGGAAGGCAGAGATCAAGGTTGACCCATTGTGTTTTAAGCCTTTGTGTAAGGTTAGAGTGTATGTGCTGTAGCACTGAGACATGTGGCAGTAGAGCCCTGAAAGGTTTTCTTCTACACATATCTGCACTCTCTCTTTCTCTCTCTTTCTCTCTCTCTCTCTCTCTCTCTCTCTCTCTCTCTCTCTCTCTCTTTCTCTCTCTTTCTCTTAGACAATGGCAGGCTCATGTCCTATACACATGAGCTAGAAGCGCTCAGCATTGTGGTTTATGAAAACATGAACATGATAAAAAGGTCAAATGAAATAAGAATGGAATACTATAGAGTCTTGGAAGGTCACAATATTAAAAAAAAATAGAGAAAACCTGATGTATTAAGCGTTTTGCACCAGTTTCAGGTAATGAAGCTGGCGCACGAGTTTAAATGCACAGTTTATGGCCCGTGGAAGGCCATGGAAGCCATGCAAGAAAAACTTGTCTTCTCTTCCTCATTCATATGCGGTTGATGTGGGGTTGCACGAAAAATAACAATGTACCTTCCTGCTCAACTTTTGGTACCGCACATTTTAAGCCACTGTATTTTAATTAAAAAAAGTATTGAAATTAAATCTGATTGTGCCATCTCTACCAAATGGCAGAGGCATGTTAGGCTAGGAAAATGTAAACATGTTGATTTCCCATGTTTCGCATTGGATATGCATAGAATTTCTAAAGAAAATCATTTGAAAGCCAAATCTGAGACATAAGACCCTTAAACACATGCTGGAACAATATTCCAATAACATAATCACAATAACACACAAGATGTACATAGGTAAGCGAACATTGTGCAAAATATGTCATGATCGTGTAGTGTACTCCATGATGTTTTGGGAGTACCTACCATTATACCCCTGGTAGGAGTTCTCACCATTATCTCTTTGTGACTTTCATTTTGTATTTCAGTCTAAACTTAAAACTGAAACTTTGTGTTTTGGTAGTGACAAAAAATGTGGGAGCCATCCTGTTAACTCACACATACACTCATCATCAAAAGAATAGCTGCACCCAGTAGGAAGTGTTGGACTGCAAAGCTATTTGGAAGGAAAATAAAGGTTACCAGAAACAATAAATTATGAAACAACTTGGGATTGAAGATGACCTGTTGCCATTCTGAGTGCAGTCTTTGGTGACACTGATGTAATGTTAATGGTAGACTTCGTAATGGTCTGCGTGCATGTAGTCCTGCGTCATGCAGCCGTCAGCCAATGGTGCTGCCATTAACAGGATGACTCATGGAGGACATCACTGCTCGCTGAATGGTTGCAGTCATGGCTGTTGGGTCACTCTGGTACAGAGATAAGGCCCATCCTTGCATATGTCACATGTGCAGCTGAGTTTAAAACATGAATCATTCTCATGTCTCACAATGTCTAAGCTCCTCACCAGGCATCATTCCAGTCGGTTTATTCCTTTCTGGGTGCTTCTATTCCTGCAGCTATTCTTTGGATGATGAGTGTATATAAGTCTGTGCCCTTGCCCTTTAGTTACCAAACAGGAGGGAAGCTGAAATGGATGAAAATCAGCACAAATATCTCAATGCACACTTCAGAGTTTCCAACAAGGTTATTAAAGCTGTTTTCAAATCCACTGGGCTCTGACCAGAGCTAAGACAGCCTTATGAAGTAAATCTCTGCAGCACAGTAAAACAAAATGATTGCCTGTGGTCAATAGCGTTTGCCTGCTCCACAGTCATCAGTTGCTTAGATGCACACTCTAGCATTACAGCTACCTCCACAGAAGCATGAACCTGATAAAAGAGCATGTAGCTGTAAGTAGCTCAGAGGAACTTAATTGGTGTGCAAATGAAAACAATTATCACCTCCGTTAATGCATAGCCCTAATCAGCACCAGCAGAAACAGTGCCATGGCCACCACAACACTAGCTCTGACTTTACTAAGAGAGAGTTCGGTAAGCATTATTCACTTCAGTTTGGGCTCTGTTGTTATTTTGAAAGCCTCTGCTGGGGCAGAGCTGACACCTGGCCTGCCAGTTGCTGCAATTCTTGATTGGGCCATTAAATCATCAGTATCACTGCCGAGCGCACTATTTTCAGTAGCTCGCTTTGTTTTGTAACCCCAGTGAGACCGGCTGCTCAACAGAGTGGAGTGTTTAAATAAGTTGTAGTCGTGTCAAGAAGCACAGTAAAACGAGCCGCTCCGGTAGCTCCTTCCTCTGAAGGTTTCATGAGTTTCTTTTCGGGGGAAATTGGCGTTTGCCACTGTCTGCGACTCAGGGAGGGTGGGCAGCTTTCCGCAGTAAATCAGTTTTGATTACACTCTTGGAACTACTCATAATGAATAATCCAATCTCACACAATTAATATTTTATCTTTTATAAGACCTACCTCTCTAATACAGCTATGGACTCATTAACTTTAAAAATAGATTTGTCTCTAGCCCTACAACTCATATAGGAGGCTATAACCTCATAACCTGAAATTGTCAATCTATTGATTTAAGACTTTTGCGAGAATTGAAAAAAGTAGCATTACGGAGTCAGGAGGAAAGACGCACGGAAATACACCGCTACCCAGTAAAGCCTGAAATGAGCATTTAAAAAAGTCAAAGATGTAGGGTCAGATTTCAAAGGAGATTTAATAAACTGCACCAAAAGGGCTCGTTCCAGCATTTTGCCAGGCTCCAAGCAGGTTTTTGGGGAGAGGGGTGAAGGATGGCATTACACCAGATCTGCACCTTGTAAATAACTTTTTCATTTGAGGCCTCAAACCATCATAGCTGATTTTATGAGCTCCCACTAAGACTGCACTGTTTCTTAATTGGTCTCACAATTTTTGGTTTTCTCAGTCAATTAAAGGACACTTAATATTATTAATGTACATCCTTTAATTGTTGTGGCCCACCAGAATAGATTTACATGCAAAATGCAATTTTATTCTCATACTGTGTATCTGTAGCATGATGACTAATGTACTAAAATAAATAGATGACGTTTTGCAGAATGTGTCATATTTCAATTATACTCAGTTGGAAGATAAAGGTTACCAGGAAATTTAGACTAGCTACACATACAGAAGTCATGTCTCAGCATGGAGTTGTAGAGGTTCCTAATGGTGTCCTAAGATAATCCATCCCACGCAGCTGGAATGCTGTCACACAGTTCCTGCAGATTTTGTGGTAGGGGTGGAGGTGGAGTGACACCAGACTTTCTGGACTCATGACAAGTGACAACGTCTCATTTTGGCACTGACCATGGTGCCTCCACCCATGAATTCATTAGTTGTCAATACTGGGGGGCTCCTCACTGAAGGTGACCGGCTGCCAACAGCATGCTATGGTAATATCTGCATGACCGTATGATGTGCAACATGTTGAAAAGACCATCCAGCTTCACGGAACCCTTCAATGCTATTTCTCTCAAACTCGTCCAAATGCTCAAATTCACAACGGTTAGAACGGAAGGCATGTGCAACAGGATGACCTTATATAGTCAGTCAGGTACAGTGATAAGGACTGTCCTTGCTTATGTCGTATGTAATTTGTTAATGATAGAATTGGGAATTAGGAACAGTGTTTGGGGGTTTATCGGGTATATATAAGAGAAGTGAACTAACAATACTTGGAATACTTAAAGCTTTCACTTCTGAGAGAGAGGAGAACATCAGGCTTTACTCTAGCTGTCAGATCTAATCTTCACCTATAAGAGGGCCGCTCAACAGTATTAATCTGAAAGGATATGTAGCTTCAAGAAACCCGAGGAAAAAATGGACAAAAACTGGACACCATAAACGGGACACTGGGTCTTATGATTTTATGAACTGATGAATCTAATTTTTGTTCTTCTAATGGAAGGCTTTTCAAACCATGCCTATAACCAAGTCAAGCAGGGTGAAGGATCACTGCTTACCAAGACTGGGGATGCATGACAGCATCAGGAGCCAGTGATTTGTTTCTGACTGATGGCATGCAATATGAATGCTGATGAGTACAAACAAATCTTAATACATCATATGATTCCCTCAAGGATATATTTGATTGGGAAGAAGCTAATTCTGCAACAAGGTAACATTCCCTGGCACTAAGAAGCTGCTGATGTGTTTAGAACAGCGGGCTGGCCACCCTAGAATTCAGACCTATACTAAATGTGTTTGGGAGCAGAACATACAATCGACTGAACTTTCTTTGAAAAACTGAAATTAAGTCTCCCAAAATAAATAGAGGCTGTAACAAAGCCAAAAGACTGACACTGTAAACATTGTACAAATATTTAGATTTTTTGCACTTCTGTATATTTTTTGTTGAATTTGTGTTTGCTGAATAATGTAATGTTTATGTTGACTGGAAATGAAATCAAGCATTTCTTTCACCATAAGAGTTATTACTGTGAATGAAGGACAGCTGCTTTCCAGGAACTACATTAGTACTGTTAGTTGGAATGGCTGGTGATGATTTAGGCCAAACTTGGAAATTACTTTGCATGCTGAAATCACTGATCATTATAATCCTTTATGATTAAACTCTATATTACATGGTGCATTAATTCTGAGCAAACACTGCTGGACTAAATTTCTCCTATCTTCTACAAAAAAAAAGAACTACTCATGCTCCAGTTGGTATAAAATTAGGCAGCCTGATTCATTTAGATTTGATTTTTTACTATTTTTTTTAACCTGGCACTCAAAGCAGAACCCAGATAGCCAACATCACAGCTCTGAAGTCGTTTTTCTTATTGCAGCCACATAAGTGCAGTAACTGTCATCACATCATCATTATATGGAGAGACACTACAGTTGTTATTCATCTAAAGAGTAGGACATCAAGCATAAAGCAAATGTATCTATCTATACTGTATCTGAGATTAAAAATGTCTCGTGTGCAGATTTAGTGCTGAATGAAGGGAGAATCATTATTTTCTCTACAATTTGGTTCAGTGACTTGTATTTCTATTGATGACTTACCTGTATTTATTAGCCTGCTGATCAGTGGTTAGACTAGCAGTCAGTGCGGCTGTGCAATATGACAATATATAATTATTGTGATGGATTGCTCCCTCCAACCGTTTCATTAGATACACCTCCTTGTATTTACATTCATTGTCCAATTTATCAGCGCCATTTAGCATATAGACACACTTTCTAGTTCTACACTTGCATACTGTAGTCAATCCGGTACTCTGCATACTTTGTTAGCCAACCATTATGCTGTTGTTCAGTGGTAAGACCCCCATAGACCCACAACAGAGCGGGTATTATGTGGATAGTAGTTAATTCTCAGCACAGCAGTGACCCTGACAGCAGTGACCACTGCTGGTGGTGTGTTAGTATGTATTGTCCCGGTTTGTGTACATTTACATTTATGGCATTTAGCTGACGCTCTTATCCAGAGAGACTTACAAAGTTAATCGTATTACAGGTTGGCCAGTGTAGTGCAGTGTAGTTTGGCCCAAGGACTCTTACTGGTGTAGCACATCATAGTTACCCTGACCGGGATTCGAACCCCAGTCTCCCGCATGTAGTGGTCTCATCTGCTGAGCTACACCAACCGTATTGTCCTACATCAACTACACCAACTGTATTGTCAGTTTAGCAGTGACACTGAGGCATTTAGACACTCCAGCAGCACTGCTGTGTCTGATCCACTAACACCAGCACAACACACACTAACACCACCACCACGCCAGGTTCACCACAGTGCTAAGATTGATCTACCTTCCACATAATACCTGCTCTGTGGTGGTCCTGTGGAGGCCCTGACCAAACAGGGCAAAAGAGGCTAATACAGTATGTAGTGAATCAGATGATCTCCAGTCTGTAATTGTAGAGCTACAAAGTGCACCTACATGGTAAGTGGAGCTGATAAAATGGACAATAAGTGTAGACACAAGGAGGCATGCCTAATGAAGAAGTCGGTGGGTGTATGTCACAATGCAATACAATATGCTTTTCTGAGCATATTATGGATGTGGTCAATAACTGCAGAACATTAGCCAACAGCATGCTTCATTATAATTAGAGTTATTATTAGAGTAATACTTTCTATGAATCAGGTATCCATAATGCATTATAAGTGCATTCATCAACATCTATAAAGCCTTCATAATGCTTTGTAATACTTGACATAAGCCTTTATAACTCTGTAACTTCATAACATCACAGTATAATGCTTTATACCACAAAGTATTTCCAATTCACAATATTACTGCTGATACCTGTAACATAAAGCTTTATAACCAATGTTGAGTTTATTTACATGATGTTTTAAAGATCCACAGTGATCCCCTTACTATAACTATAAAATTTTTTTGCATTGATGAGAATACTGTCTCCCAAGTTCCATTGTGCTATCACTTTTTTAAAATCTCTTCAGGTTTAACTTTGACCCAAATTAAAAAACTGAACAAACTCTTTTTTTTCTTGAAAGGAAGAAATACTCCTCACAGTGTAAATTCAAGAATATTGAAAAATACAAAGATGAAAAACACAGGGATAAACACAAGGTTAATGTCTGTCAGTAAGTACCGTATACTTTACTATCTAAACACACTCCGTGTAATTCCACACAGTGTCACTGTGCAGAGCTTTCTCTTTGCAATAGTTTCATCTGTATGCTGCTTTTCTTTACAGTGCAATGGAGGTGCTGAACAAGATGTTCTCAGGGCTATGATGGTCTATGAACATGTCCTTCCCTTCAACTGAACAAGGGAGCACAACAGAGGAGATAGAAAGAGAGAGAGAAAAAATGACACACTCACCAGGCCAGGAGCTCAGGGCAGCGGCAGAGATGCATCCATTGTCCGACTGAGATGGAATACAAGAACCTTTGAGCACCTCAGAGGCGAAAACATCCACAAGCGTGAAGGTATGTGCGGCAGGCTGAGTAAGCCTTAGGACATATAAGTCCTCTGTCGGAAATCGATAATCAGCTGAAAGGACCAGCATATTTCATCTCACAAAATAATTTCACCCAGGAAGGGAAACTATGGCATCAGCATCAGGTTTATGCAACTTTGATTTTCCTTTAGGTTAAGGTATCATTTTCTTCTTTTCCTTCCTGTCTTTTTATTGTTATTGTTGTTGTTCTTCTTCTTCTTTTCTTCTTCTTCTTCTTATTATTATTAACAACAATAACAACAATAATAATAAGGTTGTTTGTTGTTGTTGTTAATATTGTTGTTGTTGTTAGTAGTAATATTAATAATATTTGGTTTGTTTTTTAATATTTTAGTTATTATTTTAGCTACAAAATCTCAAAGTGTTTTCTAAATAAAATATCTACATTACAATAATATGTTAATAAAAATACAAAATCCTCAAATACTATTCAAATGAAAACTATAGTCATAACTAATAGTAATAAATAAAAAATAAAGGTGCAATTTCTGGAAAGGTTTGCAACTCCCTAAAAGTAATTCTAAGACATCTAATTCCCTTGGATTTGCAATACTAATTTTAAAATAATAGATATAGTAAATGCTACCAGAAAACAGCCTGACTATGACTAATACTGATATAATACATAAATAAAATTATATAATACAAAATGTTTGTTGTGCAGTAGCATACAGCCTAAGAGGTAGACGAAATGTATCACTCTGTCTGAGGGTGAGATTAACTCTGCATTAGCATTATCTGTGGTTAACTCTGGTCCATTGTGGAGCTCTGTACCACCTGTCAGAGTCTTTGTTTCTGTCTGGCTCAGCGATCTACGGGGCACCACTGTTATTCTGTTGGGAGTCACTAAAATGTGTGAGAAGTCCATTCTCAGTACACTTTCTCTATGACACCTCTGGAACATCCTACGAAGGTAGCAGTTTCCAAGATGCTACCACCTCTTGCCCTATGCATTTTAGACATGAGTCAAATGGCATTCTTTCATTCTTTGATTTTAATTTTGATTATCAGTTTGCACTCTGCTACAACTGACTCATCTGCTCACTTATTTATACAGCCAACAAACCCTGTCATGTGGCATCTGTAACTTTCTGGGCTGAGTAGATTACATTTACTGGTCATGCAATTCTGATACAACTACATACACCTAAATACACTGAACACCTCTGCTATCAATCCCAGTAGATATTATTGACACTGGGACTTCTTGGACTTACCCTCCTATAAGTGTTTAGAAGGTCATGAAAACTATTGTATATTTAGGATGGTGAGACCAGATTGCAGTTGCAGTTTTTGCACATGGCTGCAGACCTCCAAGACCCCCCAAATGAAAGTCCTATAAAAACTCTTCCAGTGTACAAAGTTACACATTCAATTACAGCACAAATACAGAAAGAAATTCCTTTTATTTAGTTACTGTGGACTCTGTGCTAACACTAGGTACCTAACAACTATATAAACACACACACACACCTACACACACACACACACACACACACACACACATATCTATATATATATATGCATTCTAATGTAGAAACAGTGGACAAAGGTTTGCCTGTGGATGGATGGGACATCCAAGATTACGTTTTGGAATGCTAGCTTTTGGTTGGATAAAAGGGAGGGGGCTTTCTGCGGGCTGACACCATGCCACATATCATAGCTACAGCCAGTCAGAGAGGACAGCTGACCAGTGTGCTATGGGTAAATTATCAGGACTTATCAGGCCACAGACTTTAAACACTGGTGAAAATGTAGTCTTCATGATGACTTTCCTGCACTTTGCCTGCACTCCAAACACGTGCTGTACTTTCAGATATTACTCTACAAAAAAGAGAAGAGGAACTCCTGTTTGTGCTTTGTCATCGCTCTGAGTTAAGTAGTAGGCTACTAGCAGCAGTAAACATAAAATGGGTGGATATATATTCAATTATAACTAGAACTTTCAGACTAGGAATTCCATGACAATGTCACCTTTAAGGAGTTAGTTTGCATGCACTGCGGGAAACACAGCAGCAGGCTAGCGAAACAGAGCAGGCTGATGAGGAAACAGGTGCATTTTCAGGATTTCAGGTGACAACCTAATTATACACTATAGCTGATCATTTCAGGGAGGGATGTATCAGCATTAAAGTCCTAGGAAGTTCAGCAAATATACAACATATGTGTTCTATTTTGTAAACAATCTAATTTAAAAAAATTAATTATAATCTTCATTCACTTAATATAAAAAACCTCAAAAGTAAATAATTAATCCTGTGCCTGTAGGTAGTGTATTCATCAGGGCATCATTTAATTACAATCATTTTTTCTCTCTTTTTCATATACAAGTAATTTTATGGTCACAGTGTTTATAGCTTCTATTTTATGATTTAGACCATATATGTTTATAAACCGTTTATTTTTTTTTTTCAACAATAAACATAAAAATTGGATAGGATATTCTGTCCCTACCAGTGCAGAAACCAAACCTGTGCCCTAGGGCTGTTTTTCATTAGGTGCAGAGGATATACAGAACATTACCTGCCACCCACCTTGCTTTTTCATTATTTCATTGCAGGTTGGGCATATTCAACCACTGCAGAATGATTACATTAAAAAGATATATTTGTCAATCAATTATGAATAACAGGTCCCTATTTTAAGCACCACACAAATATGAATATCTGCCACTTCTATATGCTTTGCGTTTGTATGTTCACTGGAGAAAATGTGGATAAAATGTAATTGTGATTCTTGCCTATTATATTAACTTTAATTTAGATTTGGACTAATTTCTATAAATTAAGGTTCAGGTCTGTTTTATTATTATTTTAAATTAGCTATGTAAAAATAAAACCGAGTTATCTCAAGGCATTCATCTCTACATTCAAGTAATATTTTCTTCACTTTGTGATGCACTTTTTCTATAAATCATTTCATAAGAAATTTATTTTTCAGTGTGCTGTTGGTTCATATAGGAATATACAAAAATAGCCCTAATAGCTCCTGCTAATGTAGAACCTGTAGCCTGCTAAATTTGACAGAGTTAAAGGCTTCACATGTTAATATCTGAATTTCAGCTTTTTAAATGGCAGAGAGTGTTTAAAATAAATCATTTAAACAGTAACATGAGTATTTAGTTCAGTATGGGTTTCACAACATCTATATAACATTTTGCTGATTTTATAAGTGAACAAACCTAAAACGATGTTTTATTGATTTATTTTTAAGATATTGTAGAAAGAATATTACATATAATATGTTCCAGGGAGGCTTACCAGGCATGGCCATCCGACAATCATGCCATTTAATCACAGAAAAATCAGATATTTCTTCCTCTCCCTTAAAAAACACTAACCATTTCTCCTAGACTTTCTAATAGACTAACATTGTAGTCTTCCATCTAACAATTACTAAAAGTTCCTATCCAACATTGCCTATAATTTTAAACTCTGATTCTTTTTGTGTTTGTTGCTTTCCAGGGTCAGCGAGGAGAGGTTGAGTTTCCCTTTTGAGTCTTGCTTCCTTTTGAGGTTTCTTCCTCTTGCTCTGAGGGAATTTTCCCTTGCCACTGACGCCTCTGGCTTAAACAGAGGGGGCTTGGACCCGGGTTTTACTCAACAGTATACAATGAAAACCCTGCTCTGCACTACCTCCCAGACTACAAGCTAACAAATACAATATACATGAAAATATATATATTCACTGTCCAAAGAAAAATAAATCAATTGCAGTCGGTTTGTACTTTTATGCATCATTTGATCACAGCAGCTGCTGTTTACATTGTGTGAAGATTTCATGATGAATGGGCCAACAGAAATGGCCCAAAATTGCTTGGATCTGGTTCCATTGAAGTTTTTCCCCCTCTCCTGTAAATTGGCATTTTGGTGCTACTTGTTTTTCTTTGGACAGTGATGATATACAATATACAACATGCAGAACAAATTTCATTTTAAGTGGCATCAACATAGTACTCATTCAGCACAGCATATCTCACTGACTGCCAGACACTAAGCTGAGTAATTTCGTTGCTGATGGCTCAGTACACATCCAGTTACTTCAGGATGCATGCTCGTGGGCAGGATGATGGAAAGACAAGTCTTGGCGGAGTAGATGTCTCAAACACGAAAACTCATTCATGACATCAGACGGATGATGACAATTAGAGTGCTCTGCTGATACAGAGAAAGACAAAAGTCAGAAATGGCCCGACAGTCTGTCGATGCGAGAGTGAAATGATAGATTCCAGGCCTTTATCTAATCAATAGCACTGTTTTCCCACTATGTTCGCAAGGCTGCCATTCCGTGGACTAATTAGATGATAAAAAGTGATGGATGCGTACTAAATTCAGCTGGCCCCTTAAAATGCTCCTTAGGGCTTTTACAACCATTTCCTGCTGACCTTTTAGATCCCAGCTTTATTGTACGCGAATTCAATTAAATCAATTTGTCCTATGTTTGTGACACAGCAGCACTGGTGGAGCTAGTTAAGGCTCCATGGCCCAGGAGGAAGACCCTGAAAGGCGAGAACTCGAATTAAGATATTCCCAATAAAAATATCAAAACAAATGATCCCCCTCACATAAACTAGGTTATTAATGTTCCTAGCCATACAAAGTAAACAAAGCCAAGAATGGATTTCCTCTCCTGCAGTCTGAAAGAATGGGTCTTTCAATGTATCATCACAAAGCATGATGGTGGAGGTGACAAATTCACCCCAAAATAAGAAGCCACAGAGGGCAGGCAGCAAATCCCGGGGTAGCAGAGCAGGAGGATCAGAATTACCTCAGCAGGGAGCAGAAAGTCAGAGACAGAATCGGAGAGAGGGTTAGAGTAACTGTCATGAGCCTTGGGGAGGCTCACATCACACCAGCAGGAACTGGAGGTCGACGGAATTCCCTCACGGAGAAGCTTCCAGGCCACACATTGTCCCAAAGGAATCAGGCTCTGTACAAAGGCTCGTCCTCTTATTACACTTTACACATGAGTTCCTCAACCCAGCGGCCCGCACTGCTGGTTTCTTCTGGTAAAACGAAATGCTCAAGAGGTACTGTATTCATGCTTATTGATAAAATGTAATGCAAAGTCTACCCTGGATGTCTTGAAATAAGATTCCAGAGCTTGTGTCCTGAGCTTGGGAAAATGAAGGCCACGGCTTCAGTAGGGACTCAAAAGACTTCGGAATTGGGAAGAAGGAATTCAGCAACACTTGTGGAAACAAACCAGGAAGTACAATTTAAGGTAACTCTTTTAGCCAGGCAAAGCAGACCTCTCCTTCTCTCCTTGTTTGGAGAGGTATATTATTTATGCCTGCGGAACCTTCAGCTGATGTAATACCCTGCTGAGCACTCCATCTTTAAGCATTACTCGGCGCTACAGAGAGAAGCAATCGGGCTACTGGAAAAGGCCAAAACACCTCCGAAAGCAGTCCGACAGAGGAGGATGTCTCAGAGTGTTTAAAAAAGTATCAGGATAGGTCTAAATAGATCTAGGGCCTCTAATGACCCTTCTTGGGACGCCCTTCAGATTGATGACTTTTGCAGGCTTTTGCCCAGGTGGCTCATAGGAGGAATGGGTTCCATACATCATCATCTCCTCTGGCCGGGAGCCCCAGGAAGCAATGACGTAACCTCACCCAGGAGAGGTCCGGCACATTTCCAGCGGAGCAGTGTCTGGAGCCACCTGTAGGGCGGCGATGCACTCCTGATTCTGCAAGACTCACTCTGCGCACTTCCCAGGTGTAGCACCCTCAGCATAATTAAGGTGGGATCTGCCAGGACTTCTGCTCCAGGGTCATTCATCAACCGGATCACTCGCAAGATTAATGTGGCCTTGCTGCAGCGCTGCAATGGATTGCTGCCACTTGCTGAGATCATTAGCGCCGGCCTGCACGCCGCTGCAAAGGGGGGCTCGGCGCAGCGGAAAGTGGAGATTTGCAGCTTTGCATACTAAACGAATAGTCCATCATCGCCTAATTAAGGGATTATTGGAGACACTTGTGTCCAGTCCCCTGGACAGTAAACCATAACTGAAGGGCAAAAGAGATAGATTAGCTCCACCTGCTCAGTGGTGAAGTAACAAAACTGCTGACAAAGGTGAGCGTAAAAAAAAAAAAAACAGAGGGTGGGCGTCAAGGCGCAGGGCCCAAATCTCCAAAGAGCCGGTGGTGCTTATTAATTTTTAAACCCTGAGGAGCAAATGCACTCGGCTGGCCCAATCGAGGAAGGCTCACAGGGCTAGATCTATGGTTACAGTCCTTAACCTCTGCCTTGGTAAGCTTTGCATCATCCTAAAGGTTCCAGTGATGACGTGACATCTATTTGAAGTGGTGGATTTTTTTTGGGGGGGGAGCAATTGAGGTAAGAGAGCTAATTATCATTCATGAACATGGGAAGAGGCAGCGTTCCTGAACCTCAGATCTCAGAGGCATTCGGCGTCGAGAAACGTGCAACATTCATTACCAGAGCAGGAGGACGGAGCATTTAAAAACAAGGCACGGCGTTGTTCTGAGAATTCAAACTACATTAGGAAGAGAATATCAAGCCGGGCAGCCACTTGTGCAGAAATGCAGACATGGCTGCATGTTCTGAGAGAGCCAGCTGAGTGGAGAGCAAGCGAGGGAGGGTATGAAGCTCTACTGGCTGTAAGCCTCCCAGTGTCTAAGGCTTGTTTTTCATTGACTGTGTCAGGAATCAAGAGGGCTAATCCCTCTGAGACTTCAGATGAAAGTTTCAAAAGAAATAATGAAAGGCACACTGCCGGAGGGTGCATATCGGGGTGAACATACAGCGAGCGGGAGAGAACTGCTGCAGCGCACGACAAGCATGCAGCAGGGAAGAATACAACCATATTTCTTGCTCCCCTCCACCCCCTCCAGGCCCACTAAAAATACATAAAAAATTCCAAATCTTCCCTAAAGACAGAGACGGAAAGGGAAGGATAACACCGACATCAAAATATCATGCATTGCGAAAGCCACCAAATCCTTTCTACATTCCAGATCACACGCTCAGCGAGCAGAACCTAAATAAGGCTCTAAAGAGATATCAGTTTTACCCATCCAGCTGGGATTATCTGAAATATATAAATATATATATTTTTCAACGCAACATGCATTTTGAAATTTGGGGAGTTTGCCACCGTAGCTGGCGTCATTACATTTTGTTGTGTTCAGGCACAGCATGCATCGCCCCAAACTATGACTTACTGAAAGTATATCAGAGCAGGCTGATGTTTCAGGCTGATTTTGGGAGCAGTGGACACAAATACCTCTGATGCATTAAGGATTTTTTTTACATTCACTGCAGAAAAAATCTGAAGAATTCAGGTTGTTTCTGGCTGATTAGATACATGCTGTCCTGATGCTAATAGGTTGACGCTAAAAGCATAAAATTCTGCTGCTGGGGTTCAGTGATCTTGACAGATTAGCTAAGCATGCCTGTATTTTATAAACTGCATTATTCATCGGAGCAATTCAATGTATGCTGATATACGTGCGTGCATAGAATGGAAAGGCCTAATGCTTAAAGATCAACCTATACATATATGTATGTAGGGATCTCTAAAACACTAATGGCAGTTCTTTCTAAAGGTTCACACCCAGACAGTGTTGGGGATACCGCAATGTAATTACTTACTGTAATGTAAGTACTCACATAATGCCTTTTTAAATGTGAAGCATCTTCTGCTAAAAAGGCACTGAATGAATGCAGTTGATGGGCAAATAGGCAGAGCTAAGGTGGAGATGGGAGGGGGTGTTGGGAAGCTGTAAGGGGATGCAGTCTCCCCTTGTAAAATGAGCATACCCTTCCCTTCCTGTTTTGGATGAATGGGATCTTGCTTAAGCTGTCTATAATCTCCCATAGTATGTATAATCCTGATATACATACTATGGGAGACCATCATGTAAATGCATGTGCCTATACAGAAGAGGTACTTACATAGGATATGCCATGGAGTGTTTATTTCAGTGAGCTCATCAACCATCAGGGTTCCCAGGTTAGCAGTTTTCCTAGCAAACTGAGCTTGTTTAAAAATAGAAGAAAAGCAAAAATTGTTAGTTTCTGCTGAACAGCTTTTAAGCTAATTTTGAGCTGGAGATGCTTCCTGGACCTGGCAACCCTGCAGGCTGTACAGCATGATAAAAATACAGCTGAATACTTTTGTCTGTAAACAGAAAAGCATGTATGGTAACCAGCATTACCCAGTGAGAGAAGTTCATGTGAAATGTGCAGCTTGTCATATATTAAATGTTGTAGGTAACTGTTGTAAAGAGTTCCTAGGACGAATAAAATGCCAATTAAAGAACTAACACGTCGGAGAACACATGAATTACCTAGCATTGCCACATTGACTAATGTCTTACATTGTTCTTGAGGAAGGAAGATGGCTACATTAGAGAGTGAAACATTTTGAAAGCAACAACACTATAGCTCATAGTTGGAAAGGGGATGTGATTGATTCTGGTGCTAAGAGATGACAGCACAGCTAACAAAAGTGGTTGAACACACCATCAATGAAAAGAAGTACTATTGAGAAAGATAAAGACGGCACCTAAACAGGCCTGTTTGCATTACAGGTTTCTTATAGTCACATCCTATTTATAAACTTCTCCTCTACTTTACATGGGAGGTGATTCTGGAGCATTTCTATTGCTCCAGTCGTAATGAAATTTGAACATACTGTAAAGGGCAGCTGACATATTCAAGTTCTATAAAGAAGGAGTGGGTTTGTTCCAGCAGTAACAATATATTATCCATATCTGTCCTTGTATATAATTTGCATGTGCTACCTGTAACAGCTGTCTGCAGACTTCAGTGTAATGAATGTAACCAGTCATCTTCCCCAACATCACACAAGATCAGGAGTCAAACAATTTTAACATTGACTCCTATTCTATGAGAAGGGAATAAAAGAGTCAGTGTCACGTCTCGATTCTCAGCTGCTAAAATAAAAAACACTGGGATGGAGATCTAACAGAATAAAAAGTACAATATAAAATACACTGTTATGACTGATCATGAGAATGATATGTGGTCTTGTCACATTTAATGTGTTAACATTTTGGGCTATAGTCAAAACACATACAAAACACAGCACTTAAAAAAATTTGTGATAGTGGAATACTGAATATGCCATCTTATAATTATAAAGTGATGTATTTAGTCCAATATCAAAAGTAATGTATTCAAAATACATTTACAATGCATACCTGTATTAACAAAGTACATTCCTGTAATGTTTATACAGTATATTTAATTCTGCTTCTCGATGTTATAGGTTGGCAGTTTTGTGCACGTAATTCTCCTCATAATAAATGCTTCACAAAAAAATGACTTATTTTAATAAATATAAAGAATGCTCCAGTCTATTGCTGCTCCCATAATCCCGCTGCCCTTTATGACCAACAATTATTCAACAATTAGCCAATAACAAAATCTTACAATTATGACTGTGTAACAAGTAACTGTGTGATTTTCAGGTAATTAACTTTCCACAGAATGCAGGGTATGTAACTTGCTGTGAAAGTCCAGTACAGTGCCAAAAGCTAAGATCATAAGAACAAGCCCATTACCCAAGTCATTAATCTCTCAAAAGGGTTTACAAATGCTAGATTAATGTCTGACTCAGCACAATAATGATTCAGTCTACTCAGACTGCAGCAGGAATCTTTAGTTCATCTTTTAAGTCTTTACATGCATACACGAATGACTTTAACATAGCTACATAACAAGCAATGATGTGGTTTCTTTGGAAGATGATATGTACTGGGTTTAAAATTTTGAGGGTTAGGCATTCTTAAAGTATTCCTCTATTATTACTTTGTATCACAACCCTGACTATACAATATGATTCTTTAAATTACTAATTAACACAGACAAATTCACTACTGATCGAATTACCCATTTGAACACAGTAATTTCAGAGAACACACACTAACCATATTATTAACTTCATCTGACTCAGTTTTAGTTCAGGCTCTGAAAGCTCTGAAAGTGTAAATGGTCTACAGTAAATACAGTAACTACAGAAATAAAATTAATGAGTGTTATCTTTCCAGGTTCTCCCCGCAAACCTGACCAATCCTCAGCAAGAACACCCATCATCACCAATTGCTTCATGGACATGTATGTCCCAGACACCCTCCTTACCTTTAGTTTCTGTCTTTTGGTGTTTGGACTGGTTGTAAAATAAAAACTTATAAGCGATAAGAAGTTATTTCAGCTAGTTTAAGCTTAGAACCACAACCATTTTTTTGTTCAAATGTTGGCAATTACACTATTTATTTAACCTGTTTGATATGAAGTCTTTAGTCCTGCCTTTGCTGTGAAACTGCAGGAAAAGCGAGAGCATGAATGCTACTAGTCTAGTCTGCTAACCAGTGTTTCATCTCGTCTACACCTTAAAAATAATTGAACTTTTTCAGAGACTACAGAAAATGCACATCAAAATATTGTAGTACTTCTGTTTTTGCCAAACCCGGTGTATTTATTTTTACATCAGTTTTTCTGCAGAATAAAATATTGTTTAAATCAGTATTTAATTCCCAAACCACTGCCATGTCTATGGTGCTGTAATGTTGTCTTTGGTAAAGGACTGGAGTTGACATGCTGTTAAGGTTATTGTTCAGGTAATAACAACTGTTGACCAGAATACTTCTGAGCCAGCTAAAAGAGGCTTCACATCTGCAGTGATGCAAGACCCCATGGACCTAAATACAACACGACCTAAAATTCTGGCTCATCCCCCATGCAGCTATTTCAGAAACACACAGAGTGTCTGTAGACGCTCATAAAAAATGCATGTTTGTTCTAAGTTCAATGACAAAATGTTAAGCTAGATTTCTGAAAATCTGCCAATCCCGCAGATGTGTTCCATGAGTCCCTTAGTAGTATGGTAACACTTTACGTGAAGGGTGTCTATATAGAATTCATAACAACTTACACAAACATTTCATATCATATTCACAAATGTTTAAATCTATATATGTAAAGAATAAATGTCTTACATGATATTAATGTGGATACTATGTCAACTTTTTCATCATAAAAGTCCTCATTATTTATTTGGACCAACTACATTAATTTGAATAAAAAAGCTGTGTTTCTGTCAAAATAAAAATGATTTCGCTTTACCCCTTTAGACATTAAATATTTTAAATGTAACAATTATTTATAATAAATATTCATCTTTAAATATGTAAATCTTAATTATAGTTTTTTCTTAGTCATTTGCATTTTACAACCCTTTTATCACTCATGTCTTCTTGTTAATGTTAATTCAACATTAGACATTCAATTCATGTTTTAGAGGTATAACTGTGCATTGGTTATGCTATTTAACTGACACTTCTTGATGTTGAGTGTTGTTACCCCAGGGATTATTCACTTCTATTTTGCCTTTGCAGTAAAAGTGATGGAAGTGAACCAAACTGAAATGCATGCTATATGGGTACTTACTTTGACTTGGCTATCCAGCATCTACAGGGGAATAAATTAGTGTTATGGCACTGTAAAATTCTGTCATGCAAAGACAGTAAGATTCAGTACATAATTTCTTTCAAATTTATAAGCATAATTTATTGTCCCTATAGTTAAGTGGCATGCAAAGCAACACATATTACATAGAAATGTTACAAACGTCAGATCACTAAATGGCCAAATTACTTGGCTGTTCAGTAATGGGCATTTTAGAGAAAATATATTTTTTTAAATAAATAATGAGGGCTTTTATTTTGAAAAATGACATAGTTGTTTATATTTATATAATATAAAACATGTATATGTCATGAATATTGATTGTGATAACACTCATAACCACAATATGAAGTGTTATGAAGTGGTTACGAACCTGATATAGTACTAAGGCATTAGCACTGTTTAGCTTTGGCGTATACCATTTCTTTTCTCTCATTGTGTTGGACCCCTATCTGCCCCATTTGCTTAGACTCTATGCACAGATGCCCCATCTTAAGTGATTTGAGAGCTCCAGGCCCTCCTATAAGGAACCTGCCTAAAATTTGAATGTGTGGAATTCATTTGGCATTTGTGTGCATTCAGGGCTGAGGGAGCTTTAAAATGTGTGCTCCCACCTAGTTCCTTTTTTTTTTTTTTGACTTAAGCTGGAACAGTGGAAAAGATTTATAACCTGGTATCACCCTGAGAATTAACACCTGAGATCTACTGCTTTATCACAGGCTTGTAGAGATAATTCTCTGTTTACACTAGAACAGTTTTAAGCATGGAGATATTTCAGGACCATCAGACATTCATTCGCATTAGCAGCTATACTTTTCAGTGGAATTTGCTCAGCAGCAATTATACACCAACATACATGCTCTGTACATACATGCTCTGTATCTTTGCTTACTGGGGACTTTCCTCAAGTCTGACAGCACTATAGACAGCAGGAATTTGCTACTTGTGGCCTTTGAGTGGGCTTATGTTGCAAAAAACAGTCATAATTCATTTTTAAATAACCATTTTACAACATACCTTCATCCTGTATATCTTAAAGCTAAACAGCTATATGAAAATGACCTCTGTTCTGAATGGCTGCATTTTAGACCGTTTTCACACTAAAGCTTTTTCCAGCTCCAGAGTCACTTGCTGTGGTGGTTCCTCCATCTGCATTTTGTGCTGCAGCAACACATTGACACAACCTCATTTGCAAACAACCTATTGCCCAGTCAAATTCTTGTGTGTAAAAGCAAACCAGCCACAGCGAGCCCAACTCTCAAAAAAGCCCAGAATCAGTCCCTGGAGTATTGTGGAGAGGTCTGAAACCTTTAAAGATTTAATATGTGATATATATATATATATATATATATATATATATATATATATATATATATATATATATATATATATATATATATATATATATATATATATATCGTCACTGTCCAAAAAAAAACAAGTATCTCCAAAATGGCAACTTTACAGGAGAGACCAAAAACCTCATTTAACTTTAATGCAAGTCAATGGAACCAGGCGTCTTTCCGAACAGTTTTGGGCCACTTCGGTTGGTCCATTCATCATGAGATTCTTTTTCAGATAGACAAATAATATCTGCAGAGGGCGGAGTTCCCATCATAATGCCTTTTGTTTTTGTATTCCTCTCCATCATTATGGGAGACAGGTGCTTATTCTTGTTGGAGGAGTCTGGACTCCTTTGAAACAATGCTCTCCAGCCCTGAGAGAGTGGAAGAGCTTGGCTGTAGAGCCGAGTGGAGCAGCTGTTGTTTATGGACGTTAGCACATGCCTGAAGGGTAATTTAAGCTATTGTTATTAGTCCTGTTTGACAGTGTACAAATGAAGTTCTGTTGTTCACCTGCACAGGTTTCTGTGTGTTTCACTGCTGGTTGGCATTACAGTCAGGATGCCACCACCTCTATGTCACTGATATCGCTAAGCTTAAGTGTGTCTGATGAGAACATATGATCTTTGCTTTTGTGGTGCGTCTCATTTAGTGTAAAGTTATGAAAACTGAATCACTGTACTCCACCAAAAACAGATGGGAGACATATTTTACTATTTAATATAGCATGGGTGAGGCAGCAGCGGAACAATTAAATATTTTGACACATTATTTTGTTATTTACATAATGTGCAGGCCAGTGGCAAAACTGAATATACAGTCTGCCACCCAGGTATATTTAGTGTATGTGTATTTTCATGTGTTAATAAGATAATATGTACTTTACTGTTGATATTGATTCTGCACTCCTGTTTCCCCAAAAGTAATTTTAGTTTGAGTATGTAGACAGTAGATACACATTCAAGTGTATCAAGTCCAGTGTAACCATTTATATACTTTTGCCTGTTTTAAAAAAAACAACACACCTGTTAAGACTTACTTTCAATAGATGGTAATGTTTGTTTACTAAAATTCATGAATAAAAATCTGAAGTGTATGACAATACATTGTGAATTTAAAACTACATAGTCAAGTCAAGTTATGACTTTCTACTTTTAATGGCAGGACTGCATAGCTCATGAAGGAAGTCATACTTTCATGCCATTCTCTGGGCCCACTCTTCCATGTGAAAGGCACTCTTAACCAATTTGGGCATAAATCCATCCACACAGATCTTGTGCACCCGTATATCCTGATTGTCTTTTCTGGGAAGGGTTGGAATCGTCCAGCCGGACAATGGAAAATGTCACATGGCTAGAAATGTCTGACATTGGTTGAAAAAGCATGACAAAGTCTTCCAAGTACTGCCCTGGCCCTCTAATTCCCCAGACTTGAACCCAATTGAGCATCTGTGGTGGTTAGAATAATGTGACTCGACTGTGTATAATCATTATGGTATGACAAAGCAGGTCCTACAATGGGACAGATATAAGAGAATGTCTTTCCGAAGTATTTGGTACCTACCACTCTGTATGGCATGAACTTGGCATGAACTCCACAAGTTCTAATGCAGTCCCCAGAGATCTGGAGATCAACCTTCCAGCAGGTTTCATCTACAACCCAAACACACCTTCCTCAGCTAATCAAGGACTTCTGATGGCAATAATTAGAAGAAACAGGTGGAGTCTATCAGGTTTGAGTTGAAGCCTGCAGGAGTAGGGTGAGTGACCAATGCTCTAATGAGTAGAACATGAGTGCCTAAAATGAGCTTCAGTAAAAGAGATAATGCTAAAAGATCTGACCCTTATGAAATCAGTGTTACTGCTTGTATTGGAATAGTGACTTGAACTAGCGGATTATTGAATATTCTTAATTCC
The DNA here is from genome assembly GCA_024036415.1 of Prochilodus magdalenae. Classification (NCBI taxonomy): domain Eukaryota; kingdom Metazoa; phylum Chordata; class Actinopteri; order Characiformes; family Prochilodontidae; genus Prochilodus; species Prochilodus magdalenae. The sequence goes on from JAMWET010000573.1 coordinate 114,790, forward strand.
TCTTTTTTTTCTGACAGTTTTTATTTTTATTATCCTAACACGATCTGTTCCTTCAAGACTTCACACATGTATTATGATTTACATAATACTTAAGTTCCTGGGTTCAGCTGGGTTCTACTTTAAATGTAGAGTTTTTTGGTTATTCCTAATGTCTTTGGTATATCTGTATAATCAAACTCTGTAGAAGTGCGTATATGGACTGGGTGAAATTTTTATTAGAATAAAAAAAATGATATCAGTTATCCTGAGAGGTAATTAAAGAAACTAAATAGATAATTGTGATTTTAAACTCTTCTTTATGGTCAGAAAATGACAAATACTTCCCAAACAGCAGAAGAACTGCAGTATATATCTAAGGTTGTCTGTCAGCACTTTTTTGTCTTGTATGATTGATGTACTTCTCTACAATAACATCAGTTTGGCTGCACTGCGCATTCAACAGTGTTGCTCCATGTTAGCCAGCTGCCAAAAAGAGCTAGCCTGGGAACTTAACTTTTTCCCACTCTCACATGACACATTAACAGCCTCCTCAATTTACAAAAGTCAGTGTTGTAATCATGGAAACACTTCTTCTTTTCACTTTTGCTGCTTGGGATTGCACTAATACGAAACTATGACTGTTTGAGTGCTGTAACAGACTTCAACTGCAGCTGTGCAAATCAGAAGTGAATTACGTTTGTTAGGATAGGAGTTTATTCTAGGCCAGGACAGTTACATGGAACATGTCACCCACATTTAAATGTGCAGGTCACACCCTTTGTTGGAACTCTCCAGACTGCTCCTTGAACCAGTTTTGGACAACTTGGGCCTGATGGCAGGGTGTATTGTCGTGCAGGAATATCCCCTCGTTCAAGGGGTACATGAAGGGTTGCAAATGATCACCAAGCAGTGAAACATAGTGGACTCCAGCCAATGATGTGTTTAGGTGGATCAGTGGACCCAAACCATGTCGTGAGAACAAGCTGCACACCAGTATGGAACCACGAACAGCCTGTGCAGTGCCTTGTTGACAACCAGGGGCCATTTCGTCTGCGCCATACGCAAACCCCACAATTAGACCAAAACAATTTGTACCTTGACTCATCATGCCACAAGCTGCCAGTCCTAAAAGGGCCAGTTAGCAACTTCACAAGCCCAGGTGAGGCACTGTGTCCTGTGTATAATTACTCTGGTGCCATTCTGCTCTCATATCCCATGGAAGCTAAAGAATGCTGCACTGACCTGTGGGATAAGCTTGCGGGAGCTCCTGCAATGAATGTGGAGGTGAGTCAGTTGATTGCATGGACAATTCTAGCCACAGCGTTTGTTATATTTCTATCAAGGTTATATGTACACTATATTGCCATGGGTATTCGCTCATCTGCCTTAACACTAAACTCAACTTTAGTGATATCACATTCTTAATCCATAGGGTTTAATATCACATCGTTCCAGCCATTCCAGCTATAACAGCATCATCTCTTCTAGGAAGGCTTTCCACAAGGTTTAGGAATGTGTCTATGGGAATTTTTGACTATTCTTCCAGAAGTGCATTTGTGAGGTCAAACGCTAATGTTAGATGAGAAGGCCTGGCTCTAATTCATCCCTATTCATCCCTGTTCTATTGGGTTGAGGTCAGGACTGGACTTGTGGCATCCTATCATGGTACCATGCTGGAACTGAGCTACTGAGAGCGACCCATTCTTTTACAGATGTTTGTAGAAGCAGTCTGCATAAATACGTGCTTGGTTTTATACACATATATATATATATATATATATATATATATATATATAACATATGTTATATCGCAATTTAACCACCATTGAGGATGGTCAAATATGCGCTTGTGTTTTTCTGTTTTTCTCAAGCACAAGAAGATAACAAAACTAGCATTTGTGATAAGTGTCCATACAATACACATGAAGATCAGGCTAATTAAATGTGTAGCATGTCAGTAATTGACTCTCTAAAAAGCCCCTTCTATTATATAGATTATTCAGTAAAACCAAACACTACAAATCTATACGGGAAAAATTATAAGAGCAACTGTTTTATAAAGTGCACAGCTGTAAAGTCCAAAGGTGTTCTGCAACATCAACTATATTATCCTGGCAGTGCTCAGCAGAAAAAAGAGTGAAATAATGGTACAATGCACAATCCATTTCTTTTTGCTCTGCATTTGGAGAATACAGCCCTGCCTGTGCTCCTATGGTGAGTAGAGAGCAGGTATAGTGCTGGGCACGTTGCAGGAATGAATGCTAGATTACTCCTCCGATTGCAGAGGTTGGTTTAGACTTGTATCATCCTGCTGTGATATAAGCTTGAGGAAATAAATAAATCTTTAATACCGTGTAGAAACAGGGCTGTTCGTTAGTGTACGCTGGAGATCTGGGTATAAAGTCCATAAATAAAACAATTGGTGCCCACCTTTTTCTATCCTGAGCTGTATGTATGTGAGAAATCCATCCAGTGAGAAAGGACCCGTGCCTCTCGAATGTAACAGAATAAGCAACATGTGCTGCTACAAGCTTCCTTTATGTAAGAGTGAGAAGCTAGAAGGTCGTCAAAGGTTGTTCTATGGAATATGCTGGCTAAACTAGCACTGAAAGCTCTCTCATATAGTTTGATTGACACGCGAATGCGCTTTTTAATGCGATGCGTTCTCATGTACACAGCTGCTACATCTTACTCCTGTGTCATGGTGCCGTGCATTTGAAATCTCATTTTTCATTGTCAAGTAGAAGCACAAAGACGGAGAGGGAGAGAAGAGTCTCCCAGGCAAAGGCAGAAGAAATATCCTGCAAGTCCACCCAAGGTCACGCTGTCAAATTTTCCGAACAGACCTGAGAGGAACAGGCCTTGCGTATGTATTCCGGCCACGTAGCGAATGGAAAGCAACACAAGCAATATCATCCTTTCTTGAGGCTCTCAACTGTCCAATTAGCCTTATCTCTCTTTTGCAAGAACAAAAATGTGTCATTTAAAAAAGAAATGTGCGAGAAAGGCGGGCGACGGAGCCGTCCTCCGAATGCATTACCTATTTAATACGCCTAATTATGTGATGATTTCAATGCGCTGCTTATGTCGGCCCTGTTTTAGGCTGTTGAAGAAGTTCTCAAAGTGATAAATGAAGATTTCAATTAAAGATGGCTTTTATGAATAAAAATGACCCCTAGCTTGTCACCATGATTCAATTCAAAGGTGTGTCCCAAATTTCACCTTGACTAAACCCTGTTCATAAGGGATCCGAGTGTTTTTCTTTCCAATCTGTTCACGTCAGAGGCTGCTTTTAGCACTGCAATGTGTTATCTGTCTGTCTCTTATCCCTTCTAATATAACAAAAGTGCAATGCTGCTCCTAAGACAGCAGTCAAATTTGAATTTGCCTTTGTCTCTTCTGCCAGTCTTTGAAAGTGGATCTTACATACAAGGACACGTAAAAGATAATGCTGTTATGGTTTAAAGACAGTCTCCCCCCAGGCGGGTGCAGAGCACTGTCGGAGGCGTGTAAATCATGCAGCCAGAACACTGTCAGCCATCATGACACCTCCCATAAACACTGCTGACCGGTGGCCGTAGCTGTCTACTTCTTCATCAGCATGCCACACTGCAGAGACACGTTCATATCAGCTATGCCAGATAGTTACACATGACGAATACGTCCAGTAATGCAGCCTAATGGAAGGAGCAAATGCAAAAAGGAACTTGAATCAAAAGCACATACAGGAGCAGTGGTGAAGACAAAATGTCTCTTAAACAGATAATTATTCATATGTGGAACACTCATATATTTTCTGTTATTGTACCATACAGTAATATAACCATATAGCTTTAATTACTTGTTTCAGTAAGGTAGCATATGTGGAAACTGCATACTACCTGCTCTGCATGCTGCACTCTGGGCAGACATATAATCTAACTTTATTCTTGGCATGGTTTGATACCTATTGGTATAGACTGGTAGTTCCTGGAATGCCCTGGCAGTTTTTGGAACAGATGATTTGGTAATGGAGACAAACTGTTGATAGCTAAGACAGCAAATAGCTAACAAGCTAGTTACACAATAGCAATACCATCAAGCAAGCTAATTCATTCATTTGTTAGTTCCTACTATGGTATGGTAGTTCTTGCTATGATTTGGTAGCTCTTGCTTTGGTTGGTAGCTCTTGCTTTGGTTGGTAGCTCTTGCTTTGGTAGCTGTTGGTATGGTTGGTAGCTCTTGCTTTGGTTGGTAGCTCTTGGTATGGTTGGTAGCTCTTGCTTTGGTTGGTAGCTCTTGCTTTGGTTGGTAGCTCTTGCTTTGGTTGGTATCTCTTGCTTTGGTTGGTAGCTCTTGCTTTGGTTGGAAGCTCTTGCTTTGGTTGGTATGGTTGGTAGCTCTTGGTATGGTTTACTGTTTCTTGCTATGATTTGGTAGTTTGCTATAGGTTTCATGCCATGTGTTTAAGGTCTATAAGTTCAAAAATAGATTGTTGATTGATTGTTCTTGCTGTTGTGTGGTAATTCTTGATATGACTTGGTGATTCTTGCCATGCATTGGTAGCTCTTAATAATAAAAAAATATATGTTTAAGGTCCATTAGTATAATAATAAACAGACAAAAGCTCAACCGCATTTAGTAGCTTTAAGTCTAGTAGCTTTTCTTCTGGGTAAATTTTGGTATAAGCACTAATAGCTAACTAGCTAGCTACACAATGGTAAAAACAAGTTTACTCACAAACTGGATTGGCAGTTTATGTTAAGGTTTGGTCAGTTACGATTATATTGATTTTATTGCTATGTTTGGCAGCTCTTGGTATGGTTGGTTTTCTCTTGTTATGATATGGTAGTTCTTAGTAAGGGGTTTACTACCATGCATTTGTCCATGAGTCCATACTTTAGCTTAACCATATGTAGTAATGGCTATTGTTACTGTTGCTGTTTATGTGGGGTTTTTTTATTAATGTTTTTGCAGCATAAATCTCTGCAGCCTCCTTCAAGTTTTATGAGGGAAGAAATCCATGCATAGCTACTGCAAAAATCTTACACTGCTATGGAATGTTTAAAGGCCAGACAACATATCAAAACTGATGGACTAATGCACATGGACTAAAATTAAACATGGGAAAAAAAGCTTGTTAAAAGAAAAATGATTGCTACACAAATATATTACTTTTGTGTATTTTGTTTTTGGAGTGATTGGCAGCACCACTGGTGCTTAGCTGCACTAACCACTAACTTACATCATTTTAAATAAGTCATTTATCTGACTCAGCATCAGCGAATACTAATAAATATGTCCTTGCACTTGTACTCTGTCTATACATCCCTAGTATAAATTACATTCTGTGTGCTTTGATGTGACCCCAGACAGTTCAAGATGCAAGAGCCTCACCATAAGGTTCTAGATCAATTAATGTCCCTAAAGGAACTATATTTAAGACCAAAGCTCAAGATTTGGTCAGCTGTCATTTATAAACTCATGGCCGGGCCCAGCTGTCAAAAGTGTCTGAGTACCTTCATTTAGTCTTTAGGATGAGTCATACTGTGTTTAAGATGGCTAATGAGTACAGGCGCTGATTTACCACTGGTTCATTCTGAGTATGGCAGTTCCTTATTACCGACTCACCCACTCAAAAGCTGTGTAGTGGTTTGAGCAAATTATCCTAGGGCTAAATAATAAAATCAATAGAGAATCTCAATGGTCTGCCATAATTTAGCTCCGTATTGCTGCAAATGTGCGATTGCGTGTTAAGCACCACAAATGCTCAGGACCAGGTGACGAGATTCATTACTACAGTGTGCTTCCTCTTGTACTACCATTTGATCTCAAGTACATAGTTTAATAACTTTTCCATAAAAATAAATGAGATGTGGATTGTGTTAGCAGTAGCCCCCCAGTTTTGTCTCTCCCCCCCTCACCTGCAAGGCACTGGGGACAAAAACACTTTATGATTAATAATTCATACTCTCAGTTTGATCCCCATCATCATAGAAATAGTTTCCTCCAGACTCATCCTCGCTAGGTCTTAAAATGATGGTCTCCTGTGCCCTGAACGCCGCAGCTGTCCTGTAAATTAACACATTAATAATGTCTCGCTCTCTACCACAGCGAAGCCCATATCTAACGTCTACGTGTCGTCTAGGGGTAGAGAATGAGGAAAAACACTGATATGAAAAATCGACTTGAAGAAGGTGCTTCCATATCCATCAGCTTCATGCGCTAAAGAACACTTACAGGTGTATGAAGCCTTCCGAATATGCAGGGGCACAGTGAGTGCGGATCAGCGGACGTTTCTTCTCCTCTGCCTCGTGTCCTCTGGAGGGTTTGGAGAGTAGCAGGCCGTTTTCCACTCCGCTCTCCAAGAAGCCGTGATCCAGAAACATAAAGGTTACCTGATATACAGCCTGGAATGAAAAGCAAAGTTACATTACAAGACAAGTGCGGCAAAATATTACAACCTTCACGTCTGCTCCTGCCTTCCTGATGAATGGAATTATATTTGGCAGTGCCATCCACGCCCCCTTCCACCCTGCGTGCACTCCGGCAGTCGTCGCTTTAGAAAACTACATTTCAGCTAGGAGTTAAAAGCATGAGAACATATGAGCACCATGCTTACAGACAGATCAAAAAGCAAGTCAAGGTTTGCTCGGCAAGATTAAAAATGAATGTGCAGAGATAAATTCTAGAAACTATGTTCACAATAAAGCAGCGTTCCTTTTATCCTACAGCTTTAAAAAGGTCTCATTGTGAAGCAGTCAGTCCATACCCCAGCACTCATTTCAAATCTCACAAGCACTTTTGCGTGCTGTGTACTGTAGGCATTTAATGAAAACAAATTGGCCTAGGAACTGCCGAGAAAGGATGAAAACTCCTTCAAATCATGTGTAAAAAGAAAGTGAGAGTTTTCAAGGTTGTGACAAGTTCACACCAAGACTATGGGCGTCATTTGCCTCCTTGATGTTCAGATTTAAGTGGTTTACATTTGCAACTCTGATTCTAAAAGAGTTGGGAGGCAATACAAAATATAGATAAATCAGAGCACAGTGATGTATGTATAATAAATTCCTTTTAAACAATAATGTAATTGAACATGACTGTGTAATGTTAAAAAACACCTGGTGGAAATGATTTTAATAGGTATTGGCATAGTAACAGTATATTGGAATTGTCTCAGTACTGTGTATAAAAAGAGAATCTTAGATTGGCTGAGCCATTAGTAATAAAGATGAGGAGCATTTCATCATTCTGTAAAAGACTGCACTGGCAAATAGCGCAACAATTCAAGAATAACATTTCTCAAATTCTCTTTCTGGCAAAGAATTGGAGGATTTCATCATTTACGTTCCACAATAACATTAAAAGATCCAGAGAATCCAGAGAATTATCTGAATGCAAGGGACATGATGGAAAACCTATATTGGGTAGGTATATCCTGTAAGTACATATTTTGTTACATAGTGGTTTAAATAATAAATTATATTTATATTTATTTATTATTTACATTCTGCACCAACAGCTTCAGTTTGCATTTCCTTTACTTTAAAGTGTTCCTTTACTTCTTCCTGTTTGTTTCTGCATCAACCAATTTCAAAAACTTGTTTCTTAGGTCAAGACTGCACAAAACTTTACCATCTGAATGATCAATGGAACACTTTCTATCAATCCTGTATTCATGATGCATTAAAAGTGCATTTATAATGTGTTTTATACTGTAGTATACATAGAACCAATCATTAACATTTTTGTATTAACTAAATGCTGTTATATGGTTACAATTACTAGCAAAACATTTTATAAAGAAACACTACATGGCTTTAGAAAGTCTGGGTCTATAACACATTACAGTTGTAAGAATTTTACACACTAATGTTGTAATGTTGTAATGCACTATAATGCTCTATAACACTCACAATAACAATAATAGTGTCAGTTCCTTTTTCACCAGCTTTCTTGCTCCACCTTAAATAGTACAGCATCCCACTGAAGTAGGGTTTTAGTGCAAAGATCATCTTAACAAATGGATAGAGTGTTTAGTATAATGCTAGTTCTACCATTTTTGTTAGTGACTTTTGTTAATCAATTAAAAATATATATGATTATAAATATATATATGTAGACATAAGAGCACGGAGGAAAGTGCCAATAAGGCAGCCACACAGTTTCACTTCTTTGTATACACACATTGTCAAAATTAGCTGCACCCAGAAGGAAGTGTAAGATTCCAAAGCTGTTGGGAAGGAAGATAAAGGTTACCAGGAACAATAAACGATGGCACATTTAGACTGATATGGGCAGTATTTAATAAGCTACACATACAGAAGAAGTATCTCTCAGTACGTCGCCGAGCCGCCATGTTTGTTAACGGAATAGTGCTGGCACTAACAGGATGACTCATGGAGGGCATCATTACTTGCTAAATGTCCGCATTTGTGGCTGTTGGGTCAGTCAGGTACAGAAATAAGGTCCATTCTTCCTTACGCCACATGCAGCTAAGCTCAAAAGGTGAATGATTCCCATGTCTCACAATGTCAAACCTACCCACCAAGTTTCATTCTGGATGGCTGATTCCTTCTGGGTGATGATTTGTATATATCATCAAAATGACAGCTTTAGCACTTTAGTTCTTTTCATTGGACCCAACCCAAAGAAGTGACAGCTACTATCAGCAATAAATAGTATTAGCAACGGTAAGCAACAAAATAAACTGTGCTGTTCTGTGCATGAGTTAGCAGTAAAGGAATCTGCATCTTAACCTCTGATTTAATATGCTACAGGCTCAAAATATTAGGGTAGCATGGGAACATGACACCATGTTTTATTACAGTGCAGCATTATGTGCAGTGTAATATACACCCACACAGAACGTTAGTATTATGTTAATAATAGAAATATTACAACATAAAAGCTTTTTAAAAGTAAAATGCATTATTTAAAGGGTGCCCATAATAATAAGGAAAATAAGGAAACAAAAACAAATTCTGATTGCAATGTAAACTGGCCAAGGAGTTTCCTGCCTTCCTCCCAGTGCATGCTGGGATAGGCTCCAGCAGTAACCTATGAAGTGTGGCACATACTCACTTTTCCCGTCACTCCTACATCCATTTCTGATATTCACATGTTTCACATTGTACGCACTTCTGATGGTGGACAGTGGTTAGCAAGGGCACTTTAAGCCATGTGGAGGCACACTGCCCCATACGCAGGAGAATGCAGTGCCCTGTGTTTTGTGACACATTATTCCAACACCATTACCAGGTGGAATAGCCTTTGTTGCAAACACCTTGACGCTGGTTCATGGTTTGTCTCCCCTCTGACTACCAGCAGTAGGTTCTCAAAACTGACTGGGAGCACCCTATAAGCCTTGCTGTTTCAGGGATTGGTACAAAAAACTGTCTCCCAGGTTGTCCCACATCTGAGAACCGTTAGTGTCTTATATATCCTTGACCCCAGCATACATAATCTACAATAGGCTATTCAGTGGATCTGTGAGCGCCCATAATGTTTTAGCTGATCGGTGAACATGTAGGTCAGTCCCACCCCCAACAGGTCCTCTTTGTTATCATGTGGCTAGGATTTCATCGCCTCAAATGACCTCAGTTTTATACAAGAGTGACAAAAGTGACAGCGGTTCTGTTTCCTTTTCTGAAGGTCATACGGCAAAACTGCCAAATCACTGAAAGCTGAGAGACCTCAACACAGCAGAATCAGGTACGCAAACTCATACTTGGATAAACTGTGTGCTGATCACACCCATTAATAGCAGATGAGCCTGGCAGGATCTCAAGCAAAAGTTTGTGCGGCAATTATAGCCAATCTATAATTGTCCTTATGTTTCTGAGTGACCTTCAGCCTTGACAGCAGTCGACTTAATTCTGTCTGCAATGAACATCTGAGCTGCCAGCATGAAAAAAGGAGGGGAAAAAGAGAGAAAGAAAGTGAGAGACATGAAAAGCTTTTCTCAGACTCCGCTGGACTTTAAGATAAGAGGGCAGCACTGTTTGATGGCAATGGATAGATACTCTATCTCTCCAATTTCACATGATCAAAGGTGTGAAATGTATTACATATTCCTATTATGTATGGATTCAGATGGGAAAGGTTTTGAGCATTCAAATTGCATAGATACAGCAGGGCACGAAGCTGGGGGAGAAGCTGCTGGGAGCGGGGAGGGTTGCTGCTGGGGGGGTTATAATGATCTCTTCAAACACTACTGTATCTAGACTGCAGTGGTGAAAATGGCTAGGTCCAATGCATTATTTGTATTCTGGGCATGAAGATGAAACACTCAAAGGTTTTGAGGCTGAAAATCAGACAAACATTCTTAGCTGAATTCCAGACCAAGCACCTCACCACTGCGTCGGTTCAGTGCTTTTACGTAATAAATTAAGTATCACTGTAGGGTACGATGACTCAAGAATATAACTGCACCCTTTGTTGTGCATCCTTGAGATAATTCTCAGTCACGCCTAAGGTAAAATTAGACTATCGGTATCTATTCCAGTAGCTCTGAAAGAACAAAAGAACAATAAGTGGATCTTGGACCGTGACAATGGTCTCCTGATCGAATACATGAACCCAAAAAATCTCCTGGCCAAGTATGAGGGCTTTTTTTCTCACATTGTCCACCAACTGAATGGCTTTGAATGAGATATGACTCAACTGGTGTAACCACCCACACACTGCTACTCAAAAAGAAAAACCTACATACAAGCTCCTGCATCTCCACTGCAGTTGACTTTTTTAAGAGCCCTTATCGTATTATGGAAAATCCGATTTTCATTACTTTTTAGAAATAGAGGTTGTGGTATGTAAACAACCGTGTTTCAAAGCATAACATTGGCTCCCCAGTTCATACAGTTGATGCGATATATGAAAATTAAATTGCACAAACAGTGCAGAAAAAAATAAACACCTTTAAACAAAAACAGAAGAATAGTGGCACAAATAGTTGCTTTCAGAAGTAATTAACCGATAGGAATGAAACTTGGAGGGCAGATTTGACATTGTGAGACATGTGCAAGTGACAAAAGCAAGGGCAGGCTTTATCGGTGTACCTGACAGACGCAACAGCCATGGATGCGCACTTGCAGTGGGCAGTGATGCCCTCCATAAGTCATCCTGTTAGTGCCAGCACCATTGGCAGACAGGTGCACACAGACCGTTATGACAACTGCCCTTAACACCATGTCAATGCCATATCAATAGACTTCAATGGTGTCGTGTCAGACTGTCATGGAGTGACTCAGAATGGCTGTGGGTCTCCTTTATCTTCCTTGGAATAGCACTGCAATCCCACACTTCCTTCTGGGTCCATCTAGATTTTTGATAATGAGTGTATGTATGTATGTATTAATGACCTCATTTATAAAATTGCAATGTAATTTTTTCTTTTGAAGAAAAAAAACACCCATTTAAAACATTTCTATGCTTTGATAACACATTATACATTACATATAACCCATTCTGACCCCATTTCTAGAACAAAATGATAGATACAAGTTACAAAATGGCTAATGAGACATTAATTATTAGTATTTTTACCAAAGTTACAGAAGATGCCATGTGACCTCTTTGTCTTAATAGGACTTAATAAAATTTGTAGTTATTTTCTTTAAGGGCTTAGGGGTTAAATGAAGCACAATACAGGCTAGCTAATCAGAACCGTTATATACACTAATCAACCATAACATTAAAACCACCACAATGTATCCACACTCTTTATCCATTAAATCAGCTCTACTTACCATATATGTGCACCTTGTAGTTTTATAATTACAGACTGCAGTCCAGCTGTTTCTCTGAATACTTATTTATCCCCATCACCTTTTTTTAATGGTCAAGACCCCTACCGGGTGTATTAGTGCGTGTTGTGCTGGTGTGAGTCGATCAGACACAGCAGTGCTACTGGAGTTTTTAAACACCTCAGTGTCACTGCTATCCAGCCAACAGTGTCCTGTGGGCAGCGTCATGTGGTAACTGATAAAGTACTAGAGCATGATTAACATAAACTGTGCAGCAACAGATGAGCTATAATCTCTGATTCACATCTACAGCATTTACCACCAAAATAGGAGTTTCTATTAGAGTGGACAGTCACACCAGTACAACACACACTAACAGACCACCACCACATCACTGTTCAAAATGATCCACCACCCACATAATGCCTGCTCTATAGTGGCCCTGTGGGGGTCCTGACCATTAAAGAACAGGGTAAAAGGGGGAAATAACAAAGTATACAGAGAATACAGTGTAACCAAGATGAACGGTTTGTGTTCACATGTCACATGTCCAGTCACTCCCCTCTGCCGCACAATCTGCAGGAACTGCGTAAGACTATTGAAGCTGCATGGGGTGGATTATCACATGACACCATTAGGAATCTCTACAACTCCATGTGGAGACGTCAGGCATTCTGTGTTAGCCCGATGCCATACTGAGAGACACTGCTTCTGTATTTGTGGCTCAGTAAATATTGCCCATATAAATTTCTCATTTATTGTTCCTGGTTACCTTTAGCTTCCACTGCAATCCCACAATTCCTTCTGGGTGCAACTATTCTTTTGATGATAAGTGTGTCACCGTAAAGAGAAACAGCCTCTTTTTAGGTTGAAAACGAAACAACTTGCGTCAGGGGAAAACAAAACCTATAAAGCTGAAGATGTGCCATTTAAAACCTGTCAAGCCACCGACACTGAGATGTGGCTAATCTGCATAACATGTTCATGAACACTGCAGTCATATAACAGTAATGGCATGAGGAAAACATGAGGCTGGAAGGGGTTCACTCTTTCAGACGGGATTAATACAAGATCCCCCACCCTGAGCGAGCAAGCTGATTGGGGATTTGCCACACAATAAGCTCAGGCCTATATAATTGCCTTCTGCAACCCAGAGAAGACCATGTCAGAGTGGAAGCATTAGGAAAAAAAAATAGTGGATTTTTTCAGCAGCTGAGGCTCAGAGGCCTCAGAGGAAGCAGTCACAGAGAAGACGAGAAAGAAGAAAAACCATGAGGACGAGAGTGAGAGATTGAGCTCAGAAATGTGTAGCGTGGTGCCCCTGCCGTGTGCAAAGTTGGCTTGCAGTCAAACAGAGACAGACAGAGTAAGACAGAGAGGGGAAAAGACTTGAGAGAAAGACAAAAAAAGAGAAATGAACAAGCGAAAAAGAGGAGGATAGAGAAAGAATGATAGTAAAAAACAGAAAAACAACACAGAAAAAAACAACAGAGAAAGAAAAAAACAGTACAGACAGAGCGAGAGAAACTGCAAAATAACTATTGTAATTGAGAAAAAGAGAAAAGAGAAATAGAAAAGAGAGAGATGAAGAGTGATAGAATAATGTCTAAAATACAGAGAGAAACAGGCAGAAAGTGAGAAAGAAGAAAGGGGTGAATATGAACAGAGGGGAAAGGAAGAGGGAGAGAGAGAAAGATAGAGAGAGTATGTATCCTCTGGGTGGATTTCTGCAGGGATTGGACTCAGTTGAGCGGCAGAGGGGAGCTGACATGCACCTTTATCACAGAGCTTAGCTAGACTAAGGCTGTGTATAGACGGGGACCCAGTGATGGATGGTCTGCAGGCCTTGCCTCTCTCTCTCTCTCTCTTTCGCTCTCTCTCTCTCTCTGCCAGTGACACAGAGCCGCTGTAATCTGTTACAGTGAAGCTGCCACCGCCTCCATTAACTCCCAGCACACAATGCAGCCACAGCCGGCGTCTCTGACCCCCCGGACCAATGGCTTCTGCTCCGCCATGCACCGGGGCCACAGCGGCCGAGAAGCAGAGTGCGGCGTGAATCCTAATCGGGGCCTAGTGACACCACTGGTAAACGCCACGGCCCCTCAGGGCAATACACAATAGCAGGGCTTCAGCTCCGGCAGGCGTCTGATTAAAACCACATTAGTGCTCGCTAAACACCGATGGGGTCTTCCCACCGGCACAGAGCCGGAGATGAGACTATTTTCTAAAGACGCTCTTCAACAAGTCTGCACTAGCCTATTTTTTCCCTCATCTCATCAACTTACGGGATTTATCTACGCTTCCTGGCCAGCACCTCTAATTGAGTAAAATGCATGCAGTAAGTGGTGTGATTTCCCAGTGCAAGAGCCAGCAAAATGGGGTTGACACACTCCAAAGCAAAGTTAGTTGAGGTAGAATTTTGAAAGCGTAGATGGGAACTTTGAGAATTCAAGATTCTGTTCAATATGTTAAATTTTTAACCCCTTGAATTCTAAAGGTCTGTATGTGGACCTAGCATTTTATTTCTCACTCTTCTAACTACACAACATACTAGTTACCTAAAAAAACATTGTAGTAAGTAAATAGGAAGCATCAAGAAAGACTGAGTAATAATTCTATTCCATATCTACCTTTTAATGTAATCTTCACATTTCAGGGAGCAGTGATGCCCTCTATGAGTCATACTGTTATTGCCAGCACCATTGGCAGATAGTTGCACAATGCAGGACTACCTGCAAGATCGCTAGAATGACTGCCCTTAACACAGCGTCAATGTCTCCAAAGACCGCAACGGTGTCATGCCAGACATGGAGTGCCTCAGAATGGAATCGGATCTTCCCATCGGAATGGAATCTTCCCACTGTGGTCAGTATAACCACGTGCCAAAATAAACGGTTTGTTGCCACACCTCACACATCCAGAAGGCCCGGTGTCACTCCACCTCCCCCTATACCGCAATAGCTGGTAATAACCTCTACAACTCCGTGTCAAGATGTATGCATGCTGTGTTAGCAAACCTAACGGCCTGACACAAGCACACTTCCTTAGCAACACAATCTGACACTTCCTGTAGGGTGCAACTATTCTTTTAATGATGAAAGTATATAAAGCCACATATCTGTAGATATTTCTTGAGCTTCTTTAGCCACAAACTACCATTTTCAATTTGCAGTCATACAGTGTAAAAAAAAAACTTAGATGAATCAAAATATGAAAGCTGCTGGGAAAACCAATTCCACATGCTTATACAGTTTAATATGACCTGTGTGTACATGCACAAGTCCCAACTACACTCGATGCAAATTTTAAAGACTTAACAACTTTTTATTATTTTATATATCACTGACGATACGTTAGAAAAGACAGTTTAGAATAAATTCATGTAAAGCATATATCACCATGTCCATATTGTTACATTATATTATCATACAGGTCAAATACTTGGCATGCATTTACACCACCATCACTTTAAAGACACTACCAATAAATATCTTCCAGTTCACCACTTTTATGTCAAGCACAGTGTTCCCTTCTGATCATGTCACAAGAGCTTATGTCTATATATGGCTAAGTATATGCTTGAACATCCTGTCTTGTTAATGTAGTGTTTATATAGCATTTCAAAACAACAGTGTAACGACAGTATACTGCTCCCCGTATGGAAGCTGATATTTAACTAGCTGTTACATTATTATAATATAGCAGCTTACAGCCTTTGTTGTAGGCTTTTTTCATTAGGATAAATGGACGAATGGATGAATGTTGATTTTGCAAGTGTGCCGGCCTTGACCTCATGTGATAGGGTCCTCAGTACATAGTAGTGCTGTACCTTGTGTGTAGTGTGTAGAGAGTAGTTATGCTTTCATAAATCAATTGCTTATATAATTCAAAGCCGTCCTTTACATTGCATCAAGATTTCATGATGAATTAAATTATACCATTCTAGAAAATCCTGGAGCATTGCCTTATACTGAATTACTTGATTGTACAAAGATAACATATTAAACATTTAAACTGGTGGGACATCTCACAACTAGTTAGGTTAATTGGCAACCGGTCAGTAATATGATGGGGTATGAAAAGAATATCCCAGGGAGTCTTTCAGAAGTAAAGAAGGAGTGCCTTGTTTCTGAAAGACTGTGCAGGCCAATAGTGCAACAATTCAAGAATGGCGTTTCTCAGCCTAACGTAGTAAAGAACTCGTTATCTATGCGTACATAAAAATAATGATCTTTTATAAAATTATTAAAAGATTCAGGGATTTTGGAGAAATCTCTGTATGCAAGCGACAAGGCCCAAAACACTATTTGATGGCATCTCTGAGACCCTGAGGGGGCATTGCATTAAAAACAGATACGGTTCTGTGGTGGTAATCATTAAATGGGCTTAAATAGGAACACTTTTGAAAACCGTCAACTGAGAAATGTGTTTCTGCATCCACACAGGCAAGTTAAAACTCTGCCATGCTGTGCTGTTGGCATGGGTGGAGGATTAGTGCATATGGCACGGGAGACTTGCAGATGTATTTTTTTTAGGTTGCACTATTAGAGTGTGCATTCAGATGCATGTTTTTTTCAGCAAAGGTCTTGCTTATTCTGCATGTTTTGCTATTACATTCCTCTGCAGGAAAAAAGAAGTTATAAACTGTTATATGCACTGTAAAAACATAATAAATGACTTCACTTTGTAAAAGCAATTGAACACGTTTTACTCATTAAAAAAATACAATTATACAAATTTAAATAATAATAGAATGGAACCAAATTAATTTGCTTGCAACAAATTAAAGTAATCTTTGTAGGCTGGACCCACAAAACACTCTTTACAGCATCCAGTCCAGACTGGTCATCCACTGAAAACATTGGTGCATTATGAAACAAAATGAAGTATGACAATGGAAACCTTCAACTGTTGCGCAGCTGAAATCCTATGTCAAGCAAGAATGGACAACATGTCACTTTCAAAACTACAGCTACCGGTCTCCTCATAAACACTTACAGAGTGTTACTTAAAGAAGAGGTGATGAGCACAGTGGTAAACATCTCCCAACGTTTTGGAAATGTGTTGCTGGCATCAAATTCAAAATGTCCACGTTTTACCATTTAATATCTGGTCTTTGACCTATTTTCAGTTAAGTTTAGGGTTTAAATTATTTGCACATCATTGCATTCTGCACAGCATATGAACCATTTTGGAGATCATGTTATATAAAACAAAGCAACGTTCAGTCCTGTATTTTGTATAAACTTTGGTTAAAGTCCTGCACTGCTGCTGAGTGAATCCCGTACAATATTCTGCTGCAGCATCCAAAAAGATGCCACGCTGCTCGATAAATCCCTGATAAAGGATTGATAACCACTGATTTATGTATGCAAACCAAGACAATTTACTTCCACCCTGGGTCAACTTAATCCTCGGAGCCAATAATTGAAGTCAATCATGGCCAGTGATGGCAACAGGCCAGGGTCACAGAGGCCACTACCTGCATTTATCTGCATTTATCTGGAGACACAAACTCAATTAGCTTGAATATGAGCTTGAATTCTTTAGGACTCTCTATGGTTGCTCCCTATAGTCTGTCACATGCATGGATGCTTGTATAGACTTATTTTACTTCTTAATTCAAAGCCCAGAGCAGAAGAACACAAGGGTTATTTTCATTATATTTCCCTCTAAAAATCTCGGTTGAAAGTATTTACACCTTTCGTCTAGTGATGACCTTTTAATAGCTCGCGTTAAGCACATCAGAATGAAAAGTTCTGGAAAATATGAAAAGGTCACCTTCAGCGCTTTGACGGTGCCAGATTTCATGGTCTTAACCAAAGCCAACACCATGCCAAATAGAAATTTCTAAAGACGAGCCAGATTAGCACAGGAACTGTAATACTACATGATGAAGCTACATTTTAATCATTATTCAAAGTCAAGTCTTATTTCTGACATTTGCCAGAGTTCATATGTAGATATATTCCATGATGAGAGGTAATAATGTTCAAATGATGAGCATAGTTGGCCAGCATGGCATTCGGTTGACTGAGCTTATTCATACCATGCTCCCAGGTAGATAGTGTATATAAATGAATGGGAAAGACCAAGTGCCAATTTAGCCTTAGGCTACAGAAATGTTCACATAAATGACTCTACACAGGGCATTGTAAAAGCTTTAGATTTTATGGCCTCATCTTTGCAGGACTGCTTACACAGCAGCCGACCTGTGACCTGCGAGTCCATTCTCAATGTCTCTGAAGTTCATCTACTATTCCTCTGGGTAAATATGAACTCCGATAGCCAATAACATTTGACATTTGTTCTCTAGTTCTATCCAACTTCCAAACCCCTCCATATGTATTTCCGCGGAAGCCTATATTCTAATGTGCTGTGCTTCTCGAGCTCAATAAAAACCTTCACTGCAGATAAATAGCTGTCGCTGGTATTGACATGTGTTTCCCTTCCATTGCAACAAAGGTGAGAGTTCATTGGTTTTGATGAAATGTGTCGAGTGGAATAGGAAGACAAATGAAAGGCTTTCTGTGCAGATGGATTTTGGCTGCGTGCCGTGGGCTGCTGCCTCCAGCCCAACAGGGTCCCTGTGCTGGCATCAGGTTCCATATGGAGACGGCACAGAGGCAGGGCTATCAAGTGCTGCCCACACAATCAAAATATAAATACTGCACACTTTATAGCTACTCTTCAGATTTCACTGTAACAAGAAATCCAGAACATGTCACAGCTAATTATAAGCAGGGAAAGACGTTCCATCCGGTTGTCATGCAAGCCGAAGCTTCAGTACAGCAGAAGCAGGTTAAGAAAGTAGGACATAGGAATTTAATATGATGAAGATGCGACAGTACTTGACAATATGGTGGCCTGATGACCAAAAACACACTGTTTATTATTTCAAATGTCTTTAGCAAGGAAAACGTTCCATTTCTTCAGCAGACTGCCCTTCCAAAATGAAGAAAATATGCTTTGGAGTCTAGACAGGAATACGATACTTCACCTAAAATGTGTAACAAATGATCTGTCAGAGTCCAGTCGTTTGTCACAGTGACTCCCGCTGTGCGCAAATTCTCAGAAAGCTTTTCACCGCTCTTCACGAGGAGCATTTAAATGCTCATTTTGTGGTGCAGAAAAAAAAAAAATTCAGGAACTTGTCTTTGAGCTGCTCATTATTTTTATCACGCAACCCCTTGGGGAACCTTGTGGAGTAATAGGGCCAAAAACAAGAAGTTCCTAGGATTTTAGGAGTTCCTAATTTCGACATTAGAGAACTGGGCGTCAGCTCCATCAATGGATAGCCGTTTTAGTAAGGGATGTTTGTTTTTGAGAGAATTTAATTGTGCCCTGCAGTATGTGTAACAAGCATACAAAAAAGCATTAGGTACGACCCCATTATACCAAATCACCACTTGAAGGTTATGGGAGGACGTTATGGCAGGGTGGATACATCATTAAGGCCCTTGTTTTCTTCTGTAAACAGCACTGTCCTTAACACTAGCGATCTGTGACTGAATTAGCATAGATAGCAATTGACACTAATTGAATTAGGAGCTAACTGATCCAGACAAGTTGGGTTTCAGTTTATCGCCAAACAATGGACATGACTCACATGCATATTGATGTGTCTCATTGTGAAATGCATATCACCTGCTTGGCAATCAGGGATCATAAATTAGCAATTCTGGGTATGTCACCTTTATACTCATGTATACAGACGTCCTTTGAAACAATGTCATGGTGGAACCACCTTTGGATTTGTGCTTTTAAAAGGAATACCGTAGTGTTTTTTAACCCAGTCTCTGTCTATAGTGGCATGTTTAAAATAAATCTAAAACGTTGTAAGGTTCTTTGGAGCAGTGGTTCACAAACCTGTCTACAGGGACCCACACATTTTGCCCTATCCAAATGTGCTACAAGAATTTTTTTTTTTTTGGTGGTCACTTTTAAAACCGCTGCTTTAGGGAACCAAAGACCGTTCTAAGTCTTTTCTAATGACTGTACTGACACAGAGTAATTGGTTGGCAAGGCATACATTTATTTCTGACTTAAATTTCTGACCACTCAACAATGACTTATACAGACAGCACCATGTACGAGGATATAGGGCAGCAGTGAGGTTCATGACTTTTTTTAGATGTGAACACACTGCCTCCCTCAGGTAAGCTTAGAAAACCACAGAATGATGTGGATCTGGGAAGATGACTCACTGTACATTGTAATACAGGTCTGTGAATAAGAACAGCATGGCTCTTCAGGTGCGTCTAGCCTATATTATTTAAATCTCCCACACACTCCGTACGTGCAACTAGCATTATGAAAGCATACAATGGGAAAAATCTTTTTATCATTTGGGGTCTCTTTAGTGCCAACTGACTTTATTCAAAGCACATGTAAGAGGATGAAAGACAAGGCAACATTACATTAAAAAGTTATCAATGTAAGATATCCCTCCCACACCTGGTAAAAGAAATAAAATTCAAATGCACATACTTACCAAGTATCTCAGTGGTGAGAAATAGAAAGTACTTACAGGGAAAGTCTGGCCCTTCAATAAAAAGAGTCAAGTGGAAGAAGTGGAAGAAGGCCCCCATTATTGTAGAGCCAGAACAAGGAAAGATATATATATATATTACATCACATCAACATACTGTCCTTGTTCATCAAAATAATAACTTCATCTCTTCTAGGCGTGTATCGAACATATCAAATTATCTTTATATATACTGTATATATATTTAGTCAGATTTTCCCAATAATTGTAAATATGTTTCTGAGACTCTACTGATTACCTAATTGGTTAAATTTAACTATTTACTGCAATGTTCTGCACATGCTCACATGGATGTCCATGTTTAAACATAATCAGGTGCTAAATCAAACAAAGCTTCAAAATGTGTGTAAAAAATATGAGCAAAGACATTTTCTGCAGCTGTGAGGATTAAAGCTAAAAGCATTCACTTCTTAACTAGCTTGTGTGACTTTATGTTGAGCTTTCTACAAAGTCACATCACATCAACATTTATAATTTGTTGGGTTTATTGGAGATCATAATGGCAACTTCATCTCATCTGGAAGAATACGCCAAATTGTCTTTTGCTTAAGCAGAACATGTTACCCAAGGCAGAGGATCCCGCTGTGGTGTTAATGCTACATATAGTTGCTCTATATATTTTTGAAAGCTTGAAAACAGGAAAAAGCAAGTCAGATCCTGTAGGTGCTCAAACACATTTGACATTACCAACCCATATACACGGTTTTGCCATTATTGGCAATGTCTAGTGTCTATGTCTAAATGTATTTGTAATTTTTGTCAACAAACAAGCATATACTGCTCAATATCTCGCTTTAGTGTTGACGATAAAGCCAATCAATATGTTCACAAATAAGGTCTACAGATGCTCCCTGTTCTTTTGTGGCACATGTTGCAAGGTTGGACAAATTTTACAGATCACTGGCAGAAATCTCATCCAGATAGTTCAGGTTTTGTATAAATTGCTATTTATTAATTTCAAATCTCATTTATTTTGTATGTATGTCATTGGGCATACTGCTTGGACCCATTAGTTTTTTTTTGTCTTATAATGGAGCTGGCATTACTATAGTGGCAAATGGTCATTGTCATTTCCACCTTGTGCTAATGGCAGTGGCAGTAACAATGTCATTACCACTAGGTGGAAATGACAGTCTTTCATTAGATTGAATGAGATTTTTTGCCAAAGCTTGTCAAAGCCCACAGCAGTTGCCAAGAGCAAATGAGTTAGTGGGTGGCGCATGGACATGCTAGTTGCACTCTTTGTTGCAATCCTGCCAATCCCAGTGACTCCTAATAGGAACCATATAAGACAGAATCGCTGATGGCAGGTTCATAGAAGCAGTGTATAAGAAAATGAGGGGTGAAAAAGCACATTAGTTCAAATACAGTCCATGTAAACATACATTTACAAGTTGCTTACATGTGATATTCCTAGAGAACGTCTCCTAAAGCAGAAAAAAGAGCTCTACACCATCAAGCTTCTCCATTTTTTGAGCTCTGGTATATGTTTTCTCCCTTGTCAGATGAAGGCAGAGGAGTTTTATGGAAATGAGGAAACCTGCCACGGGGGATATGCGGCGAACGAGGTGCTAGATACAGTCAATCTATATTTGCTATTCATCATCTTTTTTCTTCTCTCTCCCTCTCTCTCTCTCTCTCTCTCTGTCTCCCTCTCTCTCTCGTTCTCTCTCTCCCTCTCTCCTTCTTTCTACTACAAGTTCCAGTTTTGGAATTCTTCATTTCTGCCTTTCATCTGTTTTAAAGATGGAGCAATTTACACTCCGATTCATTCCTGTCTGGTTATCTCAGCACATCACCTCCATTCCTGAGAGACTGAGCGATGACTCACTGAAGCTGGCTCTTCTACAGATTTGACGCGAAGGGGCCGTTTTTTTATACTGCACCCTTCTTTTTATCTAATGTCCAGAGACACATTAGATTTTGTCTAACACAAGACATAAGGGGCACCTTCATCCTGCCTGCATCATAAATCTGGGCAAAGAGCTGAGTTTGGACACCATCATCCTTCACCTCAGCATGGGTGATATGGCTTTAGAGTGACGGAGACAGAAAGAGGTAGACGTGCCCTCATATTCATTCCTATACTGCCACTGCCATCTGCTGCACACTACATATACCAGCACCATCGTATGAATGCCCTACCTGCTCCTGTTACAACAGCATCCAGTACTCTCTAGAAAATTAAGGCTCCTGAAAGGTTACTTGGAGCAATGCCTTAGAAGAACTACTTTTGGTAGCTTAAAGAACCTTTCGATACGCATACACTGGGCTTTTCAACCTAATTGTATCTGAAGCCCCTTGTGGGTGATAGAACCGATGTAGCTTTACAGAGAAGCACAAATGTTCTTATCCTTCAACATTGGTTAATGTAAAAGGATTTAATTCAAAGTCATTTTGGACCATCTGTATTTGCCCTATTCATCTATTTTTCAACAGTTATTCAAATTATGTAAAAAATATAGAGATGCAAGCTTTCATTCTGATAGCAACAATGTTCAGTTACCAGTATACCACACATATTTGCCAACTGGCTTCTCTTAACCTGGTTCTTCCAAAAATCTACCAAATATAGCCCCTTTCCACCAGTGTGGAACAGGTTCTGTTCTAGTTTGTGCACCTAACCTAACATTTCCACCAAGAGTAAATAGATTCAGAGCTTTTTCTTATCGGAGGTTTTCCTGCTGATGAGTGGTCTGCTGAGGAAACTTTGCTGTCTTTTCATTAGTAATAGTTTATCTGTAGTTGCTTTTTAGATATAAATAAATATCTGTCACAACAGCACAAATCCTTACGGGTATTTAATGTGCTCCATTGATGGTGTATTCTTTGACATCCTGTTAGAAACACCGGCTTGTTCCCTGAATAGCTCCTAGGAACCAGTTGAAGAACCAGGGCTCTTTTGGTCAAAAAGTCTAAAAGTGTGAGGAATGTTTTAAAGGTGTAAAGACTTATAATGTAAAGGTACCTAACTAAGTTAAGAATTTACATTAGGCAGTCCATACCTGAAGCTTCATCTTACCTCATACATCCAAATGACCATCAAAGGAAAGTGCAGTGAACCTCCTTTGGCATCTTATTTCAAGGAATCGCTCCAGCTTTTCCAACTTTTAAGAATGTAGCAACCTGAAACGCATAGCTGAATCCTGCTGAGCTCCTAATAAGTACATTCACTGAACATAAAAAGGGATGTATTTAAGCCCACAAAGACACCCACTTACACAGATTTAATTGACTCTGTGTTGCAGCACCAGTCAAACAATACAGTTAAAGCATACAAGACAAGAGCATAATGCACACTGTTGTTCACATCTGTGACGTCAAGCTCCAATTTGTCTTCATATAAACACCACAGCCATATATGTGCTCTCTAATGGGTTTGGAAAAGGATACTTTAGGGCTTGTATCTGTTGTGGTGGGCTGGAACAATGTATTATTGGTTCACCACACTGGCTATCATCCCCACACCTGCAGCGGCTCCACTGAGGACCATCATGTGACCAGGCCAAACCAAAGAGCTTCCTGTTCCAAACAAGACTGGTTTATTCACACTTTTGCACAAGATTCATGTAAATCATACATTTTCCTGAGGCTGAATAGCAAGACGATATAAATTTCCAATTTATATTCTGTCTATCAGGAAAACAGAACCCAAAATGTTCATTACAAGAAAATAGAAGTTGGAGAAATGCTGTTTCAAAATATGTCAGATGGGATGTTTTTTTCCTCTGGGTCACTCTTTAAAAGGTGAAGCAATATTAGCATTCAAATGCTTTACTTCCAAATACAGGCTTTGTGAATATTGCATCTCATAGCATGTAAACTGAGCTCGCTATGCTAAAGATAATGGCCTTTATTTATTGAGTTCTGTTGAAAGGAGTGCAAATGAAAGAATGACATACAAGCTACTCCAAAGCCTAATTCATTAAAGTTTTTGTAAAATATGGAAATAAGCAGTGATTTGAGTACAACTGATGAACCATCTAAGCTGCATAGATATATGATTACCGGACAAAAATAAATTGTCACCTGTGAATGAAACAGCTAGCATGTAATACCATAGCATGCGAAAACTAGCAGCTGCAATTTGATAAGGCATGGACTGGTCAAGTTTCTGGATGCAGGCAACATCAATGTTTAGCCACTCTTGAGTCAAAGGATTGTGCAGCTGGGCCAGATATGGTGGATGGCTTTCCAGGCACAGAAGAATTTCCTGTAAACTGAGATTTGTGACCTGTATGACCACACACTTCCATACACCTGCAAATTCCTACTTCCTTCACACATGGCCTTTGGCATGCCACAATGCATTCACTCCTTTTTGCAAATCATTAACATGAATCATTTTTCACACATCAAATGAGACATTCACCGCACCGTACCACCTTTTCTTAACCTATAAGTCCAGTAATAGACCCTGCAGGTATTTATAGCCCTATCATTATCATTCCCGCGCAACGTTATCTACAAGAATGCTACTACCACCGTACTACCACCCGTGAGCCACTTGATTGGTAAAGGCTGTTTTTTTCAGTCCACTGAGCCAGAATGTTTCTGTGCTACTCTTTAGCTTACAGCAATGCACTAAATCTGATGGAGGACTTGAAAATGATTGATTGTTAGCAATTTAAAAGATTTTTAATTTAAAACATTTCAAAATGAACTAAAGGATCAACTGAACATGAGGAAATAATCGTGTATGTACAGATACCTACTGAAGTTAGCACATCAACTACAGGGGTTGGAAAATGAAACTGAAACACCTGTCATTTTAGTGTGGGAGGTTTCATGGCTAAATTGGACCAGCCTGGTGGCCAATCTTCATTAATTGCACATTGCACCAGTCAGTAAGAGCAGAGTGTGAAGGTTCAGTTAGCAGGTAAGAGCACAGTTCTGCTCAAAATACTGCAATGCACACAACATTATGGGTATACCAGAGTTCAAAAGAGGACAAATTGTTGGTGCACGTCTTGCTGGCGCATCTGTGACCAAGACAGCAAGTCTTTGTGATGTATCAAGAGCCACGGTATCCAGGGTAATGTCAGCATACCACCAAGAAGGACGAACCACATCCAACAGGATTAACTGTGGACGCAAGAGGAAGCTATCTGAAAGGGATGTTCGGGTGCTAACCCGGATTGTATCCAAAAAACATAAAACAATGGTTGCCCAAATCACGGCAGAATTAAATGTGCACCTCAACTCTCCCTACACCATACACCATACTAATAAATGATTGTGGTCTAAAACCAGGTGTTTCAGTTTCATTGTCCAACCCCTGTAGCTAGCCCAAGAATATCCTGCCTCGTGATACCACTTTCTACCTTAAGAGGCAATAGTGAGTTGCTGTAGTGTTAAGTCAGCCATTAGTCCAACATAAGATGATTAAAAAGTAGTACAAGAGTTAACATTTCTGTTGCTTTCTGTTGCCGATGGCAGCAAAGGGATGAGGTTTGATGCTTAATACATAATGTTTCTTCTAGAGAAGGGCCAGTGCATTACTTTGTTTCTTATAATGGTGGTAGACATCACAACTTCCTGGTTGTGTGTTGCCCTCTGTTTGTTAGGAGAATGAATTTGACAGGTTACATGATCTAAGACGTATACCAAACAAAAACTTTTGTTTTCTGAAAAAAATATTTTAAATAGTTTTTCTGCAGTAATTGGTAGGACGACATCCATCCCAGCCCACATAATATATAAAAAAGCTTTGATGAGTGAGAAGGCCACAGTGAGTGATCCAAAATGTGTTTAAGGTTCTGAAGCACTCATAAACTATCCAGTGAGGTGAATTGGAAACAATGAGCAGTACAGTATTGACATTTTCAAAGAAGTAGCCATAAATCTAGCATTGCTACTCACTTGATACAGAAAGGATTCAGTTCTTGGATTTGTAAAGTGAACTAGGCTAGTCTCGCTTTTTCAAAGAAGGGTTTTTTACTAAGCACTCCCATAACTCTTGCAGGTTCTCAGCGGTAGGGAAAAAATGAATGTCAGCAAGACCCAGATGTCTCCCTACAAAAGGCCATGCTCTCTCTAGCACATGCCTAAAAGTAATCACTGCATGCCTAGTCTTCGTTCTCCAGCTGTGTCTTTAACCCTTCTGGCCTGCAGGAGCGCTCAGACCATGGGCTTCGGCAAGCTTGTGCTGCACTTTGATCTTCAGCAAACGGCTGCACTCCTGACATCTCAACATTTAGTACCTTAGTGAACTCACTGCCCGAGGAGCAGGAGCTGTGGGGCAGGAGTTAATTATGGCTGCTTCTCCATGTGTGGGCTTGCATCTTCCTAAAGCCAGTATTGCTAAAGGTCAGCGGTCACTAAACCCTCTGAAAATCTGCCTTCATGCAGAATTCCAGTTTAAATACAAATATACAGTACTACGCAAAACTCAGAGACTACCTCAAAATGGGAGTGCAAGAAATGTTTCACTGTCAATAAAACATAGATTAGATATTCAGATTAGATATTTTTCCATACCACAGATTTTTCACAAGTTCCTGTCGTAGAAGTTTCCACTTCAGTAGCTTCTTTGTTAGATTTGCAATTCTTTTCCTGTTTAGTTTTCTTAGTAATGGCTTCTTGGCAGCTACACATCCTTTCAGACCCATAGTGCTGAGTTGTCTTCTCACAGTGAAAGGATGGAGAGAAACGCATGTGGATGCTTTCAGAGCAAAGAAGCAGTACAGCTAGATTTTCTGCTTTGTCTCAAAGATGAAAGCTTAAGGACTATCAGATGGGGACAGTTCATCGAGCAGAGAAAGCCAAGCTCCATATTTCTTGGGCATCACTGTGGTAAGCTCTCTGTATAGGCTTGGAAGCTGGATGGAGAAAAATTTATTTTATCTTGGCCTTAACTGTTGGATACGACTGATAATGAATTATTATGTTATTAAGTTTACTAGTCTCTTATCTCAACCTTCTGCCTTCAAACATATACAGAAAAATGAAATTGTATAATTGTAAAGAATGGTAATAGAGCATAACAAATGATACAAATATACATTTGAACTTTATGTAGTTCAAATCAAAGAGGTCTGGAATGATGACCTTTTAATTCAATGATCCATTAAACATCCCAGTTGAAACTGTTCAGTTAAAAGTTCTTTAGGGAACCAAATAACCCTTTGCTTTAAATAATTCTTTGGCACCTTTATTTTTTATAATGTAAAGTTCTCATAGCAATGACTTACTTAAACGCTTGATTCAGTCTCCTGTGAGTCTCTGGTCACCAATATACAAAATTAGAAAATATAAAATTACATCAACGCTTGAGGTCTATTTCACTGTTAGAGCCCAGCCTTTCATAAGAAGCAACCGACATAGGTCAGCTTGACCTTACTACTCTGAGCATAAGGGCCACTTTCAGCATGTCCCTGCTTGATTAAGCAGAATTCGTTTTTCATGTCAGAAAAGAAGTTTATTTGAGAGTTTGTCTGGTTTACTTTCAAAAGTACATTATGCTTTGACTGGGCTGACTTCACTTAGGTTTGGCTGAACTGAGGCACTGAATAATATCTCATGCTGACAACAGCTATTTTGCACAATGAACAGGTTGCCCTGACCAGTGTAGGTCACTTTTTCATACAGTAAAGATGTTCAACTCAGTCTTGAGTAGCTATTGAAACTTTCTGCATTGCAGCTTCCACTGCAATAGACTGTGTCTTTGCCATTTCAACAGGCTTGGCCCTTCAATTAGAACAACTGTGTTAAGCGATGAGGCCCATTACACTCTGACCCAGGACTTAGCAGTTCGGTACAGCGTCTTGGCGAACATCTCCAGCTCAGCAGATTGAATCAAATTGGGTGGCACGTGCCAGCCGTCACAGACAGGAGGAGCAGGCACCTGGTGTGCCAGTCTGGGATGGGAATAAAGCTGGCAGGCTGCAGATTAAATAAAGCTGTCTGTTTTGTGCCAAGGTAATGGCTTCCCACACCACAGCTAAATGCAATGCTGCTGCTGTGTCAGACTTGCTTTGTTGGATGGCTCATTCTCAGACATTCCCTGGCCACAACTTGTAATAAACCCATCATGTGAATGAACATGCT
The DNA here is from genome assembly GCA_024036415.1 of Prochilodus magdalenae. Lineage (NCBI taxonomy): Eukaryota > Metazoa > Chordata > Actinopteri > Characiformes > Prochilodontidae > Prochilodus > Prochilodus magdalenae. Next base: position 143,095 of record JAMWET010000573.1, read on the forward strand.
AATCCCCTGTAAATGGCATCAGACAAAAGTAAGCATGCATTTTAAAGCAAATTACAAACATCATATCATCCCATCAGCACTTGGGTTGTTAAGACCCAATGCTCTCGATCTGTCTGGAAGAGATAAGGCCTGTTTTCCCCTTCACCTCAAATCAATTTTATTGAGATAACATATTTCTTTCCTCAAGCAAGCATTGATAATTGCCTGGACACAGAACCAAGCCTGAGCTGGAAGAAATGTGCTCAAGAAAAAAATTCTTTCCCTCGCTCCTGGTCAATATGCGCTTCTGTCTTGGCCGAAAGCTTTTTAATGAATGTATGCAGGTTTGTTTACCTAGGGGATGCAGGCACCATTTCAGACTCCACACCTTTGGCTTCCACTTTGCCTGAGTGCAGTGCTTTGACTGCTGTGAGGCCTTCTCTTGGACAATGTCCTGGGATCATTTCCATCTGTGTGCAGAGTTTGAAGTCTGGCTCATTACAGGCAAAACGTGATGCCACCTTATTGGACTTAGTTTAGGCTCTCTGATTGGCTGTATATATACATATATATATATATATATATATATATATATATATATATATATATATATATATATATATACATATATATATACAGTGGGGTGCGAAAGTTTGGGCAGCGTTGTTAATTTTCCTGATTTACCTTTATAAAGCATTGATTGTTTGGATAAATGCATGAATGCATTAGTAGATTTTGAGCAGTGTTTAGGGTCGTTGTCTTGTTGGAAGTTCCAGCCCCGGTGCAGCTTCAGCTTTGTCACTGATTCCTGGACATTGGTCTCCAGAATCTGCTGATATTGATTGGAATCCATGCGTCTCTCAACTTTAACAAGATTCCCAGTCCCTGTCCTGGCCACACAGCCCCACAGCATGAGGGAACCACCACCAAATTTTACTGTAGGAAGCAGGTGTTTTTCTTGGAGTGCTGTGTTCTTTTTCCTCCATGCATAACGGCCCTTGTTATGCCCAAATAACACAGCACCTTATTCCAAAATGAAGCTGGCTTGTCCAAATGTGCTTTAGCATACCTCAAGCGGCTCTGTTTGTGATGTGGGCAGAGAAAAGGCTTCCTCGGCATCACTCTCCCATACCGCATCTCCTTGTGTACAGTGCGCCGAATAGTTGAATATATATGGGTTGTGTATATCAGATGCATTTATTTAATTTGACAAATTTCTTTAGTGAACCTAAATACACATAATTTAATTTAATGGTATAGTCAGGCATAATTACACATTTCAGACTAACCAACTTTCCCTGACTTCTAAGTGTGTTCATTATTAAAATACCCACCTGAATGTACTTGTACTTGTTGGGGCAGCTAAGTCCAGTTCTAAATCTGACTGGCTGAGATATCATTAAAGCTCTTGTAAAATGTTCCATATCATTTTGCTTACACATTTAAATGGAGTCACATTATGAGCATATGAATACATGGCAGGAATGTTTTCATTTCATTCATAAGAAGCTTGTATTTGTCCAATTTTTACCAGCTCTACATCTGTATAGCTGGCATACAAGTGTTATGTTAAAGAGATTTACTGTAATACAGGCTCCTTTATTACTGATGTAAACTAAATCTTGTCATGTTTATGTTGCAACTTGTAAAATGTGTGATGTTCTATAAAATATAGTGAGATTATTCTATTAGCCTGCTGTCTGCTTGTTAAGATGTGCCTTACATCTGGGTCTCTTATTTTTTTATTAGATAAGTCTAGCTATCTTTGAATTTAGCTGGGCAGCCCGGAAAAAGGGCTTTCAACTGAAACATGAAGATGAGTGTTCATAGCAATAAACACCATATAAAACCCATAGCCCAATTCAAGAAAAGCAGCAGAATGACATTTATTTTTGGAGTCCTATTCAAATAAAGGGACACAGCTCTGTGGTACTGAGAACCTCAGCTAACACAATAAAGGCTTGGAGTCACTTTAATACGCTGTTTGCATGTTCTCGTGAGTCTGCGTGGGTTTCCTCCCACAGTCCAAAGACATGGCGTTAGGTGAACTGGAAATGCTGAATAGATGTAAATGGGTGTGTGATTGTGTACGTCTGTGTATGGTGGTCTGTGGTCTGTCCAGGGTGTTTCCTGCCTTCTGCCCATTGAATGCTGGGATAGGTTCTGGCTCCCCCAGCGACCCAGAAGGATAAAGCAGTTTAGAAGGTGTGTGTATTTGCTTATGACTTGCTTGTAACTGAACAATTTGTCACTGCCCAAAACTATGTATACATTTTCCTTACAATCTTACAATCAAAATTACTATCCAATACAAAACACAGTTCTGAACAGTTATACACAAGTAAAATGACTTTGACTATGACTTTTTATTAAAACACAAAGTGTTACAATTATGATTAAGTGACATGTAAAGGAGCTATAAATCAAAGACTGTATGCTCACAAAATAGCCTGTTTTGCGAACTATGAAAATGGTTTAAAACTTTTGTAATTCAGACTTGTGAATGTGAGTGGCTTGCAGCCTTGACTTCTTTTGATGGTGTGAAACAGCCCAAGGACAGTGAATGAAAGATCAATAGCTTTAAGGAATCTTAATGTTGTGCATTACTCATGTTGACTGCTTTGCCTACTGTTATTGATTAATGGACAATGTGGTTAAATCAACACAGAAGAGGCAGGTGGACAGCTTTTTTCTCACTCAGGTGTCAAACCATCTAAAATCCCCAAAGCATATCCTTGCTATTTGTTGGCAACAGACTTTCAGCGGCGCCAAAATCCAATTACTGCCAACTGCAAAGCTACGTGAATTAAAACTATCCACATAGGAGTCAAAAAGGTTCTGCTGTACGTCATAAATCCTTACTGTATTGCTAATTTGTACGAAACGCTTGCATAGAGCTGCTGATTGATATTATTGATCCAGGCTGAAGTCTAGTCATTCGGGAGTGGCTGGTGTGAGGCATCAATAAGCGTCCATTTAAAGCAAGGGCATGCTGCAAATAGTGAAGAAATTCAATTTGCCATCATTCATCGCAAAGTGTGCCGTTGTGTGGTCTCCTTGACGGCTGCCATCAAACAAAAGTAGCTCTGCACGAGTGCGGAGACTGGGATCTGGCAGAGCACTTAATGTACACTGTGATGCGTCTCTGGGGAGAAGGCTTTGACTGAGCAGCGGCAGCACTCCTACCATCCATATTACAGGAGGTACATGGGGGAGACAGATGCATTCTTGGACAGAGAAAATGAGACAGACACACTTGAATCCTGTAAATAATACACCTCCTGTGAGAGCCTGATGCATTCACTCTACATAACTGCACTGTAGGGACAAATGTATTGATGCTTTGATCTGAAGGTGGCTGCATTGATTTTGGAAAGGTACATTTTTTTTTATAATCAACTTTATAATACTTAATCAAGGTTACACTCATTAATCTGGCCATTTAAGATTTTATAAATATGTACACACACTCGTCCAGCTCTATATAAGGAACACATTTATGCACCTACACTTAATTTTATCAACTCCAGTTACCGTATAGTAGCCCAGAGTGTTATATAGTAAGCTAAGCTGATGAAATGAATAATGAGTGTAGGAGGTAATAATATAAGGATAAATAAGGAGGTAATAATGTGAGTGAATTAGCATTTATATATACAGTGAGGAAAATAAGTATTTGAACACCCTGTGACTTTGCAAGTTCTCCCACTTAGAAATCATAGAAGGGTCTGAAATTTTCATCTTAGGTGCATGTCCACTGTGAGAGACATAATCTAAAAAAAAAACTGGAAATCACGATGTATGATTTTTTAATAATTTATTTGTGTGTTACTGCTGCAAATAAGTATTTGAACACCTGCCAATCAGCAAAAAGTCTGGCCCTCAAAGACCTGTTAGTCCGCCTCTAAAAACTCCACCTCCACTCCACTTATTATTCTAAATTAGAAGCACCTGTTTGAGGTCGTTAGCTGCATAAAGACACCTGTCCACCCCACACAATCAGTAAGACTCCAACTACTAGCATGGCAAAGAAAAGAGCTGTCCAAAGACACCAGAGACATAATTGTTGACCTCCACAAGGCTGGAAAGGGCTACGGGGCAATTGCCAAGCAGCCTGGTGAAAAAAGATCAACTGTTGGAGCAATTATTAGAAAATGGAAGAAGCTAAACATGACTGTCAATCTCCCTCGGACTGGGGCTCCATGCAAGATCTCACCTCGTGGCGTATCAATGATTCCAAAGAAAGGTGAGGAATCAGCCCAAAACTACACGGGAGGAGCTGGTCAATGACCTGAAGAGAGCTGGCACCACTGTTTACTGCCAAGGTTACTGTGGGTAATATACTAAGCGGTCATAGTTTAAAGTCATGCATAGCACAGAAGGTTACAATGCTTAAATCAGCCCCGTCCAGGCCCGTCTTAAGTTTGCCCATGACCATTTCGATTGTCCAGAGGAGTCATGGGAGAAAGTTCTGTGGTCAGATGCGACCAAAATAGAACTTTTTGGTCTTAATTCCACTCGCCGTGTTTGGAGGACGAAGAATGATAAGTACCATCCCAAAAACACCATCCCTACTGTGAAGCATGGGGGTGGAAGCATCATGCTTGGGGGTGTTTTTCTGCACATGGGACAGGACGACTGCACTGTATTAAAGAGAGGATGACCGGGGCCATGTATTGCGAGATTTTGGGGAACAACCTCCTTCCCTCAGTTAGAGCATTGAAGATGGGTCGTGGCTGGGTCTTCCAACATGACAATGACCCAAAGCACACAGCCAGGATAACCAAGGAGTGGCTCCGTAAGGAGCATATCAAGGTTCTGGAGTGGCCTAGCCAGTCTCCGGACCTAAACCCTATAGAAAATCTTTGGAGGGAGCTCAAACTCCGTGTTTCTCAGCAACAGCCCAGAAACCTGGCTGATCTGGAGAAGATCTGTGTGGAGGAATGGGCCAAAATCCCTGCTGCAGTGTGTGCAAACCTGGTGAAAACTATGGGAAACGTTTGACCTCTGTAATTGCAAACAAAGACTACTGTACCAAATATTAACATTGATTTTCACAGCTGTTCAAATACTTATTTGCAGCAGTAACACACAAATAAATTCAAAAAAAAAATCATACATTGTGATTTCCGGATTTTTTTTAGATTATGTCTCTCACAGTGGACATGCACATAAGATGAAAATTTCAGACCCCTCCATGATTTCTAGGTGGGAGAACTTGCAAAGTCGCAGGGTGTTCAAATACTTATTTTCCTTACTGTATATCTGCTACAAGTGATAAGCAAAAACTTAGAATGAACACTTTAGGCCAAAGTCAATGTAAGTGCACATGCTACATCTTACCTCATAGGCAGTGTTCATTTTATATGAGTGAGGGTATTTGTAATAGTTAGTATTCTGTTACATCAACACAAGATATATTTAAGTGCAATTAATATGCAATTTTATGTTCTGGCCAGCTTTTCAGCCTAAATACATGACATGAAATAAAGCCAGCAAATATATTTAAAGTGATAAAATGTACAGATCTTTTCTTTTTTTTTTAATAAATCTGTGCTTAAAACGTGCTGCCAACTGTTTTGCTGAATGCATTTGGGAGATACACACTTTTCTTATTGTTTCAGCTTAGTAAAATCTTAATAAAACTAAATGTAAAAACTAACCTTTCTGTGAGGAGGCTGTTGTTACATGGGGACAGGACAAGGAGACGGGATGCAAGGGCAAGTGTACTGTAGAGTAAAAAAAAAAGAGTAAAAAATGCAACAAACCAAAGAAAAAACTGACTAACTGAGAAATACTGAACAGGAATACAAAAATAACCGACAGGGAGACAAAACCAACCGACAAGGATACAAAACGACTGGAATGCAAACAAAACACTAGCAAGGGAACAGACGACGAGCAAAAACATAGGGCACAACATGGAGTATAAAACAACAAGGGCTAACAAGAGACACCTGGGAAGGGGCAGAGCCAGAAACAGGTGAGGGGCCTGACAAGAGAGCAGAGACAGGAGGAGCAAAAAACCAAAACAAACGGAAGCGCATGGAACAGAGCAACAGCACATGGACATGACAAGACAGAAACAGAAAGCCAGATAAGACAGACAAACATGAACAGGACAGGGCAGGATGTGACAGCTGTAGTTTAGTCACAGCAGACTACAGAGCTTGATTAAAAATAATACAGGTGTATTATTATGTACCTAGGTGTATATTACCACCAATAGCATGCTACGGTAGTATCCACACGGCTATATATATATATTTTTTTTTCAGTCTTAATATAATTATATTAAAACACTCCAAGAATATTTTGATTGTAACATAAATGTACTTTAATTTATAATTAAATTAGGTATCTTTTAGTGTACGTTTTTCCTCCTTGGCCACCAAAAATATGATTATGAAAAAGTTGTCATTGTTCATGGTGAATCTCAAGAAAAATATGTCCAACTGCTGTGACAATTTACAGATGCCCCCCTCTCAATCATTTTATACAGAATCATATCATACATTCCTGTGTACACAGAGAAATATAATGAATTTACTTGTTTAGCATATGTACATCACTTCTACTTCAATAAGACTTATTGCAGAAGTTGCAGAAATATCTGCAGAAAGGACATACACATTCGAAATTCACTGCATGAGTTTTTTGGTCATGAACAAAACGTACAGACTGGATGCTCTCAATGAGGGCGATTGCCTTCAGGCCACTGGCTTTGGGGTGAAAAGTGAGTTGTGGAAACAGAGCAGGAGCTGTCAACTGATAAAGTTTACTTCTTGCACCAGTAAGCACTGAGTGACTGTTCATCATTTGCTTTATGAGATGCTGCTCCTGTGTGTAATTTATGAAGTGAAGGGGCCTTAACAGCATCATCAACAATGTCCCCTCTTACCACCTGTATCTGTCTTCCACCTCTCTATCACTCTTTCTTCTCCTAGACATCTAACATGGACACACGCCCTCCGCACTATCCTGCTTAACAACACATTCATCAGTAACACAAAAAGCACTCTGCCTCTCCGTCTTCAATGGCTACAAGGATCATTGTTCCTCATTCTGGCTGTAACACATTAAAAGTGGCCTGAATATTGTGTGACACTGTCTGAACATTGAGTCCTGCGCTATAATGTGTCCTTCAAATTTCATCCCAGTGGAATCCTTCTTGAACAGGGTCTCTGAAATGAAAATAGGGTGGGGTACATTATCACATTTCTCAAAATCCTTCCAGAGAGCAGCTTTAGCTGTTTGGCTACAGTAGCTACAGTAGTTTTGCGAACCAACCAGCAAAGTTTATGCCCTTTGATGGTCAGTGGTGGACCATCGTGAAGTATTTCCATTTGGTGTGACTTTTTACTTTTACTTCATTACATTTCAAACACAAACATCATACTTTTTACTCCACTACGTTATGTCCTTATTTTTGGCTTATGAAAAACTTGTTTTGACCTGTTGAATGGAGCTTGGTTCTAGCTACTGGAAACTGTTCTCCTTCAGTGTTTTGTAATAGACATCAGTGTCAGACAAATAATAACCTTTTATTAAAGATTGGGACTGAGAGTGACACCTATTCATTCATTTCGCCTAAAATGAATTGATTAAGAGTCTTGTTCCAGAAATGACAATAGGGAATTACAGCCATAATAAATCATGCTACTTTAACTTTCCATACTTAAGAACATTCAAAGGTAAATACTGTAGTACTTTTACTTCAGTGGAGGTCTAAAGACAGGAACGTCTACTGACATTGGAGGAATATTTTACCTTGGGTGTCTCTATTTTAACTCTAGTACATGGTTTGTGTACTTCTTCCAGCTCTGTTGATAGTATAGCTCAGAAGAGTCCAATTCTATCTGCAGTGGCTGCAGGTTTTCATTCCAAATGAGTAGGAGCTCACCTTCTAACTGATTAATCAACTACTCAACCTTCAAAAGACTGACCCAGTGATCTCCTGCTTTGTTAAAACAAAAACCTGCAGCTGCATCAACCCTTTCATAGATATGACTGGTTAGGGTTACACCTCTAGAACAACTGGTCTACCAGTATGTCAAGCTGGGCCTACCAGCCCAGCCCTGCAGCCTAAACAACCTTTATCATTTTAGACTAGGAAGAATCTACTGCAGTGGTCGTCAACCCTGGTCCTGGAGATCTACCTAGCCTAGTTTCAACCACAATCTGCCACACCTGCTCCAGACAATATTTTTAAGATATTTCTGATTGGATGGATCAGAGGAGGTTGTGTGTTAGGCAAGGAGAGGGGAAGCAACATCTGAAAAAAAAAAAAACTCACAACAGAAGCTGTTCTTAAATAGATCATTTAGCAAGCAGGTTAATGCAGGCACAACTATGTCAAATGACTGGGTAAAAGCTACAGAATCCAGGCACCACAAAGGCTTCTGTGTAATCATTGTAATGTGATGGACTGTTCAAAATGGCTTTATTTGGGATAATCAAACTTCCATCACCACAACACAGATCAAAACAGTCAAAACACAGATGCAACATCAGATGCAGACCCATTATCCAAAGCTCTGAAGGTGAGGCAAGAGTCGAAACAGGAACTCATAAACAAGGTAACACAGCCCAAAACTGCATTAGAAACAGTAGCCTTAACATTAACAGGTAAAACAAAGATGTACCTATATTACAAAACATTATCTCTAAAGACCTAATTTAATTTAAATGTACATAAATGCAACCAGACATTTTACCAAGTGATTCTGGTCCTTTTCTGTTGGTTCTTTTCTTCATGAAATTTGTAAACAGCAGTTGATGCATTCAAATGATGCATAAAATGTAGATACATCTTTGGGCAGCGATTATATGTGAGACTTATTGAATCCAGGATCAACTGCAGGTGTGAATAATAAAGGAGTGGGTGTAGCCATGGTGCAGCTGCAAAAGAAAAAGAAAAACCAAACAAACCAAAGGCCTAGTCATGTGCACTACCATGCAGGCCCAGGAGGGGGTACCCTTTTATAGTCATGCTGTAGAAGAACCATCTTTAGTCCTGTAAAGCAGCTTTTAATAGATGGATATTACTAAAGCCATTTGATATCACTCCGTTGGAAGACGCACCAGAGTGAGACTTTTCTTTTTAATGAGTTTTGTGAGTAACATGATGAGTTTCCCCCAAACCTCTGCTATCTGGCTTTACCTTATCAACATCATTCATCTGCAGTTTGCTTTGTAGCTGGATTAAATAACAGGAACATTAATGCAAACACAATATAAAAGGCATTTGAAATAAGCTTTAACATCTTCAAAAAAGAGAATCCAGACAGATCCTGCATTTCCGAAAATGAACAGCAGCTGATTCATTGTTATCTACAAGTTAACAGTTGGTGTTCTACCACTGGACAGATGCACAGGGACTGTTAATCTTGTTATTGTTTTTTAGTTAGGGGGTGTGAATTTTCAGTTGGTGTGTGGGGTTGGTTACATGTGGGGTGTGGGTAATGGTGACCTTCTCCTACGAGTTCAGTGCTTATGATGTGCCTGTTCCTGTGGGTTTGCTTAAAAAGAGAAGCTGTTGTCAGGTCAGGTCAGAGTCACGGCTTATATATATATATATATATTATATTTTCCTGTTATTTATTTCCTGTTATTTATCTTGGATATTAAACCAGCTAAATGATCCAGAAATAAAAAAAAATCTTACCCTATGTAGAACATGGACTTGAAGAGGGGAAATAGTGATTTGCACTCTAAATAATGCAATGCTAATGCTTTTAGACTACAAATCCCCAAAATGTTACATACCCACCTGGTATTCTTCATACCTAATAATTAACCTGCATTGCAGAATAGCATATAGCATGTATGGAGAATACCAGGTTGGTAGTTGACATTTTATGGGGATTTGTGGGCTAATAGCATCACATTGTTTAGAAAAACAAATCTTTAGGGAACCAGGTCAAAAAGCATCACTCCAAGGCAATGTTTCGAAAGCCTGGTCCTGGAGACACCCTCCCCTGCACATTTTAGTTCTCTCCCTGCTCCCAGCACTTCTAATTCAACTCATCAGCTCTTTAACAATGGGCAGAGGGCGTGTTAAAGCAAGGGATCCATTAAAATGTGTAGGACAGGGGACCAGTTATGAGAAACACTGCTCCAAAGAGTGTTTGTAAAAGATGGTAAGTATTTCCTTAGGTAGGTTCTAAAGTTAAAACTAAAATTAAAAACAAAATCCATTAAACATAGCTGAAGCCAAAATGATTGTAAACAATGACTATGCTGACACTGTCTGTGAACACTAATATTTCAGTGCTTTGTTCTTCTCTGGCAGATAAGGGCTATGAGCAAATGTAAAAAGTCACACTGCTGCCACCTGGTGGCCTGGAGTTCTTCTGCACATTTTTTCTCTCATTGATCAGAACTACGTCCTCTCTCTCAGTGGTCTTCCCATGAGCTGAATATTTTATGATTTGTATATTTTTATGTGTAATATTCATAAACTTGATTGTTTCATTTTAGTACAGAGAGGAAAGATATCAACAGTAATTTTTAAATAAAATTAAACTGTTTCTTGACAACTCCACACATAATACTCCCTTAAATATCTGAATACAAAGACAGAGCCCATTCTATATTAGATGTTATGCAGAATGCAGGTGGCTTGGTCTTCCTGCACTGCAACAAAATCTCTTACTGAGAAAATATACGACTCCGCCACTGAGTGTCTCCCTTTGCAGCATTATTGTGGGTTCTCTCTCTCTCTCTCTCTCTCTCTCTCTCTCTCTCTCTCTCTCTCTCTCTCTCTCTCTCTCTCTCTCTCTGTATGACCACAGTTCCGAAGCCATTAATGCATGCCGTTTGTTTCATAATACTGTCATCTTGCTTATTACACAGTCCCACTGCTGGGGTTTAAGTGTGCAGGGATATAAATTATGCTAGGGTGCCATCTTATAAATACTATAGCCATTCTAGTTTGCTCCCTTAGAAATCCCTTAATGTGAATTCCATTGAAGATGCTAAAGGTTTTAGGAACGCAGCAACCTCTATAATAATTATGACCATGCTTTGTTTAATAGGTGATCCTGCTGCAAATGGAACTAAGAAGATCTGCGGTGATACGTGGTTGAAACTCAATCCAATCTAAATGCAATCAGAGCTCTAAGAGTCTGAGGCAAAAGCCAGGCCCTGTGTCTTTATCCACACTCTAGACTTCAATATCTCATTAAAAATTCTTTTTGTCAAAGCTCTAGGCAGCTCTGAGGCTCCATTGGTAGTCTAAACATCTCCAGCTGCAACCTTAGACTCAAAGTAACAATAAATGTGGTATGAACTTTGTGAAGAAAAAAAAAAACGAACAGGGGACTCATCATCAATCTGCTCATGTAATCTCCTAGCCTATTGTTGCCCAGGGAGATCTTCTCCCCTCCTGCTCTGAAATTTACAAACCACTGTTTTACAGACTCCACAGTGTCCTGCAGACGCGATGAAGTGTGCAAGTGCAATCCGCACTGCAAAGAAGTGTTTAAAAGCAAGGGGACCTGAACATGCACTCCAGTGGGTTTATACAGATGGAGTTTCTCAAGCGTGGTCCCTCCTGTCAGTCGTTGCCACTCAGCAGAGAAAAAAAAAACAATATTCGGGCTCTTCCCAGAGTATACAGCCAACAAAATGCAAGCGACAGCCATGTATGTGTAGGTGATGTTCTTCTCACTGCGCCAAATACAGTACGTGACCACACGCAGGATTACTGTGGAGCTGTAATTTTGTCCTCTGTCTGAATTCTTTCTGCTGTCATCAATACCAACCCCCTCCCTGTCTTTTCCCCTCAGGTTTCAGACACAGCGGAGTGTGCAATCCTGCAGAGGCAACACGCTGTGTTCGTGTTGTTCTCACTAAACCTGGGCAGCACGGATCGACCTGTTAGCCGGCGCCTGTGGGCAAACACTGAGAACACCGGGACACACTGAGCTGAAATAAGAAGACTTATCTCGACTCCCACCTCCAGTCTCCACCTTCAAACATATACTACTCAATCCACCGCACTAATGACTGGAGGGACCAGAAGGCCATTTTCTCATATGCATTTAATCTATTAGAACTGATCCCTGGTGCACTTATATCCATGGTGGCCTTTGTTTGAACATGTGGGAACACAGCAGTCACACCACACCATAAAAAATAAAGTAAAAGTAGATGTGTGCATTTGAAGAACCCACATTCAAGACAAGAATCATTAAGGAACCGTTATGTTCAAAGGTCCCCTATGTCCTACATTATTCTTGTATTGCATATATACATACATATATATATATAAATATGTAAGGGAAACAAATAAAGTCACTTAAATAAAGCTACAGTTCCTTATATGGTGTATCACTTATACAGTTCCTTGTTGTTTATTCTATGCGTATACTGTATATACATATATACAGCTCTGGGAAAAAAACAAGAGATCACTTCAGTTTCTTCTTAAATCAGTATCTCCACATGTACAGCATGTACAACAGTTATAAGAACAAGGTCAAGCTCAAACATATAGGACAACACACCTATAGACTGACAGAGGGCGGAATCCACTCTCTACTGACCATCATGAGCGCCATCTCATTCAAATGTCACTTAACCACCTTAAAATAGCCTCAAGTAACCTACAGAAAGACTGGCGAATGAGGATAGGGTGAAATTCACAGCCGGCATGGTTCAAACTTTTGGAGACATCATTTGTCATTTTCTAAATAAACAAATCTAAAATACAGTACATTATTATATTTGGACTTTGGGAGACACATTTCCAGTAGTGTATAGAATAAAACAGCTCATTTTGGCTCAACACAAACCCATAAACTATAAAACTAGAGGAACTGGTCATTTTAAGGTGGTCTCTTAATTTTTTTCTGAAATAAAAAAAAATCTTAAAAAAGGAAAAAAAAAAAATCTGAAACCCTAAATTTAATCGAAAACACTACAAAATCAAAATATTAAATGTTGAATTTTTTTATTGGTTACTGAAAAATATATGGCTATGTTGATTTTAATGCCAGTAAAATATTTAAAACCAGTTGGGACAAGTGCACCAAAAGTTGTGTAATGGTTAAAAACAAAAAACAGATGGTGTAACATCTCACAATTAATTAGGTTTATTGGCAACAGGTCAATAACATGACTAAGTGTAAAGGATCTTCTCAGAGAGTCTAAAACACTCAGAAGTGCAAATGGAGGGAGGCGTTCACTACTAATTTAAGTATATCATTGCTCACCATAAAATAACAAAGAACTTTGGGGTTTCATCATGTTCAGAACATAATATAATGTAAAGACTCTGAGAATCTGGAAAAACCTCTGTATACAAAGGACAAGGCTGAAAACCAGTACTAGGTGGTCTCAGGCTTCAGTAGTGTAAATCGCTGCACAGGCTCAGGGACACTTGAGAAAAGTATTGCTGCTGTCCCACAAATGTAAGTTAAAACTCTACCATGCAAAGAAGAAACCATACATAAATCGATCCAGAAATGCCACTGCCTTCTCGGGGCCTGAGCTCATTTAAGATAGATTGAAGTAAAGTAGAAAAGTGTTCTGTGCTCAGAGGAATCTAGTTTGAAATTCTTTTTGGAAATAATGGATGCTAAGGTCCTCGAGGCAGAAGAGGAGTGAGACTACCCAGCTTGTTATCAGCACACAGTTCAAATGCCGGAATCTTTGATTATATGGGTGGGACATTAGTGCACATGATGTGGATGACTTGCACTTCGGTGAAGGTACCATCATGCTGACTGATATATAGGGGTTTTGGAGCAACAAGTGTTGACATCCAGATGCCATCTTTTTCAGGGAAGTGTCTTGCATATTTCAGCAAGACAAGGCTAAGCCACATTCTGCATGTATTACAACAGCATGACTTAAACTAAATGAGTCCAGGTAATAAAGTGGCCTGTTTCAGTCCAGACCTATTAAAACATTATGAAAAAGGAAACTAGCAGGCATGGAATCAAGCAGGAATGCTAAACATTTTATTTACAGAGTCCTGTTTAAAAAAGGGGTGTTGGAACACAGAGGTAAACATGAACCTGTGCCAACTTTTTTGAAATGTGGCATCAAATTCAAAATGGGCATTTTTTAAAAACAACAGTTACTCAGTTTCAACATTCCATATGTAAATGTGAGGGTTTTCATGACATCAGAACAACAGTGAATTCCAAAGAGGCAGCTATTTTTGCAGCTCTGTTAGCATTATGGACTGAGGTATGAGGAAGACAGATAACACCCAGGACAGGCCACCACTCCATCACAATGTAACACACAGACACCCAGATTCATTCACACCTAGGGGCAATTTAGTATCTCCATTTCATCTGACAACATGTCTTTAGGCTATGGAAGCAAACTCAAAGTAACCCACGCAGACACGAGGAGAACATGCAGACTCCAGACAAAAGGACCCTGGACACCACAGATGGAAATCAAACCCAGGACCTTCTTGGTGTGGGGCGACAGCACCATCGTGCCCCCCATTCATATGTTGACTAACTGTAATACAAAGAGATGACATAGGAGAAAAGGTGCAGCTTGCAGAGACTCACAGTGCCCACAGCAGTGCATTTGCAAGTCATGTAAATGTGTAGAACGGCGCATTAAGCAATGTACCTATGTGAATGGCTTTGCACAATGACCACACACATTTTCAGCAATGTAAAATCTGGCTATAATAGAAAATTTAGGCAGTGAGTGCATTCATAGTTCACATGTGGACGTTATGCAGTGGCGAACTGCACTATTAGAGCTAGGCTTTCAGGTCTGGCCATAATTGTCAACACTCAAACATGAGGATATAAAACACCTTTAAGACAAAGCTTAATTCTGCTGGCACCCCTACGACATTCTAGCTGTATATTAGCACTAAGCTAACAACAATTAACACATACAGTTATGATTTGCTCTAAACATGAGCATTTTAGGTTTATGAAAACATGTTATGTTTTCTTTGAGGCTGGTAACAGACATCTTAAGATATACACATGGTGGGTAGGTTTAAAAGCACAAGGTCGTCCTAGTGCATGTGTTTTCTACTGTGACTCATGCTGTTGCGTTGTTAGCATCCTTTGCACTCAAAGTATGCCTCAGAGATGAGTTTGAAAGCAATTTGATGCATTGTGCAACATTATAGACGTGCGGATACTATCATAGCACACTGTTGGTGGCAGTGGATAGAAGAAGACACACACCAGCAACATGAAGGGTCTAGGAGACCTACATAAACCACAGAATGAGAGAACCAGAGAATTGTCCATATGCATGGAGTGACCCAACAGCCATGATTGTGGACATTCAACAAGCGGTGATGCCCTCCATGAGTCATCCTGTTAGTGAGCGCCATTGGAAAATGACTGCACGATGCAGGACGGCATGCATATGAAATGAAGTGATCCAGAATGGCTGCTGGTCATCTTTAGTGACGGGTCCCGCTTATGTCTTAGTGGACACAACCAACAAATCAGTGTGTGGAGGCACAGTGGTCAGTGCCAAGGAACTGTGTGAGAATATTCATGGGATGTATTATCACGGAACTTCATTAGGAACCTATATAACTCGTCGAGACACCTGGCATGTTGCGTTAGCAAACATAGTGACCCAACACTAAACTGAGAGACACTACTTCAGGATATGTAGCTCAATAAATATTGCCCATATTAGTCTAAATATCAGCATTTATTGTTCCTGGTAACCTTTATCTTTCTTCCCAATAGCAATCCTTCCAACACTCCTATCTGGGTGTAGCTATTTTTTTGATGAACGGTGTATTTGTCCCCTATGCAGCATTTTTATAGTGGCATATTGATTAAACAGCACATCTGGCTCAAACACACTGGTCTACCACTACCACTTATATTCACAGTCAGTGACGTACCTTGCTGAAAGTCTAGAGTGGCTTTTTGTCCTTACAAATCTGGCCCTATCTGTTGTAGAGAAAAGATTATCGGTTTGGCTTTATCTACCTAGATACCACAACAAATTATCTTGTTGGATAAATTACACACGGACCTTTCAAACACAAAACTACAATCATTTTAGAGTGCAGCAAACTCTATGCCCATACTGGACTACTGAGGGCTGAATGTGAACAAATTTATCAGGCTTTTGTGGGCATCCCACACTGGGCTACTAGGGATTTGTACATTGGAGCAACATCGACTCCATGGCACTGGCCCACTGTGGGCAGCCCATATTGTGCCAATGGGCACTGGCTCCATGGCATTCCCCCACTGTGGGCAGTCGACATGTTTTCAGCAGTAGAAATATCACATTCTAGTACAGAGTTTAAATATAACAACCCCAATGATTTTAATGATCATTAATAACGTTGATTTTGAAATTTTTTTAAAGATAGAAATCTAAATAAGTTCTGGTTCTTGTAGACCTGGAGATTTTCTACTACATCATTAACATGTTTAGGTACATGTTCCCAAATTATTAAATTAATAATTTGGTAACATTATTTGGTGAATTGTTGCCAAAATGTAATTAAGAATGTGAGCAATAATAAACAGAATCAGCTATCCAGTTTTAAGCTTTTGCTGTGACATTGCAATATAAACCTTAGTGTACAGGGTGAAGTTTTAAGACCATCAGCAAGTTCTGATAATGAACTCTAAATGCCAAGCACTTTTCATATCGATCAGGGTGGCTGTCTGGCTAGAGATCAGGAGATTTGATGGACAAACAGTGCAATTCAACCTGGGAATTCATGACAAGGTCATTTTATTAGCCGTTCCTGTCACAAAAGAGGTTACAAACAGCAATGTTAAGACACCTTACAAGCCATAGACCTACTTTTCCATCAGAGTGAACAAAATGTCAGAATCAATGCAAATTCGGTGTGGTCCGAATGAGCGCATTGAGATGCATAATGCATTTTAACTTGGGTCAGAGCAAAACAGCGCGTAGACAAAACGGTTGTTTTTACATTGGGCCCACGTTCCATGCTGACCTTTCTTGATTGAGTGTAATAGCATACAGAGCAAATGCAAAAAGGTCAATGGTACAGGCTGCTTTAATCGCATAATTGGCACTTTTTTCCCAGCAAACCACAGCTGAGAAAGTGAGAGAGAGAGAGAGAGAGAGAAAGAGAGAGACGGCACACCCTCTGAAAAGCAGCCCCCTATTGCACATTCACAGTGTAATGACACGTTTCCTGTCATCTTCTGTGCGAGCTGTGCTATCTGTTTAATCATGGAGGGATACTGTCCTAACATGACACTGAGAAAGAGACAGATAGAACGAGAGAGAGAGAGAGAGAGAGAGAGAGAGAGAGACAGAGAAATAGAGAGACAGATGCAGAGAACAAACTAGTGTGCAGACCCTCCTGCAGTTAATCTCTCCTCTCATCCTGATAGAAAGAGTGTCTATGTGTGACTAGCCCTGTGAGTGTCCCCTACTCACTCATTCACTCACTGTCACCCACTCACTAATTTTTTCACTCTCACTCACTCACTCACTCACTCTTGATTCACACAGTCTCATTCAGTCCTTATTCCCTTGCACACTCTCTTCCTACTCCTACTCTTCACTCACTCTTTCAGTCATCCCCTCAATCAATTACAACTTCACTTGCTCCCTCAATCAATATCTCACTGATTTTCCTAATTTTATACCTCCTTACTCTTTCCCTCACTGAATTACTACCTCTCTTATTATCCCTTTCGCCCCCTCACTCACTCTTCCACTCATTCATTCACTCATTCTCTCACTAAATAACTAAATAACTTACTCAGCTAACTCTAACCAAATATCAGTCTCACTCATTCAGTCTTATTCATTCACATACTCACTTCTTTACTCACTTCCGCACTCCTTCTTGCACTTCCTTTTTACCTCAGTCACTTTCTTATTCACTGCCTCAGTCACTCTTACCCACTTCCTTAGTCAATCACTCATTTTCACACTCACTCAATCTTGATTCACACACTCTCTTTATTTCCGCACACACTCAATTCCTCAGCATCTTACTCACGTCAGCACTCACTCACTCACCTTGCCACTTCTCACTCAATCATTCACTCACTCAAACATTCACTCACTCACTTTCCTACTTACTTATTCACCCTTTGAATATTTTCTTAATTAATCACTACCTCACTCACTCCCTTAACCAACATATCAGTCTTTTTCTACTCCTTCACCCTTTCACTACCCTACCTACTACCTCACTCACTTACTCGCTCACTCAATCCCTTACTGCCTCACTCACACTCTCAATCATCCATTCATTTACTCTCACATTGATTACTTCATCGACTGATATCCTCACTCACTGCCTCACTCTCTCAGTCATTTCCTTTATTACTCACTCTCTTTCTCACTCATTACCTAACTCCGTATTATGATGTTGGTTGTTAGGTACTGTTAGCTACATTAGCCTCATAGCCCAAAGCACAGTAATAAATGTGTAATTATATGGTAATATTATGGTGATATGTTGTACTACCTAATAATTACATGCTAATTGTCTAATTTTTATTAAATAATATATCTATAATTTAATGTATGATTGACAATGTAATAACTGGTAAAATAATGGTAATAAATTGCATTACCTTAAAATCATGTGCTTCATTTTTCTGTTAATTAAAAGGATAGGAAAATGGAAAAAATAATGGTACCAAACAATAATGCTTTATACTCAGTATGTTCATTTTCCAGTTGATAAAAAAATTAATTTGTATGTTTTTCTGTAAACATAAGTTATACTACACAAATGGTCAGTAGCTTATTGACAAATGGCCAACTGTGGCTTGTTTATGTGAACATCTATAGGGATATTGTGTCCAGCTTCATATAGCAACATTCTGTAACATATTTTCTTCAGAATTCCCATCCAAAAAGCTATACAGCCCCAAATGCCATGGCCTGTTTACCCTCGTCGATATTCTACTTAAGTTATTCTCTTGGTCCAAATGTACTAATACAGTCATTATAGCAGAATTAAATTGACAAAATCATCTCATCAAAGCAAAGTCCCCATCTGTGGCAGTGCAATAATCAGATCATTGCATGACCCTGTTTTATTGTTATTTTTATGAACACATTTATTTATTTATTTGTGTATTGATTGCTGTTTTGTGTGCCGATCACTTGGGGCGCAGACCCTTTTTTATAAATATAGAATTACGATAATGCACTGTATGCGCACCATGCCTCCAGTAAAAAGCCTTGTTAGCCAGTATAGTATGAGTCAATCAGTTTCTTAGGGAGAAGCTTTTTTCCCGGTAAATCTAGAACAGTCAGCAAATACATCAACAGAGCCTATAAGATCTTGGCTGAAAAGAGAGAGGAGGTGGTGGGGATCATCACTTCACAGTAAATGAAATAAAAGGTAGCTACAGTAGCTGAAAGAGCGAGCAGTGGGAAAACTGCACGCACAGATACTTGGTGAAAACACCCTTTTATAAGAATTGAATCTCCAACAAGGGAAAAAAATCCAGAGAATGTATTAACATGGACGTTTTAACATAGCTGCAGAAAAGTCCCTTCTGCTTTCCATCCCCCTTCTATCTCAAAACAGTGTAAATAGCAGACAGCATATGGCTTGAGGCGGAAAAGCTTGGACTCAAGGGGGGCTAACATCACTGAAACAATATTGGAAGATGTTTGCTGATGCATGCCGTATGTAATATATATGTATAAGCCTATACCATGTCCTTTGGCCATTCTGAGCAAACAAGGCTGGGTCAGATATTACTCTGGACGTGGCCTGTCCGCTGTTCAGCGTCTCTCCTTCTGGTTTTTCCCTGCTATACAAAGGAAACATGCTACATTTGTCAAAACATGCACAACATTACTGAGTCAGGTGCATTTGTCAATTCAAGGCACATTGATCACTCCTGAATGAGTTCACAATATCCGTGGCGACGCAGAGAAAGATGATTACTTGTACAAGAACTGAATTATTGGCTTAGTATAGTGGATTATTTGCTGCATATCGTGGAGATATTTCCTAATTAACTTCAGGGAGGGAACACCGATAACATGAGAGAGAAAGAGCAAAATAATGAAGTGTTTCTTCACGTCAGCACTCTATATATGAGGGATCTGACGGAGTTTATGACAACCTTCTGTTAATACTTAGGCTTGCACAAACTGTGAAGAGTGCACTGCTCAAGTTATACAAACCAAGAGCAATCTGTAAGCGTAGTAAGATTTTAGTACACTGGCCAATATACAATTTTTATACAGAATATAATTCAGTATATATGTATTCATCAATATATATCATTATATTATCATTGTCACTGTCAGTGAGCATTATACCCAGGATCACGTTCTATTCCATACGACAGCAGTGTCCATGCAACCAAGAAGTTTGTTTCATTTTTTAGAAAATTTTGGATGCTATTAACATTGAGTATTATGCTAAACATCGAGTAAAGTTTGAACAAAAACAAATAAACAAACAAAAGATTAAATAAACAAATTTATAACATGGTGCACAACTGAGTCTATACGCATAACTTTATAATCTCCCTAGAAAAGCATTGCCAGTAGAACGTGACACTCAGAATCTGAAGTTTACCATGCTTAAATCCAGATGCTTAAAGCTAGAGGGATATAAAGCCCCTAATGCATTTGGTTGTGTAGCAGTGGGACTGCACTCTATCAAGTGACTGATCTCCATGTTATACCTTAGTAAAGAGTTGAAGTGACTTTTGTGATCAGCAGTACTTGGCCTCTGGTTAAATGCAATCAAATCCTCACAGCAATGTTCCAACATGTGTAAACAGAACTAAAACAATAGAATGGAGAAATTAGTGAAACTGGATCTCCATGTACAGGTGGTATGCATGCTGTTCAACATGAACATGGTAAGCTCATACAGATGATAAGGTTCTGGTTCAAGGGAATGGGCAGGCCATTTAGATGTATGGTCGACCAGATGACAGACAGAGAGAAAACCTAGCCATTTATTAATACCAAGTGAAATATCACCATATGGAGATATCAGGATACACATGGAAAATAATATAAAAATTACATTAATTATATTTCATTTTATCAATACTGCATAGGGCTAGCATCTACCAAATCTCACTGACATATGTTCCCTGGGTTTTGGAGCTCTGGAGAACTGCCCAAGTGTACAATTCCCCAACAGCCCCAGACTAAAAGGCATACAAAGTCCACAAATATCTCAAGGCTTCGTCCAGCTCTAGTTCATCAATAGCTTTGGCCAGACCTGGACTCACAGGGCCACTCAGATTACCAATAACCTCAAGGCGTCACTTTATCAGACGCCTGCTGCTCAAAGCCATGGCCTCCGAAAATAAGGCTTGCCATCTATTGACTGATAAGAGCGGCTTCTAACCTGCTAAGACAAAATTACAGACTTCCCATATATTTTATTATTATTTCCAACAGAGCCAGCAATGTGGGACTCCTGAGGGGAAAAGCCCTCGGCAATTCATTTTTCATTATACCCAAGCTGAACTTTATTTTGCGGCGTGCGAGAGCTTTTGCAAATTCAATAATACAAATCAAAGAGTCTAATGCAGAGGCTCATAAGATATTTTTCATTATAAATGAACACTGCAGAAGAAATAGAATTCTTTTGGCAGCTATAAATGGAAGACTGTCACATTTATGCTGATCACTATGGAAGTGTTTTCCTTTTTTTTCCCATTGGCTCGAGGCAAAACTCGGCATTGACCAAACAAATCAAACTCATCCATCTCCAGGCTTTAAAGGCTGTCACTCTCCACCTCCACTGAAATGTCCATTTGTTCTAGATTAGAGAGAGTTGCTAATAAATACAATTCTCTCTCTCTCCCTCTCTCTCTCTCTCTCTCTCTCTCTCTCTCACACACACACACTCACACACACACACACACACACACACACACACACACACGTACATACACAAACACAAATGTATTTTTTCTCTCTTACTTTTGCTAGTAATTCCAGCTTTCTTTGAAATAAACGAGTGAATTCATTTGTAATGTCGCTAAAACCAGTGTACTTGCATATACAATCATGATAATGACTTTTTATCTTAAACAAAGATTTAGATTATGTTGAAATAATTTCTTATTTTCTTAAAATACGTTTGACAGATTATTTAATAAAGGCTTATTTTCTGATAGAGATATTGACTAAATATGTACAAATTATGTTGTACTGTGTTGGTATTTTAAATAATAGTTTAAATAATAATGTAAACAATAATAATTTCTGGAGATCTTAAACGATTTATAATTCCACTTAAAATTATCCACAGTCCTTTTTTATCACATTGTTATAACCCATAGAAGCTCGGAGTGTTTCAGCCCAGCAAACAGGTCTAAAATTGAAATCTGGGGTTCATCTAATCTAAGGAAGATAAAAGTTCCCAGTAACAATAAATAATGATAAATCTAGACTGATATGGGATTTTTACTAAGCTATACATACAGAAGTGAAGTCTCTCAGTATGGCATCGGGCTGCCATGTTAGTTAACGCAACATGCCAGACGTCTCGTCACAGTGTTGTAGAGGTTCCTTATGGTGTCCTGTGACAATCCATCCCATGCAGCTTGAATATTCTCACTCAGTACCTGCATATTTTGCTGCAGGGGTGGAGGTGGAGTGACACCAGGCCTTCTGAATATGTGATGGGTTCACCTCCAAATATGGATTCACTGGTTGGCTTCACCAAGACAGAAGCGGGACTGGTCACTAAAGATGACCGCCTGCCTTTCATGCCTTTTAAGACTTCTGGAACAAAACCATTGCAGTATTTGACAAACTTGATGCGGTGTAAACAGGATGACTCATGGAGGGTATCACTTCTCGCTGAATGTGCAACTATTTGCGTAACTGTTCTTTTGATGATTAGTGTATTTGTAAAAATTTATTATACCTTTTTACATAAAACCACAAACTCTACAAATTAAAACAACAAAATGTGAGAAAACTGCAGGGAATGGCCCATTTAATATTTTCATTTGCTTATACGTATATCAGTGTTGTTAGCTTTCTAGCAGCACTTTATCAACAGGCTTACAGGTATACATCTATTACCCGTCTGGTCATGTCTTACACTGCACCAGCAGACTGGATAAAAGATTACTGCAGCAGGAAAAGGAATAAGCCAAAGTTTGTCTCCTGAAGCAGAAACACTCAGTTCTGCAAAAGCTCCTTTTACATATTTACACATCTGCTCTCCTCCCCTGTATCCAGCACAGGCCCTTCACAGATTACACCGCCAACACATGCTGTGCACAGCTCCCGGTCAGATTGGGAAGCGATCACCCAGAGCCTGGCGGAGGCGATTTTATTCCGCCGACACAGGCAAGATAAATACATGTCAGTGCAGTCCGGGCGCCCCCCGCGTCGCTGTGATTATAGCGTTTAATAACTTGCCTTCAGTAATACATTGACATTGTCCAGCCAGGATCCTTGCCAGGAAGGCTTGATTTACCAAAGCCCTCGAAGGGAAGAGAAGAAGAGGAAAAAAAATCTCATTCAGGAGACGGATTGCTGAAAAGGCTCTCCACCAGACCCATAAATCATTCTTTAATCAGAGTCCGTGGAGTGTGTGCCGAGCCACAGCGGGCCAACTGGAGGACCCCTGACTCAATACTGTCTGCGTTACTGCTCTCCAGATGCTCCGGTCTTTATTTTTTCCCCTCCCTCTGAACCCCTGTTCCATCCGTCTGTAGACATTTAAGGCCCCCCACAAACTGTAACTCAACACACCTTTCAATATTTAGCCTGGCCGGTACCTTGCAAATGAATGTCAGAGACCACCTATTTTTCAGTCAAAACAGCCATAAAGTTGTGAATATTTATTTTTATTAAAATAAAAAAAAAACTCGTTTTTCATTTTCATGCAGAATGATGATCCGTTGTGTCAAAATTCCATATTTCACAGACTAATATGTACACTTCAAAATGAATTCAATTTTGACACATTCTATTTGATCACTGGTGAATACTGACCGACAACAAAGCATATTTATATATTCCACCACTTTTACATATATTCAATACAACAGCTTATATTGACATTTTAAAAACATTTCTTTCATCTTATGCTTAGGAACTTTTGCGAAGACGCGAGATATATCTTGTTTTTGACACTGATGATTTATAAACCGGAAAATTACACATAAACCTCAACAACAAAACAGCATCATGGTTTTTTTCTGTATTTATGGGTTCCTCCATTTGTCTTCTTGACAGCTTCCATTTTTCTCAGAAGATCTACTTCCAGTTTTTTATAACTTTCCATGCCTCCAAAGTTCAGTCTTAAAAGTTGGTTGAAAGTTGGTTACATCTTTCTTTCATTTAATTTAAAGATAAGTCAATACAACTAGACTATTGTCCAAGCCATTCCAAGAAAATTCTGTTGGTCCATACATCATGACATTTTTACACAATGTAAACGCTGTGTGGCTGCTGTGTTTAAATGAAGTAAATCGACAAAAATGGAGATACATGTTCTTCACTGAACTGCAACTGCAACATTTCAGATGTCCACTTTTTAGAGTCTAAGATAAAGATAAACAGCTGCACATCCTTTCAGAAACATAGCATTGAGTAGTCTTCACACATTGGAAGACGGGTAGAAACCCTTTTGTTGTGACTGTTTGAGTCTGTTTGAGGGGCCACATGTTCAGAAACAGCTTTCACAGCGAGGACATTGAAACTTGCTGTAATTGATTAGTTTTAAGATCATACAGATGGGCAACGTTAAAATGGCAGTATGGTGAACAATATCAAAGAATGGAGAAACTGAATGTTGACAGATTTTATTATACTTTGCATGTGCATAGTTATATATTATACTAGTTAGTCCTGGAGGCTTCTGTAGAATCTTCTTTGGCACATTAATGTTTAAGAATGGGTTACTATCCAGTTTTGTGACCTTTAAAGGTTTCTACATATTGTGAGAATGAAGACTTAGTGCATGCACAGCAGATACAGATGGAAGAAGTTGCATTGGTTTGTGGTGTGTTTATATTTGCTGTGCAGTCATACCTGCTCCACTGGAACCTATGAGTGATATTACATTGGGTTGCCAACAATTATCTAAGGGCCTGCAAAAGCTAGTAGTGTGTGTCGAGTGGCTGGGGGGGCCAGAGGGGGAGCATGAGTGTTTTTCCCTTGTGTCTCCATTAGCCAGGTTTCACCCTGTTTGTGGTCTGACTGATGAATCATATGTGTCTCCAGTGTCAAGGGAAACAAATGTAACAGCAGCAGAAGGACATTAATCAAACAAGCTGAAGTTTTTTCCCCTATCACTAGTTAAACTGGACAGACTCTTTTTTTTTTTTGGTACATTTTTTCCCCCCTAATACAGTGGATATGGACATTTCTCCCACGGGATTCGATACCAAGATATCATCAATTCGAGTTGTTGGAGAAGTCTTCTCTTTTTTTTCCCTTTCTTTTTTCAGAGATATTCAGCTTGGCGGATGCTAATGTTAGCAACCTGGGCTTTGGCCCAACACTGAATTGCGAATCATGATGGTGTGATGGCGGGCAGGAAGCGAGAGGCACACAGAATGAGCTTAATAGCCTGCTGTCCGTTCAGCACCCCTTATGGAGTGCGCAGAACATTCAGCACCTTGGACAGCACCCTCCTCCACATCTGGGGATCATTCCAGGAAAACACACCGCTACAAGACAGCCCTAATCACAGGGGTATCATGAGTGAGCTCATACCTGCTTTTGCAAGGACAGCTGACAAAATATGGAAGTACTGGTTTAACAAGGCAGATTATGTGGCATGTCGTTGCATTTTGGCTATTATAACACATTCATCTATCATATTCAACTTTAGAAGGCATGGTTACCGCTAGTGATAATGGGAACATAATGTATGGTGTAATATTATATTAACGGTTATCTCACTAAAAACTCCAAAGTGCAAATTCTAAACTTTTTCGTGAAGGCCATGCTTGTGCTTGTAAATAGAAGAGGGAATATTTTTATAATTTTGTTCCTGTTTTCACATCAAAGTGCCTTGGAGAGAGGTACAGATACTTACAGAGATCATAACTCTGGGCTGAACAGGTTTGGAGATGAAACCTTACTATGATGGAGGTTAGAAACTCAGGTCTTCAGGAGACTGGTTAGCTTCAGCGTTGCCCTAAGTTTATTTGCAAACACAGAGATTTTGGTCAATCAGCTGTCTAGTCTAATCCAGTGTAGTTTAGCCTTGTCTGCAACAGCCTTCTTCACATGCACACAGAATCATGCACAGGCATGATGCTTACGTTGTCAGTCCCATCCAGTCTCCTGTCTGCAGCAGTCTTATTCATGTGCATGCGGAATAATGCATGAGTACAGGCTTAGGTTGTCAGTCCTATCCAGTCTGGTCCAGTCTAGTTCACTCTGATAACACATGTTTTTGCTGAATATTATACACAGTAAGAGTGAAGAAGCGGAGTTTAAGGAGGATAAGTGGAGGATAAAGATAAGGAAGATCAAGTGGTCATTTCCATATAAACGAAGGAGTGGGGTGGCCACTACTCTCTGCATAGGTGGGGAAACAATTTACATTACCTGTAACAAAGGGACATCACACTTTTCCCAAAGGCCATTTTCTAGAGCTTCACAATAAACATAGTAAAGAGCATATGAAAGTAGTAATATTAGAAAGGGAAATAACGTATGTTGAGGGTATTGTCGTTCGTGGAGTGGGGCTATTAGGGGTATTAATAGCAATATAGCAAGTTTTCAAACTGGCATTAATTACTGGTATCAAATAAATTTGCTCAAAAGTAGAAAAACTAGGCAAGCCACCGGGACTCTTAATGTATATATTCTCTTTGGAATGATTCTCTATAATTTATAGAATTAAAGAATTTATAGATTATTATTATAAATAATATTATTTTATATGCATTCTGCTTCCAGGTATTGTAAAGTAATACAAGTGTATGTATGTGTAATAAGAATTGTTTAAAGAAAGCAATAAATATATAAAATAAAAGTAGGTAATCATTGTTGACATATATTTAATATATATTGACAAATATTTATCATTCCTAGACATGAAAACGCATGCCATCCGTTAAAGCATTACAAAATTATACCCAAGCTTTATATAACCCCTCTTTTTGTCTTCCAGATGAAACTCAGGGCTGATTAAAGTTGTAGCAGATGCCATCTTTCATCACTGGGTACTGTTTTTCACAGTAGAAGTATAGTTTTGGAATTTTGTAACTGAATTTATTTCTAAATTAATAGATGCAAGAGTACCAGTGTGTCCAGCTCTTTGCAACTATGTGATGATTGTGGCTTGACAGTCCTTGTAAAAGCTATTCTGAAGCAGTACAATGTGAATAATGCTAAACCATGGACATGCTATTTGGTTTGTGAAGGATCATATTTAAAAGGGGGGAACGGGTCAAAAGATGATCCGAGAGGTTATATGTGGATATGTTTGCAAATGTATGTATGTGTATGGTTTTGTATGTGTGTGTGTGTATGCATTTCTTGATTTGTAAATACGGTGAATCCAAATGAATTGTTGTTTTAAAAAAATAAATTGATAAAAATAACGCTAATGTTTAAATCTTGATTTGTCTGGAGCAGTTTTTTTTTATTTCAATGGAAACTGGTTCTATCTGCATTTGGTCCAATCCAAAGACAGGACAGGATATCCTGTGATTTTAATAATTAGTGGTCAGATGTATCTCAAGGCAATGGCTTTCTTAGAATGTGTAAAATTTATCATAGCTTATTTTGATGGACACCTATTGATGATCGACATCTGAATGATTAACTTTCAACAAAATCAGCATTGTGGTAAGGGATAAATTTAGGATTAGGTGTAGGTTTAGGTTAAGTTAGGATTGGGGTTGGATTCAATACAATCTTTCAGACTCACCTTCAAATTCTGTTGTATTCAACAGATATTTAGTCAAATGGTAACTGAATACAGAATGAACATTTACAAAGTGTCTACAGAGGACAATAAAAGGTGATTTCTAAGCTGATGAGATGCTGCCTTCTAGACAACGTCTTTTTCAGGCATGTCCAAGCTTATTTCAACTTGACTACACAAAGAAACAATCTGTATTTGTCACAACAGAACGGCTGAGTAATCAGAGTGCAAGTGGGTGTGCCTGCCTGCACTTCAAACCTGTCTCCTATTGAAAATATGAGATGTGTCATGAAGCATGGAACATGACAACACAGGCAAGAAAGGCAATAGCAAATCAGTGTTCAAAACTAGATCAATAAGTGTTTTAGTCCCCAAACCTTCATTAAGCACATATTTTTATGAATATAACCAAAATATGTTGGATAAAACATAAAATATTGCATTGTGCTGTCTACAATTGAATATAGATTTAAACAGAAGTTACTAATAACTATTTATGTTTCACATGCTATCCCAGATTATTTGCAACTGAGGTTTAATATGTATATGATACTTTACAGGAGAGGGCAAAAACCTTTTTTCCAAGCAATTGTGAGTTATGAAATTCAGTAATGTAAACATTAGCTGCTGTGTTCAAATGATGCATAAAAGTAAATGCATGTTTTTCTTTGGACTGAGACGATATGAGTAGTACAGCCAAACAAACAGTAATATGAGAACGTTTAAGGGTCAAAGAATGCTTCACCCTAAATTAATAACTTTGCTGTTACTGAACCCACCAACATTAAAATTAAAATCATGCTACCTGTTTTCTTCTAGGTTTTGTTCACTGTCAGCTATTTATTTATTTATTTATTTATTATTTTCTATGCATAATTTTGTAGCTCAAGTAGGTCCTTTAAGGTAGATAGGGATTTGTTTCAATTTGTTGGAAAACCTCTATTTGCCTCCATGGCACTAATCTCTGCATAAGCTCTGAAGGTTGTGTAAGTAAAGACCATTTAGATTCATTCAATTAGCGGAGTTGTCTAAGGAGTCACTGCTCTGCTGACCTCAATTACATGCCGGTCGACACACAAGGCAGCTCCTCTAATTTAAGAATTCTAATGTAGAGTCCTATTCCTTTGCATAGCGCTAACAAACAGACAAACCCTTACAAAAGCAAACTCACAATTACCTCTACAGACCATATTCAGCCAAAACAATTTGTATTGCTTACACTAAATTAACTGAACTATGGAAGAGAAATGGGCTTCCGCAAACTAAGTCACCCCCCCCAGGCCACGTCTTCCTCTACAGAAGCTTCTCTGCAGCTTGTGAGGTCTTGCCTTTTATTAGCACAGCCTGAGCTATTCATGGTAACATTCCTGTATGGTATTTCCTCATTACCACCTAAAGCTGTTTGCCATCGTCAGGTCTGCCTGACTGTGCCATTACCTGGAATACACTCTCCTAGCACTTACATTTAGCCTGCTAGCCTGATCATTACACTCTACTCAATGTAGGACACATCAGCTTAGTATCATATGTACTCGCTTAGGTCAACAATATAAGTGGCATATTCACAAAAACTTTCAGCAAGGTTAACATTTAACAAGAGTGGCTGGTCACAGTTTTCTAATCAGTTTACTGTGAGCTGCCATTTCAAGCTACAGTGCTAATATCTTGGAAACTGGAAGACCTCTCTGCTGGAAGTGTTTAATTGTAGAACATTTAGCTAGAATGTCTATCTATCTATCAAGTAGAAGCTAACTGATTAACACTTAACAGCTAACAATACTCTGTAAAGATTTTGATCATTATTTGTCAATGAGTGTTGACAAATCTTTGACCTATCAGAATCGAAAACCTGTTCAGCTTTAGGAATTAAATACAAAACAATCCACCATCATGGTCATGTGTCCGAATTACAAATTCTTTAATGTTTTTTTCTTTTTGCCCGATAATTCTAAAAAACCCACTGCCATCATTCCGTCATGTCACTGGAGTTTCGTTTTGAGTCAGAGTTTGTCCTTCACTTCACAGAAGAAGTAATGTTTAGAGACATTCAGTTGCTGAAGCAATAATATGCAGACCCTCTTGAAAACACCAAAAGATCGTTCTTTCTAGAAGTTCTGAAACTGCTGTTAGGTGTGGTATGCCTATTCAAGGATGATGGGATGTAGTGTAAAAAAAAGAGATGTATGTTTTACATAACAAAGCTGAAAGACAGCTGCTCTCTGATGAAGTATTATCAGTTTCCTGATACTGGGCCGTTGTTAAGTAGACCTGTCCATTGGCTGAATTGTGAATCACAAGTTTTTTCTGTTCTTCAAAAATCCAATGTGTTGGGCCCTCCACTTGCACCTTACTCAGGCCACAAGGCATTGTTAATTAGCCAATGAGCTGAATCAAGCGTTCTAGATATGACAAAGCACAACACTGTGCATAGCTTAACCAGAACTGAGGCAGTGGACCCCTTATGTATTCTGTATGTGTTCATCGTGTTCAAACCCTTACAAAAGCAAACTCACAATTACCTCTACAGACCATATTCAGCCAAAACAATTTGTATTGCTTACACTAAATTAACTGAACTATGGAAGAGAAATGGGCTTCCGCAAACTAAGTCACCCCCCCAGGCCACGTCTTCCTCTACAGAAGCTTCTCTGCAGCTTGTGAGGTCTTGCCTTTTATTAGCACAGCCTGAGCTATTCATGGTAACATTCCTGTATGGTATTTCCTCATTACCACCTAAAGCTGTTTGCCATCGTCAGGTCTGCCTGACTGTGCCATTACCTGGAATACACTCTCCTAGCACTTACATTTAGCCTGCTAGCCTGATCATTACACTCTACTCAATGTAGGACACATCAGCTTAGTATCATATGTACTCGCTTAGGTCAACAATATAAGTGGCATATTCACAAAAACTTTCAGCAAGGTTAACATTTAACAAGAGTGGCTGGTCACAGTTTTCTAATCAGTTTACTGTGAGCTGCCATTTCAAGCTACAGTGCTAATATCTTGGAAACTGGAAGACCTCTCTGCTGGAAGTGTTTAATTGTAGAACATTTAGCTAGAATGTCTATCTATCTATCAAGTAGAAGCTAACTGATTAACACTTAACAGCTAACAATACTCTGTAAAGATTTTGATCATTATTTGTCAATGAGTGTTGACAAATCTTTGACCTATCAGAATCGAAAACCTGTTCAGCTTTAGGAATTAAATACAAAACAATCCACCATCATGGTCATGTGTCCGAATTACAAATTCTTTAATGTTTTTTTCTTTTTGCCCGATAATTCTAAAAAACCCACTGCCATCATTCCGTCATGTCACTGGAGTTTCGTTTTGAGTCAGAGTTTGTCCTTCACTTCACAGAAGAAGTAATGTTTAGAGACATTCAGTTGCTGAAGCAATAATATGCAGACCCCCTTGAAAACACCAAAAGATCATTCTTTCTAGAAGTTCTGAAACTGCTGTTAGGTGTGGTATGCCTATTCAAGGATGATAGGATGTAGTGTAAAAAAAAGAGATGTATGTTTTACATAACAAAGCTGAAAGACAGCTGCCTTCTGATGAAGTATTATCAGTTTTCTGATACTGGGCAGTTGTTAAGTAGACCTGTCCATTGGCTGAATTGTGAATCACAAGTTTTTTCTGTTCTTCAAAAATCCAATGTGTTGGGCCCTCCACATGCACCTTACTCAGGCCACAAGGCATTGTTAATTAGCCAATGAGCTGAATCAAGCGTTCTAGATATGACAAAGCACAACACTGTGCATAGCTTAACCAGAACTGAGGCAGTGGACCCCTTATGTATTCTGTATGTGTTCATCTTGCTTTGTCTGACTAACTGACTTATTAAGACTTCATATACAGCTGTAGTTCTCAGACTGGTATCAGATTGCTCGCATTATTTAAGCAGGTCTGCAAAAGCACTCCACACGTGTGTTTCCTTCGTTCAGCATCAGCCATTAAGAAAGACAATTCACTGTGCCATCCTCAGAGAAGATGATGTTATGATTAGTATGGTTATAATGCAGCAAGAAGACACAGAGAAGGGCATTATGTCCTTCAGAGGAAGCACCAGAAGAGCCCTTAAGGCCTTATTAAACTGAGGCTGAAGAGCTGCTCTGGACTGATGATCAGGTTCAACATAAGCAACTTAGACTGCAGTGCACCAGCACACAGATACGCAGTGAGAGCTAAACGATGAAGCTGTAATGTAGATGAGACCCACCCACACAGCAAACTCACCAGTTTTACGTGTCATCAGCATCAGGGAACGCAAACCATTTGCTTTATCTACATTTACACAGGCAAGTTTGGGCGAGCTTTATAGAACATTTCTAATAATGATGATGATGATGATGATGATGATGATGATGATAATAATAATAATAATAATAATAATAATAATAATAATGATTTAATAAAATCAATCACAAGAGGAATTTTATCCGTGTCTGTCAAATTATGCAAAATTAGGAAGCGTTATTAGCTTCAAAACATAATAAGTTGGGTGCCTTTTGTGTCGCATGCTTTTTTTAGCCTTAATTTTGAGTGTGCAAGACTGTCTGCTACATTTCTGACCTCCTCTGCTTCCATTCCACTTCAGGAGCATTATGATCTTCCATGCTCTTGGATGAGTTTCAAAGATGACCTTGCCTTCTCTGTAGCAGCCTCAAGGCTCTGGAACAGTGTTTTCATTAAGGAATCTTCATACTATACAGCCAAAAGTATGTGGACACCCCTCCTAGTTATCCAGGTTAGGTGTTTTACCCACAGCCATTGCTTAGAAACAGATAGATAGATACTTTATTGATCCCGAAGGAAATTTAGCAAGTGAATACAATTCAGTACATAGTCCATCATAGACAAACAATATCAATAGAATTGGTCATAATA
The DNA here is from genome assembly GCA_024036415.1 of Prochilodus magdalenae. Taxonomy (NCBI): domain Eukaryota; kingdom Metazoa; phylum Chordata; class Actinopteri; order Characiformes; family Prochilodontidae; genus Prochilodus; species Prochilodus magdalenae. The sequence goes on from JAMWET010000573.1 coordinate 175,799, forward strand.
AGGAACTTGCTCACTACAACTGTGGCGCTGTCATAGAATCGGCCCTGGTCAAGCATAATTGCTGTTATTGTGACATGGAAGCATAAAGAGTCAAAACACAAAATGGTAAACCACATAGCTTCACTGCATGTCATGAAATGGGATTCCGTGGCCAAGCAGCTTTGCGCAAGCCTAAAATCAAATGCATGCCAAGCTTAATTGAGGCATAGGTGTATGAATCACACCTCACTGTCTGGCAGTCTATGGCGAATCTGGGTTTGGCGGATGCCAGGAAACAGGATGCAAAGTTTAGTGGAGAAGGTTCAGGGGCCATTTCTCAGGGTTTTGGCTTGTTTGGGTTTAGTTCCAGTGAAGGTTAATGTTAATGCTACAGAAAGGATGTAACATTATATCATTATATCATTCCAACTTTGTGCGGCATCAGTTTGTGTAACACTCTATCGTATTTCAGCATGACTGTGGTCATGTGGTCCATAAGACTATGGTTTAAGGGGTTTGGTGTGGGGCAACTTCAGTGGCCTTCACAGAGCCCTGACCTCAAACCCACTAGGAGGCTGTAACATGAGATGAGAATTTATTTATGCCCAACCCCCAATCCATCCTACCAAACATGGCAGCAGCCAGTGGTACAGGAACAGGTATACAGGTACAGGAATTAAAGTTGCATATTTAGGAGCCTTCAGGGCGCTGGGCCTGACTGAAAGCGAATCTTGCTAACATCATTAAAAAGCACATAAGCCACCCCTAGTTGTTTTTAAAATCTCATGAATCATTTTTGGTTAGGCTTTTAAGCTGAACCAAGTCTGCATTATAAAGGCTCTGATTTGTCATGATGAATCAGCAATTACATGTGATTTGCATAAAGGAATAACTGCCAAGTATGTAATCGGAAGACACCTGCGGGTGATCTCTTTCTCTCTCTCTCTCTCTCTCTCTCTCTCTCTCTCTCTCTCTCTCTCTCTCGAAACACAGTGTTTAGTACCATACCCAACCCATGTTTGGTCCAGCACTTCTCCCTGAGCTAATGCAGTGAGTGATAAAAGCACTACGGTTTGTCCATCAGAAAAGCAAAGCGATGTCACTACTATTATTTATGAAATGGTTTATTAAAATACTTTTTTTCCTGTTTCTGCTGTTTGTAATCAGGGGCTATTTTACAGTTGCTATTAACTCTAAAACCAAAAAAGACCAGTTCACATCTTTATGATCTTAACAATCCAGACAATGCCAGAGTATTACGGACGCATCCACACTTGCCAAACATGGACCTAATTTCTGGATAATCCCAACAGTCCTCTAACTTCTGTCCAAAGCTTTAGTTTCTAGCCATTCTACATAAAAACGAAAGACATTAATTCCAGGCAGCTGTCAGGCATAGGCACTTCAGTACCATTAACCATTATTACATTACAAAGAACGATGGTTTCAAAGGGGCTTTGGAATGGGCGTCACGTCGTGCTGCATTATGGTACCATATTGTCGGGGTTTGTTTACATGCTGCAAATACTCACGCTGCAAGAAATTGCAGTTTTATTGTTTTTTCAGGCTCGCCATGCTTCACTGAATGAAATGAAACGGGAGTTTATCTTAACCAACTCCAGAGGCATAAGAAACCACTATACAATGGCAAATTGAACTTATCAATGGTCTGTTCCACACAAACTCCCACACAAATATTAGTGATCAGGTCATGTTTGTATTGCTTCCTCTCTTCCATTCACAGACTTTTCCTTATCTGGTGTGAGGCTTAAGTGGATGTTCCTTTGAGTAAAGCCTATATACAGTTTACATAAGGTTATTTCCCTCAGCAGGTTCCACTAATGACACTACTGTACAATATTAATCCATGCAGAGTCTCTGTTGGATTACACAAATCTTCCATTTACACCGAAAAGGCAATCAATCTAAACACAGACCAGCATGAATCCCATGCTGATTCAAGCTGATTTTAGCTGCTTTTGGCTGGTCTAATTCTAAACTGGTGCTGGTTTAGCTGGTCACCCAAAATAATCATGCTGGCTAATAAACGCTCATCATTAGTCAGTTGAGTTAAACATTACTAGCCCATCTACAACACCATATACTATATAGGAAACAGTGTGTTTTAAAGGGTAAAACTTTGAGGTTTGTTGATCAGTAGTGTTGGTAGTACTGCACACCTCAGCAGCAGTCTGAGACTTGCTTCTTACTCACCAGCTTCTTATCCCAGTTTTCCATTCCACCTTAAACTGTGCAGCAGTTACATCCTGGCACCTGTAAAGCATTTGTGAAGAGTTAGTTAGCTGTTTCCAAACATGATAAATCCACTAAGTGATGTTGAACGTGCCATTCCATTGAATCTACATGATTAGATCTATGACGCAAGCTTGAGCTGGATGTTTATCCACACGTGCTGTTTAACCAGAGCTAATGAAAACAGCTGATCAGTTTAGCTTTGATCTAATCAGTGATCTGGTATTCATCTACACCCGCTGCAAAAGTATTCAGAGAGTTAATATATATAGCAGCGATGGCAATGAATTATGAGGATGAAAAGTTGAATATGTGGCTGTTTATTAGGAGCAACAATGTTAGCATTGCTCGCAGGGAGAGGAAAGCCTTAAATGGAGGTGACACCTCTGTAAAATAGTATGTAACCCAGTTATAGTTTCAGTATTATACTTTAAAAATAGAGATAAAAACAGTGTTGAAAAGTTTCTAATTTACTGGTTAAAATGTGAATAAAAAGTTAAAAACAGACAGCATTTCATCTTGATTAGTAGTATTGGAATAATTAAAAGATACTCTTATTTTGAAACGTTTTGTGTACTTAAAACTAATGTAATCCCTGTACGTTTTCAGTCAAGCATGAGTTTGGGCCTTGTTTATATTTTTATTGGTTGGTTTAGTTGTTAGTTTGCCTTCTGTACTTCTGATTGGTAGGGGGCGGGACTTAGAATGGATAGGCAGTGAGAGAGAGAGAGACGACGGATGAGGGAAATAAAGCAGCAGATTCAGACAGATTCTGTTGACTTCCCGTTGGCACGTAGGCTTTTGTACATGTTTTTTTTCTGATTTCACAAGGTGTTGTGTAAGTGTACAGTACAGTTGTTGAACTACATTGCTGTCTTTTCATTTCATAGTCCACCTTTTCAAATAGAGTCATTTGTGTTAAAAAAAAAAGCAGTGCGAAGGCAGAGCTACTCATTTACTTTACAACAATTTTTGTAATAAATATAATTCATTTAATTCTACCGTCTCGTAATTTCTGGGAACATCTCACAACCACACTTGGTACCAACAGCACAGTGTCTATAGGTAAAACAGCGGCTAAATATTCACTGGGAAAATTTAGTTTAAAAGAATTCGGGGCCCTGTCCTACTGGTATTGGACATAAAAGGGGTTACAAGTACATGGGCAGTCACAGTTTTCCTAACATTCTTCCCTCCAGCACACTGTAGTATTGTCTTTTTTACACATGGCAACTGCCTTTATTATTTTTTGTTTGTTTATAATATTTTGCCATTACAAATATACTTATATAGAAGTAATTGCACAAAACTGTACTATTTAGAGAAAACATACGTCAGTACCTATTAAAACGCATTTCTAATGCACCATATTATGGTGGAGTTTACAGTCTTTTCACCAATAATAGCTACGCAATAACAACTCAAGAATTAGGAGGTGTATCCACAAACCTCACAGTGTATCAACGAATACCGTAATACCATGAACATATGGAACATATCGTGATATTGAGATATTGAGTTCTATTAATATTGCACTACAGTAAGACATTACAGCAGACCTATAGGTTGGAACGATATCTTTAACAGCCAGCTCGGAGCTTGCATCCGTTTTACTTTGCTCACAGGAAACGGCCCTGTCAGGAAGGGAGATGATCAGTGTTTAAGCTCTCTCTTTCTCCCTCTTCCGTTCATCCTGGCTCTTTTGTTTTCCATGTAGCACAAAGGTTCCGCCTATCTCCTCCTGCAGCCCCCGGCTGTCTGGGACTCAGCCCCCACACGAGCTGCTCTACTGCATGAATACGGAATTGCTCCTCCGTGACAAGACAAACTGGGCAGAAAATTGAAAACACCTCCATCAGTATTTGCCATAACCATCATGTTGTGATTAAAAATTCATGCGTCTGATACGCTCCCCAATCTGCTACCCCCCACCCCCACCCCCAAAACTGCTCGCCACCCTGATAAAGGCCAGTCCATTTAGAGCATTAGTGCTATCATTATTAACTGTGGGCAGACCTCTGTGACACTAACAACACACGGCTAACAACAGCGTCGCTGCTTCTATACAAAAGCAATTAAACCCACAACGCTTTGCTCTAGTCTGCCCAATACCCCGCCACTTTTTTATGTCAGTCCGGTTCAGCCCTGAAAGCCTGGTGCTAACACAAGCTGAGAGTTGATATGAGGAGGATGCCGCGTCTGAAAGTGAAACAGTAAATGAGTTGTGAAGACGAAAAGGCGGTTCGAGCAGGATTCTCACATCAATAATGAATACAGCCAAACCTGCGGGAGCTCTTAAATTTCTCCCTTACATATGAATTATGGATGCGCTTTAGTGCTCAGCTGATCCATTTTAGACTTTCAGCATTGGTGTTGGTGACAGGGAAAAAGCCAAACAGTAGCTGTTCTGTTTGCTCAGGAAAAAATAAAATATTAGGGAATTTACTGACTATGAAAGCCTGCTATTCATGTCATGCAGTAAAGTACACAGTAAATGTGAATGGATAGCTCTGCTAGACAGATAATCCTCTATGTTTATGGTCAAATATACTATACACTGAGAGGTATTCAGACTCTTATTCTAATTAGTGAATACAGCTGGTTGAGGTTGTAGCCATTTCACACAGGGGTAAATATAGGGGGTCATACTTGAGTGGTTGACCTTTTTTTCCCCCCAAGTAGTGTATATATATATATATATATATATATATATATATATATATATATATATATATATATATATATATATATATATATATATATATAATATCTCTATATATCTCTATATTTTCTTTTAAAGTGACTAAGTGATATTGTATAGAAGTGATATATTAATCATAATAACAAAGTGTCACAGTGCAATGGTCCTTTTTTATCTACATTTAAGGCATTTAGCAGACGCTCTTATCCAGAGCGACTTACAGCCATGCGTGTGTATTGTTGAAAGGTCCACAGCTTGTTCAGGAACCTGAAAGCCTGTGAAACATAAGTTTTCCCTGAGCTCTCACCAGTGCAGTCATCTCACAAGTACAAGATCCTAAAAAAGTCATTATAGTAATTATTTGCCATAATAGTAATCATTACTGTTTTCCACACAACAGTATATATAACAGTGTTTAATTTATATGTTATGTGTTTGTGTCTTTATATTTATTTCATGACTGGGATAGTTAGGTGAAAGAAAAAGGGACATGATTATCTGCTTACCCCAACTGCAGTTGATCAGCTAAGTTGGTGTCCAAGTCTCACTTTTTAGTTTAGATGTGGAATTGCCAGGCTAAAAGTGCTAACAAACACTAGAGATACACAGTCATCAAATTTGTTTCCATTAGTACATACAAAGTACATACAAAATCATGACATCGCAATGTGTATAAAGTCAAGTAAATCAGTTCTAATGCTAGGTTTCCGTCAATTACACAGTCGACTCATATTATTATGACCACCAGTTAATATCCAAAGTAACCATCATATGCAGCATAGGCAGCAGCTAGACAATCTCAGTAAGGTCCTGGTAAGTTGTCACAGAAATCTGGGGCCATGCTGACTGCAGTGCATGCCACAGCTGCTAGAGGGGGCGTGGAAGAGGATCCATAGAGGGAGCACATGGAACATGTGGTCCCACAGATGCTCAGCTGGGTTCAAGTCTAGTGGAATTAGGGGCCAAGGTTGTACTTGAAGTCATGCTCTTCCAACCAATGTCGAACATTTCTAGGTGTGTGACATGTCGCATTGTCTTGCTAGAAGATCCCATACATTATCTGCAAGGATGGAGTTGTGCTGAAATCAGTTGAATGTGCCTTCCACATGGATAAATGGGCCCAGAGAAAATGTGTAACTGGCTTTGTGTGTGAGGTGATTTTAAGCATTGGCTGGAGCTGTGGAACCGTACTCTCTGGAGTGATGAACAATTGAATACTATTGGGATGGGGTGAAGTGCTGTTGGTGGTCCAGAACTAATGATCCAACATCAGTATCTGGCCTCATCAATGCTCTGTGCAACCAGATCCTCACAGCAGTGTTCCAACATGTTGAGTAAAACCTCCCCAAAGTAGTAGAAGCTGTTAGTTCTCTAAAGGGGGACAAACTCCCTATTAAAACTTTGATTAGCAAGTGTCTGCCAACTTTTGGACATACATCTTAATGTCATTCTCTGTGTACAGATGGGAAATAAATAATTAAACAATCTTGGGCATAAAAGTGGAGGGAAAGGCCGAGGGGTGCCTGAACTATAAATTTTGAACAAATATCAAGCTAGCATTGGTCATGCCCTTCTTAATGCTAGACATCCCAGCCCTCCCGTAGACCAGTGGTATCAAAACTTTGCATTAATAATAAAATAAATATTACTTATTAAAAAAGCTGCACAGTCCAGTGAAGTGATAACCAGAAGTTCTATCACAACTCTCCATGTGTGTTCCCTTCATGCAGATCTACTCAAGAGTGAACATTACTGGCTCTGAGATAAGCCAGAGTTTGAGATCTCTACAAAAGAGCAACACAGTATGCCCCACCGCTGCCAAACTCTTTGTGATTTTACGACTGGCCAGTCTCCTGAACAATGTGGCCATCTCTTAGGCTTCAGAGTAGGCTACTACTACTTTGGGCTTGGCTGCAACTCTCCCTCATTAGCACATACAAAGTCCACAGGGGTTTGGACCATGTTAATTACCTCAGGATACAATATGGATTCCACTCCCGAGCCCTCATTTCAGAGCAGTGTTTTGACCAGGGCCTGAAGCAAATCACCTGCTATAATTGTGATCAATGGGCTGTGTCAACCTATTTCACAGACAAGTGCTTCTCCCTGTGGCCAGGGTCAATGGTACAAATAGTGCTGATTTACATAGCCAATACTGAAAGTTGCAGAATCACCAGGAGCAATGTGCCTAATACAGCACAGGATCAGTTAAAAATGAACTTCCACTTTTAAAAGAAAAAAAGAATTCAGTTTTTATGAACTAGTGTTATTCATAAACCTTTACGTGGCCAGTCATGGCAAGCACGACAAAAGCAGCAATTTCTATGTTATTTTACTATTGGTATATGGCTAAATGGTTGTTCCAACAAAACAACTAAGGAAAAAACTAAGGAAATAGGCTGGAATTGGGTTGAGAATTTTCCAAAGCTTTATTAAAATCATTATTAAAATCTGGAAGGATAGTGGTGAACCGTCGCCTTCGAAAAAGAAATGTGGTCGGAATTAACAAATGTTCGGACCATCAAAAATTCAACAGCAGAACTAGCTATGAGCAAACCATGCTATGTTTAATAGTTTTAATAGTGAAAGTAAAACATTTTTTTGAACCTAAATGCAGCAGGAACTGAGAATTGGGACTCAACAGCTGTGTGGCTTTAAGAGGACCACCTTTTAGAGAGAACATTTGAAAAAAATGACATCAATATGCTCCCTGATGAGTCCGGATTCACCATATTCCAAAGCAGTGGGGGTGTCAGGGTAAGACGGGAAGAACATGAAATTATGTGAAGTGCCAATCAAGTATATTGGTTTCTTCATGTGGACATGTTTAGACTAAAGACGGACTACCTGAATGTTCTGAATTGTTTTTTTGGTTTTTTTTCCCATGCCTGTGATGGCTTGGGGCAAGAATTCCAGGATGATAAAATGCTCAGATAACAAATGTACAATATTCATAGGGGTCATAAAGAGGGCTGCACATTGAATTGACAGAGTGGAGTGTGCTTCAGGGCACACAGGAGGAAAATCATTTGAATCACACAAAGAGGCGTTGTAAATTCGCATACGGAAAAAAACCGCCCGGACAGGTCCTGACTTTAAAGGGTTAGGGTTAGAAAAAATCTACATAACATCACAAAGGAAAGGGGTAAAACCAGAAAAGCATAGTAGGTCCCTATTATGCTTTTCTGGTTTTTCCTTTAACGTGTCATGTAGATTTTTGTGTATGTGAGCAGTCCCCAACAGTATAAAGCCCTTCTGCCTGAAATGCCTTATTGGAATTCTAGCCTGTTTCTCTGTTGTAAAGTTGATGTCATCATTTAACAAAATCCTTATTGCCCGCCTACTAGCAAGCTTGGCACACCTGCACACAACACAAAGAGACCTAATAAAGCAAAAACTTAACACTCTGAAAAGCTCCAGGATCGAGTCTACCAACTTGTTCTACCTGACTTTCTGGCTCAGATAGATTACAGAAATAGCCACAGCGGTGTGAGGGCCAAACTTACCACAGCATGGAACTCTGGTGTTTGACAATCAAAACAGAGTGTCAAAACTGGGAAGTCAGAGCACAATGGGCTTATCGTGAGGTAGGGCTTAAAGACATAGGACCTCCAACAGAGCATTTCAGACATACAGTATAAGTATAAGTACAGTATAAGAAAATTATTGTGTATATAAATCTATTCTAGTGGGCCACAAAAATTAAATCATTAACATAAATCAGCATAACAGGTCCCCAGTAACCCATTTGGAAATCTTTTGGATGTGTTGGAGAAGACTTTCAGACAGAGTTTCTCAACTCTCCTGCCATCAATATGCAATCTGCAAAAATGACTCTAAACAGAAACGGATGTTGTGTCTTTTGCATTACAGTGGATGTCACTGGATGTGTGCCATAATCGAAGTGCTCCAACTAAATAACTAAACACCAAATGGCTTGTTTTTATTCTTGTCACACATACATGTATATTCATTGCATTCATTTCTTGTAAAACCAATTTGTGAAAATATTTAGTGAAAAAGCTGTATTGAGCTGATTCTTAAAACAGAAGATGAATATTTTCCAGTGCAAATGTTCTCTTTTTCTTGGCATAACAGCTTTTCATATAGAAATATAAGGTCTTGTAAAGGATCTACAGAATGAGTCTGCAGGCCGTGAAGATGCTATTTGCAGCTTGGTCTTTGACACTCAGCTAATTGTGTCATTCCTGTTCTGTGTGAACGAGTTTATAATTAAAGTCTCAGTCTCCATGCTTGTGTTCTTTTACACATACTGGACCACCTTAAGTATTTCCACACTGACAGTGGGTTTTTAATTACTCTTTATTGCTTATAATGACACTCAGTACTTCCAGATGAAGGACTCAGGTCTCCTGCCAATGTGGCCACACTGGTAAACGTTCCATGAAATTGGGTTACGTATTTCCACATACTGAACCTTAATATCAGAAATAAACAAAATGATCATGTAACTGAATGTTCATGTAATATTTAAACTCCAAGTTTAAATATTTTTAAACTGTTATGAAGGAAAACAAATGGGTTAAACAGTAGTCATACACAATGATAACATTTATTGTTATTCATGTTGCCATCAGCAGATAAGTGCTTTAAATAATTTTTGGCTTTGAAAAGATGCTTTTATGTGACTAATATTTCAAACTGATATTCCATAATGTACTTATTTTTTCAAACAGTTTGGCTACCACACAAATTGTTTGAATCTGCAGTGATGCAAAAATAATGTTATTCTTCTTTTTAATGTTAATTCACGTAATGCTATTTTTATTTTTATTATAGATGATTTATATCTATAAAAAATTGGATATCGACAATGACCTATAATCAGGCCATCCCTATTATAGAATTTGCTCTGTGTTGGTTTTGTTGCTTTGTGTGAGAGTGTATTTGTCCTGCGTTTGTAGGCTTTTGGGGCAGGTTGTGATGAACCTATTTCAGATTGAGGGTTCACTCTCCCTGACAGTGCCAATTTCAGGATTTTACATTTAGATGGAACTTTAAGGGGCCACATCTCTTTTTCAGAGACCAAATACATGCTCTCCAATTCAAAAAGTCATAATTATTCATAATTATCATACAATATCAGCAAAGACATTAATCACTAAATACACAAAATACACTAAATTTCACAAAAATAGTGGCACCCAGAAGGAAGTGTTTGATTGCAGTGCTGTTGGGAAGGAAGATAAAGGTTACCAGGAACGATAAATGATGATAAATATAGACTGATATGGGTAATATTTTATTGAGCTGCACATACAGAAGTAGTGTCTCTCAGTATGGCATCGAGCCACCATATTGGCTTGGAGTTGTAGAGGCTCCTAATGGTATCCTACAATGATCCACACCATGCAGCTTAAATATTCCAGTTCCTGTAGATTTTGGAGTAGGGGTGGAGGTGGAGTGACACAAGGGCAGTGACACCAAGACAAAAGCACAACTTGTCACTGAAGTTGACCCACACATCACCATCTGGCATGACACCATTGCAGTCTTTGGCTACGTTGACGTGGTGTTAAGGGCAGCCGTCATGGCGGTCTGCATGCATGTAGTCCTGCGTCTTGCAGTCGTGTGCCAGTGGTGACAAGATGGCTCATGGAGGGCATCACTGCTCACTAAAGGTATGCAATCGTGGCTGTTGGGTCACTCTGCACATGTCCTACAATCAATTGGTTCTGGTCTCCATGGTTAGTGTAGGTCTCCTACATCCTTCATGTCGCTGGTGCGTACCTTCTTCTTATTCACTGCCACCATAACGTGCTTTGGTAGTATCTGCACAGCCAGTATGCCACACAAAACATTGATAAGACCATCCTGCATCCTAGAGCCCTACAATGCAGCCTTTCAATGAGTATTCCCACCTGGATGTGGATTCTTTCTTCTCCTTCATTTTCCTTAAATAAAACGATAAATCAACCTCATCACTCACCAAAGTGACATCAATGTATCCAAACCTCTTATCATGGCAGCCTCACATTATTTGTAGTTTCCGTCCAGTATTGGTTTGGCCAATCAATGCTAAATTAAGCGTAAGTGTGCTGGTGATTACTGTTACATTTTACAGTATTTCTTTGCATTTATTTTAATGTGATTTCTAAATAAATACTTGGCTACTTTAATTCCGATATAAATGGTTTCAAACAATTTGCTTCGTTGCCTAAGTGCCTTTTGCACAATACTGTTTGTCTTACATTCAGTTGAAGCGAGCGTAAAATATCTTATTTATAGTATAATAAATATATAACTATCAAATAATCTATCAGTGTCGTGCTTGGAGGTGGTGAGTGATGGAGGAGGAATCTGATTTTTTTAATACTGTTGAACTAACTTTAATCTACACTTGGCCATGTAGATTAAAGCTAGGCCTTCAATACGGCTAATGAATATCGAAACTCAAAAAAGTAATTTCTTTCCTTTTTTTAGCACTATGCTAAAGCTAAACCACTTCAGCATTTTTATGGCCACCCTGGATCACACAGATATTTGAAGCTTGTAAAACACATGCTTGCAGCATTTATTCATTCCCTGAAACGCATTAGTCAGTCCACGTGAATCTGTGTGCAGTGACATGTCTAGAACTTCCAGAAGCGACTTTTTCTCTCACAAACTTGGTTGGAATTCAAAATGTGCAGGACAAGGCTTTAAACTCTAGCTACAGCTACAGTTTGTAACAGTACACCAAGTCCAACAGTCTACTTTTGGACACGAATATACCTCTGGGCCCACTAAAAGCCTAGAGCAAGTTTCACTTCAGTAATAGCCTCTTCAAACCTATGCTACTCTTACAACAATGAGGAGCAACCGGAAAGACTGTGAAACTACCCTAAATCTTGCTGCCAAGTGATACAATATTACTTCACAAGAATTAGGAAGCAGGAAACTATAACTTAGCAAGATTCTCTGGTACATTGATTTGTAATGAACTGGCCACTAAGTCATTTTACTTCTTCTTGCTCATACTGGATTTAAATCTACCCTGCTCAAACTTTATAACCTCTATGTACTATGGACATCTCTGCTATCCCCTTTTCTTTCAAAGCAAATGTTTGAGTGTTGTAGGCCATTTTTATTTGAATCCCACACAAATTCCAAAACCTACCTCATCCCATTTTTGCAACTGCTTTGCAATGAATTATTTTCCTCACATCGGGTTGCTGCAATTTTCTGCTATCTGGCAACCCTACCAAGCTCATCAGTAAACACCAACTGTGCTGCCTCTATCCTCACCCACACCCGAACCGGTGATCACATCAGCCCTTTCTCTACAATCTCTACCAGCTCCTGGTCAAATACAGAACTGAGATCAGAATTCTCTTCCTCATTTGTAAAGCTTCACGACTGGACCCCCTGTCCACATCTTCAGTACTGCAAACTGGTTCAGATGTACTGCTGTAGCATATTACGCAAATTGCACAGATGATATTGAAACAGCTGGGATATGACCAACTGTGAGATGCCTGTGAGGAGCAGGGTTTATGAAGGCAAAGTGAAACATGAAGTCATCAACAACTTCACTGACGGAGAGACTGCAGTGTTACATCAACTTCTTTCTCACTAAAATATTCCACCTCGGCAGGATTCTTCTCACGCTCAAAAAATAAAATTGGGGAAACAATAAAGCACAAGGCAAGGACTTATTGCAGCTGCATCAGGCACCTTTTGTATATTCTGCCTTCTCACATATATATACGGTACTTCTGGCCCTGAGAGCTAAAACAACATTAGTCTGTTGGCAAATATTCTTTCAGCACATACTCAAGGCCTGGGCTTCCATCTAGCTGCCTGACTCTCCTGCTGATTTACACCTGGTTTTAAGAAGCATCTGCAACACTAGTTGCCTTAACTGTAGCGAATCAAACAGAATATGTAATCAGCTTCATGTAATCGGCACTTCTAATCTCCATCCGCCTTTGGTGCGCTTCCCCCATGTTTCTTTCCAACCCTTCTTCAAATGAGAGAGAAAAGCACATCTTATGTTTTAATATGCTCGTGGCCAGTCTGTACATTAAGCCATATGGATTTATTATTGCAGTAGTTATGTTGAGGACCAACATTTATCAGCAGGCAGTAGGAGGTACCTCGGACAAGCATCATATAACATCAGCAACCATTGCAACCAATAGCTTCGACTTATAGCTGAAATGTTTTACACCCTCCTTAGTCTTGCGACTGAACACTTTTTTGTAGTTTGTTCTCTGTTAAAAAATACATTGCATGTTTTTTGGGGTTTTTTCACTGTGGGTCAGAGTTGCATGAAAAAGTTTCTAAATTCTTGGAGTAGCTTGGTATTCTGCATGAAGGTCTCATAAAATATGAAATAATTTTCATTAAAAATGTATATAATAATAAACAGAACACTTTTAAAAAAGCAGCATATATATTCAATTACTTTTAAATGCATGAAACTAACAATCAATTGAGGTCAATAATAATTGAGATCATTAAAAAAAAAAGAACATACAATATATATTACACAGATTAGCATAGTATACTGTACATTTTACAGATTTTAGGTATACCTTAGATGCTAGTCCAGTGTCATAGACAGATATAACTTTTCTGAAACACAGGAAATGCTTTTGTTTGGGTCTGTTATCCTAAAGATAAAAACATTGCTAGCCTCATTCCAATACACTTAAAATAAACAACATTTCTCTCAAATTCATAAATCATCACCTACTGTCACTAATAAATACACATTAAATCCTACTTTTAACAAAACAGATAAAAACCTTGAATGATGGTGTTTGTAATACGCACTAATCTAATACACTAATTAAAGTATCATGTCCAGATTCCCAGACATTAACCTCTATCTCACATTTTTTTCATGTAGAAATAAATATCTATTATTTCCATTTTTACCCTCATTAGTAGGACCTGCTAGAAGAATATACATTCCAAACATTTCTTAAATAAATACTGGATCATTCAGAAACAGTGTTTGGTTGTGATCTTGGTTTGATCTTGGGTCTCTTCAGCTGCAATATTTGTTTTTGTTTATGACGTAATAAAAATGAAAAAACGTTTGATTTAACCATAAGCCGAATTTTTTTTGAAAGTGACATATCTGCTTCTTTAGAGCAACAACCCTTGGACAAAAGTGTCCAGAATACCGGAGGTGTGGAATAAGAAGATTATTAGCAGATCTACAGCACAACAAATTTAACAATTTAGAGACCAGTAGGTCATGCCACATCTGACCACTAGAACACTAGAGTGCTAACACACAAAATAAACATAGTTACTTGAATTTGGTAAATGCATGAAAAGTATCCATGTGGAAAACTGAGCACTCTACAGCAGAGCTACCAGCTGGCAAAGGCTACTAATATACTTATAAAGTGAAGGACTTGCTACACACTACACATTAAACTCGCTACAAATTGAATTAAACATGTGTATAGCATGTGACCTATTTCCACTGGCACAAAATACCCTATATGATTGGGCAAAGAAACTGTGTATGCTGAAACTGACACAAACTAAATAAAATGGTATTGAAATAGCAAAGCAAATATAGCTGCCTATTGACTAAGTACTCTGGCTAGCTTTGCTTGTGGCAAGCCATAGCTGTGGTGTAGCATCTCTTGAACAGCCGGTCCAAGAAACTTGGCAAACTCTTCAGTCAGCGGGGAAACAAACAAAATAAACGATGTGGCAGCCATATTGCGCCAGTTTACTTACTCCAGAACAAACACCAACTGATAAAAAAACTAACCAAGTAGTCTCAACATAGCAATTACTCACTTACACTAGCTCAAAAGAAATTCCTCAGGCCAAGGTGAATTCCTTCTCCACCCAAACATTGCTCTTCTATTCCCACACAAAAGCGCCCTTGATTGGACCCTCTGTTCCCCTCTCCTATCAAATCCCCCTGCACTTTGCCAGCTCTCCTCCTCACCATCCTGTTAGTGCTTCTCCCATACAGGAATAAAATCTTTTCTCAACATCCTCCTCCCCGCTTCAGATCTTCAGACTCTAATACAGCCTCAAAAAGATTATTTCAACGTCTGCTTTTTGCCATCTGTTTTCTTCCCCCCTACACAGACCTGTGCCAGTTTTCTAGTCGGTTTCAGTTGTTCTTCCCTGCAGTGTTTGATGTAAGGACTCCCTCACTGTCAATTTAGACAAAAAGCACTTTTATATGCCATTATTATTTCCACTGCAGAACATACTTAAAGACAAAACCAGAGTGCAGCAGCTCTAAAGGTATCAGTATGCATTCCACTTGCTCACCATCCCTCCAATGTTTTTTAATCTTTTAGCACCCTTACTCAGCCTGAGCAAAACTACATCGCTTCTTTTTAACTTGAATCTGCCAAAAGAAACAGCATGTGCACATAGTCCCCTCCCAGCCTCCTTCAAAGCAAACATCAACATTAATAATTGCTTATCTTTCCCTGTATAAACACTCGCCATGTACACAGCCCAGCCGCTAGTATGCAAATCAACAAGTACCATCTGCAAAGAGGGCATAAATGTGTTTCTAATCGTCATCCATGACCCAAGCCACCCTTCAGATCCATTTGCGCGAGGCCAGGTTCGGCATATATCATCAGGGGAATCATTTGCAGCCTTGCCAGTGGAGGCTCGGTGATAGATGGCACCAATGAGGGGGCAACTCTCATCTCTCCGCCATTTTGTTTGCGTTCAATTTCACTGAGAGCCCTGTGTGGGTGACACTTCTGTGGGGCAGCTTCTTGTTTGAATGCCTTTCGTGCAAAGGTGTCAGAGTAGCAGATGCTAAACCGAACATGTGGGAATGCAATCTGATAAAAAGAGGGGGCGGGAGGTGGTGGGGTGTTGTTGAAATCTTCATAACAGCCATGTAGCGACCCTCATTTTCTGGAGATTAGGAGCATGTGCGGGTGGGGGCGGAGGCCGATAAATAGTGCAAGACCCAGAAGCTTTGAAAAACAGGAAATTAGCATAGCCGTCTCATTTTGACAAGATGCTACAACATCACTACCCACCACACAATGAAATACTCAGTGACACAGCACCAGTTAGTCCAGTCATTAATGAAGCATGTTGTAATCTAAAGGGCTTATATGGATCATCCTACTAAATTACTAAATTGGGTCAAAGCCAGATTTGAACAAAAATATGTCAGATTTTTTTTGCCTTTGACTGAAATCTGTTCACTTTGAATGACCCTATACCTATTTATGTTTATGTTATCAAAACAAATAATTGAACATTCCATTTAGTCACTAACTGAAACTATCTTATCGTAGTGGCTGTTTCATTAGTGACAAACACAGCAGTGTCACTGCAGTGTTGAGAATGATACACTACCCAAATACACCCTGCTCTGTGGTGGTCCTGTGGGGGTACTGACTATTGAAGAACAGCAGGAAAGGGGATTAACAAAGTATGCACAGAACCAGATGGACTACAGTCAGCGATTATAGAACTACAAAGTGCTCCTATACGGAATGTGGAGCAGTAATACAACAGGCAATGATTTTGTGTCATTTAATGCTTTTCTTTAATTGTTTTTGTATCACTGATCAAGGAACCCCAATGTTATCTGTAGGTTTGACGCAGGCTAATCAATGCAGTGTTAAAAAAACATAACATACAGAAATCTGAAACCAAACCTGCTCTTCTAACAAGCTCAAATGGTATCACCTACTTGAAAATAATACATTTATGTGTCTTTGTAACTGCATTCATGTTTGTGTGCATTTATTCTGTATTATATGGTGTTTTGTGCATGCAAAAACACAGCTCATTTCCAGATAAAAGGTTTTAAGTATAATACTTTATATTTGTACCTTTATACTGTATTTACACATAAGGTGACAGGACAAAAACATTAGTCTCCTTGTATGTTTATTGTGATAGCAACTTTAGGCATCCAGCAAATGTTTCCAGCAAAAAATTGTGACATTGCACAAGGATGCAGGATGTGTGGCAGGGTTTAAAAGGACTGACAAGTACAATGCAGTGAATCTCTTGTTCAATGTGTGGAAAATGGGTCGCAAAGCAGATATTAATGATTGGCTAACAGGAGTGTTGCGTTTGGGTCTGCCAAAGACCGTAGAGTAAAGGAAGTGGATGAATTTGTCGTTTTATGGAGGTGTGGTTTACACTGGGTCTAGCTGGTTGTATGGGTCTACCATAAGGGGCTAAAATCCAAGTCTACAGGAAAATCTCTTCAGAACTGTGCCAGGACAGGCATCCACCAACTCTGGCTCAACAACATGATTCTTCATGCACGAGTGGCTGAATATTTATGTCACCTACATCCAGAAACGTCCAGTACATGCTAAATACATGCGCAACCCAGCAGTTATTGGTGCTTGTGAGGTTAGGTATGTTTCAGTCACAGTTGACTAATTTTTTGAGTGGTGAGCTTAAAAAATATGCATGGCTCTTACTAACAGCTTCTATATAAATACTGGATATGGAAACAATTACAAACATAGCAATAGTATCATTTGAGTGAGTGCTTTATTAGGTGCACCTCACTCTTTTCATGAGCTGTTAGTGATGTCCCAAAGAAAATGCTTTCTAATTGGACAGATTTGCCTAAGGGCTGATTGCATGCACAAAGAGGAGAATACAAATGCATGCTGCAGCAGCTAACTCTTGTGTTGTCACGTATGTCATAGATATTTAATTGCATTAAATGTCATGCTCCAATGACATACATATACATTTATTAATGTCTATACGATTTCCAGACAACACCTGCCCTGTTGTCATAACAGGTTTTTCATGCAGGAGGCCGCTGGAAACGTTGGCTTACAACCCATTTGCCACACATGGAATGAGCCATTCACTGCACTGTACCAAGTCTTCTCAATCTATGAGCCCCGTCACTCATCCCACAGGTATTTATACATCCTTGTTTACCGCCTTCTACAGAAGCCTGAAGTTAATACCACCTTAAACAGGCAAGGTGACTAATTGTTTGTTTGGGGATATATACAGGTATATTTATATTCACACACCAATTGGCCACTTTAGAATCCCCCACTTACCGTCATCATCTTCAACTAACTCTTGTCTTGTTATATATGGCGCAGACATTTAATTTAATAAATTTTATGCTTTAATTTCATCCATATACATGCATGTATGTGTATATAATATCAAGAAAGAGGTCGGTGGATTTTATGGGCCAATACAGGACAGTGAACTTAACAGCGGGGTCCTACTGGGTAGAGTCATAGAAAGTCACTTTTGGAAAAGCGTTACCATACCAAACAGGTTTAGTAATGCCTGAGCCGAGCACAGTGAAATATAACTTGTATTAGCCTATGCTGTACTTCAGGAGGAGAATCAAATGCATGGCTGACACATTTGTGATGTATGAAGAAACCTTTACGACACCCTAATAATATTTTACAGTGAAATGCTCAGCTGTCTGGCAGAGAGGCAGCCCAGACTAGATAAATTACCGGCAATTTCAGAGATGACATTTTTAGATAAAGGTTCTTGTGTGCTGTTGTTAGTGTCACAAAACCATCCATCAAATAGCATAATTCCGCCATCAGCAGCCACAAACCATTTACAATTGAGCGGACATATCGGAGGAAATTGTTGATTCTCCGTTTGACATTTTTGCTCCGTGTTTGCTCCATCTTCAGCAAAGCACTCTTGGTAAATTTGATCTCATAGTCTTTATTTTTTTTTCCCAAAGGAAAAGTGGTTAAAACAGGATGGCATGCCTGGTGATGCGTTCTCTTGGCTGACAGGAAATGGCATAAATGTATCCGATCTCAACGTCTACACGTGGAGGACAGATTTCTCCAGGTTCCTCTGCTGTGAGCGCAGTACATAAGTATCTGGAGACTTTAGAGGAAATGCCCCTGCCTGCTGGGTGTCCTGCTGACTGCTGCCAATACGAAGCGTGTGACAATTACCAGGTTCTAAGAAACAGCTCCAGCGAGACAGCGGGCTGACGACCGAAAGCGTGACATTTCTAACTCATGTCTCCCTCTTGTGAACAACATTAGGGATCGATGGATCAAAATAGTTCAGATTTGAACAACACAGCTGAAATGTCAGTAACAATTAGCCGATGGACTTGTTGGCAGGGGAAGAAGTGACCTGCTGTTCAATGGCCTTTGCTGGAAAGCTGGCCTCTGCGATATTAATTCTGTCACTACAGAAGAGTGGGGTTGTGAGGGAAGCCAAAAGCTACGACACTGACTGGCCATGTGTGTGTGTATCAGTATTTTTGGTGCTATGGGAAGTTAATGTTGTGTCTTTAAAAACATTCATCATTTTCTTTATTTACAGTATTAATATGTTAAAGTACCTATCTCTAGTAAGCCATTTCATTTTGGATTTATTATTCAGCTATTTGTCCTGGAACATTGATTATTTTTGTTTAGCATTTGGTAATTTATTATTTATTATTCACTACTGTAAAGCACTGTAAAATCAGAATTAATTTCCAGTCAAAATGGGCATTTTGTACACGTTTTTACTTTTGTACTTTATATTTCTGAGGCACTTGCATATGGAAGAAAAATCCAAAGAAAATAACTGATGAAATAAAAGCCTCTAAAATTGGAGTACAAAAGGTTACTAAAGTATATGGAGAAAACGGCACTCCTAACAACAAGACCACCAGAACCATC
Source organism: Prochilodus magdalenae (assembly GCA_024036415.1). Lineage (NCBI taxonomy): Eukaryota > Metazoa > Chordata > Actinopteri > Characiformes > Prochilodontidae > Prochilodus > Prochilodus magdalenae. The sequence goes on from JAMWET010000573.1 coordinate 195,356, forward strand.
ATATAGAAAGCTATTTCTCCATCCTCCAACTGTAAAAGCCATTACTACAATATGAAAAGTGCAAACAGTAATCAAGTAATCTGCTCCACAGTAGTCCAGAACTCATCATCAATAAATGTGTTAAAGATTATTTGGATGATAAAAAGCAAAAAATTAAACCAACTTCTAAGACTGAATATGGAGGTGGGGAAAATATATTTTTTTCAAAATTACATACATATATAATCCATAGTTTGTGCTTAAATAGGACATACCATGTGAGCTCTGATGTCTTTAAGCCCCGCCATCAGAGGAGCCCAGTCTTTTCTGTTTGGTCAGCCACCAGAGTGACATTCTGGTACAAGACTTGTCTGGTACAAGTCTGATCCTGTAAGTCAGGTAGAGCAAGTAGGTGAACCTGGTCCACATAGCTAAACCAGAGCAGAACATTTTGGAGTTGTAGGTTTTTACTTTTTTTTAAGCTCTCTGTGTGTTGTGTAAGGATGTGCCAGTCTTGCTGGTAGGCGGCAATAAAGACTGTGCTGTCATCATGTAACAGAAATAAGGGCAGGAGTTCTAACAAGCAGGTTTAGGCAGCTGTGGAAAAGTGGTTTGTGTGGGAGAGAGTTTCTCGCTCTGGCATGTACCTTGGGTTTATAACTTGTTTGCAGACATGCACCAAAAGTTACGTAACAAGCGAGAAGTGAAAAAACCACAATAGCATAATAGCGCCCCTTACTAGGGCTTTTTAAGGGAAAAAACAAAGTTAGTTAATGAAATAAATAAAATGTAACCAAATTTCTCTGAATTTTACATAGAATTGTACATTATGTATTTTTACATCAAGTATATGAAGTCTACGACTGGCATGACTGTGATCTTAGAAAACAGAACAGGAAAAGACTTGAAAAATGGTATTTTGTAAAGTTCTTGACCTTTAATCTATTCAGTATATCCAATATTATCTCATTTTAAGACTTAAGACTACGACTATAGAGCTAGTTTCTAGACATTTCTTCACCTGCTTCAAGTGATTTTAGTAAGCCAAATTATCTCAATTTATTGCTACATAATAACTCTTGTTTTTTCAAAAGGCTACATTTTCACCCTCCATAGGAAGATAACTCGACTAAGTTCACCAACTGCCATCAGGTGATCACCAGCATTGGCTAATTTTGTCAAGGTCCTTATTTAAGCTGCTTTATCCTGCCCACTCGTGTCGCTTCCTCTGCAGCCACTTTCCAACCCTCCTCCACCCCACCTCCTCCTTCATGCTGTGTCTGACTTAATCAATGTCTTGTTGTCATTGATGCCTACAATGTCCCCCAAGTGAGGTGCCTTCTGCTGCTCTCCCTGCCTTAGGCTGTCCGTGTATGCACGTGGAGGTCCCAGAATGGAGCCATTTCACCAAATATGACTGCAAACATGAACAGAATATTTTCTTTGACGTACTGTTCCTGACTGAAACATTAAAGCAGATGTCTGTACTAGAATGTATAATGTTGCTCTTCCACTTTCAATGGCTAGACCAAAGAGTGGGATGAGACATTTCTTATTTCACCTCTGAGAGTAGGAGTGATGCATGCAAGTGTGGTCTGTTATCTCATTACGGTTGAACGATAGCATGACAACCGAATTTGGAGTAACAAATGGGTGCGCTGCAGTGACTGAAGCCTGGAGGTAGGCTTCTTGGCCCTGGACAAAAAGGTAACACAATGAGCATCCATCTTCATAACTCTGTTCCTTTGAGTCAGAGAGATGGGATTAGGGGGAGAAGCGAAAAGCAGCTCAGCTGTGTTCATTTAAAAACACTCAAATATCATTAAGCTTTGCACTCTTCAGGACATTCGACAGGATGGAAATGTATGCTGGAGACTGAAAATAAAGACCAAATGGTTCCTTTGACATGGCTGCTTGAAGACTATGATCACCAAAAACAAGATGCGGTGGTCACCTGAAAGCACACACCAAGTAGCATCTATTATTGTGTCGTATTGCTTTTGGCTGCTGTGACAGACTGGTAAATCAGAAGTGGTGAAAAGCAAAGAGAAATTCAGTTATGAATCTTGGAGACCAGCTAGATCTAATAGCCCTATCCTGCCACTGTATCCTGTCATTGCAGAGAAAAACAACATGACATAATGGTTCCACCTTCAGGCTAGGGTTAGTAGAACCATTCCTTGATGCACCACTGCAAAGCTTTTATGAGAAGTTTTCTACTTTTCATGTAGTTTTCAGGCCAGAAAAATGTTGGGGCTTGTAAAAAAGTTATATCTGAGACACAGAGAGAGGAATGCACTTCTACACTGCCCAAAGCCATAGAAGAAACACTTTTGAGTCCTCAAAGCACCTTTCAATTGATGATTCTTCAAAGAGATTTTCTGTATAAGAGCGATGTGTAAGAAGACGCAACCATTCAAATTCACACTCCAAACAAACAGGTGGCAAGATATTACCAGAAAGCCGTTGCGTCCTCACCTATTATATGGGAAAAGGAACTGCTCAGTCCTTCCTCCTCAGTGTTAGCATTAGCAGCCATTTATCTACCAGTCTGAAAGACATCAAGAGGTCGACATCAAACTTACCAAGAGCATCTCCAGTGGCAGAAAGCACCAGCAATATTAAGGTTTGTTTTGCATTTTGTTTTGTTTTTTCTCCGAGCAGGCAGCAGCCGTGGTAATGGCCACTTGTCAAGAGCTTCAACAATTGTTGTGTCTACTGTTCTTTCCATGGCTCCTGTCTTTAAATGATTCACTGAATCAGACCTTCAATGTGATTGAGAAAAGATTTTTATTTACTTAAATGCACTTAAATGCTTTACTTAATAAATGCATCTAAGTCAGTTAATGTGAGTCAGTTGTGTTGTTTAAATGAATTTCTGTGAATTGTTCAATTTACTTTATAGGTGTTTGTATGGTCAGTGTAATCTTTTTGAGTAAAACTCAGCATCATTAACACTGGCTCTTGGCATCATCCATTTGCCTATTGTTGTACTTTTTTACTCACCCTTTTACTGTTGTCTTCCCCCCTGGCCTGTCTTCCACTGAGCATGCTTCTTTGTTATATCCCACGGTTAACTGCCTAACCATGTTGCCAAGTGCAGGTTACCATGCCCCCTATTACTTAGTGTAATAATATGATAGCTCAGTAGCACAGTAGTAACTTTGTGCTACATTATGTAGATGTAAATTAAACCCAGCATTTTACTTTAATTAGTAGAACATAAGCACATTTAGTTGAATGTGAGTAATACATAAAAAGATAAGTCTAGTTATTTAAAACATATGTGTGATTTATTTGAATTCACTGTGTACATATTACACAAATGAGGACATTAAAATCTCCAGTGGCATAAAAACACTTGGCATAATTTTTTAATTAAATTATTATTTTTGGATAATCCATGAAAATAACTAGTCCAGTTAATTACAACTCATATTACTTTAGTGTGACTTCATTTAGTATGTTTTTAATCAATCTTGACAACTACTTAAAACAATGGTGTTTAAGACCAGTAGACCTAACATTTTTAAATGAATTTAGCATTTCATTTTTTAGAGTGTATTTTTTCATCTTCTCATCAGGTCTGCCTTTGTTTTATGGCAGACCTGACACTATAAAGTGGTACTACAAGACAGGACACGTCAGCTGGTTAGCATGTAAACCTTATTATATACCTCTGCCACATGATACATAGACACTTTTCTTAGATTTATTTACATTCTGTTGATAGGTTTAGTTCATTTTTGCAATGTTTAAACTATTAAACTAAAACCCTTACAAATGACATCTTTACAAATTCAAAATAATAATAAAAAAATATAAATATCATACAGTTTAATGTAATGTTTGACAACTTTACAGTAAAAATAACACAAATAATCTGTGAGTGGCCTCCCTGATGTAAATATGAATCACCTGTTTTAAGAACATAAAAAAATTCCTCCCATCTGGGAAAAGTAACAAAAGGCTGCAAATAACCTGACTGAAGTTTCTACATTAAAATGTGACATAAGTGAAAAGATGTCTGAATTGTTCTGAGTGCCCAACTGCTCAACTGCAAGTTTGGAGGAAAACGTCCATCTTTTCCTTTAGACCACTGCAGAGTAAGCACAGTTCAGCACAAGGTCTTAGTAAGTGCTTGGAGACAAGAGGCATTAAATTTCATATAAACAACAGTCATTCTCTGGAAGTGGAGTGCATTTCAGGTTATCCTGGCCGAAGGCGGTGGCGAGAACCACAGAAAGCATATTCTTTCAATCAAATTCACAAAGAATGGATTCATTGCTTTTAGGCTATACAAATTTTCCTTATCATAAACTTCAGACAATCAGCCAGTAGGTTTGACGTTTGATTTTAGGTGCCATAGACATTCATCACATGTTAGCTACGAGGACTAGGTCAGAATCTTTGAATATATGAATCGTAGATGAGTGATAGAAGATAAAACAAAACGAAACAGTACATTTATATTATGAACATTATAAACTATGTTGTCATATTTAAGAACAATGAGATGTTTGAACTGTATTGTCCACTGAAGGGTAGTGTTGAACCTGCATCTCATGTTTACACTTTGTTTAGTCTTGTACGTCCCAAAGAATCCTTATAAATAGAATACACATCTAAAGACAACCTGCTGACTTTGGTGCCAGATTGTAGTGAAATAGTACACCCCGCTTAAGCCCACCTCCAACTTCCTTTAAATTCATGCTCCATTAATTTCTGGATATCATTAATAACAAGCCAAACAAGATAGCTAGCAAATTGGCATCCTTAGCTAGCATACCCATTTTCATACCATATTTTTACTACCGGACAATCTTATTTAGTGTACCATTATCAACTGCTCAGTTCTTCAAAAAATAGTTAGTTCCCGCCGTAATAAGACCTGTTCCAAACAGAGCATAGGAGTGAAATGGAGTTGCAGACATTGTCTGCAGTTATCAACTTTGTTGTAATTGGTGAGGTATATAGGTCAGTGCAGACCCTGTGTAGGAATGACCATCATGTGCAAGCTGTAGCAGTCACTGCCACATCACTCATTGCACACAGAGTAAAATGAGCCTTAGATTTTCGTTTCTTGGCCCTTTCCTGCATGTGGTATGTAGTGTATTATCTGCCATCTTCTGTCGACAGTGTGCTGTTTCTAGTCCCGAGTGCAGTAGCCTATAGATGGCTGTAGTAGTCTTTTTCTTCTTGACAGATAAGGCCTTGTAACAAGAATGTCCACAGTTAGTGGAAAAAAGTACAGTGTACCTCGCGGGCTGGAGCAATGCTGGAGCACTTTCCAAAGATGAGGGAACACTAACACTATGATTTTCTGAAAAAGTCGCTCTATACCCTGACCAAAATCACACATTGCCCTCTCTGCTCCCTCTCCACAGCACTCACATGCTATTTTTCCCTTCCACTGTGCCAATATCGAACATATCTGTCATCTACAACAGATTTACTGCAAATGTTTTATAAAGTTCTATAATAGTACGAGTCTCAGCATCACTGTCTCTGAAGCCACTGGCTGGACATGTGATTGGCTGGACATGTCCATGTGGAGAAGTCTGTCCCTTTCAGACCCCTATTCTTATTCTATTCTTATTGTATCCTAAATACACATCATAGCATCACCACACATGTACGTGTGTGTTCATGTGGTGGCCTTTAAAACCAATACTTGATGCCAATGCTGAATGCTGTAAAGACATTCTGTTCTGGTTATCCTTGCCAACATGTATTATACCAGCACATTAGTTAATGTTTATGTATACTTGCTGTTAGTCAGAGTCCGGTGGGCTTCCCATAGCATCATTTCTCTTGTGGCTAACCACCATGCCTGCTGTCTTGTGCTGTAAGTGTCTGCTGCCAGTAAAAGAGCAACTGATGCATTCACAGCGTCTCCCATTCTTCTTCACCAATGCCAAGAAAACTGCAGTAAAATGAAGCAAAGAGGAGAAAGTAGACATTGTAGATTAGAACACCCTGTCAGACTTTGAAAGCATAAAACCATTATATTAAAAACAAAGGTGCAATGAAGGGTCTTTGGAGGTAAGTCATAGCGTGTGTCCCAATTGTGCACTTAATGTTAGTATGTAGTATATACAACAGTTATAAATGCCAAAGTTGAGTTTACTCAAAAATTCACATTCCACACTTGAACCAGTCGTGTTAAAATGATGGAGACTATTATTCCACAATGGGAAACGGAAAGGGAGGGGCTTCTCACATCTGGAAAACTGAAAAAGCCTGCCAAACTCACACTATTAAGATTAGTACTATGTAGTATAAGTGTGTAGTACGCACCTGAGAAGCAGCTAACAAGTAACCACTGCTGGTCCCCTAAAGCTTTTGTTTGAGCGTTTTTTAATTGAATTCCCATGAAGTGGTTATTCTATGGTATCGAAACCCTTTATGACACCTTCATTTTTAAGAGTGTCCTCTGAAATTAGACGACACCTTTCAGCGTGACAGCTGTCGGAGCTGGGTTTATTTCAGCTGCCATCTTCCTTGGGTATACACTCAGCGCTAACCTCTGGAACCAATAACCTTTGTGTGGATGCCCTTGGGAGTTCCACTGATAGTGTTTTGAGATATCATGGCCAAGGCTTTCTAGCCCTGCCAGGATGAAAAGGTTAATGAACCCCCATTAATTGTATCTGTGTCATCTTGGTGGGGACTGTTAACCCAATTGATCTTGCCTCTGATCACATTTCACTAATAGCAGACTCACAGCCAGAGTGAGGCTTGCTGATTAGAGAGACAGACTCTGTGGGGCCCAACTAATTGGCAAAATCATGTGTTACTCTGTCTGTCTCTCTTTCTCTTTCTCTCTCTCTCTCTTTCTTTCTCTCTCTCTCTCTCTCTCTCTCTCTCTCTCTCTCTCTCTCTCTCTCTCTCTCTCTCTGTCTCTCTCTCTCTCTCTCTCCCCCTCTCTCTCTCTCTCTCTCTCCCCCTCTCTCTCTCTCTCTCTCTCTCATCTTTAAAAGCCAAGGTCAATATTTAGGTTTTGCATGGCATGCCATTTTTGTCAATAAGAAAAACTGGAAACAAATGAGAGACAGTGAACACATTTTGGAGTATATACCAGATAATGAAGGAAAGAACCCAAGTGTTTGAAACATACAGCACTGAAATGAACAACTGGCAAATGAGTGCCAGACTGCCTTGGTACTTCAGCAAAACGTGGCTGTTCTGTTTCATGGTGTCATCATGTATATAAATATAATCTGCACATTCGGGGTATTTTTAGGAGATATCAAAACCAGTGAGAAACAAGCAGCATCGGAACTGCTGACTAAAACAAACTCTGACTCTTGTGCAATCCAACTTGTACAACAAAACACTTCACAGATGACAAAAGTTCAGAATCAGGCTGTCCAGTAAGCAGAAGCGGTGGCCTCGTAGGATTAAGGCAAATATAAAAACAGTTGGAGTATAATAAGAAGTGTCTGCTTATCACCTCAAGCCTCCAGGACCCACACTAAGACCTTTCGGACACTGAAGTCTAGTAAGCTCTGAATCACAGGGATTTGGCCCGTGCAGACTTAAGCCTTGTCTGATACGGTCTCTCCATGTGGGAGAAAGCAGACCTGCCGACATTAAAGGTCCTCTAAACAAATACATTGGAAATAAAGCTCTGAGCAGCAGATTAGGTAATGAGGATTAAAGGGCTTTCAAGCCTGTTTGTCTTGATAATTGTGTTCAGAGGTCATTAAACGCATACAGTGCCTTCCCACTGTTCAATACCTCACCTCAGACGTCCTTTCCATACCCTTTCATAGACAGTGTGTGGAGAGAGGGAAGGAAACAGAGACAGGCAAAGGCAGTTGGGGGGGGGCATACCAATAAAGAGATACATACAGAGAAAGACTGATAGATTAATACAAAGAGAGAGAGGAAAAGAGAAGGACAGAAAGATATAAGCATACATACAGAGAGAGACATACTGATGAACAGATAGAGAGACAGAGAGAGTTAGAGGGAACGGTAGAGCGAGAGAAACATTCTGATGAACTGGTGCATACACTGGGATAGAGGGAAAGAGACAGACAAATAGACAAAGAGATATGCAGAGAGAGAGTAAGAGATACTGGTGAACAGAAACATAGAGTGGGGAGAGAGAGGGAGTTAGAGAGAGATAGAGAGAGAGTTGGAGAGAGGGGAGAGAGAGAAAGAAACATTCTGATGAACAATTGAACAGGTGCTTACACTAAGAGAGAAAAAGAGAGATAGAGAGAGAAAGAGAGACATACAGACAGACAGACAGAAAGTCAAGGGGCATGCAGAAAGAGAGATACTGATGAACAGAGACATAAAGAAAAAGAGAAAGGTAAAGATTTTAATGCACAGGTGCATAGACAGAAAAAGAGAAAGAGAGACAAATAAAGAAAGACAAACAGACAAAGAGACATAGAGAGAGAACAGATACATACATAAAGTTGGAGACGGATACACAGAGATCATTCAGATGAACAGGTTCATACAAAGAGAGAGTAAGAGATACATACAGAAAGAGATTCAGAAAAAGACAGCAGAGAAGAGAGAGAGAGAGAGGGAGAGAGAGAGAGAGAGAGAGAGAGAGAGAGAGATTATATCGATATATTTTATCAATGACATATCACACCTGTATCACTTACACTTACAGACATAAAGAAATAGCGAGGATAACGCGGAGAGAGAGAGAGAGAGAGAGAGAGAGAGAGAGAGAGAGAGAGAGAGAGAGAGAGAGAGAGAGAGGGAGAGAGAGAGAGAGAGTGAATGATAAGGGGAGAGAGGAGGTGATCGAGACGAAGATGAATAGACTTCATACTCCACTGTTATGCTATGCATTGTGTATGTTATGTTGTACTACATGTGCCTTCACTGTCCTCTGCTCATCAGTTTTGGGATCTTCAGCTTAGAGTTTTCGGACTCTGTACTGCCGGTGGGCGAGCTGCGGCTTCAGGCGGTCGCGTATGCTCCTTTAACACAATACACTGCGTGACGTCAGGCGTCGCGTTTAAATGTTGAGCACCAGGCAGGTCGCTGGTGAGAAGTTTGAGAATCTCAACATGAGCGGAGGAGCGGCGGACGAGGAGAGAGTGGAAAAGAAGAAGCGCGCGCCTCTCAGAGCGGGATATTTCCACAGTGGATTAGTGTGTTCGGTGGGAGCCATGCGGCCGAGCAGAGCGCGGGAGTATCCCAGGAGCGCGCGCGTCGCGCACAGTAAGGGTTCGACAACACGGCAAAAGTGAGGAGCGATGAGGAGAGCTGACGAGTTCCTCCCTTCCTCCACGACAGTCAGAGTAGGCAAAACACCGGAACGTGGCTCTGTGTCACAACTTGGCGAGTTTGTAAAGAGCGACGCTAGCTGAACCAGCCTGTATCAGCAAAAGACAACAACAAATCTTTTCAGGAAGCGACGTGAAATGTTGAGCTTTGAGTTTAACCGCGCTGCTAAAGGCTACACGAGCTGGACTCATGTGTTAACCAGAGTCGTTCCTGTCAGGAAATGGCGTTACAGCCTTGAAGCTCCGAGTTTTCGCTGTTCGGCTTGCTATCAGTGAGGTAGGAGTTTGGGCTTGATGGGGGAAATCGCCACGGTCCCAGAAAAACTCGGAGCGAAAAACATGCCGTCTTTGACCCCATGGAGACATGGCATATAGGGTCCTCTCCAGCCGCATCGTGCCGCCCTCCAACAAGTTGAGCAGAAGATTCATTTTCGTGTTCACGCTCTCACTCTCCTTCACCTATCTATGCTACAGCGTGCTCTTCTGCTCGGGCACCGTCATGCCGAGGCTGCACGGCTTTGAGGAGCACGGCTGCGTGCGCGTGGAGAGCGCCGGGGCCAAAAAGCTGCTGCAGAAAGCGCCGTTCTGCGCCGCGGAGAGCGCTCAACCCGGCCCGGGCGCGGCGATCACTCGCGGCGAGGCGGCGGGCGCCGCGCGCAACCAGAGCAGCAGGCGCGCGGCAGGGCAGAGCGCGCGCACCGATGCCGCGCGCTCCAAAGCGGGCAACGCCACGAGCGCGCAGCGCTACGGCAACAAGAAGTTACCGAACGCGCTCATCGTGGGCGTGAAAAAGGGAGGCACGAGGGCCGTTCTGGAGTTCATCCGCATCCACCCGGACGTGCGCGCGGTGGGCACCGAGCCGCACTTCTTCGACAGAAACTACGACAAAGGCTTAGACTGGTACAGGTAAGCGCGCCCCTCAAACGCCCCACCACCTGCTGTGAAGTGGCCTGTTGGGTTTCAGCAGGCAGCTGTTGCTTGCCTGGTGCCCTGCGTGGTCATTGATAGTGACACGTTCAACATCCAGCTAAAACTTTTTATGAATGGCAGAAAAAAGAGAATCAACCAAAATCGGCCAAGCTGCACCCTCAGACAAACTAGGATTGGCTTCCAGCAGGGACCTTCATTTGTGAGCTGTATTTCTTATTTACGTGTTGAAATGAAACTTGAAATGATGTCAGTCTCTTAAAAGGAATGAAATTCAGTACAGCAGTGCCTATTAACAGTATAGGTTTTCTTTAGAGGTAAAACTTCTATTATACTACACATATGTATGATGCATTATGCATCAGGTGCATATATATGTCTTCATATGTATTACATGAAGAATCCAAGTATGTATTTTGATGATTGCAGAAGAGCAGAGAGAAAGGCTTCACCAACTCAGCAGAGCAACCACTGCAACTGCTGTGATGGAGCTGTTTGTGTGAAATCATACCGAGAGAGGAGGATCATAACTTGGCCAGGGAGCCGGGATGAAATGACACAGAATGATTGCAGTGTTAGATTTCAGGAAGAGAACGTACAGATAAAGGGCAACAGATAAAGCTTTTTTTTGGCCAGCTGTAAAGTTTCATTAAACCCTGCCAAGGAGAAACACGCCTCATATTGAGCAGCGGCTGCCGATCTGAATCTGAGCTTTCTTTCTTTTCTGATGGCCTGCCATTCAAACGCGCCTTTGGGAGCCATTGGGACGGTAGCTGAGACCGTCGTGGCTATATGGAGTATGAGGCTGGGGAGTACGAGGTTCTGTGAGAGTGGAACAGACCTCCCACTACTAACACTGCCTCCACAATGGGCTTAGTAATTGCATACACATCACATCCCTGCTGAGACAGAACACAGGGCTGGAGAGCACCAGTGTGCGTGGCATCCCCTGAGACTAAGAATCCATAGGAGTCTACTGAAGACACCAGAGCAAAAGGAGTGCTTTAGTTATTAGCTGCTGTTTCAGACTACTCCTGTTTGCTCAGTGGTGTAGAAACCCAAGCAAAAATGCACTTCTAACGTTGGTACTGGGGCCACACCACTAACCTTTACCCTGCTGCACTTAAAGTGAATCAAGCAGGCAGTGTTTGTGAGATGTGTAAATCGATGGCCGTGGTTTGTAGCTTGAAAATGTGGATGGTGTGAAGAGAAAAAAGAATAAACACAAATGAAAAATGAAATGAACTGGTCATGTTGCTGTGCTGTATGACTAATGTAAGTCTTGTGCAGGTAGGGAAATGAAAGCAAATGAAGGTCACCCTTACTGTTGGTCTTCATTATGGGTGCCAATCTAGGTCTTGGTAACATTTAATGAGATATGTTGATACATTGAATGCAGTAGAGAGAGAGTAATATGAATCATATTTAATATACCACCACTAATCATTCCACCATAGAGAAGAAATAAAATCATAGACTAAAAATTTTAAGAATCTCTCACCAACGCCAATGCTTTGACACACTCTCGCCATCGCTGTGCACACACACGCGCACACACACACAGACAAAACCCATCAATACTATTTGTGGACTGGTTAATTAAAATGCCATGGAGGGCAAGACACTGAAACACTTCCCCTTAATCCTCTCTGAAAGCAATTTTACTTTAGCCCCTGACATCTTGCAGTAAATGCCATAAGTAATAAAAAAGATTATTGTCAGATGAACTCAAAAGTTCCTTAGGAAGTTCCCTTAATAATTCCTTTTAGAGCCTTGTTATTTCGTTTTACTTCAATCTTGCTAATGACTGGGTCCGTCCATTAAATTCAGTGGGCACTGCCCGGAACGCTTTTCATTGGCTTAACTATGAGCTGAGCTACCTTGTGCTACGATAACAGGGTCCGCGTCTGAAATAATGAGATCCTCATAAGCAGTGGTGATGCCCATGGATGATGTGTGGGTCGGCTGGTTAAAGTTGAGATTTGTGGGCACCCAGGTCACTGGTTCCCATCGAGTAAGCTCGTGAGGAATTAGTAGAACAAATGTTGCAAAGTTCATTAGTGTATTTCTAGAATAGAAGACAGCACCCAGGGGCTCATTTGTATTTGTATTGTACAAGCCTGTCTCCACAATATTGGTTAACCCGTGAAACGGACATCATGCGTGACCGCAGACAATTTCGGCAACACTCCAGAGACCAATGGCTCCACTGGATCATAAAACAAATAAAAAAAATAAACACCACGAGACACCATCCAAACTTACAGGGGCGTCTATTGATTCTTACTGATGCCAGAGGCGCTTCAAGTAGATTTCCTGAGAAGTGCTCAAATTGTGAGAGAGGCCTTTTAACATTTGCTGCGGCCCAGAATTTCCTCCTGGTCCACCATTAATTGGCTCGGAGGGGAAGGCAGGGGAGAAGCACTGCAGTCAGAGAGGTTGACGAGGACAGAAAGTTGGGCGAAGCTCATTTAGCAGGGAAAACTACACATTCCTCTGCGAACATGTAAGCTTGCCTGCCGCCATCACTAATGGGAATTCCTAATCCCAGTAGAACCATGAGAGTTTGAGAACTTACTGTAAGTTTAATTATCAACACAGCTCTCCCATAGATACGTCCCTCAGGAAAAGGCCAGAGTGCTGGCATGTTTTGATATGGTGGGTATTAGCTTAAATTACTCATTAGGGCCGAGTGGCATCGGCAGAAGCTCGAGGTAAACACAAGCCACTCAAAGACTCGGGATGTCTACCTATGGGAGTCTATAATGGGATGGATTGGATTATGGATGAATACTGTTTGCTCTTAGACACCCTGGAGGCTAACAAAAGCATGCCTCCATGGCCTGCATTCACCAAAGCTGATGTAATTAAAGCACTGTTTTTCTGAAAACCGTCAAAAACCAGCAAAAGAAGGTTCCTGGTAATAATGCCATCTCAAAGAATGATGTTTTTCCATGCCATGCATCTCACAGTGCTCCTAAGACATTTGGTACGAGAGCACATCCCATAATATCATTAAGATTGTTAGTGCTGCAGGTAAATTCATAATGAAACTGTCACTGCCCTGTCTCATGAAGGTGCTTTGTGGCATTCAGAGCTCAGGCGTTAGAGGAGTAAGTACAGGCATTAATGCTCAACTCTGGCTGCTTTCAGGTGGCCTGCCAGCCATTTGCATTTCTGCCTCACAACGAGTAAAGCCAGGCTGCGTCTCATTATGCCATGCTAATGTTCCCATTATTTCCTGCAGCTTTGCAATGAGCCTTTTAAACCAGCAGAGGAGGGAGAGAAAAAAAACTTCCAAAGAAGCAAGTAAACAGAATGAAAAGTTCAGCTGAGCTGACATGTCCTGAGTTAAAGTGTGCTATTTATATAGCTTGCTGCCTTGTGGAAAAAAGAAGAGCACAACATTGTGCACCCATGGTTAATTAATCTAAAACATTGACAATTAACTGAAAAGCTGATTGGGGAACATGCAACCGACTGGCCACCCTGAAAGCTATTCTTTTGTCAGGAAATGAGAGGAATTTTGACTCTCTTCACTTTTTGCCTTCAAGAGTTATCTTCTGAGGGAAGCAATTTTCTGTAAGACTTTTGAAATGAAAGATTAATATATTCCATTCTAGGAGACAATGGCACTCATACACCAGCAAAATAACTCGATTAATTTTCGTTGAGAATAAAATGGTACCCAGAGTCATAAAGCATGTCATAATTTGAGGAAGGTTGCATGTACAATATTATACAGAAAAAAAGAGGCATGAGAAATTTCTGGCCAGCCTAACAATGCAGCTTGTTAAATATAACCTTCAGCAGTTTCACCAAGCATCATGCCAATTTGAAACCTTCTTTTATTATAAAAAATAGATCAGTGGTCAAGGATTTAGAACGCGGTGAAAATCCACCTTGGCAAGTACACTCATCATCAAAAGAACAATTGCACAAATAGTGGCACCCAGAAGGAATTAACTGACAGGAATAAAACTTGGTGGGTAGGTTTGACATCATGATTCAACTTTACGTTACCTGACTGACCCAACAGCCATGGTTGCGAATATCCACTAGCAGTGATGCCTTCCATGGGTCATCCTGTTAGTGCCAACACCATTGGCAGACAGCTGCACAACACAGGACTACAAGCTCTCTGCCCCTTACGACGTCTGCCATTAACACCATGTCAACATCCCCAGAAAGTGCAATGGTGTTGTGCCTGTCATGGAGTGACTCAGAATGGCAGCAGCAATCTCCAGTGACATGTTCCGCATTTTGTCTTGGTGGAGAAGACCAGTGTATGGAAGCATCATGGTCAGCGGCAAGATGAATGGTTTGTTATCACGTGTGAGAATATTCATTCTCCATGGGACGGATTATCGCAGGACAGCATTTGGAACCTCCACAACTCCATGCTGAGTCTGGCATGTTGCATTAGCAAACTTGGTGCCCCAATGTCATACTGAGAGACACTACTTCTGTATGAGTAGCTAAATAAATATTGTCCACATAGATCTAAATGTTCCTGGTAAACCTTATCTTCCTTCTGAATAGCATTGCAAGCTGACACTTCCTTCTGGGTGCCATCATTTTTGAAGTAGTACGTAAGGTTGCAAATTGTAACCAACACACCCACTCTATCCACTCCTCTCTTTCTAAGAACCTCCAGTGGCCATCATGGTTCTGCTGTTAGCCGTTGACTTGTCTATTTGCTCCTTCATGTTCTAATTTCTTTGACAGTAAGGATTCACCCTCCCTTACTCTTTTGTGTGTAAGTACAATTCTCTATTTATAAATGACAGTCGCTTCTCAAACTTCCCACAACACAGAATGGTTAGCAGATCCTGTTTTACTTTAAATGGTGCAGAAATTATTATTACAGCACCTAAATGTAAAGGAAAGAGCTGGAAAACAAAAAAATAAGCTGACAAATAAGAAGCTGAATGTCAGTATCAGAATGTAAATTCTGCACCATTTATGGTGAAACAAGAAAATTAGTTTGACTTCAGTGAAGCTTGACTTCAGCTTCGTATTTTTAATGCTGACACTTTTTTATATGTAGAAAGCTACATATAAAAATGCTAGGGTAGGACATTTCAACAAGGAATCATTCTACATCCTTTAAACTGTTGCTCCAGCACGAAAACACAAAAGCCAGCATATGGTTTGTCCTCTCTGGGTTACTGCAGACACATTGCACCCTCTGTTGGAAGATGACTGGCTTCTATGTAGATGTAAAGGGTTTATTCTAATCTAATGGAGACACATTGATCTGAAGCTACAGGTAGTTATACAATACTGAAATATATATAAACAGGTCCACTGGAATATTATACGCTGTAACTTTAAACTCCATGCTGTGCACAGCTTCTAGAGCAGGGGTCACCAAACCTCTTCCTGGGGATTTACTTTACTGCAGAATTTAGTTCGAGCCTACATCTAATATGTTGCCCACCTCCTCACCTAATGTTGGACTCTGCAGGAAGGTAGATCTAAGGCACCAGGGGTGGTGATGACTGTTCTAGACAATGCCCTTGTATTAAAACAGGGATCACTGTACACTATTACAGTTCCTAGTCCCTATTAGCTTGGTATATTGTCAGCATATATGAGTCAGTGTCGTGAAGTGGTATTGTACGGTTACCCAGTGCTGTGTGAATGAGTGTGTGGGTCCACCCTGCACTGTATTCCATCCATCATCCAGCAGACATCACTTTTTGGAGAGCTTCTCCTCCCAGGGACCATAGCTGAAGTAAATGAGACCAAAAATATCATTGTGCCACTGAAGAGCGAAAAGACGTTTCCGCTCTGACACAAATGAGTTTGCGGATTGACAAGTCCCTTTTTTTTTAAATCTTTTTATAGTCTCTGTTGAGGAGGAGTCTCTTTGAGTAAATACCCATGAAGCCTTACAGCGTCGACATGTACTTTTTTCTCAGCTGAGCTCAGATGCGCCACAGTGAAGTGTAAGGAAAAATGATCACTCAGTTTGCCGCTGCACGCTAGCCCCGCAGTCTATTTTGGAGTCGGCAGTGATCTAATTGCTTTCAGTATATCTGGACAGATCAATGATGCCAACAGGCGGCTGTTGTGTGGCTTCATATGTTTCAATTAAAATGTAATCCATACAATAATAAAAAAAATCTATATGTACTGGTGGGGAGGCTTGGAAAAGCACCTTGCGCTAAAGCACATCTAACTGTGGTCTGACATGTATTAATCATTCAAGAGGAATATGGCTGATGTGAAACTGTTGTATTAATAATGAGAGCTCTATAACATGCCGTTTTGAAAGGTATCTAATTCGTATGGTCATATTATTGATACTGCTTGTCATATTAGCATTACAGCCTACCTAACCGTTGTGTTTCAGTGGCTGTCTCAAGTGATTCTTAGTTAACTCTTGCGAGATTTCCTCCGGGCTCAGCAGCTGGTGATTAATGGTCAGACATCCTCCCCGAAGAAAATGTGAGTGAATGAAATATTAATGAGCTAATGTATTCCAGAGGAGCCAGAATTAAGTCATTCCTTCTTATCAGGCCAAGGGAGTGTGGATTGCAATTAGTAATTAGTTTGTTCACTGGTTCAGGGATTATTTGAGACCTTGTTTATTGGAGCTTTTCCACATATAAAAGATGCTCCGTCTCCGTGATTTGTTGATTCAAGTGAGGTTTCTGGCGCATGCGAGCACAATGATTCAGCCATAACCTTTGTATATTTAACCAGCTGACACTCTATACTGCATTGATATTTATTTCAGGATTTCATTTCAAACAGCATTGTAAATTAATTCATTTGTGCATTGCTGGACCACAATATGCATAATTGAAGTGCTTCTGCTCCAGAACACAAGCAGGTAGAGGGGGCAAAGGTTTTGGCAGTAAGAGTAAAACCCCATTACTTTCACACTGAAAGACAGAAACGGTAATGGGAGGGACTGTATGAAAGATGCATCAAGCCTTGAAAGACTCTTTGCTCTTGATTGTGAAATCCTTGGCATTATTATCTTAGCTTGATCAGCTATTATTCTGCATAAAGACTTGATGGGTCTAGACATTGATGCGGGCATAATGAGGATTTACTGATCAAGCGTGGACATGTGTAGAATGGCTTGCAGGCAAATTGTCGACAGTAAATTGTCCGCAGCACTGATGTTTTCCTAATCCCAGGTAAGACCGCGCCTTTAGTCCAGGATATTATTGGGCTCAATATTAGTGTGGCTGATGGCTAGCGTCTGCTCTTCTACAGGAAATGGAGGGCATTGTCTTAGCTCGACTCCGCCATCTGGCCGTGATTGATGGTTTCCAATTTAAATACCAATCAGCAGTGTCTTAAACATTACTGTCCAAACCTCCACCTTGTCATAAAGCACTTTCATTAGCACAATGAGTCTCGGATTAATTATGTAGAAACACTGTCATCGTTATCTTGTTAGCGGTTCGAAGGGACTGCAGCTAATGCAATATTGCTGAGCCTACAAGCATGCATTATCCAAATATGCCAAGGTTAACCTTAATACCTCTGGGATTGAGCCATTAGATTTCTGTGGAGCTTCCTGTAGGGAGACTAGAAAGGATCACTATGTGTTTGAAAGCATAAGCCTAAAGCAAACGCAAGTCAGCAGTCATGCATAAATTGGTTAAGACGGGCTTCACAGAGAAGTGTATTAAAGGAATCAAGTGCAAACACCTTCCCAGCTCAGTTTGGGAGATTTTACATAGAATCTGTGCAGAGCATCAGGAGACAGGTGTGCCAGGCTGAAGCTGCTTGAGCAAACACTAAGTGAAGATTACAAGAATCGTCTTTATTCCCAAATCTTTTCAAACGCCATCAGGAGCAGCCTTTGAGGTCAGTTCGTATTGATCGCGCATCCAAAACTGACCTTTACCTCAGACTTTGGTAGGCATTTCTGATAGCCAGGAGACCAGACTTGAATTTCTGCAAGGTCTAATTTGCAAAACTTGTGTGTCAAATAAAAAGATGTACCTGAAAATAAAAGTTTGGCGATGCTATAATGTTTGTTTTTGCTCAAAGTGCTTAAATGCAAATACAGGGTAAGTCATTGTCTGACCTGCTTCCTATAGGCAGTGGGCTTGTGTCATTTGGTATTCTTTGATAACTAGAGATGCTGCACTGGTCTGCCTAAGCCTTTAGTAAATTAGTTCACCCTGTAAGTCTGTTAAGAATTCCCAACAGAAGAATTGTTTTGATACAATTCTTGATACAAACATTTTGATGCCATTGGTGCAATAGTACTTCTGTGGCAAGTTGGGAACCAGCTATTGCTGGTGTAGCCAATCAACATTAGAATCTCTACAACCCATATAACAGGAAATGTTTCACACATTGGCTGTCTTATGGCAGCGGAGGCAGTGGTAACGTGGAGGGATAAAGCTTGAGTTGAATGCTGACCTTCAGAATAACACATGGAATAATATGACATAGCCGCCATATGCACTTGCAGAGTGCATAAAATTTTAAGTTTTAATTTTAAGTTTTAAAATTCCACAAAAAAAATTTTTTTTGCTGGAGAAAAAAATGTATATATGTTTGTGCCACTGCCTGACATCAAAAGTTTTTCATGTATGTATGATTTCACTGTGTACAGTCAGGGGGTGGGGCTAGGCTTAGTACGCCTGTTCTCAAAGCTGCAGTTTCAATAATTTAAATGTTAAATTCAGGTACACGTTGTGGTCACACAAAGGCTTATTCTCCATTGTGCCCGCGCTCATATGTACATCAGGCCTGTCAAGTGTGAAATGTGACAATGGGAGGAACCGCTACATAATTTAGAGGTTCTATTGCAAAAAGGTTTAAGTCCCAGGCTATGTAAAATACATGTAAAACCTCAGTTTTAAGAATGCATATTAAAAAACGATATCAAATTTTTACATATATATTCACCTGTAATAGTTATTTTCCAAGAGCAAGGGAATCAGAGAACAGCAGATAGACTCACAGTTTATTTTAACAGAGCAATTAAAATGTCGGAGTCAACCCACTAATGTGCCTTGACTTTAATAGATAACCTGGCCAGGCAGCTGTGATGTAAATTACTCAACCCAATAAATGAAAATAGAAGTAGAAGGGGTGACAGTAGTTAAATGTCTCTGAGGAAATCTGCATTACTCTTCTCATTGCCAATGTGCACTGCTGCACACAAATGCACTGCAATTTGCAGTATGTCCTGAGTGAGGCATAGCAAAATGGCAAGGTCAGCTTTTAGCATGACTTCAACTCTATCGGAATATGGTGTTAAGGAATGATTATGCATTTGTCATTAGCCGCCTTAACATTAATACAGTTACCCCCTCACAAAATATTTGGACACTTTAATCAATTAACTATTGGTGAACTTCGGTGCAGTGGTTAGGTTGGTTTATGTAATGTTAAACAACATTATTGAGCGCCACATTGCTGGAAAAACACCCATGTAACCACAATTAAGGTACTGTAACATTCAGAGAGCAAAACATCAAAATCTGGATTTGTTTTTTCTACAAAGGAAATAGGTGAGCTTGTGTCTATTACTAAGATCATGAATTCAGAAGTGGACAAACATATTCTGGATGCAAATTACTCAAATGATAACAATCTGAAACACAGCAGCAGCCACTGAAGAATGCTTTGCCAACACAGTCCTGGAACGGTCTGTTCAAAACAAATACCACTTAGTTGGACACTTTGTTTCCTACCAAAATGACATTATTTATAAGAATGGCACAGATGTCCAGTTACTTCATGTATGTGTCTGTTTGAGCAGTTTTTCTTTCTTCAGGCTTATAGAAAACCGATCATTAGATTTAAGATGAAGTATTCCTACTGATCCCTAAATGAATGCTTACATGTGCAACCATTCTAATTTAAGTTCTTGGGAACAATTGAAGATTTTTGATCACAACAGAAAAACAAATTTCTCCTAATTTGAAGGACCATGTAACTTTACCCTGCCTCTCTATCGCAACAAGAATCGGGACATCCTACTCCTGGTAAGCAATGCACAAAATGGATGGGTAGGGCTAAGTGGTGGAGCAAGGAGTGAAAATGGATTAGGTTTAGGCCTGCCTGCTAAATACAAAATGAAACAATTGGTGTTATGCTCCTGGAGTCTACTGTCTCTGATCATATAAGCCAAATGCTTGTGTGTTTCTGTGTGTGAATGAGTAGCCTCATTCATCCCTTACCATCTGGTCCACGCACCTGCAGCGTATGTAACACGTTTGCAGAATGTGTACAGATTGAGCAAGTGCCAACATGAAGTTCAGAAGAGCTGCTTTAGAAGCAGAAACAGAAGCTAGAGTGACTAATGATTGGTGACCACAGCTATAGCCAGGATTGTGCTTATGAGCAGGCCAGCTCAACGCTGGGTGTAACAGCCAGGCTGGTAGCTTTAATGTCCAGAGAACTACATTAAAGTACAGTGGGTTGCTGGTAAGCATTCAACAAAGCTTTTGTTACAGTCAAAGTGTTTGTCTTCTGTGGTTGCTGGAGGAGAACAAGGGCGTAATGGGCGTTTCAGGACTTTAGAAATCGTTACCACCTTTTCCTCATCTATGTAGTACAAGTGGTATGCTAAATAACAGTGTAGTCAATTTGAATCCAGGATTGTTTAAACAATACAACAACAGGATCCAACATCCAGCATTGTTCATATAGGTGTTCACCTCTGGATGACCCATAGTCGCAGCTTCCAAGCTGTATATTCAATCATCATCACAATAATAGCTGAACCCAGGAGGAAGCGTCGGATTGCAATGCTATTTGGAAGGAAGATAGAGGACATCAGGAATAATAAATAATGTACATTTAAACTGATATTGGCGAAATGTATTGAGCTATTGAGTGTGAAACAATTATTCTGATGTCTCACAGTGTCAAACCTATTAACTAAGAACAAACGATGTAGCATCATCTACCAGATTGACAAAGGCCTCAGTCATGCCTCAATCGATGTGTTGTTTACTAAAGTAAGTATTTAAGGATGTTATACTAAAGATGCAGCAGGTTTATTGTTTTTTTTTTTAGCTTGAGCAGCAAAACTAAATGTCACATGAATCAGTGTACCCACAGCCTCGCCCATTATCCGCTGTTTGAGATCTGCCATCAAGCAAATCTGAGCATTACAGGATTGTTGGTGTTAATTCCCAGTGTTTATGGGCAAAACTGTATTAGACACGATTTTCCATATTCCTCCTTTACATGGCAGGAAAAAAATTATGTATTTGATACAGGTAAACCGCATGGGGTGACACCTGTGACTAACCTGCACCTAGCGCTGTTATAGTACAAAGTAATGTGCTACATTACAACCATATGGCCATTAAAAGTAATGTTATCTACTAAGTATAGCAGTGCAGTGCATTTGTATTCTCAGCATTCGAAGCCTCTTTGCAGTGTCAAAAAAGCAGCAGGCTTTTTGTGTTTGTGTTTTATTCAGCAGAGTTTTTTGTAGCTGACACACTTATCCCAGTGATGCTCTTTTAATTTTCAAAATTGTGTGAAGATTTCCATGCTGTGAGTCTTGACATCTTGCTGTTAGGTGGAATAACTGATAAGCACAATTTTTGTGCCAGTCACAGGGCATGCTATCTGTCAGAAATGGCTTATAGTTCTCCTTTGTGAAAAAAAACTTTAAAATGAAAAAAATGTTAGAGATGTAGTAAAACAAAAAGTGTTTGACAAAGTAACCGAGTACATAACTTTAAAGAATATTGTGCTATGTTACCAAGCTTAGAGTTTACAGCTAGAAACACATGACGTACAGACTGGTAGAGCAGTCAAACCTACCTTGTCACTATAGAAGTCATGTCATTATACTGTATCTGGTATAATAAGAAACACTGGGTCTAAGCTGATTTTGTTTAAGAAAAAAAACTTACCACAGGTAAACTACAATGTTCCAAAGTCAGTGGGTTTAGTCACTTGTGTGTTTTGCCTGCTGAGTTTCCTGGAACATTAATAATGTGTTTACACTGCTCAGACTGAATCACAAAACTGGCAACCGCACCAAAATACCATGGCAGTTTTAGACTACAGTTGAAGTAGCTGATGTTGTTCAAAGTATTGAGGCATCATAGCAAACTCATTTTCATATCTTCACAGGAAGATGGCCATCTTTTTTTTTTGGGGGGGACCCTGTGCAAGAATTTTGTAAGACCTTTATAAACATGCAAATGAGAAAGAATGCTTATCTAAACTTGAAAGTGAACAGAAACTGACTGAAAAACAGATGTGGTGACAAAATGTAGCATAAGGTATGTTGCCCAGGAAACATTGTGTGAGAATTGGTATATTGTGCTCTTACAACCTACAGTTATAATAATAGTGTGTAATACCTCCATGAGCACGTATAACAGCTGCAATTCAAAGATTCTGGATGTAGGTGGCATCAGTGTTCAGCCACTTATTCTTTAAAGAATTGTGCATTTCAGCCAAGTTTTGTGGATGACAATCCTGACGAGCATTTCCAGTAGGCTGTACACTGACTGTACACTTTCATACACTTGCAAATTCAGCTACTTCCTTCACATTATGGCCTTTGGCACACCCAAATGCGACCCCTCTTGTTGCCAATCATTAACATTTGCTTTGCGACCTGTTTTCACACATTGAAGAAAACAATCACTGCACTGTACCACCTGAACCCAAGAATTCTGTCACACACACACACATATTTACAGCACCATCATTCTCGTCCAGCATCATTTACAGAAGCCTAATATTACTACAACCATAAATAAGCAGGGTGACTAATTTTACTTTGATCCCCCCTTATGGCCAGTTGTACATGTGCATTTGTTGACAGAAGGACACGGAATTCAACTACCCTTCACATACACTGCAGGCACATCATGCAAGCATAAGGATACTACAGATTAAGCTCAGATTTAGCCTGGAAGTTCGAAAAAGGCAACATGAGAAGAGAAAGGACGGTGTCGATTTTGCAAGGTAGAGTAATATTATAGGATTTTGTTACAGGATGTTGCAACCTTGGCAAGAGATTAACAAAGACTGACCAAACGTTTTGCTGTGTGATGGCTTTATGTATATCATGCTGGTGTATAACAGGACTGGGGATAGATAACTTTGGCATATGGAAAAACTACAAGATTCACAGATGACACAGATAACATTAGAGCCAGCATCACAATCTTTTGTTAATAAGGTTGGAGGGGATGTACACTCTGCTGTCAGATTTTTGTCATCTCTTTACAGCATCTGTGTTGATGATGTCCATGCTGGAAATATGAAGCTAGCTTCTTCTTATAGCAAGCTGAAATCCATAGTTGTTGGTAAGGGACAAGGTGCCGGTGTTCTTGTGAGAGGATTTTGAGATGAAGGGTAAATGATTTAGATGCGAAGTTAGAATGTTGCTTTAACATGGATGAAGTTGATTGTGATTATTTGTGTCAACAATTTCAGCAGAATGACATGCCCCTCTTAAAAATGGGACTGTTGCTTAAATAATTAAATCTTGTTTTGGCTCAGCTTTTGTGAAGCTTTCCTCCACCATGCTGAACACCTGCTAACATTCAGGGTTACTAAATGCATCTGTGATGTACATTTCTATGGGGAAAAGGAATAGAACATTTACATTACATTCCTTTTTTCACACTTGCACATGCCATGTGGAAAACATAGTGGGTTGGTCTGCCCGATATATAAACAGTTTTATTGAAAACCGTATTCGTGGTAAAATGATTGGGTTGAAAATAAAAACAATAAAAAAGCTGAAAAATAACTTTTTAACACTCTTGTGCAGTGTGAAGCATGTTTTCCTAAAATTTAATATAATCGGTTTCAGTGCACCAAACACAACAGAAGGTGAGCATTGTGACATTGTGATAATGGTAGTCCTACGTTTTTACACAAAAAAATAGAGGTGGGTGATAGGGCAAAAATAGAACAGTGTGATATCAAGTATATGTGGTATATCCGGATTTTTATATTTCAGACGCCTCATCAGTTTAAACTGTTAAAAGGCCTGTAGAGTCATAAGATATATAAAAAAAATATTCATCAAGTCAGGTGCGTCTAAACTTCTTACTAGTACTGTACATGACAACAACATACAACCATATGTGGATAACTTAATTCTTTGGTACCTTTAGAGATGGTTTCTTGTGCCATGTGTGTGTGTGTGTGTGTGTGTGTGCGCGTGTGTGTGTGTGTGTGTGTGCATGTGTGTGTGTGTTTAATCTTTTCAGAAACTTTAATGTTGAAGAAGCTGTGGTTCCTTCACCCAACAGTGTGACATAATTGTCAGTGACACCGCTACAAGATTCACTGTCCTGAGCGCTGGCTTTTATGGGCAATAAACCATACACCTTGGTCTAACATTAACATATCCATACACATGTCCCTGCTGAAATTGATGTGTGAATTTGACCTTGTCAGCAGGCCCTGTTCATACCACTATCAAACCGTCTACAAGCTAAATACCATAACCGAAAAGAAAGTGAGGGAAAAAGAAACAAGGACAAATAAATGGCAGACAATTAATGCCGGTGTATCTTTCAGATGTAATATGAGACCATGGCCCGATGTCAGTCCTCATTACATTAAGATGGTAGATGCGTCTAAAGTAATGAACTGAGTAAGCCCTTGGATGAATTGGAATGTCAATCTCTATTAGGAGGAAAAGCCACTGATAACATCCATCAGGAATGCCTGCTTTGTGTATGTTGTAAAGATAGTGTGAAGATGGATTTTTGTGTCTCCAAAGGATTATAAAAGTAATTGTTGAAGCACAGTGTTTATCTCACGGTGCTTCCCATTTTTGAAAAATGACAGTAATTATTTAATGTCTTACTTGTTGAGGGAGAGAATTCAATCAGGAATTCATTTATCTTACTGCTATAAAAGACTAAGTTCAGAATTATGAAGTTGTTCTTATAGGCAATGATGAAATGTTTTTTTTTCTGCTTTCTTGATAAGTTTTATTTTATTACTACAGATTTTTGATAGTCATTAATTGATGCATGTATTCATTGCTATTTTAATCCCACTTGATGAATACAAAGAAAGTTAGTTTTTTATTTGTATCTATCTTAAAAATGATATTTAAAATCCATTGGTCTTCCATTTCTCAATAAATCTAAAGGACAAGATGAATGAAATCCCCTCTAGTGTAGGTGCTTTTTAAAATTAGGCCAGAAACATACTTCACAAACACAAGTACACAACCATGTGAACACTGTTTCATGTGCTGTCATGATGCAATTGATAATGCAGAACATAAATAAGCTGAATTCCGATGGTTGCAGCAAGGAGTCTTATAGGGTCAGTAGCCTTGCATCAAGTTCCTTATCATGGCGGACTAGCAGTAGGACAAATCTCTCACAGAAACATATCACTCATAAAATATATATATATATATATATATTAATAAATAAATAAATAAATAAATAAATAAATAAATAGATGATGGTGATATAGATGATCATCTCCTTATTTCAATAGAACAAAAGAAAAGCTGCTTTGAGACATCACTTGTAAAAAGCACTATATAAATAAATTTGATTTGATTTGATTTGATTTGATTTGATTTGATTTGATTTGATTTGATTTGAACATGTGAAGCAACACACATTCTTCATATGTCAACACGTGACTTCTTATGACTGTTGGAGTAACAGTATATTCCACTTACACATGCTTTAATTTGTCCTCTATCTCCTTAGGTATAGAGTGTTTCAACTTCACTAGTAATGGAAGAGTACATGTGAGTTTATACAGAATTGTGCATTAGCTATGCGTTGGTTGGGCACTGTCATCTGCATTCACATATTGCAGTCAGTATGTTTTTGGCCTCTGGTAGTAGCATAAGGGGACTAAGCGAGCGGAGAGAACTCTGAGAACTGGACTTTTGGGTAACTTCTGCTTAGTACTAGAAGGCCAGACCCCCTTTTAAACTGTGGTTGGGTTTGACTGACACAGGAATGAATAACAGGATGAAGATGGTAGGGATTAAAAAACATGAGTAATGAAAGTGAGGGATGGGAATTTATAGTGTACTAGATTAGAATGAGGAATGAGTAACTGGGTAAAGATGGTAGGGATTGCAAAAACGATAAATGGAAAGTAGGGACGGAAATGTACAGTGCGCTAGATTAGAAAGATTAATGAGAAACGAGTAACTGAGTGGAGAGTGTAGGGATTGCAAAAACGGGAAATGGAAGGTAGGGATGAAAATTTATAGTGCGCTAGATTAAAAAGAGGTGAGGCTTCAAGTGTGGTCCTTCCCTTAAATGGTCCTACAGCTATTTCATTCATTTGCATAATTGTAATATGCTTTTTGTTTTCTAAAACAAGTTTGAAATTGCCTGAATATTTCTATGCTGTAAATCTGACACATAGCTCCCAGAAGAAAGTGCTGTGTGGTAGTTTTAGTTCAGTTTTAAAACTAAAACTTTTTGTCCCTGGGATGTTATAAAGCTTCTAGGGACTTTTTTGCTGAGAACTTCATGAAAGCAATATTCCAATACTGTTGATTTTCTGTCTTCACCACTAAGTCTAAAGACAAGAACAGCCTTTCTAAGGAGAGAGAGATTTTTTTTTCTTTTTCCACACACCGTTTAGCTTTCAGGAGTATGACATCCTTTCAGTGACAGTAAATGGTTTATCTAAGCTGTTTCAGAAGTAGGTCTGGCTGTTGTTTGATCACTATGGAATAGCTATTCAGCCCACCTGTTACAAAAGACATCACTGTTAGCGGAGGAGACAAATTAGAAGGACGCGGTGGTGTGATAACAGGCTGACTGGCACAGAACGTCCATAATGTCTTTTTTTAAACGACTGTAATGAATTATAAACCCATGACTGCAAAAGAAGGTGATGAACTAATTGAAAACCTGAGACTATTTAAAAGGAAATTGAATACCCCCTTCTAATCCCATGTAGTCCTTTTACATAATTTTAAGATCTCTTCAGGGTGATTTAATAGTATGCCCTGGTCAGGGGGAACAAACTGATCATTCATTGCCAGATCGCTGCTGGGTTGTTTATCCCGAAGCCAGGTAAAGCTGACTCTACATGATGAAGCTTTTGCTCCGCTTGTCTGAACTTTGCATCAAACTAAATTTCACTTGCAGCCTGCAAAGGCTCATGCAACCTACACTGTAAAAAGTGTAACCTAAAAAATGACTTTTATTTGTTAAATTCAGTTGAACTGGTTATACACAACTCAAAAAAATTATTTAATTGAAAGAATTGTTTGGTCTTTTTAATGTTAAATAAACCTAATTCATCTGCTTAACAAATTAAAGTAAAACACTCTTTTACATTGTAGTTGAAAAAAAAAAAACAGGTATTGGGACTCGAGTCAGCTGCTTTCATTTAGGTTGTATCTTGACTCACTTCCTACATGACTTGATACATAAACCTTGTAGCAGTAAAGGGATAAAACATTTTAGTTCCAACCTTAAGTAAGTGAATTTGCCATGTTCATGAGCAGTCATTACTGCAACTGCTTTCTTACACAGCTTACAGTCGTATCAGCATGGCTACAAATACATTTCAGATACACCCTTAGTCTAATGAATAGAGCAAAACACTACATGCAGTAGATGAGTGTTAAAGGGCAGAGGGAAAAACAACTTCCTTGAATGGACTTACACTCACATCCAGGGGCTCGGGACCCAACTCAGACTTGCATGAGGTTGCTTGGAAACATGCAAACGTCTCAACTGAAGTAAAAAAACTTTTGTGAAACCATGTGATAATATCAAACATCATATCAACTGATTGACTTTAAGTAAGTAATGTCATGCAGGACTGAAATAACATATCTAATCAACCAGTTAGCCAACTAACATTACTGTCACAGTTGTTTTAACAGCTCCTGTTTTTACCTTGTATGCTTGTAGAACTAGCTATGTGCTGTACCTCGACTCTAATGAAATGATGTACAGATGCATGTGTTAGCTAGATAATACATTGTAGATATGAAATTTGGCAAGCTACCAATCTGGCTAAAAAGTGGAATTATCATGTTTGTTGCATGCCACTAAATTTTGAACAGCTCTGTTTTACTCAAGTTTTCATGTTTCACGGAAGTTATGTTTGATGCAACTGAAACTATATGCATGAAGGTGTAAGCTTAGTTCTAGCCTACAAAGCAGTCAAAGCAGTATTTCCATTCCCAATATAACTTAATCCAAAACAAGTTTTCTGCAAAATCAGTCTATGAAGAGATAACACAAACAAGATGACCGTTATGACTTGATGTAATGGAGCACCAGTACAACCCGACAGTGATACTTCAAGGGTACGTTTTTACGATGGGCGCACAGTGAGAGAGACAAGGCTGATTATGCTACTTTAATGTGCATTCCATCAACATAAAGTTATGATTGGTGGCATGTATTTAAACACACAGTAAAGCTGTTTGGAGGAGAGGCAGCACACCATTCTGTGCAAGATTAATGCTCGCCTCTGGCCCTGAACTAGTAAGGCTAACTGAGACACTCCGGCAAGCAGAACACCAATCATAAATCAAGCTAAATGGATCAATATTTCTGGGACTATGGAGGTAACTTATAGTCATTCCCAGCCCAGGAAAGACCATTAAAAACTGGGAATGACTCACATCTGATGGAAACTTGAGGTTATTCTCTGACCCCTGCTTTCATTGCCATGAGTAAGTCAATATAATATGAATCTGTATTATTGCTTTTTGCTAATAAGATACAAATTTCGTAGCCCTCGCCTATACTAGCCCACAGCAATAAAAGCTCAGCTTAACATGTCGACATTGATTTAATCACATTTAAAGTCCATTTGTAAATGCAGCTTATGACTACCATAAGAACAGTAAAAAGGAAACACTATAAAGTGGAGTGCAAATCTCATGACTAATGCTGTTATTAAATAAGTGCCTGCTAGACTGTTAACATGGGGAATGTTAAGAAATGTCTGTGCAGCTGATATACAGTAGTTTGGGTTTTTTTTTTTTTAGATTTTTACTGAACTTGAAGTACATGAAAAATATATATTATTATATATTAATCTCATCCTACTTAGATAGTAACATGTAACACCTGCTGCTTTGCATTTGACTGTCCACCAAACAATAAAGCTTTAGTATTTTTACACATGGATTTTATATTGAGATATGAATAAGATGCATGAGGATACCTTGCCCCTGCATAATGTCACTTCCTCTTTTGGATAAAAACAGTCGCTGTAATTTGACTGCCGGTGGCTTTGTCCCTTCAACTGGTTTTGGGGGATCCAAATTATCCCAGTCACTATTCCCCACCCAATACATACATGGTGGGTGCCTTTACTGAATGATGTATTCTTACACGTGGATTAAGGGTACTTTGCCCTTGTATATTGTCCCCACATTTTTTGGGTGGAAACAGTTGCTCTAACCTGACTGCCAGTATATTTAGGCTCTATATTGCATCTGAGGACTCCTTAATGCATTAGGGTACTTTGCCCTTAAGTAATGCCCCTACCCCTTTTGGGTGAAAACAGTTGCTCTAATTTGTGCGTTCAGGTTCTATATTTGTTCTGCAAATTTACATCTTCTTATGTTAAGCATAAATTAGAAGACCCTGAAAAGACTTTTAAAAGATTCAAATCTGAGACCCTGTCACATCTGAAGACAATGTGTCATAACCGAGATCTTAGTTATAGACTATGATTTCTCAAAGGCTTGCGATCTTGCAGGGTGTAACGGCCAGTTAAGGTGCACCTAAGGTGTTCCTTTAAGAAGTACAGTAATGTATTTAGAACATAAAACAGTAGAGAGAGGCATTTTGTGCTGTAACATGACAAAGATCACTAGAGCTTGCTTTTTTCCCCCTCTCTCTACTGTATTTCTGTAAGTAACGCCACAAGGTGGCCTAGGACTGATTTAAGGTCATGTATGAATGTACTGGTGAAGCCGTGAGACCTGCATAATATGGTCAAGTAATAAATAAACCACCAGCGTGTGTTCGAGTCAGTAATAAGCATTTACTCTATGTCCTTTGTTATTCATGCTTTGGGTCCAGGCATTAGAGTAGTCATTATTTTCAAGAGCAAGACTAAGACCACCCAACACCAAACTAGATGACTGGAGTGAGCTGCAACAGGAGAAATTTTATTCCAACATTGGGAATTTTGGAGTCATTTGCAGTAAGGCTGGCATTACTCTCTCAGTTACATCCAGTCATAGAAGATGAGGCCTCCCTTCTGTTCATGGGGGAGGGATCTATAATCCCAAAATGTATGGTCACACTACATTTAAAATCACATGACATGGTAAAATGTGACAAAAGGGCATAACTAGTTTGTACATCAAGCTTAAAAAACCAAACAGTAAGGAAAGGCAGTGTGTGTTCTAGCTGATACGCATGCGCTCATCCACAGGAAAGGGTGATCTACCCACTCCAGGGTGACTGGCTCTTTTTGTGGAAGGAACCTGTAAAAAGTCACTGTGTTAAGTGTTACAATCACTTCAATTCATACTGCAGGAAACTGTCACCTCCGGCTTTATCCCTGACACAGACTTTGGTTTGGTTGAGAGGGGGCATGGATGTATGAACAGAACACCAGAATGTGCTTAGATATTATAATTACACATCAGTTTCATTGCTGTTCACTTCTAATGTTGCACATTTAATGTTTATCTTGAGCTTATTTTAGAGATTCATTAAAGGTTTTATTGTCTTGTGCTCCCATTTTTTTTACACTGAACATGGTAAAAAGAAAACTACTGCACTCAGTGTAGTGGGTGCAGATCAAGTTCAGCTTTGACCGGATTTTCACCTCCATCATTATTCACCATGTTTGCTGCAGAAAAGACTTTAAAGCCCCAGGGAACCTAACTCCATATTTTCTATTTAGGTTCATGTATTTCAAACAGCATACATGTGCAAAGTATGCTTTAATGCTCCAGTGTCTAATTAGTACCCAGTATATTTCACCAGAATGCTACCCTCACAATATATACTAGTCAGTCCTAATATTGGGTGAAGCTTCTGTATGCAGTATCCTCACTTAGTGTAGTAGTGTAATAACGGGACAAAGGGATGTGAAGCATGTTCATTTAAATATTAGGCCACACCCAAGCAGTTCTCAATGGTTGAGTGGATATTGAGCAGTTTTAGCACATTTCTGTTCTGTGTTTTCTTCTGTTAAAACTTGCTAAATGTGTAAAATAGCACACAGTCTTATTTGTATTTAGTTGTTTGGTTTTCCTGAATCTTTAAGCTTCTGGGGATAGCTGCAGTATTTAACTTCATGAATGCCATTGCAGCAGGACTCAAAATCATCAAGCAACAAACAGAATAACTCAAAATATAGTGCATTCAGCTTTGTTTATTGGTTTCTACACTGCCTGGCCAAACATGGTCACCACCTGGATTTAACTAAGCAAATAGGTAAGAGCCTCCCATTGGATAATTACTGCATGGGTGATTGTTTCAGCTGGCAACAAGTTATTTAACCCTAACTGATGCAGTATGTAGCTTCTTATTTGTTACACAACCATGTCAAAATATACATCCTGTGGTCGTAGAAATATGTTAATCTTTCAGTTTCAGAAGGGTCAAATTATTGGCATGCATCAAGCAGAGAAAACATCCAAGGAGATTGCTGAAATTACTAGAATTGGGTTAGGCACTGTCCATTGCTAAAAAGTGGAAGGACAGTGGGTAAAACATCTTAGAGAAAGGAATGGGCTTAGAAAAACATTTAGATTGTGATCGTGAACGGCAATCACTTAAACGTTTTTACTTAAAAGTTGTAGAAAAACAGCAGTAGAACTCAGGGACATGTTTAATAGTGAAGCAAGAACATTTCCACATGCACAACATGAAGGGGACTAAACAGCTGTGTAGCTGGTTTTAAGAAAACCACTTGTGAGTGAAGCTAAGCGGCAAAAACTGCTTCAGTCTGCTAGGGAGCATTAAGACTGGACTCTGGAGCAAGGGAAGAAGGTCATGTGGTCTGATGAGTCCAGATTTACCCTGGTCCAGAGTGATGGGTGCATCAGGGTAAGGAGAGAGGCGGCTAAAGCGACCCATCAGGCCTAGTGCCCCTTGTATAAGCCTGTGGCGGCAGTGCTATGATCTGGGGCTGCTGCAGTTGGTCAGGTCTAGGTTCAGCAACCTAACGTGCCCAAAGAATGAGGTCAGCTGACTACCAGAATATACTGAACCACGTGGTTATTTCATCAATGGATTTTATCTTCACTGATGGCATGGGCATATTGCAAGATGACAATTCCAGGCTTTCTCAGCTCAAATTGTGAAAGAGTGGTTCAGGGAGCTTGAGACATCATTTTCACACATGGATTGGCCACCACAGAGTCCAGAACTGAACCCCATTGAGAATCTTTGGGATGTGCCAGAGAAGGCTTTGCGCAGTGGTCCAAATCTCCCATCATCAACACAAGATCTTGGGGAAAAACTGGACAGAAATAAATGTTGTGACATTGCAGAAGCTTGTGGAAATGATGCAACAGCGGATGCACGCCGCAATCAAAGCTAAAGGCTGTCCACCGAAACATTAGAGTGTGTGACCTTTTTTTGGCCAAGAAGTGACTAACGAAATTCCAATAAAAAAGGTTGAAGTTGTGCTCACAAAACCTGGTGCTTCAGACCTGCCTGGTTGTGGACTGTAATTCAAGCTACAGGTTGCCACACCTGCACCAGAGAATTACTTTCTTCAAGAGGTCTGGATTGGCTACTTCAGATGCATTAGTGTAGGTACTGGGAGCACTCTGGGCTGGAACAGAATGTAGGAATGTAGACGCCCAGAAGGATGGTGGGTGAACCTGATCTAGAGAGTAGCAAAGCCGATTAAATGTAATTCCAGGTGTCTGAAAATATTCTCTCAAGGTTGTTAAAAGATTATTTTCAAATAGGCACTTGGATTATGAACAGGTCTTTCACCCAAAAGGGGCGTGGTCTTTTGGATGACAGGGAAGTAACGTATGGCTACTCTGATCCATACAAAGGCCTGAAGTGTCCTGTTCATGTTTTAACAAACTACTGGATGTCAGTGCTGTGCTAGAGCATTGCCAAAGGACTGCTACCCTGTGGGGAAAAGAGAACAGCAGAACGGTTCTTACAACAAAAGACCGACCATGACTGATTGGATTTCTTCTTATGTAGTTCACCAGTTCAAGTCAGAACAACTCTAAAGTTGGAGGATTTGATGGTATTCTCGAGGAAAACTTGTGAAAATAATGACCTATTTCACGTGTCCTAGATTTCCCAAAGCCTTTTCCTCCATTGTGCATCCGTAATGCAGGTGATGGTGATTTATGACCAGGAGTGCAGGATGTGGCTGAGATTTGATAATTTCCCCCATGCCCTTCAGCGTCAAACTCACTCGGGAGATAAGGGACTGGAAATATTGGCTGGAAGTATTAAAAGCTACTTCGCGTGTGTGTGTTGATTTTGTGACTGTAACAGAATCACGATTTGTCACTTTGAGGCTTGCACCTACGTGCATTGACCATTTTACCTCATCCGCTTCATTTTTCTTTCTAAATAAAACTCCAACAGGAAAATGTCAGTGTTATTTTTACCCCTTCATCAGGAATATTGGCCAGGGTAATTACTTTGTTCCAGAGAAGCTGTGGAAAGCTCTGTTCTTTTGCAGACTCCACTACTCATGAAACGCTTGCAGACTGAATTCTCCATATTATTTCACATGTTGGCTGAAATGCAGGCTTGAGATTAGCAAATAAAGAAATGACCATGGCTCATTCTTATTTAATACCTACCTCAGTGGATAGGCTGCGATGAGGTGTTGCTTCAGAATGTCTGAGTTGTGTTAGCTGCAGCCTGTTGTAAGTCGCTTGTTAAGAAGTGGTGTTTCACAGCTCAGTCTGAAGTGTGATGTGAAATGTGAAGAAGTATGTGATAGCAAGAATGTGATAAAGTGTCATCTTTCATTGGATAGCCTACACGCATTCTTAATATCCCTCTAAGTTCTTCTAAGCTTGTCATTTTTGATCCTGTATGCAGGCTGCTTACTTTTTTTAGTTAGCTATTAAAGTTGCACATTAGTTTCACAGTAGTTTCAGTCTTAAGCCTTTTCTATGTTCAGACTGAAGGCACATCAGATCTCTTTCTCAAATGAGATATCTTTGTGACGATTGTCTGGGTGGCTATTTGTATGTTACCTGATTTCTGTTCACAAGCAACAACAAAAGTATGGAAAATATATATAATTTTCCAAATTTAAATCAAAACAAAATATCAAAACTTTATTTACAAATGTTGGAACATGTAGTTGCCCATGCTATGTTAAAGGGATTTCCACTTACAATTAAACACAACTGACTAATTTCATTAATATATGAAAAGAAGAAAAACTAAGAAAACATATAAAACCGAGAAAGAATTTTGTTAAAATCATCTGATCATCAGATAATAAAGTATCTGTGGCAAAGTATCTAACATTCAATAAGTCTGGCTGATGGTAAGTTGTACAAACCCATATCCTCCATACATAGAAGACTTTAAGCTGTCATCCAACGGAAAGAAACACTTACCTAAATAAAGTATTAAATATTGATAAAGACTTAAAAACACTTCAAAATAATCGTTCTTTAAGGATTCTTAGCATACAACCATACAACACCGCTACATACAACTATTCATTCAGCACTACTACATACAACCATACATACAACACTACTACATACAACCATACAACACTGCTACATACAACTATTCATTCAACACCATTACATACAACTATTCATTCAACACTATTACATACAACCATACATACAACACTACTACATACAACCATACATACAACACTACTACATACAACCATACAACTATTCATACAACACTACTACATACAACCATACATGCAACACTACTACATACAACCATACATGCAACACTACTACATACAACCATACATACAACACTACTACATACAACCATACATACAACACTACTACATACAACCATACAACTATTCATACAACACTACTACATACAACCATACAAAACTACTACATACAACCATACATACAACAATACTACATACAACCATACATACAACACTACTACATACAACCATACATTCAACATTACTACATACAACCATACATACAACACTACTACATACAACCATACATACAACATTACTACATACAACCACACAACACTACTACAAACAACTATACATACAACACTACTACAAACAACCATACAACACTACTACAAACAATTATACATACAACACATTCTCCATCAATCTGAGGAACATTTAACCATACAAAAGCCTATTTAAGCATGATACAGTTCTATGTAAAACACATGGTTCTAAATAAAAGCCTCGCATTACCTAAAGAATCCTTGATAAACCATCTGTTTGATAAACCATTAATGTTTCAGTATTTTCTGCCTCATGCTTTCAGCTAATAACGGGGTTCATTTTGATTTTCATTTAGTACATGTGGTTCTTACCGCTTTTCATTATCATTTTTCTGGTGATAAATTAGTCTTGGAAGGTAAAAAGTAAACAAGGAATACATTATTCAAGACTGTCTTCAAACACTGCATGTGAACATGTTGTAGTATAATAATGAATGACTTTTTTGTGCTCACTTTCCCCACACAGTGGAAACTTCAGGTAAAAATAAAATCTGCCCTTAGCCACACTGTCTGTAAATAATATAGACTTTATGATCAGTGCATCTCTAGTAGAAATGATTGGAAGTTTTATGAATGTCTGTCACATTTCTTCTGTTTCTTTCAGTATGAGTGAGAATACATAACTTCAGATTATGCCATGTTTTTGTTACTGCTGGCAATAACTACATACAAATTACATATCTAAATATTATGGCTTAAAATAGAAGTGCCCAATCCTGATCCTGGAAATGGACTGCCTTGTACAGTTTAGATCCAATCCTACACCACCTGATTCGGATAACAAAGGTTTTAGGAGGAGAAGGTTTCCAGTACCAGGATTGATCACTCCTGGCTTAAGAGGTTAATCAGTAGCTAAAAACAGGAACCTGCACATGTCACTGACCTTTGTCTTTTCTCTCAACC
Source organism: Prochilodus magdalenae (assembly GCA_024036415.1). Lineage (NCBI taxonomy): Eukaryota > Metazoa > Chordata > Actinopteri > Characiformes > Prochilodontidae > Prochilodus > Prochilodus magdalenae. Next base: position 231,543 of record JAMWET010000573.1, read on the forward strand.
TCCTGTCTAGAGGCCTAATGCCACGCACACTGGAGAGCCAAATCACCATGGAGAAAACGCCGAGCTATTTTGTAACGCGGGAGGCTCCACGACGCATCGCCAGCATGTCTCGTGAGACCAAACTCATTGTGGTTGTGCGGAATCCAGTGACACGAGCCATCTCAGACTACACTCAGACGCTGTCCAAAAAGCCTGACATCCCCACTTTTGAGGAACTTGCCTTCAAGAACAGGAGCCAGGGGTTGGTGGACACTTCCTGGAACGCTATCCGCATTGGCATGTACATCTTGCACCTGGAGAACTGGCTACAGTACTTCCGGCTCTCGCAGATCCACTTTGTGAGTGGGGAGCGGCTTATCACGGACCCAGCAGGTGAACTGGGCCGCGTGCAGGACTTTCTTGGCCTCAAGCGCATCATTACAGACAAACACTTCTACTTCAACCGAACAAAAGGCTTCCCTTGTCTGAAGAAGCCCGAGAGCAGCAGCCTTCCTCGCTGCCTCGGCAAGTCCAAGGGCAGGACGCACGTGCAGATCGACCAGGAGGTCATTGAGCAGCTGCAAGACTTTTATAGGCCTTTTAACATGAAGTTTTACGAAATGGTAGGACACGACTTCAGATGGGACTGACAGGGGCAGGGAGGGGAGGTCATGGGGCGACCCTGGGTAGGAAGCGCTTCACTTTGTTCAACGATGAATGAGTCATCTGATCAGATCTGCCAATCAAGGCTGGTTTATCTGGTCTGTAGTTGGTAGAAAATGGAAACAGAATCACCTCAAAGGACACCGTGAACCAATCAAGACCAAATGCTTTTAGGATATTAAAATAGCTTATAAGCTTACAGAAAGATTTAAAAAACGCAGGCGAAATCCAAAGGTGTCTGTACTGTAGCTCAAGAGACTCTTTGCCTTTCACTTGAAATCCTTTAATACATTTAGAACTGACGCTGGTTCATTAAATCAAGAAAATAACTGAGAAGCTGTCATTCAATCTCAGAGTATTTGTCATGCACAGCACTGTGTCCGTTCACTGTTACTATTAAAATAAAAAAGCCGTGTCAATCATCTTGATATGAAATTGAAATCGTGCAGCATACAGTGACTATTCAGGTGTGTCATTACATTTCATAAAATGTAAAAAAGGGAGAAAACAAATTAAACACATCCTCAAGAACTTCAAGAGCTTCATGCCTATGCTTATTGGTGTAACCTTAAGTCAACTACAGTTCTCTTGCTCATGACTATAGGCAATATTGTTTTGCTTTGTGAAGCTGAGCTCAGGGGGCAGATTGATAATGCTTGTCATATTTGTGTGGGATTATGCTTTTTGAGGGTGTATGTAATTTTCTGTTTCTGCAGATATCTCAAAACTGCACGCCATCAGCAGATGTCTTACTATGTGATAACAGATGTGATCCTCCAAGCAGATTGAAACCCCTGTCACATCTTTGTGGGATAATACGAAAAAAAACACCATTATGGCAAAAACACTAAGGGATCATTTTCAGCACATAGATGACAGATAGTCCCAGACTAAAAATGAATCCCACCTAACAATGAGGACAGGTCTCAGACTAAGCTGATCTGTGTCCAGAAAACTCACCCAAGCATCCATAAAACCATACAATCCTCACCATACCGCAACAATACTAAAGAAGATTTTTCTTTTAATTCTTTCAATAGTTTCTTTTAAAATGACATTTTAGAGGTAATCAAGTAAAGATAGGCCTTTGGTGGGGTTACCATTGCAAAAGACTTAATAGGTGCATTTGCTAATATTGACATTCTGAGTGCTAGTAAATAAGTGCTTCCTGTACTACTGTACATGCTTCGGAGTCAGTATAGTTGAATTAGACCCCCGATCTTAATTAGCAGCATTGCAGATTGTGCCTTGGGTCTCTAAACTACCCAAGAGCCTTCCTTTAAGGTCTTCTATTGATTCGATATGATCATGGGAGAGGCAACAATGTAATTACCGCCAGAGGCCAGTTTAACCTTCAAAGTAAATACCGAGAAACAAACAGGCCGCGTTATAAATGTCATGAACTTTGAGGTTCTCTGGGCCAACTTGTACCTCAGCCTTATTAAACTATGTCAAACAAAGCGACATATGACTCGATGTTTTCACAGCTCTGTCTATTACACAACCATGCACGAGAGAATTTGAGAAATGTCAGTGCACTGCAACTGTGTGCACTATTCAAACTTGTGCCTATAAGGTACTGTGCAAAGAGACAACCCCTCATTTAGTTCATTTCTAATTAAAACAGACGTTTTTCAGTGACAGGAAAATGCAGAAAACATATGTTTAGTGGAAAATTACACAGATGCCTTAACCAGTAAATATAGCATCTAAAACTTAGAGTATTTAGTGTGTCTACAGGCTGGATGCTGGGGTGGTTAGTCCATAGTTTTGTGAATACCAACAGCTTCTTGGTGATTTGCAGATTTTCTTTTCTTCTGTTCTCAGTAAGGGTTTCTCGATGGCTACACGTCGTTCCGACCCATAGCTGTAATCACAGTGGAAGGACAAACAGCAACACCAGAAACACAAGACTTTTTGTGATCTGAAGCAGAAGTAGAGCATAATTTTCTCCTGTCTTGCAAAGATAAAAGCTTTAAGTCAATTTTATCTGATGGTGATAAAAAAAACTTGGGTCTACAATGAACAGTCAAAACTGTCTGTATATCTTTTAGCTATTTTTGAAAACTTCTCCAATCACATGTTTTTTTTGCCCTTGTATAGCTTAACTTCTATCTGAACTCCTTAGAAATATCTCATGAAAATGCATTACAAAAGCAAATAACCTCAAAACTACTTCAATCATTAGTTTTTCTGAGAAATGTTCTAAGAGTAAGAGCATTTCTTTTACATTTCAGCTTGTAAACCTTATAGTTATATAAATTTTGTGAAAATGATGTAATTTCTTGAACTTAAAATCTCAAGTTTACAGAACGGTATAGTTTGTGTGATTTATACATAATACCTTATAGCTAAGCTTGATTTATTTGCTAAACGTTTGAGTGTATATAGACTCAAAAATATGATTTCAGAGAACTTATTAACTTGGCTTCAAAATGTTATTCATATGAAGCAACAAGTTACCCATGATTCTTTTACTAAACTTAACAGGGTTTACTGTGTATGAATAAGCCAACACTTGGCCTAGTAAGTGGAGTAAGTTGTAAAGAGGGGAACATATAGTCTGTGTAGTCAGGTCAGAAAAAGCAGTGAATTCAAAACATCAAAACATGTCAAGCCACTCTAACTGAAAACGTGCTAACGATCTACTTAAAATGGGTTGTTATGTAGTTTGAATTTTTCTGTGGCTCCAACTGTACATACCTATGGTATTTGGGTCATATTAACTTCTTTCTTTCATTCAGGTGTGCAGATAGGTTCTACAGTGGATATCTTATCATCAGTACATTAGAAAATTAGAATTACTACATGGTACTGAAGATCCCTAACTAACATTTCATCGAATCAGATGGCCTTTGCAAAGCACTAGTTGGACTTCAAGATGTGTAAAACCTTATGATGTCTAATAAAGTAACAAAGGTCCCCTGGAAACCGCTTAATACACCCTTGTTATTGTTTAATAAAGTAGTAACGTGAAGTTAATTGCCTGAGAATTGGCTTGAGAATTCTTAATAAGGGCATTACAAGGGCATTATAACATCCCCCCAAAATAAAGTGCTACTCCAACTATTCATCCCCATTTGTGGCCTTTTACATACTGCTTGCATACTGATTGTGCCCAAAGGTAGCAGGCAGTAGGCATCTATCTTTTTGATTTATGCACCCTAAAATGAAACAGGGTCATTTCAGGGTGATGTAAGCACCTAGTTTTCATGTGACGCTATAGCACAGATATGCCAAATGATGGTAATTTCAACACACTGGATATTATACTGTACACTTTTAGGAGGAATAGCGTGCAGTATACAGTATGTACTGGTATAGTGTGCAGTATACACAGCACACAGCATGCTATTTTGAAGCCAGATTTATTATCTCCAAACAGGTAAGCATGTCTGGCTTATGTCAAAGAAACATCATGTACTGTATTCTCGTGATTATGTCTGAAGCTTAATGGGGTTATATGGCTTAACTTATATGTTGTATGATGAGCTGTGCAGTATTCAGCTGCTCAGATGCTTTGTGAAGGATGTGATCATTAGAGGGCTTTCTAAATGTATACGCTGATTTAGCTATGTTATGTTGATGCTTCACATATTCCACCACTTTAATAATTAGTATGTGCTGGCTTTATGCACTGCGCAGTACAGCGTTATTACCCCGTTTTTAGGACACATACAGCCCACAGCAGTGGGTATTCCTCAAAATATGCAAATCTAATACAACTTAAAAAACTTTTTAAATAGGTCTGACTCCTTCTTCAACTTCAACTTCTTGAGCTATTGCAGTCTATCATATTAAATTAATTGCCAGCAAAGAGAGAGAAGTACCAAATAAACTCCAGATCCAAACCAGTGGGCCAAATGTCAAGTGAATTGTCAAAAACTACTTTTGTGTTTTCCAAAGACAGATTGGTGTAGTGTTGGTTATTTAATGCAGAAAAAAAACAATTAATTTTATTTCAAAGCACAAGCAGCATCAAGGGAAATGCAAAAGAAGGGCAAAGGAACACTCTGTCTCAGCGTCAGGTACTCGCTGATTCCTTTGTTGTCAAGTGTCAAATTCATTATAATCTGTATAATCATGAGACTCATAACTAACGTTTCATTTCTGCTGCATCAGGACGAGCCTGTATGGAAATGTAAGCTCTACTATGGATGTTTGAGCCTGAAGGTATGCTTGTGGCACACAAAGCATATTGTTTACCCTGGGGATAAAATCTGTAGCACAGAAAGACATACAGCATCTCAGAGCAGTGCTGTTGTCCAAGCTACTAGAAATGAATTGTGTATGAATGTCATTTCGGTAGAGCTGGCCTGGATACCCTGAACCCTGAAGTATTCGTTTGTTAGGGTTTTACTTTATTTCTGTTATACTATGCAGGCACGTCAAGTTTTAATGACTTGAACCTGAAAAAAAAGAAAGTCATGTGGTAACAAGCAAAGGTGCTACTTTTATTCAGTTCAAATAAGAGCTTTGAACAAAGTGTTGTTTCAAGTTGACATATGATATATGAGACATATATTTCTCATTTTCAGTGTTCATAATTCTTACTTTAGGGTCTATTAGATTTACATGCTTTTCCCAAAACACTATGCTTTTCTCATACTTGCATCTGAGCTCACTCTCTGTCAGAGACATCTCTCTGATAGAGCTCCTGTGTCCAGGCCCACCTTTGATGATTTCAGTGTGCTATGATTTTTAGCTACCCTACTCTGTTCTGATTGGCTAACTGCTAAAGCCAAAGCTGCTACAAGTTGCAACCCCCACTGCGCTGCGGCTCTTTGAGTCTGGGTCTGAGTCCAGTTCTGAAAGTCAGGTAGAACAAGTTGATAGATCTGTTTCACCTTAGCAAGCAAACACATTTTACCACAGGTTTATAACATAAAAGTGTTAAATCTGTTATTGCCACTGTGTTAGAAAATGGAGTAGTCTCTGCACACTGTTAGTACAGCACATGAGCTGCTCTGAACACAAACAAATAGTAAATAAATAATTATTTTAAAGTGGTTTAGAGTGCTACAGAATGTGGGAGTTTCTGATTAGACTGGATCTCTATGGAGATGTTCTTAGTACACTAGATACAGGTACACGAGACACAACATTGCTCGAAATCAAAGCATGTCTGTTCCATCAGGTGGACAACTCAACAAAAAAGTTTTTTGTCAACATTTGAAAGCGCGAGCTGCCCCTTACATTGAGTGAACATTTAATAGAAATAACCCCTTTAAAAACATCACTGTATCTAAACATTACCATTTTGGAGATACCACGTTCAGTTACCTGTCACAGAAGTGGGTGTAGACGAGGAAACCAGGATTACAACTAATTAGCAAGGACAGAAACATACAACAAGAAACCAAACGAACATCCAACATGGAATCAAACGGCAAGCAAAAACACGGGAACACAGGGAGTATAAATGAACACGGACTAACAAGGAACACCTGGGAAGGGGCGGGGCTACAAACACGGGACCTAAAAGGTGGAGACAGGAGGATCACATGACCAAAACAAAAGCACATAGACGGGGACAGGCAGACAGACAGACAGACAGACAGAGATGTAACATTACCCTAGCGAAGTTATTGTGCAAGTACTTTCTACTGTCAGCTTCACCAGGTAAATCCAACAGGCCTGTAAATAAATATCTAGTGCTGGAAGTTCTGGTGCATTGTTCTCCTGAGCAAAGATATTGTGAAAGTACTTTCTACTGTCAACACAAATCCAACAAAATCATGTGTCGACTCCACTTCCAGCTCAACTCCCTTTAGAAACAGTGTTCTTTTTTCCGTTTTTCTGTCTGGCCTCATTATAAAAGACCTGTGTCTAATTACAGCAATGCAGTGCTCTGAGAGACAGCTCTGCTTTCAGTCTGCTCTGACAAACGGAATACAGTGTGCGCAAAGCGAAGCTCATTTGTCACCAGCCATAATAAGGCTGACATGACCCCTGATGCGCTGTCATGCCCTGACCACAGTAATGACCCACCAGAACATCTGCAGGTTGCAAAGCGTCTATTCTGACTCTCAGATGCATTCACAGCTACAAACTGTATAACGGAACACAATTTCCATGTTAAAAATGCTGTTTCCTTTAAATAGGCTCCATTATCATTCATTCTCAGACTACGAGTGGACGAGGTCATAAAGTATGCAGCAATTTGCTCGCAACATGTCGGATGCTGTTGTGAAACGCGCATGACAAATGGCTACTGTTCCAGCTGTTTGTCATTTCTGCACGTTTGAAATTTCGTACGTGCGACTGTGACAGATGCAGTTCAAAAGCATAGACGCCTCATAACTGGCTTTACATAAACTGCTCTGACAACCTGCTGTAGGTTTACCGACTAGTACTGCTGTGCAGCTCTAACTCACTCAGTCTTTATCTGTCTCACACACACACACACACACTTGCTCTCTCTTCTCACAGCTGGAATCAGCAGATGCTAAACTCGCCTCTGTAGACTGCTGAAGCCGATAGGGGCAAAGCACTGGTGGATCTCAACCTCGTTCACACCCTAACCTCCATATCTCTGCAAGAGGTGTTAATGAGAGAAAGTAAAAGCAGTCGGCTCGTGAGACAGCAGTGCAATTCAAGCCTGGGAGGAATCATCCTGTTCTAGCTATTGCCGGAGTGTATTTATTTATGGCTCGATGACTTCTGTGCAAAACCTCAAGCGACCAGGCTAACCTTTGGTGCCTCAAGTCAAATCCCAGACATATATCATACTGCAGTGCAGTTTTTAGCAATAGCCTAATACATTCATACTAGGGCTGTCAGGCCATAAACATAACTAATTGTGATTAATCACATTAGTCTGTGCAGTTAATTGTGATAAATCACATTTATGTGCTTACTTTCACCCCTAGGATAAGATTCTTTCCAGTGGGAATGTATTTAATTAGGATGTATTATCACCTTTCATAATTAAACTTGAAACAGGAAATAAAATCATGTGAATGGAGGTTCCAGCTTTCATCGCTGATGTCCATTGAGAGCAGATGTGGTGGCATGTTCACACCATTACATTAAGTTTGTATTGATGGAAATAAGACACAGAAAAAGGGAAAAGTTAAAAAAATATATCCCACTCTGAAGTGTCCCGCTTCAGTCTAGCTTTCATAGGGAAAGCAGGTCTACGAACCTGACCTTCAGGATCGGACTCTGGCTCAAACTGAAACAGCAAAACCAACGCCGCTGTAAGAATAGCCACAGTTGTGTGGGGGCGGAACCTGTAGCAGAATCACGCTGGCAGTTGATCGCCAGAACAGAGTGGGTGGGCTAACCCATTAGGCGGGGCAAGAAAAACTTTATGTCTAGGAAAAAATGAAGCATGTAAATCTAGTAGACACTAAAATGAAATGATTGAAAATTGTCCCTTTAAAAAGAAAACCGACATTTTAAAACTGAAATGCTTTAAAACAAAGCTTCGTTTGAGTCAGCAATGGTTCAGTATTTAACTGAGCTGAATAAAAGTAGTTCATTTGCTTATGACATTATTGTATTACATTTTTTTAAATCAAAATCTGCTGTAGTAGACCACAAATATAAATAATGAACACTGAAAATTAGGGTAATAGCTGCCCTTTAACTTATTAGAATCCCAAGCGAGCATCCAATCATCAGCCATACATAAATTAAAACTTGTAATGAATGTATATAGTTTAAATGAAATCCTTTAGAAATCTTTTAGAACATCCTGATTAAGGCTGAAGCCAGCCTCACTTCTCCCATGAGCACTCTTCAGTGTAGTCTGCCGAAGGCGTTCATTGCTGATATTACAGATATTGCCAGTATGAGCTGTCTGTATGTAATGAAATTAATATTTCAGACTATAAATACTTTGGTAATAAACAAAATAAATGAAAAAACTTCATGGCCTAGCAGTAACTGGAAATAACCTTAATTTTATCAAGACAGCCATTAATGAAACTTAGAGTCAACACTTTGTTTGAACAAGAGGACTAATTTACAGAGCTGGCTAGAACTAGGAAATTACGCTTATAAAAAAATCAGTCAAATCACATTCGTGACTTCTCTTTGGCACCACTTGTTAATGGACATGAAACCAGGTTTAATCTCTTTAAAAATCAGAGCAGGGCTACTTCTAATTCCCCACATTGCTGAGACTGTGGTTCTACCCTGTTTAAAATGAAGCATGCACTGGAAGGAAAACATTTTCAGGAGGAGTTTCATACAATAAATCTTTTCATGTCAGATTGTTCTTTCGATCTGTGAAAAAAGAACTGCAGGTTTTAGCCTGAAACAGCATCTCTCAATTAGCATTCCAGCTTCATTCACCAAGGCCTCCTCCCTGTCACATTTTACAGGTCAGAGCCAAATTGGTGTCCTGCAGCAGTTTCAGTGTTTCGAGCTGAGACTGGAGTAGAGCGAAGGACTAGGCCAGCTGAAGACTGGCTGTGTCACCGCGCTGTCTCGTTTAATGAACAGAATGTCTGAGAAATGTCTGTTTTCATCTGATATTAGTCCATCCTTGTTAGACACAAGTTGTGTTTGCACTTAAATGCTGGGGCTTCATGCTGAAACTCTGACTCAATATGGAATTAAATTAAAGTAGGAGTCATGGAGAAATGCAATGAATGTAAATGATGAATCAACTTCAAAAGCACAGGCCCAGTAATATATATATTTATTTATACTTTGTGTATACTGAATATCTTTGACATGGGAAAATAACTTTTTGTATACATCTAAGAACGTATACATGTATCATCAGAAAACAGCTGCACCCAAAATAAAGTGTAGTAGTTTGTGAAGTGAAGTAGTTTCTGTCAGTATGGCGTCAGGCGGCCATGCTTGCTAATGGAACATGCATACATCTTAGCACGGAGTTGTTGAGGTTCCTAATGGTGCCCTGCAATAAGCCAGGTGTTAATGAGGGAAAGTAAAAGCAGCTGGCTTGTAAGGCAGCAGTTTAATTCAAGCCTGGAGGAATCATCCTGTTCTAGCTTTTGCCAGAGTGTATTTATTTATGGCTCGCCTTCTTCTGTGCAAAACCTCAAGTGACCAGGCTAACCTTTGGGTGCCTCAAGACAAACCCCAGAGATACATCATACTGCAGTACAGTCTTTATCAATAGCCTAATGCATTCATACTAGGGCTGTTATGCAATAAACATAATTAATTGTGATTAATCATGATAGTCTGTGCAGTTAATTTTGATGAATCACATTTATGTATGTATTTTGGCTGTAGGATTTGTTTGGCCCACGTTTGGTAATGCAGCATATATACGTCTCAGCATGGAGGTTCCTAATAGTGTCCTCTGCTAATTCTTCCTATGCAGCTTAAATGTTCTCACACAGTTCCTGCAGATTTTGCGGTAGGGGTGGAGGTGGAGTAACACCAGGCCTTCTGGACATGTGAGGCGTGACAACAAACTGTTCATCTTGGTGCTGACCACAGTGATTACACACACAGATTTGTTAGTCATCTCCACCAACTACACTGCAGTCTTTGGCGGCGCTGGCTTGGTGGTAAGTTCAGTCGCCATAAGGGTTTGTGTGCATGTAGTCCTGCATCATGCAGCCGTCAGCCAATGGTAATGCTGGCTCTCATGGAGGGCATTACTGTTCACTGATTGTCCAGTCATGCCTGCTGTGTACCCATATCAGACAATCCGTTGCTTTTCTCTCTCCATGGTTTGTGTAGGTCTCCCAGATCCTTCATGTAGCTGGTGCATGCCTTCTTCTATCCACTGCATGCTATGATAGTATACGCATGACCAGTATGACGCATAATATGTTAAGGCCATCCTGATTTTCTCAGCCCCATGATGCAAACCCTCTTGGACTCAAATACCTTTTTTAAACTCTTCTCTGAGGCATATTTCACTTGCAAAAGATGCTACTAATTCAAAAGTTAAATGTCACAGATAGTCTGTGTACACAGTACTGTGCAGAGGAGACCAGATAAATAATACCTAGAACCTCTCTGGTAAAAATATGTAATTGCATGCAGTGTGCAGAGGAACATTGTGTTGTTTAGACCCCCACAAATGGTTGAATCTGACTTTTGCAAGCACATTGATAGATTATTCAAAGAGAACTCCTGGTACCATTGTCATCTGATGCTGTAAAATAATTATACACTATTGTTGTCATATTTCATCAGTTTTATGTGGTTATCCATCCATTATCCATCCATCTATCCTGGTACCTTCAACTTTTAAATGGTTACTTCTGGTTATACAGGATGGCTTGCAGCAGCACATGCTCACCGACAGTAAGTCTCCCAAAATTAATAAAAGCAAATAACCTACACACTAAAAACTTTGAAACTGGATATTACTTTTTTTTTTATTTGAGGTTCCCAAATTTTCTGTTATGGCCTAGGACATGGCCTTGAATTAGCATGGCCCTTTTTTCAAATGGGTAACTAAGAGCTTCTCATCCTTATCTTCATCACACCGATTTGAAATGCATAACCACTAGCTAGTAGCCGTAGCTCATCTATGGTGTGTTTTTCTCACCTTGCCGTTCGTCTCTCCGTGAGGCAAACCCACAGAGGATAATGAGGATGGCGCCCGACCGCATGGTGCACTGAGAGAGAAGGAACACTTGCCCATGGATGATTTATAAGATGACAGGCATGTCCCACCCTCAAAGGATTTCTCATTACGTGCAGGAAGAGCATGCGAGCAAAGCTACTACCTGCCTCAGCGCCTTCAACTCCCCAAGAGCCCCTCGAGCGCTAAACAGTGGCGTCCATTACCTCAAAAGGGACATTTTGAACTACAAAAACGAAACACTGTAAAGCAGAAATGCCCAGTAAGAGCATGTAGTCTAATAGAGAAGCCTGGAAGTTGCTGCTCTTTTTTTTTTTTTTTGCTACTAGTCGACTCTACCTGCAAGCTCTCGTGAAGCACTAATGAAGGTTGGGCTATTAAAGTCGAGCTTTGATGAAGACCAGGTCTCGACATGTCTGCTTGGTGAAAGGGAAATACATTTAATAGCACGTAGCAGTGCAGCAGTATGCTAGCAATGAACCAGAAGGGTTTTAGCATTAATCTCACACTTCTTAACTGTGGTAGACTCAGGTAAATGGGTATTTGGGTAATAGGGGACCATTCAAAAAGCCATTTCTGTTGTAACTGATGATTTCTAGATAATGGTTTACGTCTCTGTTTTCAGAATTGTATAGTTACAGCATTAAGCTAATGACTATGTGCATCTACGCTATGTAATTCTATTTAATTAGTATGATTATTATGGGATATTCAGTTACAGCATTGCAAATTCAATGTAGTTTAATTGCCACCTTGAAACTAATTAATCACTGCTCCGATAGTTATCAGAAATTAGCAGACCAAACGTTTTTTAATTTGTATTTAATAACAAGGTAATTTTATCCAGAAATACTGTACAAGAGACCAGAATTTCCGGTCAAAATGGCTATTAAATACAGCCATCAACTTATTAATCTTTAGCACTTGGAAAAAAATCAATAACTAAAACTGCACCTTGTCCAGTATTTACAACGTCCACTTTTATGTCTTATTTCATCTCTTAATTTAACTGTTTTAATAAACTTGGGGGTGGGGGTCCTTCCCCTCCCTTTCAGTCCTTCAAAGTTCAGTCTAAGAAGCTGGTTGTAATTTCTTAAAGTCTAGGTAAATTCGAACATTTTCTGTGGTGTTGAGGTCTGGATTTTGTTTGTTTGTCAAAATGTTCTCCACTCATGAGGCAAGAAAAAAGGAAGACAAACATTATAATTTACAACTTGAATGATAATTGAAGAGTCTTTGGTGTAGGCCCCATCCTCTGATCCTTCCCTCCCCTGGACAAAGAGGATGGAGAGGAACACATAACCGTCAGCACTGGAAGCAGCAGAACAGGTACGCAAGTCATGTCATTTTAAAGATAATGAGTAAATGATTTAGCATTAGCATCTTTTCAGCAGTACTTGCATTAAAGCTTTCAGTTGTTCTTTTGTGTCTATTTCCTTCTAAATCCTAAAGGACCATGGATTCATGTGTTTTGTTACTCTGTTTTTCATTTTTCATCAGTTTTCCATCATTTCAATTTCTTGAGATCTCACAATATTTACGTTATTATCACAGCAAATCAAATGCTGTCAAATCAGCATTATCATGACATAACAGGCATTGTTTTACTAAGATAATATTTATTGTCAGAAAAGGGCAGAAATTTCTCAAAACTTGGGGACAAAATGTTATTTGTTCTATGATATAAGTGACATGAGATCATACACATTCTTTCAGACCCATAGCGTTGAGATGTCCTTTTTATATTGGAAGGATTGACAGAAACACCTGTGGATTTTTCTCCTTTCCCTTAAAGTTGAAAACATTACGGTTTTTCATATGACGTAACACTTTAGGTGGTCTACCAGGTCTGAATCTCATTTAGTCTTTATTTTATATTTACATTTTTTACTTTCTGTTTTAGAAACAGAAATATGTTCTAAGGTTATGAATAGCTGGTACTTAATGGCTGTTAAGACTGGTGAAGGGTGGTCTAAATTTATATTGACCCAGCATGTCCTTTATAGCCTGATGGCCCATAATAACTGTTTTCATCCTACCAGTTAACATGCTCTGAACTATCAGTCTAGTGCAGATAATGGTCTTAATTCAGATAGATGCCCTTTTGACAGTTATCTCTATTTAGAGTCTGTCTGGGTTCTGGCTGCAGTGCTTTGTCCGTCTTCCCCTTTCCTCCACGTCTGGCTCGTCAGCTCCCTTCCCCGATGCTTCTCATTTTCCTGCGGCCTGTTGAACACGCACTGGTCGCTTACCTTTAGGAAAGGTCAACCGCAGAACACTTCTCCCGGAGCACACACAGGCTAATTAAGCTCTGGCTGGAGAGAATAGCGAATCCCCAGATACCCGACTCAGAGAGAAGACCTCAGCAGGTCATGGCCATCTTGTCCCAGATTTGTGCTTGTGTGCGTGCCATTTGCATTCTCTTAGCGTCAATGCACTATTAAATCCCCCAGGATTTTCAGAGAGTATGTTGGGAAAATTCCTATGACAGGAAAGGAGAGAGGAATTGCACACGCTCGGATGGTGAGATGCTTGATGAATGAGAAAGCCAATGTTTTCTGTCACTGACTATATTCAGGACACTCACAAAACTAGACACTTAAATGCAGCAGGGGCTTTATTAATCTCACCACTACCTGCAGCCTGACTGTTTTCTTGACATCTCTGATTTTTATAGATTATGAGAGAATAATGAGATGAGGGGACCAGTATAACAGTCTGGAGATACTGACATATCTCTGTCCACCCGTATGAGACTTGATTCAGATAAAGAGACTTCTGTTTGCCAGTTGTTACCTTAAACCACAGAAGTCAAAGTTTTAACTAGCAGTAACAAAGAATGGTGCAATTTATAATACTCATTCATGGCTCATTAAAACAAGCTGCGTAAGTAGAAAGTGCACATTCCAATCTTTTACTCAAAATCTGTCGTTACCTTAACTGAACTGAATTTGACCTGAAAATGTTTCTTTATTTTCTTCAATTGGCTAAATGGTACTAAGGTTCTTTAAATGAAGAATGTGTTGTGTATATAGTTCTATCTATGATTCTATCTGTGGTTTATTTCAAACATTACATAAACAACGGATTTTAAACCAGTAGTAGTAGTAGTAGTAGTATTTAAGCAGTATAGTAGTAGTAGTAGTAGTAGTAATAGTAGTAGTAGTAGTATATTAGCAGTATAGTAGTAGTAGTAGTAATAGTAGTAATAGTAATAGTAGTAGTAGTAGTATTTAAGCAGTATAGCAGTAGTAGTAGTAGTAGTAGTATATTAGCAGTATAGTAGTAGGAGGAGGAGGAAGCGTATAAAAGTAGTATTTTTTGACCACGCCCCCTTAAACCTTAATTGGGTTCATGTTTATCTTCACATTAACATCAAAAAGTCGTGAGTTAATTTAAACTTAATGTAAAAGTAATTTATTATAAAAGTGGTACCAATAAATATATAAATATGTAGTTACATTTTAACAGTAGGCTATAGTAACATTATCAGTACTGTAATGATTCTTGATTTCTATGGGTTAGTTTGTAATTTTAATTGGGTTGGTTTAAAAACTTGTTAGGGAAATACACATATAGATGTACGTGGGTTAATGTTAAATATGTACATTTTACATATACAAAGAGTATATTAATGTAATTAGTGATGTAATAATCTAATTATTCTATTGGTTAAATTTATGAATAGGAAATAATAGATTATACAAACTTGTAAACAGTTTTGCAAAGAAAACAAAGCATTACCCCATATTTATACTACCACTCAAGAAATTCTTCTCCGCAGGCCATTTAATGTGACCATTCAGAACCCACAATAAGTGATTGTCATCACATCAGCACTTGATATCAGTGTAATACTTGTATCACTATTCTGAATTTTGGGCAAGCTGTCTAAAGCTAATTATGTAAGTGGGTGTGAGGTAGGGCAATATGGTAGTCAAACCATACTTTCATATATTTGATGCATACTTCTACTTTCGTAAAATTGATTTTAATCACTTTCATGTCAAACAACATTCTTCAGGAACTGAGCAATTCCACACCATTTACCGGGCTCTTTTCTCCACGCTACATACATTTGCATAGAACTATTACTGTAGCTGAATTCACAGCCAGCTCTCTTTGGAATGATGCATCAACTCATTACACAACAATAGAGGCGATGCCAGCACATTAGCTACATCCCACATTCACTAGTGTGCCTAGAGTCTGTACAGAAGATATTCTCACATGGAAATGAAGCACAGCAGCTGGGTGGTCTGCATCATGGCTGGTTCTGCGCTTAGAGCATTCATTTTTGCCAATTTGCAATCCGAGCCACCCGTGGACGCCACTCGCTACCTATCTCATGCGAGGCGGAAGACCAGCCAAACGAACTTACAATAAAGCTCAGTCACAGCATGAAATTATACAAGCCACATTTATGCATCTGTTACGGCTTAGTATTGCGCAACCGGAGAATAGTTTCAAAAACAGAACAGAGAATAGAGGGCTGAATGGCCCATAATGATGCAGCAGGAACTATGCTTGAGTAATCAGTGTTTCAGGTGAAAGTTAAGAGCCAGTGCTCTCAGCTTAGCCTTTGCTTAGATCATCTTCGTGAACTGTGTAAACGCATGCTGCTAATGCAAAGTCATAAGCTGCCACTTTCCTGGGGCGAGCGCACAATAAACACGTAGGAAATAACCTATGAGGTCACTCCGGATCACTCATTGACCGTTAATGTGTAAGCAACAGTGGAGAAGCATCTATAATTCTGCGATAAACTGCCCCTAACAATAGGTCTAATGGTTTTCCTCTGGAGAGCTGGGAACAATGTTGCAATCAGGCTGAATACAAAAGGCATCCTGATAGATTGGGTCCCGCAGGCAGCGAAATTATTGTAGACCTTCACACCCCATTTTGTGACCAGCGCCACCTGTGCCATAGTGTGTCTTATCAAGGCTTTCTTTTTGTGACATTTAATTTCCTCACCTCAAAAAAAAAAGAAAAGAGATTCATTTCATAGAGTATGAGGTTACTCTGAGAGAAAGATGACCTATATTCACCAACACCGAGTCAGATTTAGGACTTTCACTGTAGACTCAGGAACTGTCAAACTCCTGTAATTTGCTTATTTCTATGCAGCAAACTGCAACGTGCTCTCAGAAAGTTCTTTGAGCCGAATGGAAGAGAAACAAAGACTGAAGTTCATTTCAAAGTACAGCAGTCGTATTCTTCCAAGCATGGCGCACATGAAATCTCACGGTGCCAAAACAGCCTACATTTTCTTTTCCTGTAAAGTTCACATGAGGGCCTTTATTTACCACACACTCATACTTTGTTTTCACATTAGGCTTTTCTAACTTCTCTTGGAAAGAATTAAAGCTGATTTAGTAACTGTATTTTCAAGACTGGTGAATGTTATGGATCTCTTTCTCCTCTTTTTGTGGGTCGTTTTAGGTTTTGGATGTTCTCTAGTTTTTCATAATAAAATAACAAAAATAGAATAAAATTGAAGTTTAATTTGAATGGTTAGCAAATACGAAAGAGGAACTGCTTAACATTAGTTTGCTAGATAGCATGCTAACAGCCCTGCCCACCATAGAACATGTTCTTTCTAGCCGGATTAAAATCTAAGAGAACAACCAATCAAGAGACAATAGGACATAATTAAACCTGTTATGAGGTGTTTTTCTGTCTGTAGCCTGATAGAGCTAGCTCAGCGTGCAAACTACAAGCCCAAACAATGTCACCCATCACAGGCTTGGTGCTCTGTTAACGTGTTAAGTTAGAAATGATTCGTTTTTTTCTGTCATCATTTTTACATACTATGCTCTACCATATTAGTGTCATATGGGCACATATGGGCACCCCATCAGTATGAATGGGCAGAGCTAAAGTGGAGATGATTTTCATGACATCACAAAGCAGCTCATTTTAATTGGGTTGCTTTGGCAGTGTATTTTCCGTATAGACAGCACAGTGGGTACCCGCCAAAGCCTTTTAGATGTTCAGAGAAGACCTAATGATTTCTGTAGAGTTAAAATAAATAGTTTTTTTATGTATTTTTGTTTAATAGAATCAGTGTGTATTGAAACTACAGGGACACAGGAGCTGCTCAGGGTGGTACAGCACCCCCAAACAATAATAATTATAACAATAATAATAACAAAAATAATCAGAGCAATAAAGTTCCCTAATGCAGTTTTGAAATTTAGAAATAATCTAAGTGAATAATGTTTTTGAATAAATTTGCTACAGTGTGTGATTCTGGGCAAGACACAATCTACCACCACACCACATATCAATATCATCTGATTGGTCGCCACTCAACTAATTTTCCTAAAGTTCATCCGGAAGAAGAGAGAGCTGATTGAGCATGGCGTTTATCAGGATGTGTCTGAGTCATCTCACACTACATTATTGCATGTGGTGCTACATACCGTTTGCTGTAAATGATCAAAATTTATAAGACCTTCTGTCACCATTCATATTGCGTATATGCTGCTCAGAATTTCAGTAGCTCTATCTTACAACACATTTCTGCATGTCTGCTCTACAAGTAGTGTATTAACATCTATTAATTATTTAATCATTTGTTTTTGGTTAGAAACAAAAGGTTCAGTTCTTTTCTAATGTCTAACAGACAATTATATAAAGTTCATCCGAAGATGAACTGTCACATGTCAAAATATGTGAAATGACTTTTCAAGTCCACTTTTCAAGGTTCAAACATTCCATATGGCTGCTAGCACAAACATTAACCAGGTAAATGTCCCACTTGATGTTTTGTACACACTGGGGAATGATTTAGAGATGCACAATTGTCAAAAATCAGAATCAACAGAAAGAAGGCCTTACAATTAGACACATCAAAGAAAGTACCAGGCACAGAACAAATAATCTACAATAATATTTTAGATTTAGGTGTTGAAAGATTAAAGCAATAACCTGACATAAAATGTTGTCACTCTCAAGTGGTTTAGTTTTAGCTGAACAGGACAAAATGGTTCATATGAGTTGCTGATCCCTGACCTACAGAAAATGATATGTACAGTTCTTACATTTTACATACAAAAACAAACAAACAATATAAGAGAGTAAAATACATATTTCCTTAATTATGGGCCCCATAGGACAATCTCACGCTTTGAAATCCCAATGAAAGCATCCAGAGCTTGTGCCATTGTCTCTCACTGCCAGTTCTTCTGGTATCCTCCCAGAATCGGATATGAGACATTTGAGACAAGCGTGTGGAAAAAGTCCCGAATAACACGAAAGGGGGATCATTTAGACTAATTGCTTTGTTGATACAGAGAGTGACACAGGAGATGGAGATGGCTCGCTGGTGGCGAACTGGGATAGGAAGTCCATATCGCTCTACTGAAGGCTTTGAAAAACAACCCCTGCGGGGAGACAGGAGTTCTAGCCGCGTTTCAGGTGGTCCATGCACACGCACGCACACACATAGGGCCCGAGGAGATGTCGATAAAGCCCGAGACGCAGAGCCTAGCCCTCAGATGCAAAAGTAGCATTACCCAGCTCAAACACAAGGTCAACACGTTCGGCATCTGTGGGGCTACGTCACTGCTTCCTGTAAATTATCTCCCTCTGCATGGCCTGCACGTTCACACCATGCAGGAAAAGCCGCTAATATTGCACTGAACACTCTCCAGACTTGTCTATTAACCAGGAATCGTGAGAGCATAAAGCATTTTGTTACATTATTTAAAGGGAGTTGCATAAACATCGCAAACAGATGCAGTGTTCTGCTGACGGGGCTAGAAATCAACAAATAGCTAAAGTCTACATTTAAATGATTGTAGACATGGTAGGGTAAATCAACCACACAATATATATATATAAGAGATACAGCTTATATCTCTGCTATGATTTCTATAAATAAAACGAATTATCAGACTCGCTCTAGTGACTAGATCACCTGTCAGGTACCTTAAGTTTTCACTGAACTGGGAAAATCTGCTTTAAGCTACAGTTCACCAAGCCGGAATTCACAACAGGAGGCTCTAAAACGCTAATCGCTGGTGTCACTCAAGCATTTTAGACTTTTAGTTTCTAGTCACCTTCAGAGATACTGTAACTGTTTTTACTGAGTATATAATTTTCTGTATTTTAGTCTTTTATTGTTCCTACTTTTATTTGTTATTCTTATTTTTATTATTTTATTTTATCTCGGCTCTATTGCTGTTTTTGTCTGTTTATTCATTTTTAATTTTTTTTATAATCCTTTAATTGATTAAGTTTCATGTTTAATTTTTAGTTCACTTATTTATGCTTCTACACTCATCAATAGAATAGCTGCACTCAGAAGGAAGTGTAGGATTGCAGTGCTATTGGGAAGGTAATAAATGTTACCAGTAACAATTAATAATGATAAATGTAGACTGATATGAACAATATTTATTGAGTTACACATACAGAAGTGGTGTCTCTCAGTATGGCATCGAGCCACAAGTTGTAGAGGTTCCTAACAGTGTCCTTTGACAATCCATCCCATGCAGGTTGAAGATTCTCAGTTCCTGCAGATTTTGCGATAGGGGTGGAGATGGAGTGACACCAAGGCTTCTGCACATGTGACAACAGGACTCATTGGTTGTCTCCACCAAAACAAAAGCGGGACTCGTCCCTGAAGATGACCTGCTGTCATTCTGAGACAGTCTGGCATGACACCATTAAGTCTTTGGTGACGATGACAAGGTGTTAAGGGCATTCATCGTAACGATCTGTGTGCATGTAGCTCTGCGCTGTGCAGGCATCTGCCAGTGGTGCTGCCATTGACAGGATGACTCACGGAGGACATCACTGCTTGCTAAACTGGTTTATTATCATGTTGGTTTTATTTATTTTTGCCTTCCTTAATTAAATCTTATTTAGTTTAAAATTCTTTGCTTAATTTAACTGATTTCATTTTATTGTCAAATATTTAATTTTAATGTAACTATATTAAAATCTTAAACTCGCTTGGCAGCATTGAAAATGTACTTCTGAGCAGAAATAAAGGTTGATTGATTGACTGATTGCGGTACCAAAGTGATTTCTCAGCACATTGCACTCTCATTTGACTTGTTCCCTGTAATGGTGTAAATAAAGCAGCATTTATATCAAAGGAGAGACTACCCTTCCAGGAGCTCCTACGTTTTGAAGGGTTTCGAAAATGAACACGGGCATCCAGCTTTTCCAGACTGAGTGTCTGAAATATGAAACACGCTATGAATAAGTCAGAGCATGCAGATCTGCCTTTAAATAAACAAGCATCTCAGATGGAGATAGAGCATGGCTACAATGTTGTTCGTGCACTAAAAGGAAATGTGGTGTGGGAGGGAAGTGGAGCGATGGGGGCTAGCAGCGTTTTGTGCGTTAAAGACGAGGTAACCTCAGGTTTGTTTGGGCATGTAAAATCGTCCTGCTCACTCTAAGCAAGAGAAAACATTCCAAGGGATATAGAAAGTAATAAAAAGGCTCCTGTTCCAGTCTCATCCTGTCTTCATTCCCTTCAAGGGCACGTTGGATAAGACAGCATCAAAAAAAAAAGGAAAAAAAGAAGAAGAAGATATGTTATTCCAACCTTCTCAGAAGTCAGGGCTTGAGCGCGGAGTTAGCGATACTGCTATGAGATCCCGTACTACTCTCTAAAAAATAAAAGTGGCAAGAAGGATGCTTTGGAGAGATGTCACAGAAGAACTCTCTTTTGCTTCCTGAAAGAATCTTTGAATGGATGAAGATTTGCTAGAGCAAACAGCCTTTTTAAAGCTTAAAGAAGCCTCACAATGTGCCATGAAGGGTTCTTTGAGCACTGCTATACAAAATTCACTTTAGGTAACGATCGTGTTGAAAAGGGAATGTGTTAGTGTGGAGAAATGAGGGGACCTTCACATAAAGGTCCTAATCCTTTAAGTATAGGAGGTTATATATGATTTTAAGTATAAAGGTTCCAGGAATAATCCTTTAGAGAAGGGTTCTTCCTAGAACCTTTACATCATGTGGAGATTCTTTACACTTTAAAAAGGTTATTCACAACCATCTCATTTTTAAACATGGCTGTCTTTATGTTTGGTTGCTATAGAGACACATTTGTGTAATGAGATGTGTTAGAGTGAAGAACCGTTTTGAAGTTTAAGCTCCACAAAGGTGCTACTAGGGGGTTCTTTGAGCACTGTCATAGAAATGTCACTTTAGGTTCTGTAAGGATCATGCTGAAAACAGGATATGTTAGTGTGAAAGTCCTTTTCAAAAATTTAGGAACCTAACATAATGTAAAGGTTCTAAACCCTTATGTATAGGAGGTTATACATGAGGAAAATATGTATTTGAACACCTTGTGACATTGCAAGTTCTCTCACTTAGAAATCATAGAGGGGTCTGAAATATTTTATCTTAGGTGCATGTCCACTGTGAGAGACATAATCTAAAAAAAAAAAAAAAACGGAAATCACAATGTATGAGGTCAAACCTTTCCCGTAGTTTTTCACCAGGTTTGCACACACTGCAGCAGGGATTTTTGCCCATTCCTCCACACAGATCTTCTCCAGATCAGCCAGGTTTCTGGGCTGTTGCTGAGAAACACGGAGTTTGAGCTCCCTCCAAAGATTTTCTATAGGGTTTAGGTCTGGAGACTGGCTAGGCCACTCCAGAACCTTGATATGCTTCTTACGGAGCCACTCCTTGGTTATCCTGGCTGTGTGCTTTGGGTCATTGTCATGTTGGAAGACCCAGCCACGACCCATCTTCAATGCTCTAACTTAGGGAAGGAAGTTGTTCCCCAAAATCTAGCAATACATGGCCCCAGTCATCCTCTCCTTAATACAGTGCAGTCGTCCTGTCCCATGTGCAGAAAAACACCCCCAAAGCATGATGCTTCCACCCCCATGCTTCACAGTAGTGATGGTGTTTTTGGGATGGTACTCATCATTCTTAGTCCTCCAAACACGGCGAGTGGAATTAAGACCAAAAAGTTCTATTTTGGTCTCATCTGACCACAGAACTTTCTCCCATGACTCCTCTGGATCATCCAAATGGTCATGGGCAAACTTAAGACGGGCCTGGACGTGTGCTGATTTAAGCAGGGGAAACGTCCGTGACATGCATGACTGTAAACTTTGACGTCTTAGTGTATTACCCACAGTAACCTTGGAAACAGTGGTGCCAGCTCTCTTCAGGTCATTGACCAGCTCCTCCTGTGTAGTTCTAGGCTGATTCCTCACCTTTCTTAGGATCATTGATACGCCACGAGGTGAGATCTTGCGTGGAGCCCCAGTCCGAGGGAGTCATGTTTAGCTTCATGTTTAGCTTCTTCCATTTTCTAATAATTGCTCCAACAGTTGATCTTTTTTCACCAAGCTGCTTGGCAGTTGCCCTGTAGCCCTTTCCAGCCTTGTGGAGGTCAACAATTTTGTCTCTGATGTCTTTGGACAGCTCTTTGGTCTTAGTCATGTTAGTCGTTGGAGTCTTAGTGATTGTGTGGGGTGGACAGGTGTCTTTATGCAACTAACGACCTCAAACAGGTGCTTCTAATTTAGAATAATAAGTGGAGTGGAGGTGGATTTTATAGAGGCGGACTAACAGGTCTTTGAGGGCCAGAATTTTTGCTGATTGGCAGGTGTTCAAATACTTATTTGCAGCTGTAACATACAAATAAATTATTAAAAAATCATACATCGTGATTTCCAGGTTTTTTTTTAGATTCTCTCACAGTGGGCATGCACCTAAGATGAAAATTTCAGACCCTTCTATGATTTCTAAGTGGGAGAACTTGCAAAGTCACAGGGTGTTCAAATACTTATTTACCTCACTGTATATCGTCGCTGTCCAATTAAAAACATCTATTTCCATTTTTGTCGATTTTTACTTTTATGAACATAGTAGCTGCTGTTGACACTGTGTGAAAATTTCATGATAAATGGACCAACAGAAATGGCCCAAAAGTGCTTGGAAAGATTTCCGGTTCCATTGACTTCCATTAAAGTTAAATGAGGTTTTTGTCCTCTCCTGTAAAGTTGCCATTTTGGAGATATTGTTTTTCTTTGGATAGCGACGATATGCTTATAAATATATAAAGGTTCCTGGAATATCCCTTTAAAGAAGGGTTCTTCCTCAAACCTTTACATCATGTCAGGGTTCTTTAAACTTTAAAAAGGTTATTCAGAATCATCTCATTTTCAAACATGGTTCTCTACAGAAGCTCGCTCCTCAAAGGTGCCACAAAGAATTCACTGAGCAATGCTTGAGAAAAACCTCTTTTGGCTGTGTAAAGAACCATGTTGGAAGAGGGATGTGTCGAGGTGAAGAACCCTTGTAAAGAACAGAATGTAAAGGTCCTTCATCTCTAAAGATAGGAGTCCATACAGTGTATGCATTTTAAATATTTAAAAATTCAAGGTGCTTTCTAAACCCTTTACATCATCTGGAAGTTCTTTAAACTTTAAAAAGGCATTTCACACTCATGCCACAACCTGTTCAAAAATGATTCTCTGAAGATTCTCACTGGAGGGAGATGTGTGAGGGTAAAGAACACTTTTAAAGTTTAAAGAAGCTCCACATAGGCACCACAAAGGGTTCTTTGAGCCCTGCTGTAAAAAGTTCACATTTGGTTTTGAACCATGTTAAAAAAGGGATGTGTGAGTGCGAAGGGCCTTTCTAAAATTTGAAAGGACCTTCACATAAGTTAAGACTCATAAACGTTTAAGTATAAGAGGTTATACTGCATATACTTAGAAATATATAAAGGTTCCAGGAATAGTCTTTTAAAGAAGGGTTCTGCCTAGAACCTTTACATCATGTCAAGATTCATGAAACCTTAAAAAGGTTCTTCACAGTCATCTCATTTCCCCAAATGCGTCACAACATCAGGTCTGCCTGACACCACATCTCCCAGGCTCCATTTGTGCACTACCCGATGTCATCACACCCACATGTCCCCAGTCTCCCAATCATTCCCGCTCTAGGTCTCCTGAGTTCTAGCACAGCTGTCATCAATCACCAATCTGCATTTAAGCCCCCCAACACACACACACTGACTGCAAAGTTTTGCCAAACTTCTCACTTGCCTTTTGCTTGTATCTCTGGTTTTGACCTTTGTCTTCGACATACTCTCTTTTGCTCTTCCCCTTTTAATCTGTTGTCCTGATTGTTTTGACTTTTTGGTTATCGACCTCCACCTGTCTCACTGTCTTCGACCCTGCATCACCCCTTCTGTTATGATTGCCTTGATTGCTGTTGTGTTTGACTATCGACGTGTCAAATTAACCTCCTTTGGCTTTTACCCTTGCACACGTCGAGCCCAGTTCTTTATCCTTGACAAAATGGTTCTATAAAGAGTCTCAAGGGTTGGTTCTTTAGAGACGCATTTGTGTCAACAGATGTGCTAGAGTGAAGAACCTTTTTAAAGTTTAAGGATGCTATGTTGTTAGCAAATCTTGGCTGTTACCGTTAATCACATTATTACTAACTCACTCCCAATCCCACCACAACTACCATAACCACCACCACCACAACCACGAGCAGGTAAGTCTAACCAGGGCATAAGCAGGGGAGCTGGATGCAGCGGGTGGATGCCGAATTGTGCACGTCACAGTAAATATTTGGGTTTATTAGACTTTGAAGTTGTGATGTTGTGAGCTTTATTGTACTATTTAGAAATCAGAGTATAAATAGTATTTAAAAAAAGTAAAGGTAATAATTATTTTTTTCCCCTCAATTGAGTCACTCCTATGGACAGTAGGCACCCTTAGAATTCACCTACAGAGCCTATGCCATGGGTCAGTTCTGGGCCCTAATGCAAAGTAAATGTTCTTCCTTGAACCTTTAAATCATGTGGACCTGAACTTTAAAATTGTTCTTTACATCTAATTTTCAAAAATCGTTCCCTAAAGAACCATGTATTGAAAGGTTCTTTGAGGGACCAATTTTTTTTTGTCCTACGTGCCCAAAAATATAGTGTGCTAAAAGGGTTATTTGGAGCACTGCAATAAAGTAACCACTTTTTGTTTCAAAGATTTTATTCTCCAACTGGTTCCCCAAATGGCCCATTTCTATTAAAATCCTAAATCACACACACAATAATACAACAAAAAATGTAAACCCTGCCCACAGCGAGCCCGACACTGCAGGGTTTGTGGGCTTCACCACAGCAAACTTGCCTTGTTTCCTTTATTTCATTATTCCATTATTCATCATGTTTCTGTAATACAGGGCCTTCAGAATTACTCTAGACCAAACTCTGGCCCACATTCCCAATTTTCATATGGCCCATGTGCTGCATGGATTGACTGTACAAGTCAGTACCAGTTGCTAGATCTGTGAGAACCTATGACTAGTTTAAGAACCATTGGCATAAAAAAATCCATTCAAAGTCTGGAAGAACCTTTAAAGTTGAAAGAACCTCTGCAGAATAGAAAGGTTTCATGCCAATTAAAGATTTACCCTACACCATAAACCAAAGCCAAGAACCATTTTGCAACTTTAGTTTTGCAAGCGCACCATATTTGACTTCCTTATACTCAAGGAAAGGACATTTCAGTTTGGTAAGCCAAATAACGACAAATGACAGTGTTTTGTTTCCTGTGGCAGCAGGATATTAACAGCGGTGAAACCATTTCCAGGGGAGTTTTTCGCTCCCTCCGAATCAGGGGGCCCTTTTTAAGTCTCCTAGCAGGCGTAACAAAGATAGATAGTGGCCTTTGCGATGCCCCCCAGCCTCTGTCATGCATCCTTGCACCGAGGAGGACCAGAGAAACTTTCCCGCCACGCGCTCCCAAGACAGAGCGACACGTCATGGCGCCGGCTCTCGCCGCTTCATCATTGTAAAGGTCACCAGCGTTACTGTAAAGGAGCCGATGACAAGAGGTCCGCCGCCGACATACGAAAGAAAGATAGGCGGCCATTTCCCCCCCGAGCGCCTGGTGTCATCACTGCAAATGGAGCTTTGGTTAATCTGAAATCATCGCGGAAAATCATTTCCCTCTGTATTACTCAGCCTTCTTCTCTGTGGGCCTAGCAGAAGGTAGGGGAAGGAGGGAAGGAAAAGGAAAGGGAGCCTGGCCATTGTCTGAGAAAAAGTCGTTCATTTCCGCTGTTTGGGGTGGCTTGATCCAGCCTGCCAGAAACATGAGCGGCGATAAGACGCCAGGGGTGATATTACTTAGCGTGATGGTGGCGTCTCGCACTAGAATGCTGACATTGTCATTTTCTCCTTCTGCAAGCTCATGGAATGCAAAGCAGGTTATCGTCACTCGCCATCACGTGGGGGAGCCTTATTTGAAATTCCATCCCGTTCCATATCTCCATAGAACCAGATACAATGTGTCAGGTGCATGTGGGGATTCTCTCGCTTTCATATGCATTTGTCTTCCAACAGTGAATCCTGAAAAAAAATCCATTACATTCAGATCCCTGTCTGAATAAGCCTGGCCATCCCACACGCCGCAAAGACAGAAGAGCGCCTGCCACGCAGCGGTTAAAACATATAACCCCCCATCTCCAGAACCAATCAGCCTTTTATAAAATAGAGGGTATTATCTCTGTCATGAGGCATCGTAGAAAATGCATTGGACACGCCGATGTGGGGGTTAAAGGATGTCACTGAATCAGCAGAGCTTGAGTCACGAGGCTTCGCCGGAACTGCCGTCAACTTCAAAGCCAATCAGCCGCGAAACTGGAGTTTTTGATCACAGGAGACAATTGATCTCTGGTCTTCAAAGAATATTTACACCCAGTCACCCTGCCCTACCTTCTTCTCTTTTCTCCCCATCTTGCTTGGGGCTGTTCTCAGAACTAGTGTGCCGCACCCTGCCACGGTGCACGCAATTGTGTCATCAATGTCACTGAGGAGAGGGCTCATTAGCAGCCTGCCCACAGCGAGCCCGACACTCATTGCAGGGTTTGTGGGCTTCGCCACAGCAACCTCGCCGCGTTTTCTGTATGCCATTGCAGAGTACAGCAAAAACAGCCTCGTAACAAACTCTGGTGGGGTAGTTGCACCACACCAAGTCGTAGGATTATTCGCCATGTTTCTGAAATACAGTGCTTTCAGAATTACTCTAGACCAAACTCCAGCCCACATTCCCAATTTTCAGCTAGCCCATTTGCTGCAAGGATTCACGATACCTAGGCAGGTCGCTTCCAGTTGCAAGATGTGACCCAAATACACATCAGATAAGAACCATGCATCGGCCAAAATTAGGCAACTTTGCTGTATCTGGGCTAGAAGTGAATCTGTTTTGGGACAGGTGGGCCACATGCATGTTTTAAATGGGTGGGCCACCTTTGGCGCACTGCAGATTGCCAGGGTAGCTTTGCCAGGTATGGCCCACATCCACAAGCACTTAACACTCCTAAAAGTCAAGACACTCCTCTGGATTAGTTATAGTTGTATTTTTATATTTTGTGCCATGTTTTAATGTATTTTGTAAGCTACTTGCTATAGACTTTTCCCACACTCCCGCGTTCATTTATGTGGAAGCATAAATAGTGGCGTTACACTGTTTCCAGTTGTGCTGTAAACAAAGGCTGAAGCTACATCCCATTCCCAAATAACCGATAATAACCAATAATTACACCTCCATCAGATTTAGACAGGTTCAACCCCGCTCATCAAGTGCCACTTTTAACAAGGCATCCAATCAAAAAACAAGAGTTAAGCTGAATTGCAGCCAACACTGGCCAGACTGTGAGTATGAAAGAAAGCTGTGAAAAATAAAGAGCATTTTAAAGCAGTCAGTGATAAAGTTTTAGACATGCACAAGAGTCTACAAAGTAATGTCCAAGTAATGTCCAAGTGTTTGAAGCACCGTTAGAACAACCTATATATATATATATATATATATATATATATATATATATATATATATATATATATATATATATATATATATACATATATGTATGTATATATATATATATATATATATATATATATATATAAAAACTCAACATCTGAGCAAGAAGAGTTGTGACGGAAGCCACAGACAGGCCAACAAGGATTTCAAAGAAGCTACAGGAGTTCCGAAGGTGCAACAAGTCAACAATATCAAAAGCTCTGCATACAACTGGCCTGTAAGGTATAGAAAGTAGAAAAACTGCATCAAAGCAGATTTGGAATTTGCTAGAAAGCCTCAGAGTGACCCCAATACAATAGAGTTGGCCAAAATATTAAAAAAGCTGTATGTGGCCTAATCCTAAAGCTGTCCATTCCTCAACAAGCGCCATCCCAGCAGTGAAGGTGTACCAGCATCGTGTTGTATAGATGCTCTTCCACAACTTGGTCTAGGCATCATGTTAAAATTGAAGGACAGATGAATGATGTAAAATACAAACAGATGCTGCAAGACGACCTGCTTGAAACATACTTGGGAGAACCCTAAGGTTTCAGGAGGACAGTGATCCTAATCACAAGGATAAAACAGCACATGCCCAATATTTAAAAACTGCCACCCATGAGCGTCATTCAACCTTTATAAAGCAAATCTTCCAGGAAGAGTGGATGAATTTCTTTCCCAAACTAATTGGGTTAAAACTTTAAAGCTGTTACTGCAGCATAGTGACAATGACAAATAGAGTTTTCAGTTTAAAATTTTCTTTTCACACATGTAGGTTCACAATAAAAATCCTGGATGGGTTATTTGGAATCCAGACAAATCTGATGACTTTTAAAAAGGCTAATTTATTCTTGATGGCCATCTTTGTTGGTTTGCTTTATTCATCATTAATATCTAGTCTGTGGAAACCAGCTTATACAGAACATTTTTGATGTATGTGGTCACTTACACTGCAACCATGCCTCATTAGGCCACAGCATATAGGATGTGCCAGGGTTTATTAAACGGATGTTTGAAGCACTCTTCCGGCTGAAGGTTCTGTAGTTTAGGTAAATACTGAGACCTGTGTGTCAACACCTTAAAGACTTAGGCTTATTACATTTTAGACAGCTTATTATTAATTAACCCAATGCAAGCTGGGTGACGTATTCCTTATTCCTAATTACAAGCAAAGTAAGTCTGGGTGCACTGACTTTTATATACAGTGCAAAACGTTTCCTGTTATCTGGGGGGGATCCATGTTGCTGGCTGGGTGCTAACATACTCACCATAGTGGCTTCAGTGGCAACAAGATGTTTGGTTTAACAATTCTTCCTTTGCAAAGGTTCTTTTCTAATGAAGTAGTGCAGTTAACTGCATGCAGCATACTGGTTAGTTTTTCAGATCTATCACAGCCATAGTTATGGTTGCTAGGCCATGACCCTGAGTCAGACTGGTGCACCTCTATTTAGCTAACCCTTATAGGACTGTACTTTATAGGCAGTTTGGATAGTTCCATCTATTTTTTACTGCCTAAGTCAGGAAAGGGTTAACTTACAGATTTGATGTACTTATGTATTGTGTTTGTAAGTTAACCCTTTCATGACTCATCAGGCATAGAACAGAGCCATGCAAACTGCCTATAAAGTACATTTATAGGATTCTAAAGGTAAGAATACCAGAGAAACTAGTTCGCCAATTATGCGTAAAAGAGTTAAACAGTGACCTTTCCCTACATTTGTATTTCCCATCAGGGGGTAGCATCTGTTTCCCCTAATGAACAGAATAACCTCACAAGAAGTTATATGATAGTGAGAGAGTTAGGGGGTCCAAGAGGTTAATTAAGAGGTCCATCACAGGTCTATGTCGCATACAGATACATTATTAGGAATTGCTCAGTGCTCAGAAATTACAATACAGAATCTCGTTTAGTACTACTGATCCACCTTGCATAGAACTTTAGTGCAGGACAAACAATCAAAACACCCAGTAGTGGAAACACTGTAGGGATGCATATACTCTGATGTCTGTGCCTAACAATGTTTCCCAACATCCTTGAGTCCCACCTGCTGTTTTGTGTTTTTGGCACCTGAGTTGTATCATTAGCTATTTATCAGGTTTTTGTTGAGCTGAATTAGATGTGCTAGCAGAGGATAAATAACAAACTCTGCAGGTGGGCCTTAAGCACTGGCGCTGGGAAACACTGTGTTAGGCAAAGATGACAGATTTGCTTACTATATCTAATCACTTACACACTCCAATAATACATAGGACACTTGAGCATTGAGCCATTTTGGAAGCTAAAACCAATAACATGATACAATGATAGAATCGTTTATTTTATAGGTTAATAGGTGATGAATTCAGGTGTGCTTTTGGTAGGATAAGTCCATATATGCAAGTCAGGACCATCAGAGATGTTCCTGGGCAGTTATTTATAGTATAGACAAGACAAGGTTCATATCTACTTGAATAAGGAGTGAAGTTGTAACCTCTACACCCTTAAACGTAAGGCATATTTATTTAAAACACCATTTTAAAAATGACTGAGAGGGTGAAGAACATTTTTAAAGTTTAAATAATCTCTACATAAGGTAAAGGTTCTAGGAAAAAACTGAAAACAGAACCATGACATAATGTGAAGATTTCTTTAGGAGCATTCTTCTATGGTATTCTATTCTAAGAGTGTATTAAATTACTAAAAGTAGGAAAATACTGATAAATTACTGCTAGATCACCTAAAACAATCATTTTTGGTGTTTGGCTCAAGCAATATGAAGCAATGTATTGTTCAGTGTGCTTCTGATACTATGGGATTTGGGCTGAGTTAAGGGTTTGACACTGTTTATAGCTGGTTCTACAGTTTGCGTTCTGATAATCTCTCTGGTATAAAAAATGTAGCATCTTTAACCAATCATAACCAAATCCGGACTGTTACAAATACAGCAGCACCCTAAATCTGTGCTGATGTCAGTATTCAAATATGAACTGTCTCTGGCCTGCTGTATGTTTGACTGCACTACTCTACTGCAATACCTGTTTGGTACCTTAACCAAAGACCTGACAGGCAAGCTATCACACGCTGTGCACTATTAAGTGAGGTAAAGTGCACAAACACATCGAGCCTGCAAGCAGTGCTATGATAGGATGAGGTCTTGCCACCTTTCAGGCGTAGCAATGAGTCAACAGGGCAAAAGCATCATCATGGCTTCCTGCGAGCTGATACTGTTAAGAGAATTGAATGTTTTTCTGTTTTTTTAACTAGGAACACTTCGACCCAGAAGTCACATGCATTATTTAAAGCGGTGAAAAGGTTGATGCTAGATGTAGCAAAGGTTGTGGCTTTGCAACACTGAATTATGTGTTGGCGCTCGGTCCTTACCCCCGTACTGCATACATAAATTAGAGCATGTTATAGCCATTAGCATTTTTTCCCCCATTCATTTGTGTTTAAACTTTGGACTGCCTCCAGCCACGCTCACATAAAAATGATGAACAATTTTGCAAGTTTAAAGAATAAATCTATTTACTCGCACTGAATGCGATATGATAGCTTTTTAATAGAGGCCATTACCGTAGTTTCCAGCAATATATTAGGCCACCATTAGCAGTTCATTTTCTTTGATGATTAGATAAACAAATGCCCTTATAAAACTTTGATTATGTTTCCTGATTGCGTTACGTTACAAATCCAACACCCTGGATAAATGCGGATTCGTTTGACAAACGCAGAGGGAACTTTTCATAAGCTAATTGCCCCATATGCATCAAGGAGCTCACATGACTCATGTTTATGCATCACTTCATTTTTCCATGCGCCCAGATATATTTGGACGATAATGCATCTTATGCCCGCAGGCCAAACACGAGCAACGTCAACAGCGGCACTACTTCAGCCCCCTGTCTGCATGACTGAAATAATTCAGTAATAGCATAATTGGTTACCGCTAGTGCGCACTGCAGCCATCCAGTACACTGGCAAGAAGGACATTTCTTCAGGGGAGATTAAGTATTGCATCTGGGATGTTCGCTTTCTCTCTCGGCTACTCGTTTGACATGATCTTTTATCTCTGCTTCTCCAGTAATCTCTGCACAAACCTGCTCCACTGAGTGAGAGGCTGCGCTGTATCCAGCGTTCAAAACCTTTGATTAAAAAAAAAAAAAAAAAGTTCTCAAGTCTCATCTAAAGTACAGCGACTATAGGAACTGGCACAGTGTCTGCAAATTCCCAGCAAACATCAAGCAGGGGGAAATAAAAAAAAGAGCCTTCCACCCACACGGATCCACGAACCAGCATTCCAATACACATCCATCCATGTAAAGTGGCTCGCAATTAACGGCCTTGGACCTTGGTTTGTGATTGAATCAAGTCCTGATGAACAGGCTCGCTCTTTGAATGTGCGCTACTGGTGGAACAGTGAGGCTTATCACTTGAGAAATCACCAAGAGCCTTGCCAATGCCTTTTAGAGGGTAAATCTCTAAGAGCATACACAGTCCTGCTATTAGCTCCCCTCTCCCTCCATCTGCTTGATTGCACAAGTGCTGCAGGGCTCAGAATACATTCCTTGTCACCAACTCAAAAATGTGAGTTACTATAATAGTGTAAAGCACTGCTCCCACCCTTGCAGATGATGAAAGACTTATTAATCACAGCCATGGAGGGTGGTCTATGATGCTGGAACAGGCAGGAACAGGCTCTTCGGCATTCAGAGCAAGTTGCCCCCCTCCATGAGTGGAGGGTCACCCGTTGCAGAGCGAGGCGAGTCGACACTGACCGACAGCTCCTAACACAAGCACTCCATCCTGCTTTGCATACCATCAGAGTAGGAAGACACTTAACAAGCCGACGAGGCCCAACGCTGGCAGGGTCAGTGTCGGGGGGGTGAAATGATTTCACGCTTGAGTTCAACATCTGGCGCGGCGTGTGACAGCCGCCGAAAAACAGCTCCGGCTCAAACCTCGACAATGTAGGCTTTTCAGATCCGCTGCCACACTCCACTGATAAAGCGCTACCTCATGTGAAGCGACGGACCTGGAGAGGAATCAGAATGAGAGCGAGAGCTGGAGCTTCAGACCATGTAGTGTTTTATAATGATCTGTCTTTAGACTTGAACCTGAATTCGAAGAAAACATCTACCTGAGGAGGCAACTCTCAGAGGTCTGGAAAAAATTCAAGCAGTATCGATTGATTTTCAAGTAAGTGCTAATAAAAGGACGTGAAGAAAATTGAGCTGTTCAGAAGAAACTTCACTGTGTGTTCCTAAACATACAAAGGGTCCTAAAAGGCTCATGACTTGGAAACACATATGTGGAGGCTCTTTACCCTTCTTTAAATCCCGGGCTTATTACATACTACGGCTTATTATTCAGTAACTACTTATGTAGGAACAGAATCTATTCACGCTCAAAAACACAAAGGTGCTAACAATTCTGCAGTTTAAGAGCATGTCACAAATCGGACTTTTCTTAGTGAAGTGTAAGGAGCAATGGACCGAAACTCCTGAGTGCCCACCTCAATATCACTCAATTTCAAGTGACTTTTGTTTTTTACAATTGCCTGTAAATACACAGCCCTAGAATTACAGAACAACATACCACAGATCAGCTACTTTCACGGAAAATTATGTTTGCTCTGCAAGGCTGCCAATATGAGACAGGCAGTTTGATTTTTTGTCATGATGCAAAAATGAGCACTGCTGGGGCACGTAATTATAGGGGCAAGTAGTCGGACATAGGCATAAATGCAGTGCTTTAAACACTTCTTGCAACACAGAGTCTCTGTGGAGGGGTGAAAACAGTTCCAATGACATCATTCCAAAATAGCCTTTCTGGCACTTCTGTTTTTTTTTAAGAGCATATGTGCATTGCTGTAATTAGGACCACCTCAACACGCAGCCCTAAAGTGTGGTTAGTGCTTACTGACACTTCAACAATGAACTGTGCAGTTCCAAAAAAAGAAGGGGGGAGGGGAGGTTAAAGAAAAACACGGCTTCAGTGACAGGAGGGTTTGTGTGGGTTTTGTGGCTTGCTGAACTGTGTGCATGTTTTGCAAATACTAATCCTTCCAATGAACTTAAGGCACCAAAGAAAAGCCCTTAATTCACTGCCTGGAATCCCCTAATAAAATAGTGCACACTTATCTCTGGGCTTTATAATTAAAATCATAATTACACAACTGTGCACACAATCTCCTTTCCAGCCAGCTGCAATTAAATCTAATGTGACACTGGCTTAATGATCATTACAGGAGAACTTTGCCTCAGACAGCTTGTCCAAGACCTCGAGAGATATGTGTGCGGAGCCAAGCCTAGCTTGCAACGATATTCCAGCTGTCTGTCTGCCTTAAAAAAAAGAGAAAACTAGAACAACACAACTCATCTGTCCTTGCACTCTCTCTGACACAACGTGACTGAAAGCATTGCTTTTACTGCCAGGCCAGAACTAGAGGAGTCTTGTGATGGCAGGAATCAGCACCAAGGACAGGGCCATTGCTCAGGCTTCAGCTTTAGAGCCAAGGAAGAGAATTTTATCTGAAACTATATCATAGATGTTTTCTTTCCTATATTGCAAGTGGTTCCAGGTCCAAGTCCTGGACAACTACAGTCCTTCGTGGTTTAGTGTTTTCCGACGCTCTAGCACATTTGATTTAGTGCATAAAGACCTTGATGCACTGAAGAGAAGAATTATACTATTACACATGGTGACTAACAGTGTCATTGCTTTTATATTAGAAGTTCATCACTTAGATTGGTACCTTTTACACCAGCTGACAATGCTAGCTGCTTTTTACATAATGCAAACCTGCCTTAAACAAACTCCACACTCTAAACAAAGGGGGGCAAATAACCAGAAAGTTGTGGAGTCGATTCCTATCATTAGAAACAAGGAAATGTTTCTTCACAGTGTTAGCATTCATTTCTTGCCAGGAGTGGGTAGTGATGGTGATTATGGTTACTTGCCAAGAGCTTCAGCTATCATTGCATACACTGATTTGTGTTTGGCTACCTGTTCTTATATGATCTAACTATGAGCAAACTATCACCAACTGACAAGAGATCAGAATATATCATCGGGTCAGTGCAACTTCTTCATGCTGGATTGATTTGATGCTACACTGACTCATTATTAACCCCTTTTGAACTACAAATGGGTATTATGAGACAGCATAGACAGAGGCTAGCTGATTAGCAAGCTAACTTTGATGTTTCTGCACATTCGTTGATGATGTTAGCTGGTTTTGGAATCCTTTAAATTAAAACTCATATTGTACCTTTAAATTAAAGTGTTCATTCTTCAGCCTTAATCGCTACATTAGGCTAAGAACATTTATCATTTATCAAGGCTTTGTTACAACAGAACCATGGTGCCAACTAGAGCATTACATTGGCATTAAAAATGCACTCATCACTGAAAAAAAATATTTGCAGGAATGACAGGAATGAAACTTGGTGGGTAGGTCTGACATCATGAAACATGCAAATGATTCAAATGTCATGCTGCAGCCAGGCAGGTCCTACCGCTGTACGTGACTGACTATATAAGATGTTGCACATGCTTTCCATTCTAACTCGTGTTGGAAGAGTTGGAGAGAGGTCACATTGTAGGGCTTCGGGAGGCAGGATACAGTATCATACAGATACTACAATAGCACGCTGTTGGGGCCAGTGGATAGAAGAAGGCATGCACCAGCATCATAAAGGCCTTGGAAGACCTACAGAAACCATGGAGAGAAAGAATCAACGGATTGTCAGTGATGCCCTCCATGAGTCATCCTGTTAAAGCCAGTGCTACTGGTAGATGGCTGCACAACACAGGGCTACATGGACGTATGACTTCGGTGATGAGTCCCCCTCAAATCTGTGTGTGGAGAGACCATGGTCAGCGCCAAGATAAACAGTTTGTTGTCATATGTCACATGTCCAGAAGACCTTGTTTCACTCCACCTCCACCCCTACCACAAAATCTGCAGGAACTGTGTGAAAGCATGCAAGCTGCAAGGGATGGAATATATGACAGGACACCATATGAAAACCTCTACAGCTCCATGCTGAGTCTGGCCTGTCGTTTTAGCAAACATGGTGACCCAACGCCATACAGAGAGACACTACTTCTGTATGTGTAGCTCAATATGGTCCATGTCAGTCTAAATGTATCACCATTTGTTGTTCCTGGTACCCTTTATGTTCCTTCTGAACAGCACTGCAATCCCACACTTCCTTCTGGGTGCCACTATTTTTTGATGATGAGTGTACTATATTAAAAAATATATTATACTGTATTGTGCTAAAACAATCTCACTCAGATATCCAGCATTTGGTAGGGTGGGCTCGAAATCCAAGCACAATGCATATTTACTTAGGTGGGGGTGGAGTGCTATAAATAGTCTTATTCAAAACTCGGAAGTTAAATGGCTCGATCAGTTTTATTCGCCTGCATTAGCTACAGGCACAGTTCATTTTTCATATTATCAAAGAGGAGAGCTTTGGTGAAAATATTACCTAACGTGGAGTTAGCCTACTTAAAATTGATTAGGGCAATTTCATAGCACTCACAGTTTCAGGCTGGAGGGGAATGCTTACCTCCCTGTGAAATGTGTGTCATGAGTGACTGACTGAACTCAATAGACCCGGAATCCCATTCACAGCCCAGCATTTATAACCATTACTGCCAGCATTTTAAACGCAAAGGGACTATAAATATCATGTTAACTTTTCACCCTTCGTTCAGCCCTATTGACAAATCCATCAAAGTAAGCTGTCAGCTCCTCTATAGACTTGCTTAGGGAGCACGCCTGCATGAAGCTGGTACCCGACACTCCCTCTAGAATAGAACCCATCTGCTTTGAAGAAGGGAACAAACGTGGGCTTTGTGTGCCCACCACAGGATGAAAATCCATGATTCTTTTCTCTATGCTAAGTGCTAATAAAAATATGGATGCTGCATGTAAACATACAGGAGCGGAAGTAAAGACGTCCTGATTCATTGTCTGCAACAGTCTGATAATAATTTACGCAGTGCGTCCAGTATTTACATCATTGTCATAACAACAGCATGTGTATGGCTATGTCTATGGGCATTCTATGAAAGACTGGACTATTTTGTATTCCAAATATATTATACAGTATTTATTTGTCCATTCATCAAGAAATGTTCAGACAATGTCAGTTTGCCAACTGCCAATATGATACAAGTGACATATGCATATCCAAACGGCTGACAAATTAAAGGATAAACCTTTATAAATGAGTGTATAATAACTTCAGATGTTTCCAAACGGGTATTAGAGAGAGTTGGTTGAACAGTTTTCAGTCAGCCTGGCAGAATATACATTAAGCATCCCTGCCTGAAAAAAAGTATTATCAGAAAGTGATGCCTGGAATTTATGCACTTATGGCTGAATTAATGTTGAGCACTTGTGCTAAACAGCACCAACATGTTTGGCATTTTATGGGGATGGTGGCTAGAACATTTAAAGGTTAACATCAATGACTAGAGCTTTTACTTTAAAAGCGTAGTAGCTCAGTGTTTTATACATTGCGTTATGTTTTTAAAGTCCAACTTAATATCACTACTTTCACAGAACACTGCCTTTACATTCTGCCGCCCCAAGCATTATAATACATGCTGCACCATTAAGAAAAATTTTGAAAATACAAACAACAGGTTGGCAAATAAGAAGCGGACTTTTAATAAGGATATGGAGAAATAGTCCTACCTGAATAGAATCTTACCTGGAGACCTTGGTAGGTTGTTTTAACCAGGATTCTTACTGGGTGCTAGAAATTATTTGTTCTAAAGACATTCTAAGAATATGCAATGTGATGTTTCATTAATGTTTTCAGCAGGATGTTTTCTTTTGGTTACAAGAATGTTCATTCTAAAGGTAGGAGAACATTAAAACATTCTGTCATCAATGTTGTGAATTCTTCTTTTGCTATCATGTAACATAATCTGTAGCCCTGACAACATCCTGAGAATGTTAAAACAGTTAAGACCTTGTGTCTTAACATTTAGCTTTATTTAAAAACATATGGTGAATATATTTAAACCATTAAAAGATGTTAAAACATTTTTTAAAACTTTATTTGAATTGTAGGTAATGTTAGCCAAAGTTCTGGAAACACCCCGTGCTAGCTGTTGCAGTACTCCCTACTACTGACCCCGAATTCAGCTGCATACAGGGAAGAAATAAACATCCTACCATGTTAATCAGCATGAATAAACGCTGATCAGGCCTAGTTCATCTTTTTTTGGATCTAGAAAAAAGAGAGAAAAGATCTAAGAGACTCTAAAAGAGGGTTCATCATTGGCGCACGGATGGCAGGAGCTTCAGTCACAAAGTCTGTTCAGCTGGCTAAGTTTGAAAAGACATCAGTAGGAAGAGTTAGAAATTGTGGTGAAAAGCATATATTCCATGTATGTCAGAGTGATATGCAAGATTACTTCAAGCCACTGCTGCACAGGGAGAGCTACTGTAGTACGGTTGCAGAGAAAAGCCATACACACCGGTCTACAAAGCAGAAAAAGATATGGTCTGACAAATCTATTGCCACATTCTCCACAACGAATGACTGCATGTGTTACACAGACCAAAACAATGTTGTAAATGTATGACCCATACAAGTGTGCAGCTCAGTAATGCTATGAGGCATATTTTGAAGGCAAGCCCCCTTAGAGTATGGAATCACTGCAAATCTGCACGTTTTATGACCATAATTGATCACCTTTATCCTGTGATGAAACATTGCTATGCTGATGGTCTCATCCAGGATGACAGTGCCCACAAAACTGTATGATGAGTATGAAAATAATGTAAAGGATGCCAGGAATGTTTTTCTATTTTTCTTCCTTTTAATTCTATTCATTTTTCACATTCAAACTTAGCATACTAACTTTTGCAATTTGGCATTTTTGTTGATACAAAACTTCAGCTGATTAACGGTCATCATTGTCTGATTCTGCTCTTTAATAGCTGACAAATCTTGACGGCAGGCAGGCTAGTCAAGAACACACAAAAGAAGCCATGTTGTTGTAGCACCTGCAGAGTAAGGTCTGGCATTTTTGAAATTGTTAAACCTCTTTGAAATAACCAAGGATGCCCGGATGGTCCCTGAAGGGTCCATGGATGGTCCCTGACCACACATGTCTAAGGTTTTAAGCCCATCTCAGATCACCTCAGGCCCAGAGAACTCATGTGAGAATGTTTCTGCATTAAGTTGATTAATGACTTTTTTTCTGGCATAATAGAATTTTAAGTTTCTCTTCTCGGTGCAGCATCATACTGTTATTCAAAGCACTCCTGAACCCATGTGGCTAAATGAATACAGTAGCTTAACGATTTCTCATACGATGCCATCACAAAGTGCTCAAAGGTCATGCATATTCCACAGTGGTTTCCAGCCCTGGCCTATGCAGAGTGAGACGTCCCTGCGATCCCTGAATTATTTAACAGTATTAGGTATTGTACATACCCCTACATTCTTTGCAATCTTACACTGATCCAAATGTTCTTTTCAACTGTTTGACAATTCACTTACGAAGTTTGCCTGGTGGTGAGCCACCATCCATATTTGTCAACCATACAATTGTGCCTCTGGTAGGTCCTCCTTTTTTCCTTAAGTATAATTCCTTCAACAGTCCAATTCACGTGCTTTGTATGGAATATGTCAAAATGGTTTAATCTGAATAATATATAATCCTGGAATTTGGTTTGTAATTAGAATTTCAAAATGTCAAACTAACGCTACTTTTTATACACAGCAGGGGGATTAGCAAAACATCAAATTTGAAGAAGAGGCTATTTTAAGTACAGTGCCAGTTAATTCTGAAAATGTGTAAGTCTTCTTCCTCTTCATGTTCTCCAATCATCAGCAGTTAGAGGTTGTTAATAGGGGAAAATTACCAGCAGAGTGGTTCAGGTGTTAACTTTTTTTTGTATGAATGTGTCATGCCAAGAATTGTTACTGGCACATGCAAATGAGATAGAAGTGTGGCAATGCCTCACTGAAGCAATAAACCACACCAGCAAACTTTGTTTAGAAATGAGCTGATGTATTACTGTGATGCTATTTGCTGTTAACATCACAGTAAACTTGCTGGTGCATATCACAAATCTGTCCTTTTATGTTCACCTTATCATCTGTCTGTACATACACCAACAACACAAAAGTCATGGGCTATATATGCAAATTGACTACGAAATGGCATTACCTCAAGGGATGGTTTGGGAACGCCCATGAAGCGTGATAGTGAGTGCTATATGGAAAGGACATTCCAGTTTCAAACCTGTGTGGACATGTGTAACATTCCTTGATCCATGGTGTTACATGTATACTGCAAATATGTTGTAGAAGGCCTTACCACCCATAGCAGACAGTGCAAGGGCCATTTACAGGGGCTTAATATTCGTAACCAGCAGCACCAGCATTCATAAACGTCCATGAGGGCTAGCAACATGTGCCATGGTCTAATAAGTCACTGTATCAATTGGTTCGGGCTGATGGTAAGATTTGTATGTGGCGTCATTTAGGCGGTGCCTGCTACCATTACTTGGTGACCAATCAATGCAGCCTCTAATGGACTTCATGTACCCCAACAATGATGGGATATAATCAAGCAGGACAATGCACCATGCCATCATGCCCAAATTGTAGTCAAGATTCAGTTTGGTGGACATACTGGAAAGTTACAATGAAAAGAGTGGCCTGCACATTCAATTTGAGCCCAATCAAAGCATTCTACTATTCTTCTTCAAACTCCTCATTTACATTGCCATGCCATTAGCACGCTGACCAGTGTTCAGTCTCACTCACAAGAAAATACCTTAGAAGTTATACAGGTGTGGTTGTTTTCAAATGTCCCCTGAGGTAATGCCACTTCTCGGCTCTTGTCAATGTCAAACATTTTCAATAGTTTTTTCAGTATTTTCAGTTTTTGTAGTGATTACGTTGGATGCAGGACAAATAGGCAGGCATGAAAACTTGAGGGACTTTGATAAAGGTCTGGTTGTTATGGCTACTCATTTGGTCGGGGTATTTCTGAGACAGCAAGGCTTGTAGGGTTTTCCTGGTCAGCAGTATCTACTGACAGTGATCAGATGAAAGGCAGATTATAAACTGTCCAAATCTGGTCCAAGATAGGGCTTATGGTGGCTCTGTTCATAATGACTTTGTGACAGAGTGATACCACATTGCACCTTCAGAAGTCATGTAGAGTTCACACATTGACAGTTTTGGACCGGTTTTGGTGGCACGCAGAAAAACAACGACAAATTAGCAAATTAGGCAGAAGACTATGATGTTTTGGCTCATCTGTGCCATTTTGGCCTTTGACAATTTGCCCTCAGATTATCTATGTTTAGCATGCACCATGGGCACATGAGTTCAGTCTTAGCTGCAAGCATACTTGTAGGAGCTATGAAATCACTTCTGTGCTTCTAATAAATGCAAATAAATGCAAGAGCATGTTCATCAAACACCCATCCTAAAAAAGGTAACATATAACAACAGAATATTATATCTGTCCCAGGTAAATAGCATAATAATAGAGATCATTATAATACTCTAAGCAGTAAAGTGCATTTATAGCAAATTTAGACTACCCCCGGAGAAAAACGTCCTCACCAAAGCTGTTATTGAAAGTTGCTTTGAGCTTTATTGCTTTGGTACTCTCAATAAAAGGTCAAATCCAATTACAGATATTTTGCCGGGGGTGCTATGTGACTCTATGAACAATGACGCTCTAAACATTCAAATTAGAGGCAGAGAAAGAAACAAGCACCCAAAATGAAACCCTGACACATGGGCCTATTCCAGCGATACAAAACTCCCTCCCATGCTTCTACATGTCAGCGAGGCTTTATTCAGAGAATGCAGGGATCATGACAGCATACCACGTGTAATTCAGAGCAATGCATTATTAACGCCTCCCTCTGACACCAAGGCTTATATCCAAGAAAGGACCAAAGCCACACATGGAGGGCTGCTGGTCTCAGCACAGAATCATAATGATTAGAGGGAAAGAACAACTGTGAGAAACGTGCTTCCAGCTGTTATTGATCCATCATTTCTAATGTGCCAACACAAGACTAAACATCCCTGCACACAGGCAGCTTATTGGCTTGAATCAGGCCAGATTAAAGGTGGATGGTCATCAAAGGTGATCAGGGTCAGCCAGTTTTTTCCTTCAAACTGATATATACTAGGAGTTATCTTCTACATCAGTCTATTTATAGTAGACATTAACTTCCACCTCCATTTGAGGTTGAGAATAAAATCCTGATTTAAGATTTATTGTCACAATTGTGAGCCATTTGTTGGACGCCTCCATCCTTTTTCCGTATGATCTATCAGTCTTTGTTTACTTATTCATGACGGGCTATGAGATGAGCAGAAAATGAAGCAATGCAGAAGAGCAGTGTAATATGTCTGTTGACTTTCTCAAACAGATGTTTAAAGAGGGGAGCTATCACAGCAAAGCATGGCGGCGATTCCTCAAAGCAAACTGCCAACTCATCGTGTTCGGCGCATAATGAAACCGCGCAGAATGGAGGTATCTGTCAGACGCACCGCTAAAATCCGTTTAATCACTGATGTTAAACGGCAGGGTGCTGGGAATGGTTTTATTCAAGCCATTGATTTCAGAAGTGTCTGCGCAACTGTATATTGGTGGACTGATGAACCCCAGTTGTAATGAGCATGTTCCATCACTTTTACAGGCTTGGCATGCTCCACGTTCCCATCGGAACAAATGGAATGGAAATGCTGTTTGTGTAGAGCTGTCTGCAGCCAAAATAGTGGTCCACATGCACTACCCGACAGCCCAGGCTGGGGCATGCTCTGTGAGGCGAGACCCCAGCCAGGCAGGGATCATTTGATCCATAATGTCCGGCAGGTCAGAGTCAAATTTGACATAAATCCTTCAGCAGGACCAGAAGGCGTGTAAAACTAAATTACCTCGCCTCAACTCCTCAAGCACTTATCTGGACGTTTTCACATTCCACGTCCACCTTATTACTTTGTGGTAGATAATGGTGAAAGTAACCCAACCACAAAGATTTTTTCATTACTGCATCGAAAAAAACAAACAACTAGGTTTAAATGAGTCCAATCCAGTGGTCTTAGTGGTCCCTCACTCTCCTTCTGGGCATCTACCTTCCAGTCTGCTTCACATCCTACCAAGAACATTAGACTAAGCAATTGTGGTGGTTTAGGGTTGGAGCTAACCTCACCAGGGCAGTAGATCTCCAGAACCAGGTTTGGTCTATGACCAGAACCAGCAAATCAACCCACAGACCAGATCTGACCCAAACCTAAGTTGTCTGCATAAATGTGTAAACTTCTGCAGAAATGTGTTCTCTGTAAATCAGGTGTTTAGAAATTAAACAACACATCTAGCATCAACTTATCCATTAGAAGGTTATTCATGTACATACCTAACACCATACAGAAGATTTCAAATGAAGCCCCAGACTACCTATTATTGTCATATACACAGCCCCAGTCAGATTTTCACATATGTTCTGGGAATGTCAAGTTCAAGTTCAAGTGGTTTTATTTGTCATTTCAACTATATACAGTGGTGTACAGTACACAGTGAAACGAAATAGCGTTCCTCCAGGACCAAGGTGCTACATCTAACAATAGACTACACAAAACAATACAACATAAAGTGCACGTGCGCAAGTGCGCAAGACAATATACTATAAATACACACAACCATTTACAAGACAAACAATAAATACAGGGGGGGGGGGGGACAGTGCAGTCGGCCCCTTAGTAGTGGGAGCAGTAAGGTGCATTTGGTGTAGATGTAAACATTAGACATTGTAAACACTGTATTTGAATTTAGCAGCAGTACTAAAGTTATCCAGTTGGTGGAACAATAGCAGTTTTTTTTTTTTTTTTTTTTTATGAAAAAGGAAAAAGGTGGTGAGTGTGTGTGTGTGTGAGAGAGAGAGTGTGATTTCAGTTCAGACACTAATGTATTTGTTTGTTCAGACCAGACTCTGGTTGTTAAGGAGTCTGATGGCATGGGGAAAGAAGCTGTTGCACAGTCTGGATGTGAGGGCCCGGATGCTTCGGTACCTTTTTCCAGATGGTAGGAGGGTGAAGAGTGTGTGTGAGGGGTGTGTATGGTCATCCACGATGCTGGTTGTTTTGCGGATGCAGCGTGTGGTGTAAATGTCTGTGATGGTGGGGAGAGAGACACCGATGATCTTCTCAGCCGTCCTCACTACCCGCTGCAGGGACTTGCGATCCGATGCGGTGCAGTTCCCAAACCAGGCAGTGATGCAGCTGCTCAGGATGCTCTCGATGGTTCCTCTGTAGAAGGTGGTGAGGATGGGAGGTGGGAGATGTGCCTTCCTCAGCCTTCGCAGGAAGTAGAGACCAAGAACTGGTTAAAGAATTCTGGAAATATGTACATTCGGCGTTGTCAGATTTTTTGGAAACTGAATACAATTATGACCCATGTTTGTGTATTCTGAATGACAACTCTAATATGAGGTTAAAGGTTATACAGAAAAAACTATTGTTTTCTGGGTTTAAAAGACAATTCCACAAAACACTCCTGGACTTCAATTGGAATGATTTTGGGCTTGCAATAGGCTTAACAAAGCGAACCTTGAACTGCTGCACAACTTAACCATGCTAATGTTGAAACATGGCACTGTTAAAACATGGCAAATCTTTGTGTTGTGTATTTGTGTGTTTGTGTGTATGCAATGAATACGGACATTTCCTCCTTTATATAAATTTGTCTGAGATGATGATTGTACCTGTGATCACTTCTGCTGTCCTGATGTCTCTTATTTTATTTTATTTTCCTTGTCCCTTTGTTGCTATCTTG
This sequence comes from Prochilodus magdalenae, assembly GCA_024036415.1. Lineage (NCBI taxonomy): Eukaryota > Metazoa > Chordata > Actinopteri > Characiformes > Prochilodontidae > Prochilodus > Prochilodus magdalenae. Next base: position 276,358 of record JAMWET010000573.1, read on the forward strand.
TAAAACATTGAAAGTTCAACAACACCTCACTTTTTATCTTTTGACAAAGATACAAATAAACCTACTGGTTATAAAAGGCCAAAGTACTTTGGACAAACACAAACAAACAAATACTTTCATGTCCATGGTTGTCTTTTAGTTGTCCAACACAGGTATGTGTTTGTTCATATTTGTTTGTCTATGCCATGACTAGCCAGTGTTCCCAAGCCTTTAAGGAAACAAAAGTGGTTATTCCACAGCAGCACTCGACAGATGTCTTTTTGGCATCTTCTCTATTAGATTTACATGAGTCTAGACTAATAGCTTTAGACAAGACAAGACAACTAAAGGTTTCACCCCCAGCTCTTGCACAGCTGATTCAGCCATTCAAGAGCTTATTAAGACAATTAATAAATGGCACATGGGGTTTAGTTTCTGACACAAACTGTACAGGGGGGGATGGATTGGTCACTGGTCTAGGATGTTTGGTACAGCAGGCTAAACAATGACAGCTGCGACAACTATGACATAACATTTAGGAGTTCCAGGAGCAAAATTTGGGGTCCCAGAACCCCCTATGTTTTGCATCTGGTATATATATATATATATAAAAATCCTCAGCAAGAAACATTTAAAGTTAGAAGACTGTAACTGTGTGCTTATGAGCCTTAGTTATGTTGAAACTCACAATTTTGTTGTTGTTGTTACTGTTGCTGCTGCTGTAATGGCCTGAAACATGAGTTCATGGAAAAATAATATTACCCTGGTTATGAAAGATGGACGACGCAGCACATAGCGTCCCTCCAGGGCACAGAAAAGGACGGGCACCTTCTCAATTCTGCACAGCCTCGCCTGTCCCGGCTCCACTCCTCATTCATTATGGACGATTGTGATCTCCATCATTTCAATAAATAACAAAGGCAAACCATGGTAAAAGTTTAATCTTAAGCCCATAACACACATCAAAGCTCATCTTCTTACTCACGCTCCGCGCTTCTCAGACTGACTGGGGAGAAAATCAAAGGAGATCATGAAGTCGTAAACAGACTGTATAAAGAGGCGAACAGTATTTGCTTTCTTTTTTTTTGTGCAAATAACGATTTGGGAGAAAAGTTGGTGGATAAACGTGGTGTATTTAGGCCTAATCTGATTTTGGCACGTCAAGAGCTGAAACACTAATCTGCAACAAAGGAATCAATTTCTGTTGTAGTATTGCCATAAGAAGCATTACATCCCCTCTTTCCCTGCTAATATAGGCATCACATTTCTAACGTCAGCTTTCATTGACCTGGAGGGTAAAAATAGAATTGAGGAATAGGGCCTTTGAAAATGTATGGCTTTGTGTCTGAGACACTTTTGCTGTCAAACGACAGCATCTTAAAACGAGCACAAGGAGGTAAAGTATGGAGAATGGAGTAATAGAGATGGAGGAAGAGTGAGAGAGAGAGAAAGCGAGCAATGATCATCCCTACAAAACCATTCGCTTTATACAAGCCTTAAACAAACACAGATGCAGCCAGTCTCTATCAAGCCAGGCAGTAGCAGAGCTGGGTACACATTGAGGAGCGTGTGGAGGAAAAAAAATTCCACAATGCCGCCAGAATATATTTCCATAAAAAACATGTCTGTAACCCACCTTATTGTACATTGATAAAAAGCAAAAACAGACTAGATCCAAATTTTCCCACTGTGCACACGCAACAGAGATGACACAGGAATCAGTCCGGAAAACTGACAAGGTCGAACCAAATTAAAGAGCTGCTTCCTGCTACCTCCTAATTACACAAGAGTTTCTTGAGGGAGAAAAGAAAAAAAAAAGTAGGGAGACGTACACAGTCTTTAAACCAAAGGGATGTGACAACGTCTCTACATCCTGTCACAAAAAAGCAAATATTTTCCCATACAAATTGGGCTGACTGTGAGAAGAGCACACAGCGTTCCTTATTTGATGAGGTTTTTGGGGGAGAAGCAGCTCTTCTAAACCTGTCACAAACGGGCTCCAGCTCTGTGCGAGCCTGGGCTCTCGGCGGGGAACACTTTTGAAGCTGTCTTTGCTCCTTTTTGTCGAATGCTCCACACTCGGGGAGCCTAAAGCCACTTGAAAGGTGAGGAGAGAGTGAAGCAGTCAGAGGAAGAAGAAAAGTGGCTGGAAGCTAGTGCACAGAGGGCACCGTTAGCATGCCGACTGAGAGTTAAAAGGAGGCCAGCCGATTCACGAGGGACGATAAAGACACGGCCGATATATCCATAATTATACCTTTAATATGAATCAGCAGCGGCGCGAGAAAAAGTGCCTGATTTTACACTTTCTGCAAAGCAAATAGGCTTACGGGTTTATTGCCTGCTCTGTCGGGTCATGTCTCAGACAGTTTGCATTGTTGGCTTGTGAATTATCAACTCTTAGGTCTGGCCCTACATGATGAAACTAGTTACAGGAGTTACCTGCAACATCATTTCCGTGCAAGGCATTCTTATATAGGCCAAATATTTTATCCTCACAAAATGAGTCTATTAAAACAGCCAATCTAATCAAATACAGCCACACAATCATGTGAAGACCTGTGTTGTTCTAGATATTCAACAACAAAACAATAATAATAACGTTAGCAATAATAATTCAAATGATGCCCCTATAATCATAAGACATACAATCAGTTGTGTAAAACTATATCCTAACTCTACATACAGGGGTTGGACAATGAAACTGAAACACCTGGTTTTAGACCACAATCATTTATTAGTATGGTGTAGGGCCTCCTTTTGCGGCCAATACAGCGTCAGTTCGTCTTGGGAATGACATATACTGCGTCCTGCACAGTGGTCAGAGGGATTTTAAGCCATTCTTCTTGCCGGATAGTGGCCAGGTCACTACGTGATGCTGGTGGAGGTTCGTCCTTCTTGGTGGTATGCTGACATTACCCTGGATACCGTGGCTCTTGATACATCACAAAGACTTGCTGTCTTGGTCACAGATGCGCCAGCAAGACGTGCACCAACAATTTGTCCTCTTTTGAACTCTGGTATGTCACCCATAATGTTGTGTGCATTGCAGTATTTTGAGCAGAACTGCTCTTACCTGCTAACTGAACCTTCACACTCTGCTCTTACTGGTGCAATGTGCAATTAATGAAGATTGGCCACCAGGCTGGTCCAATTTAGCCATGAAACCTCCCACACTAAAATGACAGGTGTTTCAGTTTCATTGTCCAATCCCTGTACATACATACACAGAACTACATATGCTTGCAGTCAGTGTGGGGAGGGTTACTTAAAAGCTGTATTTTGTTACTAGTTATCTGATTCAAATGTAATTGTATTAATCCAATGGCCTACTATATTAGTCTAGTCTGAGGTCATTCCATTACTTTTGGATCACTTGTCTGTTGTAGGAAAGTTTACAATTATGGTTCACTGATACTAAAAACTCTCATACTAAAACATACAAAACAAGTAAGCCCTGTAGAACAAACCAGTTCATTGAGTTTAACATGCAAATACAATATAATTTTTAACAAAAAAATATCTGTTAACAATCTATTGTGCAGAGATCAAACTAATAGAATCATATTTTGAGAATCTTCATCAAGAATGAATACAAATAGAGGCCAGTATGAAAACCATAGCTGGTTCTTTCTACTGAAAGGTCTGTGCTAACTCATAAGGTTTCATATTGGTGCGTTGTGTTTGGACTTGGATGATTGGTCGGAGGCCCCTCTTGGACCCTGTGAATGTCTCAGCATCTAAATACTGGGGGTCGCTTTAAGGAAAAACAGATGCTCAAATACAAATTCAGGGAAAGAGTCTTCCTCAAAGTGAAGACAAAGGGGGAATGTTTAAAATCCAGAGTTAAGGAGAGGAAGGACATAACCAAACTAGAGAACAGCATTTCCAAAACATCACTGTCACTATAGCAAGTGATATAGCAGCCAGTCAACTCTGGAGTAGCCAGCTGACATGGGAGACTCTGAATAGCAGAAGGTATTTCACACACTGCTATGAGCCTGAAAAGGTGTTAATTTTACTTGGATGGTACTGATAATTTACGCCTATTAACATTTTTACCCATCATTCAACTACTGAAGAAAGAATTCAAGCACATGAAACCAAGCTAACTCTTCTGCTCACAAGCTGTGCTTTCTCTTTGTGACAGTTAAGGTTAAAGATGGATTTATATCCAGTCAAACTGCAGAATTATACAGAGCAGCACGCGAGAGTAAAACAGTTTACTGTCAGATCAGATCAGTTTACTGCAGAGGAATCTGGCAAAGTGGAAAATTAGGATACAGGACTGATTCAGATATTTTTAAGGAAACGCTGCAGACCCCTGTTCTGCCAATAAAAGTAAACTGCTTTTTAAAATTTCAGTAGATTGGCTGAATAGAACATTGTGAACTGCTGCTCTCTCCTGGCAGCAAGATCCTCCTCCCCCTCCTTCCTCAAATTAAAAACTTAAAATCAGCATGGCTCATGTGGCTAATCCTGTGGATAATCACCCAATTTCTAATATGTACCTGTAGTCTGATTCATGTCTGTTTTACTGTAACTATAACAGAGCACAGTTTCTATTTCTTGGATATCTAGATTATTATATCTTACATGTATTTCCTATGAATACTACACAGCCTTGCACAGCGTACACACACACATGAATACGGCGACTCAGACATACCTGTGCATTCATTATGAAATTAAATATTCAAAGGCAACAAGCAAGGCTTTATGGATGATTGTCCATTGGGGCAAAATTAACCAAATTGACATATACCTTGCTGAAAAAGAGTCAGTAGAGAGAAAGGTATGGAATGGAATCAGTATCTGTGAACCCCAAATGTCATATTTTATAGTTTTAAAGACTCTTTCAGGGGAGCTAAATGTCCCTTGGCTTACTCATACAATCATCATCAAACAAATAGTTGCACAAACAGTTGCACACAGATGGAATCAACGAAACTTGGTGGGAAGGTTTGACATCATATGACATCATGTGACTCTCGGCCATGCATGTGACATAAGCAAGGACAGGCCTAATTGTTGTACCTGAATGACCCCACAACTATGACTACACACATTCAGCGAGCAGTGACCAGTGCCAGCAGTGACCAATGCCAGCACCACCAACAAACAGCTGCATGACGCCGGACTATATGCATGCAGGCTGTTATGATGACTGCCCTTAACACCACGTCAGCGTTGCCAAAGACTGCACTGGTGTCATGCCAGGCTGCCATGGAGTGACCCAGAATGGCAGCAGGTCATCTTCAGTAACGAGTCCCACATTTGTCATGTTGAAGACGACCATTTAATCTGTGTGTGGAGGCACCGTGGTCAGGGCCAAGATGAACAGTTTGTTGTCATGTGTCACACGTCCAGAAGGCCTGGTGTCACTCTACCTGCACCTCTACTGCAAAATCTGCAGGAACTAATATTAAAATATTCAAGTTGCATGGGATGGATGGGATGGGATGGATTATCACAGAACACCATTAGCAAACCTGAAAGCTCTATGCTGAGACGTCTGGCATTTAGCAAACATGACAGCCCATCTCTATACTAAGAGACATTACTTCTGTATGTGTAGCTCAATAAATATTGACCATATCGATCTACATTTATCACCATTTATTGTTCCTGGTAACCTTTATCGTTCTTCTACATAGCATTGCAATTTGACACTTCCTTCTGGGTGCAGCGGTTCTTTTGACAACAGAGAGTGCCAGGTGTTTCAAATGACAATAATCATTCCAAATAAAAGCTGGTCAACACAGGCTGTTTTGGTCTCTTTCCCATGGTGGACAGTGTAGAAGGCAGCAGATAAACTGTAACTATAAACCGGTAAAATGTATTTATATGGTAGGTGTTGCTGATAATATGGACAATAAGTGTAGATACAAGTTTCTACTGTTTCTAATTAACTGGCAACTCACGAGGAGAAAACACCCAAAACATGTCCACCGCATGTCATTGTCAGGGTGCCTGCAACACACGAGTGCATTTTCGACAGGTGCCAGCACCGAGCAGGCCTGTCGAATGGACCTCTCTGTCAAACCTCAGCGCTGCCTCTGATGATACGCAATATGAATCGCTTTGATCTCCTTTTGCATGCCTGCTGAAATGAGCCATTCGCTCACCTATTGTTCACCATTTAATTCATATTCCATTTGCGTACTAGCGCTATAGGGTTGGCTTTGGATCATTTTCACACGGGTTCTGTAGAGCTTATTCAAATCAATAAATGGCTGCAATTAAACTTGAGTGCCGATTCCAGTCGATGCTTTCTCCCCCTCCAGGCCATATTTTATACACAGCTCACCTATACGCTCTTATGGTCTACAGAAAAGTACCATGTTTCTCGAATCAAACAAATAACGCTTTGCTCCCTTTGCCCCAGCTTAATCCTGCCTAATCGCCGGCACCCAAGTGGGTCATATCACCTTCCATCAATGAATATTTCATCCCAGCGAGATTGTTGCCTGGTAATTCGTTTCCTGTATTTATGGGTATTCTCAAAATCAGATCACTATTTGCATGAGTTATGATATGCCATAAAAACTGAAAATCTCATACATACTAAATGACACAACCATCTGTTTCTCTAACAAACACAACTTGGAGCCATGGCAGAACTGGAAGAATGGGCAAAACACAGAGAGACAAGACTCAGCCTGAAAAATGGCACTAATGTTTTCTGTCATCCCCTCTGGAATCATTCATGGTCGTGTCAATAACAACTGGCAAAAGCAATCCGTATTGAAACTGCTGAAGCATGCGCTCCTAATTAACCTCGGTTAGGCTACCATACAACAGTAAACCTATTGAATCTGTCAAAACCTGATACATAAGGCTCTTTGATTGGATTTGATCTAAACGTCAAAGACAGTTTGCTCTATATATACATGTTGGCTGTTTGTGTGTGGGAGAGACATAGGGGTGGGAGGGGGTGATGTGGGTTGTGATATAGTGATAAATACCTACATAGATTCTCATGCGTCAGAGGTGCATATTTCACATGCCTTCACTACCAGTCAAATGAAAACGTCCCTTGAATAGTACTGACTAATGCTCCCTTCTGCCATAAGCGCTGATAAAAGGAAGCATGTTCTTTCTCACTCTCAACATGCAAAATGAATATTTTCATGTACAAACCGGATTCCAAAAAAGTTGGGACACTAAACAAATTGTGAATAAAAACTGAATGCAATGATGTGGAGGTGCCAACATCTAATATTTTATTCAGAATAGAACACAAATCACAGATCAAAAGTTTAAACTGAGAGAATGTATCATTTTATAGGAAAAATATGTTGTTTCAAAATTTCATGGCATCAACAAATCCCAAAAAAGTTGGGACAAGTAGCAATAAGTGGATGGAAAAAGAAAATTGAGCATATAACGAACAGCTGGAAGACCAATTAACACTAATTAGGTCAATTGACAACATGATTGGGTATAAAAAGAGCTTCTCAGAGTGTCAATGTCTCTCTGAAGCCAAGATGGTAAGAGGATCACCAATTCCACCATTGTTGCGCAGAAAGATAGTGCAGCAATACCAGAATGGTGTTACCCAGCGTAAAATAGCAAAGACTTTTAAGTTATCATCATCAACCGTGCATAACATCATCAAAAGATTCAGAGAATCTGGAACAATCGCTGTGCGTAAGGGTCAAGGCCGTAAAACTCTACTGGATGCTCGTGATCTCCGGGCCCTTAAACGTCACTTCACCTCAAGCAGGAATGCCACTGTCAAGGAAATAACAGAATGGGCTCAGGAATACTTCCAGAAAGCATTGTCAGTGAACACAATACATCGTGCCATCCGCCGTTACCAGCTGAAACTCTACAGTGCAAAAAGGAAGCCATTTCTAAGCAAGCTCCACAAGCTCAGACATTTGCACTGGGCCAGGGGTCTTTTAAAATGGACTGTGGCAAAATATGGGAAGACTGTTCTGTGGTCAGATGAGTCACGATTTGAAGTTCTTTATGGAACACTGGGACGCCATGTCATCCAGACCAGAGAGGACAAGGATAACCCAAGTTGTTATCAACGCTCCGTTCAGAAGCCTGCATCACTGATGGTATGGGGTTGCATGAGTGCTTGTGGCATGGGCAGCTTGCATGTCTGGAAAGGCACCATTAATGCAGAGAACTATGTTCAGGTTCTAGAACAACATATGCTCCCATCTAGACGTTATCTCTTTCAGGGAAGACCCTGCATTTTTCAACAAGATAATGCCAGACCACATTCTGCAGCAATCACAACATCATGGCTACGTAGGAGAAGGATCCGGGTACTGAAATGGCCAGCCTGCAGTCCAGATCTTTCACCTATAGAGAACATTTGGCGCATCATAAAGAGGAAGGTGCGACAAAGAACGCCTAAGACGATTGAACAGTATTAGACATGAATGGGAGAGCATTCCTATTTCTAAACTTGAGAAACTGGTCTCTTCTGTCCCCAGACGTCTGTTGAGTGTTGTAAGAAGAAGGGGGGATGCCACACAGTGGTAAAAATGGCTACTTGTCCCAACTTTTTTGGGATTTGTTGATGCCATGAAATTTTGAAACAACATATTTTTCCCTTAAAATGATACATTCTCTCAGTTTAAACTTTTGATCTGTGATTTGTGTTCTATTCTGAATAAAATATTAGATGTTGGCACCTCCACATCATTGCATTCAGTTTTTATTCACAATTTGTTTAGTGTCCCAACTTTTTTGGAATCCGGTTTGTATATGTATTTAATGCCTGACTTACAAATCTGATTGAGTATTTTACTTAGTATTTCATTCAAATACAAATCTACTTTGTATTTGAATGAAAAAAGAACAAACACGTATTTAAACCTTGGGACAGTGGAGGTATAAACCTAGGATAGTTGGGAAAACGGCTGATGCAATTATGCTAAGGTATGAATGCAGCATCTATGACAGGCCTAGTCTTTTATAAGCATGGTGGATCCAAGCTCGCCACTTTGAGTACCAGCAAATCCAACAGCTTAGAAACACTGGGCCTCATTCATCAACTGTTCTTAATAAGGATTTTTTTCTTAAAACCCACTTAAGCAGTTTTCACAAGGATTCTGACATTCAACAACATCTTTATGACTAGCTCAGTACAGAATCCGCATGCGCTCCAGAGAACAAAGGTGCAAACGATTTGCACAAAAACACATAGTGAATCTGATCCTATATGGTAAAACATCAAATACTGTGGTTTTGTAATTTTTAATGAAGGACATTTTTATTTAACATTGATTCTGTTTTTATTAGTGTTTTTGCCCCCCATTTTAGCATCATGCTGTTGTAGGCTATCAGGCCATTTTAGGCAATCATTTCACCAAACACCATAGCCCCCACCCCCACACCCTTTCGACAGCGGATGCTGGAAAGGCACCAAGCTTCAAGTAACATGACCAGCAGGCGCTATTAGTACAGAGTCAAAGCCATGCACTCAGTCCATTTAAGCTCGCCACCACCTCCTCCGCTGGCCTCCTACACTCGGGGTGAGAGTGTTTGATTACAGACATTTACGCCCCCCCAGTGAACTCTAGCTGTCCTGGATCAAACTCCTGTTCTGAGCTGTGCCAAAGACGTTTTTTTCCCACCTGTATTTTACTGTGCTGGGATTGGCAGGTATGATTCATCTCTTTGGTAAAACTGGCAGAAGATGCATGGCAGTAAATGTATTGCTGGTAAATACGAACCAATATGCAAGTTTTACTTGTTTTAAGTTAATTTAGTAAGACAAATTATTCCACTATATTGTCAGATGTGTGTGTATATATATATATATATATATATATATATATATATATATATATATATATAGAGAGAGAGAGAGAGAGAGAGAGAGAGAGAGAGAGAGAGAGAGAGAGTAGATATAAGAACATTCTACTTCCCAAGATATAATATTTGTCCGTGTAATGTTGTAACAGTATACATTCATATGAGTGCCAAAAAGCACATTTTCCTTCTAATGGCTTTGTCCGAACAAAATTTCATATACTAAAAGGTGTGTTCAGAATTCGAAGTCATTGCTCTGCGATTTGTTAGAGCATGTAAGGACACGCCCATCCAAACTCTGATGTGCCCCAAATAAGTGGACAGAGGCCCCTCAAACAGGTCACCTAGTTTGCTTCAAAAACGAATTCTGACATTTGAAGTATACAAGCAACACAGACCAAAGACATCTAAATGGACCAAAGACAGAGCCAACAAATATCTCTTCTCTGCAGAACTTATTTGGCTTGCGGTAAAATGAAGTTTTTGATGCTGTTGTGACACATGAATGTGTTTTATCATTTCTTCATGAGCTTGGAATCAGTAATTATACAACACACAGTTTCAAAAGAAAAAAAAGAGAAGCACATTTGAAGTCATAAAATATTCAACATACATATTTGACTACACACATGCATTATATTATGTATTAAGGTGCCAAAGACTCTGCACTTCATAGAAGCAGTAAGACACTCCAGGCTGTGTTACAGGGAATTTAACCCAGCTTTGCGTCGTGCACAACCACAGTCACGATTGGAGTCTTGTGGATTATTGCTTTAATATCACAAGATGTATTAAACAAGACATGAATAAAACCATGAGCCCAGAAAACAGCATGATTCGGAAATATTGGTGAACATTATCAGTTATTGTATGTCATAAAATCGTCTGCCATCAGCCTTTTACTCGTATGAATTTTGTTTCCATCTTCTGGTTCAATGTTAAACACGTCGGAGTCAGCGCTAAGCAAACCTGAACTATAATGCAGAAATATGTCGTCTTCTGCTTTGGTCCAGACCCAGAGAACTGGACTAGTATAATTTGAAGTTTGAATGTTGAGTTCAAGATGGTCAGCCAGTCAGCATTATTATCATGTCTATAGACCCCTAAGGTCTAGTTGTCATTTGGAAATCAACATGCCCAAATAAGGAGCTCCAGGTCTAGGTTTTTTTTCGCATATAGGAAGAATGAATTCAGCTTCAGAACGTTCACAGACTGTGGTAAACAAAATGTGTTTCAAAGCTGATAGTTTGTCTTAAGCACCTGTCCTTAGCTGTAAAGCAGGAAAGTTGAAGCAGATGGATGAAGAGCCGGTGCTCTTCATCCAGAAGAAGAAGAGAGACCACCTACTTCACCTTAACTGGCCAGACTCTGTTTCCATTCACCTACATGAGCATTTTGTTTTATTCATATAGATTTTATTATATAGACTTTATGATACAGATTTCATTTCTACTGGCTTTTTAATAGGGTTTCAAACAGTATCAGCACAACAGACTAGAAGGCAGGAAAAGTGGCACCTTTGAAATGGTGGGTATGGATTATTGCTTTCTAAATAAAGGACTCCCCCATCCAAAGGTTTGTTTTATAAAGATGACCTTACTGCATTTGTTGTAATACAAATAGAATCATCCATAAAATTTTATTTGATCAAACTAAAATAGATTTCCCATTTAACTTTAGTGCAATCTAAACTAACTTTAGATTCCTGATCTCAGTAACTAACTTGTCATAGCAATGCAGATGCTAGTTTCAATCCTTCAATTCAGGACATGTTCATTTGTAGTTTGGTATCGCGATCACACTTTGACTGAGACCTAACACTTCTCCTCTTTCATCTTTTTTTCATCTAATTTTGAGAAATTAGCAAAAATTCACTCTTTTCAGTAAAACGCTTGTGAAACTGGGTATGAAGGGCTAACTGGGTAAACCAATGCTCTACAGCTTCATCCTGAGGTTTTAAGATATTCACTGGGTCCAAGTGATCAATTACAGGGTCCCAGACCCTCCAGGACCCCCTGTATTTCATAACTTTTGAAAACTGAAATTTTGCAAGGAAAAAACATCCTTACATGCTTCTTATAATAAACACTAAGAGCATGGCAGAGAGAAGTAGTTAGGTTGAGCAGGGGATGAGTGTTTCTAAAAGGAATGCTGTCACTTTTCGGCTCTTACAGAAAGAGATGTCTAGAAAAGGCTACAGCCTTTCTAAATGGAAGGTATTCAACTAGCTTTTTACAGCAAAGAAACTCAATGCCTCACACAGCAGCTCAGATGATAAAAATAACACTAATACAATAAAAAATAAGAGAATGTCCCGAGCTAAGATGAAATCAGATTTACATATACCATTTTTTACTGATGAACCAAAATATTTGTAGTAGTTTTTAGCTTCATTTGCATAGATGCAGATACTTGTGTACTAAAGCCTACTTTAATGCAGTGAGGATGGTTAAGGATAATACTATTTCTAATAGCAGTATAATATCTTCTTACATTAAAAGGTGGGTCACAGTTCTATTAAGCATAAAATTCCAAATTTCTATTATATTATTATTATTATATTAAATTAAAAATAAATCAAACTTAACTTATTGACATTTTAGCTGCAGGGAACCCAAAAACATCATTGATAAACATACAGCAGACTGCCCGTTTTAAATACTAAATTTGTAATAAAATGTAACACTAATTTTGAACTGTCACCATAGGTTTTTTGAGCTGGTCAGCTATAACTTTACTGAGGTGTGTTTGTATAAAGCTGATTCAAGCAGGCTCAGGTTGCCTTTATAGCACAATATGCACTGACTACTAGCTTATCTGTGGTGTTTAAACCTAAACGCTGGGATGGAAGTTGGGTATGTACTGATGTCTGTCAATCTTATTTTTAAAAAGGTATTTAAAACTCCTGCTTAAGCTCATTCTCTATTTCTATGCACCTTCTCTAGGTTCCATTTCCTCTTATCTACCTCATCTCCTCCCATTCCTTAGTCCTCCCTGCTAAGAAAAAAAAAAACACAGACTGCTTAAAGTTAGTTTATGCTGATCTGGTGCTGGTTTTGCTGGTTACCCAGTATGGTCATGCTGGCTAACCAGTATACCAGCATCCAAAACATATCATCACAGTTCCACAAAAACATAGTAGTGTTCTGTTCTATTACAGTGTAGGAAAGTCACCATTTTGTAGCTACATGCTTTCGCTGTAACAGAAATAATATGCTGGTTTTGCTGGTGACCAGCTATAAGAATTCTCATTCTCTCCCATTCTCGCCCCTGTTCATCAAGGGGGTTCTGGCCTTCTAGTCTTTAATCCTTCCAGAATGTCAGCCTGTTCTGAGAGTTCTTTGGGCTCCTACAGACAAACAATCTTCTATGACTCAAGCTACAACCATATGCTGAAGTCATCCTCAAAGGTTGCTGCCAAAAGAGAGTCCCAGGATCAAAGATGGACACATGCATGCAGGTGCACACGCAAAGCATGAGCAAATCTCATTTAACTGAATAGAAGCTAATACTAATGAATCTTTCCAAGACCTATAATGCATCCATGATGCAATCCTTGCACATCACGCTCGCTACCAGCCAATTTCAGGGCAGGAGATGGGATTCTTGGAATGCGAGTGGGAAAAAAGAAAAACGTAGTCAATCCCCACACGTTAATTATTTGTACTCTCCCCAGCACAACTGAACTGCTTCTATGAGAGCCTGGCAATGAATCATAATTAATTACACACATGACAAATACAGTCCATGCTGTAAGCCTCTTAGACTGGGACTCTCCTGGTACTGAGCGTTAGTCACCATCACATTTCATAACACATTTCATAAGGCAAGTCGACAGCGCTCCTCCAAAGGCAAAACATGGTCTGACAACACACCTCACTAAATAAAGAGTCCTCGGAAGGAAAGGCTTTAGTGCTTGAAAAACGGTGAATGAAAATAGCCAGAGCTATTGAACTGGATTTAGATGCTTCAATGCAGTTAGGTCACTTCTAGCTACACACTTCTCGTACATGGTAGATAGTAAACCCATCTAACTAGCCACACAGCCCAGTACAACATCACACAAATACCCATGTGCATATAATAAGAAATAATGTTGGTCTGCACATTTAACTGTTTGTACAATTTTCCAGCCTGCAGGTTTTATGTTGGTATAAATTTAACCACAGACATTTAACCTATACCTCCCCCACACCAATCAGACATTGCTCCCCTGCCTTACAAAACACTAAGCTCCTCTCATATTCATACTGACAGATCAGCATAGTAGGGTTTTAACAGTAGTCATTGACGTTCATGGTTTTTCACTGTGATGTGCACCTAACAGAGGGACTGATTATCATAAATCTATTTTTCATTGTTAGCATTGGTTAATGCCTCTGTCCAATCACAGACCACTTCATCTTCTGTTTACTCAATATTGTATTTAATTGTAAAAGTTCATTTTCCTTGTTCATATTTCTCTGTTGTGTTATTGCCTTGCTATCCGGTGTTGACCAGAGGAGAATGGGCTCCACTTCTGGGTCTTGGGTTTTCCTTTAGGGTTCCCCTTTTGGCAAAAAAGTTTAATTTTAACATGTGTGAATAATAATAATAATAATAATAATAATAATAATAATAATACATTTTTAGTATTAGTATTGTTATTTTTTTTTATGGATGGGACAGGGTGTTTGTAGTGGGGCGTCTGATGGAGAGGAAGCAGCAGATGCGTTGTTTCACACGGCTCTTATTTCTTTTATTATTAATTTATTATTTTTAACCCTCCAGCCCTGCTGCTCCATGTACTGTAAAGGCAAACAGACACCTGGGTGCAGAGCAGAGCCAGGAGCACAGAGCTGTGCTGTTAGGCCTGTTTTAGTTCACACTCTGCCTTGTAGCCGAGGGCTGAAGGCAGAACGGCAGAGAAACGGCAGCTGCCATGTTACATAATGCAAACGCAGTGTGTTCACTGCATTCAGTCCGTCTGCCAGCCAAAGACTCGGCACATCTCATCACCTCAGCTTTTTTTCTCCCCTTTCCTTTCTTCCTTCCTTGCCCGCGTGTACCCTGGTATCGATTTACTCTAAACGCAAAATGACACCTGTGCTAAGAGCACCACATCTTGTAAGCCCCCACCCCCTCCGCCCTAACACGGCTGCCACTCTGAGACGATTAGTGGCAATTAACATGGCCGCCGGAAGTGGTGGGAGGAAGAAGGTGGTAAACAAGGTCGAGGACAAGGATACAAACGACGCCTTTCCTTCAGTCTGACCTTGCCAACAAAGTGGAGTCTGTCTGAAAGAGGAGACCACGATGATTAAATTTCCCCCTTCAGCCACACACGAACACTGAAAACACAAGGGGAAAACACACGCCAAGGTTACAGCATTCTCCACCGGTTTGTCCATCGTTTTCTCCTTGCCCACGGCCTCCGTGGTGTTTTGGAGGGGTAAGGCAGGGGTAAGTTTGGTCGTGGGGACAACATGAACATGTCTGGCTGTGGTCTGCAACAGTGACACTCCAGAGGATCAAAAGCAATGAATGCCTGACTACTTAATAAACTAGGAGCTTACGCTGCAGCGCGGCCTTAACTATGATTCATTACTGTCACCGCATCCTGTATGAAAATAAAAGAGGCGCCCGAGGAGCCCTGCTCAATTCCAGCCCCACTAAATTGCTGTAAATTGCCTGTGCGTTACACGTCAAGACTTTGTGTGAAGTTCACTTTCACTCTGTGTTTTCTTTTTCTTCTTCTTCTTTTTTTTATAATCAATTAAAAATACATAAAACGATGAACTTTAAAACCCTCCCCAGCAGCCGTGGTGTTTACATACTGGAAATATGGGGTGATATTTTATTCATTAGCGTGTTTCTTTTCCTTCGCACACATAATTAAAAAAGGTAGAGATCTCCCCAAGTAATCCACATACATTCCGTATTTTCCCCCAGTAATCACATATAGGCTTAGGCGGTATTACCAAGTGACTTTTCCATATCACTCTGTGCGAGACTATAGAGCAGTGCAAACTCGCACATGCCAGAGCTTATTTTCCAAGAAAACTTGATACTTGAACTTAGTTTACAGTGTTCTAGTTATGAAGCAATGCAATTATAATCAATAAGCTGTTTAATAAAGAATCATTAAATACTGGAGTTCGGCACATGAAAATAACCCTTATTATAGCATGTAGCTACATTGTGTATTCACATGTCTAAATTTAGTAGTCAATTCGTTATTTTGGATGTTTATTATATTTAAAATACTCAACAAAAAGAGTGTCTCTATTCCTGTGGTTAAATTTTTAGCCATGTTTTTATTACAATGACTTTTCCAAACAACTGGGGAATGTTTAAATAATAAACATAAATGCAATGATCTACAAATCATTTAATCACTACATGTAAATGAAAATAGTACAAAAACAAACTGTTAAAACTGAGAAACTGTATTTGGAGCACATTTCCAAAAAGACATCACAACATATTAGGTTTATACACAACAGCTCAGTAAATGTTTGGGAAGAAAAGACCATCCCAGAGAGTCTTTAAGAAGTAAGGATGGGTAAAGCTTCAGTAAGGAGTGAAAGGCTGCACAGGCAACTGCACAGTGCACCAAAAAATAAAGTTTTACAAAGTAAAATAGTAAGAACTTGTGGATTTTATCACCTATAGTACCATTAAATCAATTACAGGGTTTAAATGATTTGCACATTATTGCATTCTGTTTACATTGCACACAGTGTCCAACGTTATTGGAAACTAAGCTGTAAAGAAAATGAATAACCGTTTGTCATGTTTGTGCTAAATGTGTGCTTCAAATAGAAATAGATTTAGTCAATTTAGTACGTTAATAACAAACACCTGCCCCCTAAACTATTTTTTAAACCTAGAATACATGCCAAATATTAATCTGGTACACTGGTGGCATTTGGGGACTCCCACAGAGAGGCACAAATTAAAATGTACGTACATTATACTGTTATAAACACCTTTAGATGACTGCAGAAAAAAACAGCAGTGACCTTTTGGGTATATTTAATATACTGAGTATATTTTTGCCTCCTACCAGGTAAGCCCACCATGGAGGAGCCACATCATATCTAGCAGAAAAGTAGGCCTGTTCAATTCCAGACATTTTGCAATCTAATCCAATTCCAGTCCCAAATAACAGAAACAGAGTCAATTCCAAGAATCAGCGCTGCACAATCATTTTGATTCCAAATACCAAGATATCAAAAAAGACATCTGACAAAAACTAACAGTACACACTTAAAATGTTACAAATTCAAGTTAACCCTAGCTAAAGCATTTTAGGTGACAAACCAAGGCTCGATCGTTAAATTGTACACAAATACATACAAATTTCTCATTTTGCACCATTTTCCACTTTATCCAAAAACAAATAAAAAAAGACAGCTAAACTATTGATGTATGTTGAGGAAGGGTAGAATTTCTAGACAGGCTTTAAAGCGCAATAGCAGAATACCAGACAGGTTGACGCAGGTTAGGGCAAACTTGAGCATTACTGTGTGGAATTGAGTCCAAGTTATTTAAGGTTTGCTCATGATTCCCTGATGTTTGGAATATAAGAATTTACACTTTTTTGGAATCAACAGCCCAAAAAAGGTTTTAACAAACAACACATATAACCCAAGACAGAACACGTCAATAAAAGAAGAAGAAACATGTCGGCTCTCGCTTCATTAAGTCCTGTGTGTTTTATCTGATGGCATCCAAAATCTATATTACTGGTAGTATTTAAAAGAACACAAGGAACCAGTAAACCTCCATTGCGTCACCAGAATGTGCCACCAGACTGACAACTGACAAGATACACTTGTATACTTACATGTGTAAGAGATAGATAGATAGATAGATAGATACTTTATTGATCCCAGAGGGAAATTCAAGGCATCCAGTAGCAGGTATACAAACTATACAGAAGTAACAACAGAAGCAAGATAGATTTGTACAAATAGAGACAATACTATATAAAGTATGAAGGTATAAAAATAGAGTCCTTAGTGTCTGTGTAAAGTGTAAAGTATAGATGGAGGTAATGGTATACCGTTTGCTAAGCAAATTAAGAAGATGGCTGTTTTCAGCCATCCAGACAGTGCAAATACGCAGTAATATAAATAATTATCAGTGCAAAAAGAAGTGAAGTCGATACATTTGCAATCTGTCTGAAACAATGAAAACATCAGCAGTAGTTGCATTGTAGCTGCATCCCTACCCAGTATTAGAGCAGAAGTTAGGGCAAAGTTGGAAATGATTTTACTAATGTAATTACTACCATGTGACTTTCGTTTTAACTAGACTTTTCTATATTACTTACTTGTAATTATGCAGAAGGTACTGTCATTACTGTTTACTTCTACTTCATTGTACTAGGCCATTTCATTACTTGCTTACGTCATTGCATCAACAATTTCTTTTGCATTTTTTATGCACAGAAGTTAAATACACAAGTCACGTGTGATTAGTTATACAGAAAAATAACAATATATAGATTGCTATCGTCAGGATTGTCTTAAATGCCACATGCAACTACATGATTAAATGCTTAAATGTTAAATGCTTAAAATGATTAAATGCATGAATGCAGTCCTGACCAAAGAATAGTCTAGTTAAACTCTCCATTTAAACTCTCTATTTGTTTCTTTTAAAATTACTTTTGGAAGTAGACAACAATTAATAAAGCTTAAACCCATTATAGATAATCTATTGCTGTGGAAGGTGTATATGCTATTTAGAATATGCTGTTGGCATTTTACAAAGGTACAATTAAAAATCCATTTTGTGAATTTCGACCTACAGAACATGCTGAAGGTTCAGCACTAACTACTAGTAGGAGAAAGTTTTCCACTTAAACATAACAACTATAGCTGTAGGGCCTGTACCAGACTTTACTCTCAACCAGTCACGTATTGGGTTGATTACTGATTGTTTGTTTTTTTGTATTGTAATTCACAACAATTCATGAATCATGCTAAAATGAAATAAAACGAAATATCAACAATGAAAACAATAATAGTGTTGATAATCATTATAAATATAATATTAATAAGTAACACTTATAAAAACCTTTCTTCAAAAACAAAATAGAAGGACTATTAGCAATACAAATTTTGATTGGATAAACATGTGAATATAACATGACACTGTGTCAAAGATGGAGTTTCTCATATGGTCATGGGTTCGAAACCCAGGTGACAATTTTTTTCCGTAATGGTAAGGAAAGCTCTCAGTGATTAATAACTGCTTTGTTAAAGCAAAGGTTTTTACGTTGTATTATGATATACGTTTGTAATAAAGACAACTTGACATCTTTTTTCGTAGGCCTAGGCTAACATTACACAGCTGACACACACATGAGTTACAGGAAACCGATAAATGCAGCTGTACTCATAAACAAAAAAATATTTTAGGACATACATCAAAAACTACATGTTTACAGGATTTGATCTTCTAAATGTACCAGGAGACTGATGTAAATGTTTTAACTTACTGACATGTCCCCTTCTACTGCGTCCTGCGTCATCACTGACAAAGTCACTAGGCACTAAGCTTCTAACCACAGGTCTACAACTGTAGTTCCAAGTATTCAACCTAACGACAGTGTTCGCGAACATGGTTTTGGGAAACACCCAGGGGCGTAGCAGCAAATTCTGGGCCCTGTACACTCTCAATGTCAGTGGGCCCCTATCCATGCCAGTACACGAGGAACGTGAGCAAAAAAAATGGGCCCCTCTCCCTACTCGGGCCCTGGGTAGTCAGGTCCACTTTTCCCCCCACTACCACGCCCATGGAAACACCTGTGTCGTTTAACAATGGTTTAGGCCAAGTTACCAACCATAGTTCCAACCATGGCTTTGGGAAACACTTCCATCACGGCTTCATTGTTCCAACTATGTAAGTTGCTAACTTAGTTAGCAACTATGGTTACAAAGCAATAAGAGAACTGTAGACTACAGTGCTACCGAAACTCAAAACCAGATTTTAAATCTACTTGGTTGTACAGTTCTTACAATTTTGCAGCCTTCGATAATCCGTGCAGTAGAGAGGAAGGATATCTCAGGTTAGCAGTGTGGGAAGGTTCTTTGAAAGACAGATAGGGAAATCAGGTGTAGAGGAAAGTATAAAGAAGAAGAAAAGTGGCTCAACAAGCACAGATGCTAGATCTGTGAAAGTCTTCCTGTCAGCAGTTCTCAATACCAAATGGTTGGGGTGACTCTGCACTGCATTCTCTGCTCTCCCTTGAGAGAATCCTGGCAGTACAACACCCCATTCACAGGGGACTTCCAGTCGTTTTTCAGGCAATGAAATCAGCATTGATGCGCCCTTAACCTCAATTTTAGCCCTTTCATAGACTCCACAAAGTTCCTCCACAGATCTACTACGATTCTTTATAAACAAATGAAGTTTTTTTGGAGGTTGTGATTGGGGCTAAAAACTAATCCACTCCAACATTTTAACATATCCATTCCAAAAGCAACATCATGTCACTGAACCATCTGGACTGCTCTATTCCATTTTGTGCCATTTAAACAGGCTGTATTTCTAATACCACTTAATGCTAGGTCTTTAAATGTATTAAACACAACAGTCCTGTTCATAATGACATGTTTTCACAGGTAGGTTATGGATTTTTTGTTTATGAATCAGTTGGCTCCAAAATATCAGAAATCAGATATCCAATAATTGTTTACCAGAGTTTGTTTACCCTAATTCATCCACTGTTTATGTACTGATAGCAGTCAGTGATGGCAGTGACAGCCTGGGGACATCATAGCTTCAATCTTTAGTCATTTAGAGCAAAATATAAACTGTTAAATAAAACCTGATATGTTTTATATTTTAACTGGTTAAATTACCATATAGAAAACTGTAGATATAATAGATGAATGAAATTTAAAAAATACAATAAAATAGTGAGACTTTTTTTACTTCACATAAGGAGCTTAAATTCTGTGGGGTGCTGATATATTGTTAGATGTTACATATAGTATACATATAGTACACAGGTTGGAACATAGAAATGTATTTGGCCTAACAAATTTAATGTAACCTGATGCACAAATACATACACTCCTTTATCGCTCACTTTTGTCCCCTGTGTCCACTTTCTCACTGACATGGGTATCATGGGACCCCTTCTGTCAACAGCATGAGTGGGTGACTCCAGCTGTTCAAAAGCAATGAAGTATGAAAAACTAAAGTGAAGAAAAAGTGTGGCTAAACCTGACCTGGACATGAAATTTGAATAATACCCGAGCCCAGCACATATTTGCAGAATATTTCAAGCTTTTGAGAGACTGCACTGTGTCTGTAAAATAGTAGTTTCCATCAAGTCAAGCAGGACACAAGAAAAATAACAAGTTAGTCTGAGTTCTTAAGTTGTGGTCCAATATTCACCAATTAAAGACCTTGGAATTGATTGATTCGGCTGCAGCTATAGCCCCAGGGGACAGAGCAAAATGTTTGTCTGATACTAAACATGGGTGTCATATTAAACATTCACCACAACTTAAATGCAAAGTACAAGAAAATAAATATGATAAAACATTGCTTACAAACTGCTGACCATACCTATATGAGAAGAGTGTGGGAGTGGCTAAAGAGCAGCTTGATTGACAGCTCTCTGATAAGTACTCTTAGCCTACTTAGCTACTCATACAGACTTATACTCAACTACAGGTGGTCTGGCTTGCTAGCTGCTGGTTATGCTGGGTTAGCTTTAGCTTGTTTCTCTGACTCTGAAACTGTTTTGTGTGGGCGGGGCAAGAGACATCAGCCTTGTAATTGGTAAAGAAGTGCTTACAGAAGGGCTATTCAAAATTAGGACCAGAGGAGAGAAAGATGATGAAATAAAGCAGACCTTTATTAGGCTTTGGGAAGGTTTTCATACGACATACTCTGAGGATGGAACTTGATCAGGTAAAAACACTTATGTAGGCTCCCTAAAACAGTTGGTCTATGGTGTTTCCTCTGCCCATTAAATGCTGGAACAGGCTCCACCACACGTCGTGACCCAGGAGGATGAAGTGGTTTAGAAGATGAGAGAGTGAGATGAGTAGTTCCAAAAAATTTCAGGAGCTTCTGTGTGATGCAAGCACTGACTCCAGCCCTAGGTGTTTTAGGAGTACAAACCCCAGTGATACCCCAGCCATCCGTAAATGGGAGCCAAAGAGGAGGGATTAACCAGTCGCAGCTAACGGCAGCTAAAGGGAGATTGCATAAAGCATTTTAAATATATATTCTGAACTGTTTACTCCTCTATAAGAATGAGCACTGGGCTGGGGTTGCCAGGTAATGGTTTACTTGCTCTATGTCTGTGTATTAATCTCTAGGTACCAGCACTGGCCCTTGTTCGGGCAGTGTCTGAGCTCGTGGTGAGTTTTAGGCTCTAAACTTCCTTCTAGCTGGAATGTTATCCAACGGAACACTAAGCACGGTTGTAAGTTGCTCTGGATAAGAGCGTCTGCTAAATACCTTAAGTGTAAATGTAAATGTTTACCTCCAGCGCTAAATAAGTGAGAACTAGAATAAGAACGTTGAGTTGGGTAAACTGTAATGTCCTTAAGTTGAGTTCACATAAAGAGCTGTGTAGTAAGTCTAGTAAGCCCTAGAGGTTTAATTTCTGCTTCTATTTCTATTATTATTTCTATTCTATTTTTTTTACAGTGTGGGATAAACAGGGACCTCAAGGTCTTGGAGAAGGGCATGCACCCAGAGGAGCGGCTTGTCACCAGGCAAGGCAGGCAACTGCCTAATTTTTTAATTAAAAGTTTTTTACTGTTGTTTATGTTATTTTAAATATATATATCTAAATATACATATGTATATAAAATATATACAGTGCACTTATGCAATTAAAAATGTTTATATTTATACATGCGATTATTATAACGTAATGGTGAAGAATGCTGGTTGGAGGGGTCCCAACAAACTCTAGAATTGCCTCTGCACGCTGATTTACAGTGACAGGTATTCAGACACACTGCCATGCCCACTCTGTGACCAATGACCTGCTCCAACACATCTTTCTGAACACTGCCTTGGGTGCAACTTTGCACTGGCATGGCTGACATTATGAGGAATGTACTTATGTTGTAATATTCCTTTTAAGTCATTAATATAACACATGTTTAGGTTCCTGGATCACCATGTGCAAAGTAATTTAACTGTTGTTAAAGTGCTTAAACGCAGATGTTGATTGAAGACGTCCCGCCTTTGGAGTGGGCAGCTGCTAGACGAGCCATACTGGTAATGGAACCTAAATATTTGATGCTAATTCACTGTATTCATGTGAAGCCAGTAATTTGGAGCACCAGCATTCTGTAAACCGGTGCTGAAATAGAAAGCCAGTGCTAGCGACTGATACTGAGGGACTCTGGGTAAATACACAAAAAGCTGACATAATAGTCTTTGTTTCTCCAGGAACATAATGGCCTACCATGAGATGCCAATGTAATCCTTTTTTTACTGATTAAACATGACAATCAGCTTAGATCTCATGGCAGGAGCAACTCACAGTTGACAGGAAGCAGGGTTATTTTCTACTGTTTAGTCTGTTAATGCCAGTGCTGTGTTATTTCCTTCGCCCACAGAACTGTAGATTTCCTGATCCAGTACTACAACTGATGACCAAGTCCTTTGACATAGGCCTGACATTAATAAATATAGTATAGTAAATATAAAAATAGCTATACTGTTGTTATATATGTTGGACACACCAGGCCTCTCTGGAAATGCTGAACTCAGTACAGTGTGGTCCACCATGTTGCAGAGAGTTCCGGGCCATGAAGTGGGTGTGGCTTCTTGTCAGAAGTCCTGTATCTCCCAATCAGTTGGTTAAAAGAGAGATAGGGAGAGAGCAAATCTTGGTATACATATTTGACCACAAACTAGTCGCACAGTTTTTGAGATTTTGACATTGTTCTAACTCTGGAATATTCAGTCTGATCAGGAATAGTGTGCTTGTGTACAGCTGTTTGATCTTTTTTCCATTAAGAATGAATGAGGTGAAAAAGTATACACCCATCTACTGCATTTCTGCTTGACTGACGGAGATCTTTCGCATACAATATCTCAGGGCAGACCCACGAACACATACTGAATGTTGGTCTCACTCATCTATTTGTCTTTTTTGCTCCATCACTCTTAACACTCACAGCCTCTCATAGACTACTCATTTTCAGCACCATATTGTTTCCTTAAACTTACAGACACCAAACTGCATGTACTCACGGCAGGTTCCCAAGCACTAATTCGCCCGCACTTCTCTAGATAGATAGATAGATAGATACTTTATTGATCCCAGAGGGAAATTCAAGGCATCCAGTAGCAGGTATACAAACAAACTATACAGAAGTAACAACAGAAGAAAGATAGATTTGTACAAATAGAGACAATACTATATAAAGTATGAAGGTATAAAAATAGAGTCCTTAGTGTCTGTGTAAAGTGTAAAGTATAGATGGAGGTAATGGGTATACGCCGCAGCAAATTAAGGAAATGGCTGTTTTTCGCCATACAACACGTGCAAATACACAGTATAATATAAATATTATCAGTGCAAAAAGTGTAAAAGTAAAACAGTAACAGAATGGAGTAGAATAATACAATTATAAATAGATGCAGGGCATTTTAGGGGGGCTCAGAGATGGGGTGTGTGTCCATTAGGGACCGGAATGAAAAGAGTGTCACAGACTTTTTCATTCTGCTGTACTGAGAGGAGTTGAACAGTCTTATGGCCTGAGGGGACAAAAGACTTCCTGAGTCTGTCCCCTGTGGAGCAGGACTGGGACAGCAGTCCTGCCACTGAATGAGCTCCTCCTGCCTGATGATTTGGTGTCCAGAGTAATCCAGAGGATGGTGAACGTTGTCCATGATGTTCAGCAGCTTGTTGAGGGCTCTCCTCTCTGCCAGTGGTGTTTTATTTTGTCTCTATGTGTGGTTTATTCATGCCTTGTTCCTCCTTACACTCTTAGCAACCAGCTAGCCACAAGCTTAAGGTGCTCTCTGCATTTTCTCCAGGTAATTGACTTTTCTAGTTATATTATTGAACTTTTTGGCACAAAATTAACTCCAGATATCACATTTCACTGACAAACAGGCAAACATAAGAAAACAATTTGACTGAATAAGTAGGACAGAAGACGCCGTCAACATGCAGAAGCTGAAACAGGTTCTCAGGGAGCCATGGCACTCCACTCAATCTGTTACTAAAAGCCAAGAACAAAACCACAGACACTGATGTTAGGTGACATGTGGCTTAGCGTTTACATTATTAAAGGAAAATAGTTTAAAGGAAAAACTGGTTGTTTTGTCGCTCGTTACGTCAACACAGCAACCAACACCAGTCAACATTCGGACAGTACAGTCTCAGGCATTTCGTTGTTGATTAACCCTTAATGGCCCCGAAATGCATGGAAAATTCACTGCTTAATAAAACTGCCCATACAGCATATTTAAAAGAATGCAGCCAAAACATGATGACATTTGCAACATTTACATCTTTAGTCTTTACCGACCATGCGTTTATCTTTCAAGTGGATTTTAGAAACATGTATACTTTTTAAACAGGTATCGTTTCTGGAAAAACCAGCCACACGAAACACCAACTCAAATGCTAATGTTGTCTGAGCAGCATTGTTAAGAAAAGATGACCACCTCACCACATATTCTCAGTATCGCATTTCTGTCATCATATCTAGAACGTAGTGATGATGCAGGTCGATGTAAAACATGGATTTATCTTTGGATTTACAGTGGTGGTGATAGTAACCAGGGGGCATGAGGTCTACAACATTAAATTTACTCATTGTGAGTGTTAATAATGTAAAAAGTGGGAAATATGATAAAAAAATGTAAGTATAGAATTATTTGTTTGCATATACATTTTTGCTATGAATGTATTTTATTATAATATAAACTTATTATATATAAAGTTTACTTTGTTGCTATTACCACGGCTATGAAAAATTCGAACTCTAAGTTTCTCTAGAATAGTGCGTTTCATATAAATGCACTCTGCATTATATTATTTATGTCTTAGCTGTTTAATTATGAAAATTTCTCAATGTGATTTTAACAAAGCTTAATTTTATAAGTACAACATTAAAACATGCATAGAAATGTTATTTTATATATTTCTGCTGTTGCAACAAAACCTCAACAATATAAATATTTTTATAAAAGTATAACGCTTTCAATTGTAATATGAATGAGCTCGTTCCGTCCTCTTGCCAATAGCACAAAATGAACGTTCTGCCAAATGTCACTCAGAGTACACGTCATACAGATTCTCTCAGACTGAAAGGAGAAAGTTGACCAAGCAGACTTATGAACTAAGATGCGCCGTATGTCTTTTCCATTCCTCGGTGACCACCACACAGCATTCTGGGAGCATCAGCGAGATCATAGGTAAATGCCCTCAAAACTTCTCAGCGTAATAAAGTCTTCATATTATTCCTCGGAGAACGATGTGATCTATTATTCATTCAGCTGCATTCATTATCATCTCTGCTGCTGTTAGCTTGAGGAACAGCCCCGTGCAAGGAAATGGTGCTAACGCACCGCCATTTATTGCAACAGCTCATCTCTTGAAAATGACAGGAGGCTGAAGATTTAAGGCGTGTGACGGTATACAGTAGCAGAATGCTCAATCATGGGATATATTGTAAATGAGTTGCCCTATATAAAGATCATTCTCCTTGAATGAGATCTTGAAGTGCAGTTCCAGGGCATGACTCAGATGAAACATCCGCAATCACCCTCACTGTCTTCACATCTCTCCTAATCTACCTCCTTATAATAAAGGGACAACCAGAGTACAAAATCTGCAGCCTTGTGCACACCATTCAAGCCTTGTGCACATCATTCAATGTTTATTTTGTAGATAAGGGTGGGCTTCTCACAACGTTAGTTAGCACGTCTGGCAAACGAAAGATCTGAATTAGATCTATATTCTTAACAAACTCCAGTAAATCATTCTCCTCTCTTCAGAAAAAAAGT
This sequence comes from Prochilodus magdalenae, assembly GCA_024036415.1. Taxonomy (NCBI): domain Eukaryota; kingdom Metazoa; phylum Chordata; class Actinopteri; order Characiformes; family Prochilodontidae; genus Prochilodus; species Prochilodus magdalenae. The sequence goes on from JAMWET010000573.1 coordinate 303,121, forward strand.
CAATCACCAAAAGGTTTAAGGTTTAAGACTTTGCATGACACCATCTCAGATGACCTTTAGCCCAAGGAAGTAGGTGGCACTTTTTGATGTTGTAGATATATACGGCTTCCACCTGCATAACACGGTCTTAACCTGCATTTGTTAAAGCAGCTGTGTTTACTGACAAGGATTTTTCTTTGGACTGTGGGAGAATACTTGAGTACCCTTGGAAAATCCATACAGACACAGGGAAAACATCTAAACTCAAACAAGATACCAGCTGTCTGGCCAGTAATTCAGGCTCTTCTTGCAATGAGGCATCGGTGCTACCCACTGCCCACCATGCCGCAGCATAATAAACAATATCTATATAAACTCACTAGTTTGACTGGTCAGTTTGCATAGTTTAGAATGTGAGTGGTGGAGTCGCCATCTTTCCCTCCTAAAAAGGTTACATGCTTCCCTGCTGATCACACAGAGGTGCACGGGAACAGAATGGATAGCCCAGACTCTTTAAAAACAGGCTCTCTCTCCAAAGTAAGAGAAGGAGGAATACTGGACTGCATGCTGAACGCTGGAGAATGAGCATGTGACCCTTCAAGAAGGATACTTGACTGATGGCAGTGTATCTGTATGTAAGTTTACGTTTTTGCTTCGCTTTCTTGTTTTTATGAATTAATAGTACTCTGGCTCTCTCACGCTAAGTGTTTGTGTGCGTGTCTTTGAGCCTTGTCGAAGTTTCCCAGTCAGTGTGTCTGGCCCCACCCCCGGCTGGGCCAAAAAAAATTGAAACCCCTGTTTCCCATGACCACGGTACAAATCCACATTTTCCTATTAAAACCTGCTGAATGACTTCTCAACAACTGTATTTTGCAGAAATTAACTAATTTTATTTCGTACCATCTTGCAGTACCAATCTGAAAAGTCATTATATAGAATTCATTAAGAATTTTAAAAAGAAGTATAAGAAGTAACAAGAATGAAATATTAGGTGTTTCTCAAGCTGGAACAATGTGTTGCAACAACGTGTTTGGTACACAGAAACAGCTCTAACATTGGGTTGCTGTAGTTAACGGTAAATATGGCCTGTATTACCAGAGCCCGCTTTCATCTTATTAGCGAATGACAGTGAAAACGAAGTTGAGCAAAACTACAAATTAAGGGAAACCTTTTGTTGCTGTACTTTATTTATTTATTTATTTATTTATTTAATTAGCTTCTTCTAAAATCAGACCCAGGTAAGCATGACAGTGCTAATACAGGCTGATTTATTGTGAGTCTCTGTAGGTCACTTGCTCTTGTTCTTCTTGTTGCTGCAGTAAAGGAGCCGACAGCTGCATCTTAATAAAAGTAATGAGAAATCCCTCTTGCTGACAAATCTATTAAAGCACCAATTTACTTTCCAGAACTGCTGCAGGTTATATTTATGATGCAAAAGTACAGGGGAATGAAAGAGGTGGGGGGGTGAGCAGGGTGGTGGGTTCTGACGACATAGTCATTAACAAGAAATGGAGCTGCATTTGCATTTTGAGTGCCTCCGTTTAAAAACGAGGGTTTTGGAAAGCGGGAGCTTCGCCATACCACCTTTAATGCGTCAGAAAGCCCCTTAATGACAGCATCTGGACTAGCGCTAGTCAACTTTATGATTAAGGTTACAGTTAAAGCTGTATTGTAATTTCTTCAGGCCTTAAATACAGCCCTAGTGGAGAATGTCACTCTGCATAGTATTACATTCATCTCAACATAACCCTCCAGATGAACAAAGAATAAAGCTATAGCCGTTCAGTGAGGAAGAACCGTTTCATCGTAGTCTCGAACATCCTGAATTTCTCCATCCTAAATGACTACACAATTAGACTAATAGCCAAAACTATGCTGCGCTATCACCTTAATCCTGCTGACAGTTTCTAATAAAAAATAAAGAACAAAGCGTCCACATGGCCATTAGCTCCCGCGCCTGAGCTCTTAGAAGTATTAACAGAGTCTGAACATATTCATCTATAAATAAATAATGGTGAGGCGGCTTATGAGGGCATCTGGCTCCATGGCCCTGTATTAGCGTTTGAGGAGCAATGCATCATGATAAAAGGGATCTATGCTTTCTCCGCCGTAAATGCTGTGCAATAAACCATTCTATATGCACCACAGTAAAGAAAGAAGGGTAAAGGTTTGGCTTTGGAGTTGGAGAAAAAGACACTGAATGGAGGCTGAGTATTATTTGTTGTTTGGTACACTAAATCAATGTATGTCGTGTAATTACCTCATTTATCACACCAGACAAAGTAAAATACATGATCTGCTCCAAACGAGGCAATCAGAAGCCCACAATATAACCTCAATGCAATGTGCGGGTCCAGACATAACTCAAAAGTGTGAGCAATGCACTGCAATGCATGTAGCATTGCCAATGCACAGTGTTAAAGGAACATAGAACCGTTTATCAGCTCAATCTCCAGCAGTCACATTTAAAGTGTACAGTTGATAAGTACAGACAGAGTTATGAAGGTTATAAAACATCTGTACTAAGCTAAAAGCCCACGCTTTTGAGCATTTGCATGGCTATTTTCTAGGCTTTAAAACTCAACGCCAGACACAGTACATATATCATAGCAATCAGCAGAACATATCCTCTCTATCCATAATGGTAGTGACTAATCCAGCTCCAAAACCAGAAAAATATCCACCCTCCAAACCCTTCCCTTTCCTGATACTATACTCATCATTAAAAGTATAGTTGCGCCCAGAAGGAGGTGTGGGATTGCAGTGCTGTTCGGAAGGAAGATAAAGGTTACCAGGAGCAATAAATGATGATACATTTTGACTGATATGGACAATATTTAGTAAGTTACCCATACAGAAGTAGTGTCTGCTCAGGCCCCCATGTTTGCTAATGCAACATGCCAGATGTCTTGTCATGGAGTTGTAGTTGTTCCTAATGGTGTTCTGTGGTAATCCATCCCATGCATCTTAATTATCTTCAACAGTTCCTGGCAATTTTGCTGTACAGGAGGCAGTAGAGAGACAAAAGCCCTTCTGGACATTAGACATGTGACAGCAAACCATTCATCCTGATGCTGACCACGGTGCCTCCACACACAATTTGTTGTTTATCTCCACCAAACACAGGGTTCGCCACTGAAGATACTCTGCTGCCATTCTGACTCAGCATGTTTAGAATCTGCCGTGAAAAGGACCCAAGTTTGCATTGACCTTATGCACAGTGAGGAGGATAGTTCAAAAGTGGCTATATATTCTTGAATGAAGAAGGAGAACTGTACACCCTAATTAGGTACTGGGGTCAGAACATCTCCTGAACTACAATAACACCCGCATGACCACAAGTTGTCAGAAGTTTCTACTATCAAGAATCAGCAAACTCAAGCTCCTACATCCCCTGGAGTATGGTGGTAGATCTGTGATGCTGTGGGGCTGTATTTCTTCCAAAAGCTTTGGACAGTTTATTCGGGCAACTGGTATCACAGCCTTCATCAAAAACCAGCAGAAATAAAATTAAAACCTGTCTGCCTCAGCCAGGAAGCTTAAACTGGGCTATGGCTTCTTCCAGTATGACAATGATCTAGAGCACAGCTTAAAATCAATACAAACAGAGTTCACTGACCACAGAATGAAGGTCATCCCAGTCCTCTCACCCAAACTCACTTGGAAACCATCTCTGGGATGTCCTGAGGAGAAGAGAGCACAACCATGAACCTCAGAATCTGAGGGATTTGAAAAGATTCTGTATGAAAGAATGAGCTCAGGTCGCTTTCCCTGTGTTCTCCAGTCTCTTCATGCATTATAGGAGAAGACACAGTGCTGCTATCTCTGCAAAGATTGAAGTGGTGCCAACAATACTGGCACACACAATGAGAAAAAAGACCCTTAGAATTTCATAATAGAGTTTTGGGTTTTTGTTTTCAATCATTGAATTTTACATAAAGTTGAGATTTTTAGAATACATTCATATTTTAAATAAAAGATTAAAAGATTAAGCAATAAAGAACCCTTCTGCAGCCTGTTTAGCTTATGTTTAATTTAAATAGTATATTATTTGTTTATTTATTTACATTGATGTGAAGGTTTTGTGTTACACTGTTGTTTGTGTCTGTGAGAATACCTACTATGCTTTTCTGTTTTTCCATTTTTTTTAGTGTGCTATATAGTTTTTTTGGATGTAAAAAAGTCTGCAGAGTATAACGCCCAAAGTACACTGGAGGGGGAGAAGCTCTCTCTTACAAAAAACATATTTTCTAATCTACTCAAACTGCTTTTTTGTAATTCCAGCCATTCTATTCTCTGTTACAATCCTTAAAGAACAATCCCTATTGCTTACCTAGCTTACCTAGGGCAAGCTGGGCAACACCCTCACACAGTACACAGTGCTAAAACATCCAACCTCAGTCTACCTGTGTTTTTGGAGGCACATAAATCTATTTTAATAAATTCCAGAGTTAAAATTATAAGCATTAAAAATGAGCATCATAGACCACCTTTAAAATAGTTGCTTGAAAAACGTATTCTTCGTCTCTCAAACTGCATCCAGGTCTTAATTCAGGTCATACAAGTCACAGTAGTGCCTTTCTGTCCGCAGTCAAGTATCAATACAATCAAAGACTGAAGTTATGGGAGGTGTACTGTAGGTTGACATAGGCAGAGAAGCTATGCAAGCATACTCAAGCATAAAGTATCTTCACAGTGTCCGATTACGAACATTACGACCATATTCTTCTGCACAAATTAGCCTCAAACATATGTGTTTTAACCGAAACACACATAAAGAAATGCACTAGCTGAATGATGGACCCAGAAGTGGCCTTCCAGACCCACCTCTAAGTATGAAGCTGATGTTAGTATCTTATTTAAATTTTACATTTACAACATGGCACCTATAGCTCTTTCAGCATGTGTTAGCGTCAAAAGACTGAGAGCACAATATAAATATAGAGAATATAGCAGTCATGTGTAATATCAGCTCAAAAAGTAAGAAGCTTAATGCAGCTGGAGATGAATCTGCCAGGAAAAGGATCCAAGTTTATACTGACCCCATGCACAGTGAGGATAAAGGTTCAAAGAGGCCAAATATTCTCCAAGGCAGCATGAAGAAGGAGAACTGTAGACCCTAATTAGATAATGGGGTAAGAACATCTCCTAAACTACACTTTAGTTTCTTGTTTGAATTTTCCATTTCACCTTAAATGGTGCAGTGGTGATGTGGCACCTTTAATTCTTCCAGCATTTGTTAGTAGCAAAAGCTGACAGTGCAACTTCTACTCTAAAGAAGCTAAAAGGACAGTAAACTTGTCGTGGCTGATCACTTGCACTTACAAAAACAGCCAGTTTAAAGTTATAAAAAGAGTCATAAAACATTAATTATGATTGCTACTGGTATATAATGACAAACATTATATGCAAACAGCAGGGGCTGCGCTGGAACTTCCAGAGAGCATGCAAGAAACAAACAGGATTGGTCCCTTTAAGGAATACAGAAAAGGCTAAACTGTTGTCAGTGCTATAAACAGAGGAGGGCATGTTTACTGTTGAGGCTGAGCATCTGCTCTCTTGGCATTATATTAAAGCTGTTGTCAGAATAATTGACATGTATTGAAACCCAATCACACCTAATTGGCAGGTGTGTGAGCTTTCTGCGATTTGAGCAAAGGCTTCACAATTCTCTGTCAGGCCGCCAGACATCTACCGTCAAGCTAAATGAATGCACGTCGCGTCTGCCTCCTGCAACATCTCGCATCTGTACAAGTGAGCCAAACTGGGATATTACACGTGGCTGATCAAAAGCAGGTCCACCTCACATACAGAGAGAGAGGGATAGAGAGAGGGAGTAGGAGAGAAGGAGAGAGAGAGAGAGATATTTGACAGGATCATCACATCCTTCTCTCCGAGCTGTTCCTGACATTTGATCTTCAGCCAACGCCGGCCTGATCTAATGAGTGAGGCTAGTCCAGCGTAGAACACAGTCTGAGTGGCGGTAAAGCACACAGCATCATTTGATTATTGATCAAAGAGCTGCTAATATACAGATGTAGAAAAAACACTGCCATCTACATGCAAAGCCAAGACTTGAAACACACTTAGAGACGATCCCACGATGGTCTGGTTGCCAAAAAGTAGTATCTTCAAATAGGGAGAGATAGTCCGCCCTTGCTTTCTGAAATTGGAATACAGACTTTAAGGACTAGTGGAAATCGTTAAAGCGGATAATGCTATTTAGACGCAGTGAAGCATTGACTGAGTAACACTATCTTGGAGTAGCCCATCCAGAAAGGTGCATGATAAACCTGTGGCATTCTGCCATCTCTGTTCTGCTTAATGGCTGGCGTGAACTGCACGGGCCTGCAGATCTATATTAAAATCAAGCCAGGGGTTTGGATTGCTCAGATAGAGATCACGGTCAAACACTATGCCATTGTTTCTGGACCAGTTAATCTTTCTATTTGTTTCCACAGATAGGATCTGAACAAAACAAAAGGAAATTATACCGATGCGTCTTCACAACTACAGGATCCCACAAAATGAAATGAAGAACACTATTTCTCTTTGGTGTACATGATTGTCTTTTCAGGTATGCCCTTTCCCAGATACTAGTAGTGCTCTGGAGAAGGGCTTTGAGAAATGGCAACGGTACCCCACCGTGGTGATGAGCACTTCTAAGTTTGGGATCCGACCCAGTCTAGCAGGGAAAGCCAGCATTCTATGCTCCCAGCAGGAGGTCTTGGTTGACTGGCTCTGTTGTCCAACAGTTTTCCGCCTGGGAGACCGCAGTGAGCCGAGAGAATCGCAGGCATCAATCTCGGAGCTGTCAACCCAGCTAACCCCGTCGCAGCCGAGGGGAGAGAGGGATCCAGACCCTCTTTATCTGCAGATGTGTTTCAGCCGGTGGGTGTCTGTTGCCATTTTGCTCAGCGTGTCTTCCTGAGAGACTCCGACCAAGTCCCCTTAGGGGAGCAAGGTCAACAGGCGGCAAGAGTAAGGGGTGGTAAGTCTGCCTCTTAAAAAATACATGGTATTTTAAGGAGGTTTGTGCTTCCCCTGTTAGTGAATTCTTGTATTTACCAGAGGCAATTGCTGCAGGTATTTCACAGTAGATTCTTCCTAAATGGTCAGGTCCATTGGTTAAATCCCATCATGCGTTATAAAGTGGTTTGTTGGACTTATTAATCCATCACAAATCTTGGACTGAAATACAGGTTGCCCGGTCATGCAGTACACATACTTGTAAATTGCAGCGATTTCCTCATTTCATCTCAGGAATAGTTTATTAAAGAGCTCATTAGTTGGATCAGTCAAGTCAAATGATATGTACGTATATCCCGCTTTTTACAACAGACATTGTCACAAAGCAGCTTGACAGAAAATCCAGGTCCATGCCTCCAATGAGGAAGCCAAAGGTTACAGTGGCACAGAAAAACTTCCTCAGAGCAAAAGGAAAGAACCTTCAGAGGAACAGGTTGAGGATCAGGTGTGCTGGAGCAAGGAAAACTAAAATGTGCAGAAAAAAAGGGTAGTCCCAAACCCAGGTAAGGAATCACTGGATTTCAAGTGGAATTCCAGTCTCCCATATTTCCACATATAAGTGGTTAAGGTGTGCAGATTGAGCACAGTTACATGCACTTAATAATCTGATTGATGAGGAAAATCAGAATTTGTCAGTAACCTTTTCAGCCCACAGAAAAACTCCAGGTCTACTCCAGGTCAGGCAGTCATTGGATTTCTGCATTAAAGGCAGCCTATAAACACACAGAATAAGACGTAACATAAACATAATGTAAAGCTCTTCAAACAAAGAATATTAACAATATTTATATTCAAGCAGGTTGTAGTCAATACCTCTTCAAAAGTGTTTCTGGTTCACAGGGTGGTGGTAGTAACTGTTTTCCACATGCCCAGACAGAGAAATCCAAAAGAAATCAGACTAAGAGTGGACTCTCTAGCACTGGGAAACACAACTACTGAGCTAAAACCCAAGTCTCTTTACCAGATTTCTTAATCAGATCTGTAGACCTTAAGCCGGTCAAGGGAATTGGAGTATGCAGTTTACATGACCACCTGAATAATCCGATAACTGCAGAAATCTGATTATGATGTGAAATGGTGCATCATAGAGAAACTTAACCAAAACCATCAGTTAACCTACTCATCTTCTGTGGTTTTATACATAATGCTGATGATATTAAATTAATTGTGACCATTCTGAAAGACTTTGGACTATTTTGCTTGACCAAATCCAGAATGTACATTTCCACCATGAATAGACCAAAACATTTCACAAAACTATCATAAAACAATCAGAGCAGCATATTCATAACCTTAGTGTAAGACAGCTTTTAAAGGCATTAGATGAATAAACTCTTCAGATGGCTGCTTCCTGTTACCATCACTGTGAATAACTCTCTGTAAGTTGCTCTAGAATTAAACATTTCACACTAAACCATTCTGCGTGATTTCATTTACAGCCCAACTATATTTGTCCAAGTCTGTAGAGTTTGGTTGTATCTCACCCTTTCTCTACAGGTGTACCGCCTCTTTTCTTCTTCGTCTTCATGTGTGGAAGGCGGTTGGCAATGTATGGTGCATTACTGCCACCTACTGAGGTGGAGTGTGGAGTAAGACTAAAGAAAAGCAAGACTACCCAGCACATCCCTTACAATAGCAATAAGAAGGAAAACTAGATCAGGTAAATAAATCCCAGTGAACCTCAAAAATCAGTCATGTGAGGACCACTGACCAATCACGATCGTGGCTTATGTCACTAAGGGAGGTGCCTAAGCCTTAAAAGGAGGCATTCGAGCTTACTGAAGGGATAGAACTGCTAATACTCATTGTCATGTGTTGTGTTTTTTTTTTATGAGAGAGAGAGAGAGAGAGAGAGAACAAGAGAGAGAGAGAGATTGTTTCTGCATTTGGATTTGCTCTTGCATATTGCAAGATAATGTCAGTGAAAAGGTCATATAGTGTTAATGCAACATAACACCGTTTCATATCCCTCAAATCCTCAACCTGTAAATGGAAATAAAGAAATCTAGGCACCATCCAAGCCCAGTTAGATAAGAGGATTTTTGCCAGTTACAAAGAATGATATTGTAAATAAAATAATTGATTGGTTATGATTTCCTAGAGTTCTTGTAAATCTAAATTTAATAAAATAATCTATTACTAAACACAATCAAGGAGCGCAAGAGACAGAAGCCGAAGGAATAGGTCTGATGAATAGTGATCATGAGGAAAATGAGGGAGAGAAGCTTTCAGTTCAAATTAATATTCTATTTAATTGAAGTGTGCTGAGAAAAATATAATATTTGTCACTATGGTCATAAAATTCTGTCTAGCTCATTAAACATGCCTACAGATCGTCAAAAAATAACACTCCTTCTGATTGCCACCAGCTGAGAACTGAACTGATGAATAATCTGTGGATTTGAATAATGTATTTAGGACCTTGCAGCTTAACTAACAGAGGAGATAGCTGTACTTGACTTTAGTACATTTGCTTGATCTAACTCAAGTGGATGGATACAGTGTTTAAATCATACTAGCTCTCTGCTTATCTACACAGAGACAGGTCTCCTGAATGCCAGTTCGAGCAAATAGCCATTTCTGATCCATTTTTCTGACTGTTGCTCCTCTAATAGATAATGATGGAACGACATTTTAGGGACATTAGAAGAATTCCCCCTAGGCGGCCAATCCCCAGACCCCCCAACCCAATTACGTGAAACTCTAGGAAAGCCCCTGGTTAGCAGTGTCCTTATGCTGGGTAAATCATGTGAGGATTCTACCTGGTATACAGTACCAGTCAAAAAATTAGACACTCGCAACTGGATGTTTTTATCCTAAAGACTCTACAGGCTTAGGTTTAACAGTTCCAGCTAATGAGACGTCTAAAATAAGTATCCTGCTATACCACATATACTCTTGATGTATTGACTGGTAGTGTAGTCCCTGAGGTCAGAGTTCATGAAAAAAACACTAACAACGTGCAGACCAGGACGTTGGGAACCACTGCTTTAGAAGACATACAACTACACATACACAACTACACAGCTAAACTGGTAGGCACTAAAGCTAAATAAGCTGGACTGCTACATCACCTCTTACCAGCCATTCTTTGGGTGAAGATTGGGTTGTATCCCTTCAGTAATGTCTTTTGCCCCATTGTCTATTTGATCCTGCATCCAGGATCCTGATTCCCCAGTGAAGAATCATGATCCTTTTAGTGTTGGGTCTAATCTGAGTCTGGGTTTTATTGATGGCCACATATTTATGGACACACAGTTGTAATGGCTTAGCCTTCATTTAATTCAGTTTCCAAGCATATGACAAGGCACCCTAACTAAATTGTTGCTGCTCCCATGGGAATGCTGTTAGTTTTGCTTGATTCATAAAATGTTAATTGCTGGTTGGGGGTGTGATACGATCAGTGTAGTGTAGAAAAAGAAAAGAGCATAAAACATGCTCATCACACAGAGCTAGAGCTGCCTTATCAAAGCAGCCTCTCTGTCTTCACAAGGCTGTAAACAGACACTTGCACTGACTGATAATCTGCTGAAAAATGCAGCACGTTGGTAACCTTTCACAGGCTTCGCAACAAGCATATTAAGCTCAAAGTTCTTTCAGTCTTTCACTCTCTCCTTCTCTCTCCCTCTCTTTCTCAACAGCTCTTGCGTGCTGAACAGTGGCCTCTCTAACTCCAGCCTTGGAAAGAAGAATCAATTACTATCGATTTTCTTACGAAGTTCCCTTGCACTCTCTGGGGCCGAGTCAAAGGAGGTGTGTGTGTGCATGCCTGCGTGTGTGTGTGGAGGAGGGAAGAGAGTGGGGACAAAAGGAGATAAATAAAAAAACAGATGAATTACAAAATTAACCCCCACTGAGTGAGCAGTGAAAAAACAGAAGATGCATGTATACAACAAACAGTCCAAAATGGAGCTACAAGGTGATGTTCTGATAGATGTTACATATCGTCGCTGTCCAATGAAAAACATGTATCTCCATTTTTGTTGATTTTTACTTTATGCCTCATTTGATCACATGAGTTGCTTTTTACACTGTGTGGGAATTTCATGAAGAAGGGCCCTAAACTGCTTGGAAAGACGTCTGGTTCCATTGACTTACATTCAAATTAAATTAGGTTTTTGGCCACTGCTGTTAGACCCGTATGACTGTACCCTTAGATATACCTGCAACTTCAGCTACTTCCGTCACACTATGACCTTTAACATGCCCGAATGCAGTCACTTCTTTTTGCCAATCACTAACATCTTCTTTGTGACCCATTTTTACACTTCAGATGAGACATTCCCTATACTGAACGACCTCTTCTCAATCTTTGAATCTTATTGCAGCCCCATCATCCATCATCCTTGGTGGAGGTGGTGTAATGGGGTGAGGAATGATTCTTGACACACACTGGGTCTCCTAATTTCAATCATGCATTGCTTGAATGCCACAGCCCGTTGGAGTATCATTTGCTTACCCTGTGCATTCCTTCATGACCACCATATTTCATGAACATGACAATGACTTCAGTGATGTTCCGGGGTGTGAATCCAACAGAATGCCTTTGGGGAGGGGTAAAACTTGAGATTTGCAGCATGAAAGTGCACCTGAAAATGAACAGAAATTGCTTAATAGTTGCAGAAGCTGATATCCATCCATGTTGTAAACAATAGGTGAGATTACTGCCTAGAATAAATGCTGGGTTCCTGAGTGCAGAAATAATTCACCTGAACAGATTTGCTTAAGAGAACAAAAGTTTACACTTGGTCATGCTGAAAAACGTTCAACTTCAGCTGAAAAGCTCAGCTCGTCATGCGTCACTTTTAATGAGGTACCAGATTAAAAAAACAGTATAACACTGAACCAGAGAGTGAAGGCAGGGCCAAACAATGTCCCAGTTTTGCTTTCATTTGTGATTAAAAATGCTCATCTTGGAGACAGATATCATTTCAGTGCAGAATGTCTTACCCCATTTTTCTCACACTGATTTGCTTAAAACTCTTGAGAAATAGACCCTGGAGCTTGGCTAGCTGATGAACTTTTCCCTTCTCCAACATAAAATGCGATGTGGGTTAATTTCTTTAGTCTGGTCCATTCAGGGATGTGTGATGTAGTGTTGTACTTAAATATTCGCTCCCGCCTTTCTCTGATTAGCAAAACCTGCCACAGGTGGTTTTCTTGCAGGCCAGACGCATTTTTTTTCAGAATGCGGTTCACCAACTGAATGCGGCTGCTCTGACACTGACTGTGTAAAATTCACAAATGTGTTTTCAAATGTAGCTGAATGCACAGTGCAGGACTGCACTGCGGCAGACACGGTGTGTCATATAAAGTTCACGTTTTCAGCAAATGTTTTCAAACTAGTCCATGTTGTCCTTTTGTCCATGTTAGAGGGAACTACTGAACGCAGCAACTACTTTCCACGCTGAGATCACATGAGGGAAGCTGAAAACCTGCGGCCCTCCATTACCACTCTGTGGAACGATGCAGGTGGAAAATTGATAACATTGCTACTATTTGCAGCCGGAGGTCTGCTGCATGATGCAATCACCTCCACATGGACCAGAATATCAAAGAAATGTTTCCAGCATCATGTGGAATCCACACCTTGAAGAAAGCTTCATGAGAAAATAAATGGTCCAAAATATTTTTCTTCTCCTGAAAAGTTATCATTTTGGATACATAAGGTCAGATAGTCACTACATCACTCTTCAGCACTTGATGGCCCTGCTCTGGGAGTTTATGTGGTCTTCCAAATATTGGTTGAGCTGCTGTTGCTTATAGATGAATGTGGCAGGTCTAGCCTTTTGTTATTCATGACCAGAAATTTTGAAAAACTGTGCAGGTCTATGACGAGTTACTTCAGGAGAGTATGTGCCACTAGCATTGGCTGTAATAGTGCAGCCCTTTACAGCAATCTTCTCTCACACACACACACACACACATATCGTCACACATATCGTCACTGTCCAAAGAACAACATGTATCTCCATTTTTGTTGATTTTTACTTCTATGCCTTATTTGATCACATGAGCTGCTGTTTACACTGTATGGAGATTTCATGAAGAAAGGACAAACAGAAACAGCCCAAAACTGTTTCCAAAGCTGTGAAAGACGACTGGTGTTATTGAATTCCCTTTAAATGGGAAAAAAAGGGTTTGGCCTCTTCTGTAAGTTGTCATTTTGGAGATACCTTTTTTTCTTTAGACAGCGACAATATATATATATATATATATATATATATATATATATATATATATATATATATATATAATGTGTATTTGTATTGCTGAGAGAAGGTGCACTACTAGGGAAAGACAGGTGTAAAAATGGCACCACATGCTTGTGGCCTTGAGAGTCTATCAGACACCCACAGCAGCGTGTTTATACAGAAGACCCAGAGGCACAGCACTGGTTAGAAGGCAGAACACACACACACAAAGAGAAGCACTACACGGATAGATAGCAAGTGGCTGGTTAATAACAAAAAGCCCGAGCTGTAGCATTTTCCAAGGCTCCTTACCATGTTTTTTTTTCCCACACAATTATAGAGACAATGTTATCTGCTTGTGTTGCTTTTCCTCCTCGCTAATGAGAGCCGCACGCTGTCTTTCCCTTCTTTCCCGCAGTCCGAGCTCGAGGGCAACACACTCACGAGGGACGAACTCGGCTGATCAGTATTCTGCGCGCTACTTTTTTTTTTTTTTTCCATTGTTTCAGCATTCTCGCGCCCTTGACTACAGGCCCGGAGTAACTGACGAAAATTTGCACCTCAAAGGTAAATAAGCATAATTTGATGGGCCTTGTTTATTTTCCGAGCCTTTATTCAGATGAGATGGGAAACAATGAAGGGTATTTTACTGCCTTTGATTTCAAAAGTCTGCCCCCCATCCCCCCAACAGATACATACAGGTGTACAGCTGAGCATAAAGCACTGATTTTGACCTTCGGAAAGCCGACAGCTAAGACCATCATCTCCACTTTAATGCATTGGCTGAAACGTGATTGTGAAAAACATATGCCGCACAGTGGAGTGGCCTTCAGCTCCAGTCCTAGAGGGTTGGTGACAAGCACAGTTTAGTGGTTCACCTGCTCAAACACACTGGCAATTAGCAAACACGCAGGACACCGGCCCTTCAGGGAAGGAATTAAGACACTTCTGCACTCTGGATGAACTACTTTCTCTTGTTGAGTAGTGATAAGAATGAGCTCTTTCTCAGTGACTCTCAATCAGTTCTTTCACGTGACGTTACAGTAATCTTCTTTGCGACAACCCACATATTCAATGCCCAGGTCAGCTTTATTGTTATAAAGCCTTTTTGTCAAGCTGCACAATATATGGCCAAAATTCAACCATTCCTTTCCCATACTTAGTTGTTTGGAGTATTGTAATTCTCTCCTTGCTGGCAATATCTCTTCCTCCTCTAACAAGCTTCAGATGGTCCAGACTCTCCTTTCCATCTACTAGCCCACAAAACCACTTTCCACTTGTTCTCCCTGATCTCCACTGGCTTCCGGATAAAGTACACTCACTTAAAAAATCCTCCTGCTCATGGTAAAGCTCTACTTACCTAGCCTGGTTCCTTCTTCATAAACCCACTTATCCTCTTTGCTCATCTTCAGCTCTTCAGCACAGTTCTGGTCATTGAGTGTTTTCTTTACAACTTGCTGCTAATCTAACCTTACCCTTCTATGTTTACTTGTTTCTCTTCAGTGTTTCATTGCATTTGTAAGCATCTTCAGGTGCTTGAAAAGCACTTTCTAAGTTTCAAGTTTTATTACCTCACATATTTCTGAATAACTGCAAGTGTGCAAATATGTATTGAGTTAATAAGGCATTTTTCTTCTCTAGTTTTCCCAAAATAATATGTTAGAACACCACCAATGTGTTGGATGTACGCTCAACACAGTACTGCTCTGAAGCATTGCAGGAAAAAGGATCCAGTTGTGCGCAATGCACTTTGGCACATTTGAATGTGACACAATTGCCCTGACTTGTGAGCATACACGCAAGTATACAGAACTGCCCCTTAATCCCCACCCACTACCTATACCTTTACACTAGAGTGGTCCAAATCCTGTCTTGGAGACCCACCTGCACTGCAGTTAGATGTTTTACTGCTCTAACACATCTGATTCAGGTTAAGAAGGACCACTACCAGTAGTGGAAGAAGTCCACAAACCATGTGCTTGAGTTAAAGTAGAGATACCCAAGGTAAAATATTCCACCAGTAAAAGTAGAAGCTCCTCCCTTTAGACCTCCACTTGAGTAAAAGCACTTTGTTCATTTAGACTTTTTTAAGCACACATATGCCAAAAGAAATTTCTCATAATGTAGTGGAGCAAAAAGTAAGATATTTGAATTTGAAATGTAGTGCATCCCAGAATGGGAATACATTGGTACAGATACACACGTTGTGATCTCATTTAACACTTGCAAGCTAGTGGTGGAGTTTTACACTCTCTGTTGGCCAAAAAATGGACAACACAACTTTTTTTGCCTGTCTGCATCAGTGCAGATTTTGCCAGTGTATTTTTAGTTTACAGGTAAAAACAGGGACATCTGGTCACCCTAGCCTAGGGTCCCAACAGCCCAGCTTGACTTAACGCAACATGCCAGGCATTTCAGCATGGAGTTGAAGAGTTGCCTAATGGTGTTCTTTGGCAAGCCATCCCATGCAAATCTTATCCTCTCATACAGTTCCTGTAGATTTTGTGGTAGGAGTGGAGGTGGAGCGACACCAGGCCTTCTGGATGTGGCACATATGACAACAAATCATTCATCTTGACACTGACCATGGTGCCTCCACACAGGGATTCGTTGGTCATCTCCACCAAGACAAAAGCGGGACTCGACACTGAAGATGACCCACTGCCCTTCTGAGTCACTCCATGACAGTGAACTCCATTGCAGTCTTTGGTGATGCTGACGTGGTGTAAAGAGCAGTTGTTGTAGTGGCCTGTGTGCATGTAGTGCTGCGTCGTGCAGCCAATGGTGCTGGCTCGAACAGGATGACTCATGGAGGGCATCACTGCTCGCAGAATGTCTGCAATCATGGCTGTTGGGTCAGACAGTGATAAGGGAAGTCCTTGCTAACGTCACATGCACGGCCAAAACTTGAATCATTCACATGTCTCACAACGTCAAACCTACCCACCCATTTGAGGCATTCCTGTTGGTTAATTTATTCTGGGTGAAACCCTTTGTGCAACTATTTTTGATGATGATTGTAGATTAAAATTAAATCAGGTTTCTGTAAATTAGGTTCCATTTTGAACATATCTGGTGTTCTGGATGTTGGTACGCTGGCCAACCAGCAAGTCCAAGTAGGGCTGAGTAATATGACAATATATGATGTTATTGTGATCAGTTGTCACAATACAAAACATTATGCTTTTCTAAACATATCCTGGATGTGGTTAGTAATTATAGAACACTGGTCCACCGCATGATTCATGGTAAACAGGTTCTAAGTGAACGAATTTCAGACGTCAGTTTTATGTGACGTCATATCGCATACTGGCAGCAAAAGTGTTACCTGGCAGGGTGGTCAAGACTTCAGCAACCCACGTGTTCACAAATGTAATAAACGAGTGGATGCAGGTAGAAATGAACTGATAAGCAGTCAAAGATCTTAAAACCGCTGCAGAAGAGACTGTGTTCATGTTCCTGGAAGTATAAAGGCCAGACGTGCCGCATGCTAGGAGTCATCCGTCACACTGTTTCCCAGCAGCCTTGCAGCACCATTTAGCCTAAAGAACAGCCATTCCTTACATCCTGTGAACTGATATTAGAGATGCAAAATATGCAGGAATGCATTAACACTCTCCACCACTGGGACTTTCTCCAGCCATAAAAAAGCTGCTCATGATAGCTTCCTCACAAACTGTCAGAAATGTATAATGGGAGGAAAAAGGAGCCCTTATATCTCTAAACAGCAAAAGACAGAGGTAGAGAGGGAATTGAAATGCCTCTCATGGAGGATTGTAGAGGGTCCACTGGCGGCCGGGCTGCGTCACTGCTGGGCTGCGTGAACATCGAGTGAAGTTTAAGCTGAAAGCAGGAAACGCATATTCCACAGAAGCTAAAACCCAGGGGAAAAAGGTTTGTCTAGTCAGATAGAGTCCCGATTAGTAGCCAAATGACAACAAAGCATTTCGATTGTTGGCGTGTTTTATGATGCATCTGTTATAACTTTCTGCATGAAGATGATACATAGTGTGAGCCCCACATCAGTTTATAGATCGACCACTGCTGCATACATTATATAGACGGACAGACAGACAAGACTTCCATCTTCCGTACGGTGAATGGTCTGAAATAAAACGGATAAGACGCGCCATCTAGTGGTCATCATGAGCTGGTGCCGCTGCTTCTGATTACAGCGCTATGGAGATGGGCACTGCAGCGAACACTAATCTATCCACCTAATTACTAACACCCTACAGTTCCACTTACGGGCTACTTTACATCTACCCCCAGCCTTTAGTGCGTGTCTCTTGCTTAACAGTATTTGTTGGCAAACCCTGACTGTTTATACGCATACATCTTAAAACGTTGTACACGTCCAGTAATTATTAAATATGGGGGGAAAAACACAAATAAGCAAAACTCGTCTAGTACTAGGCCGCCACTGTCGCACGCTGATGATGTCACAAGGCTGCAGTGAAGTCTGTCATTCAGAAAACAATCAAGCCGCGTTTTTCTCTTCAGTAACCTCAAACTGTGGCTAAAGCTGGAAAGACTGGATTATATTAAAGCTAAATTGGGTATTTAGGTCGCCTATCTTTGCTCAGTGGATGAAAGAAAGAGCGCAAGCATTTTATGTGGCTAAAACAATAAAAGTAAAATAATATGGCCGCCTACTGGTAAAAGGATTTTTCTATTTGCAAAATATAAAAATTGTTTCATTTGTTTTCAACAACATATTTGAATGGTAGTATACATATACACCATACTGGGCACTGTATGTCCTCACGGTCAGCGATACCCTGAAAGCACCCTATCTATCCCGTTCATCACAGATCCATTGTTGACTAGATGTTATGTCAGTTATTCCAAACACAGCAATGACACTGAAATGCTAGTGTCTCCGTCGTACAGGAGGTACTTGCTTAAATAGAGCTTTTCTTTTTCTGTGGGTCAGTGTCAATGCTAGGTTAAGGAGTTGTCCAGTACCCAAAAATATCCAACTTAAAGTCTGAGTGAAAACACATTAGACCGTTTCTTACAGAACTACTGGTGGTAAGGGGAACCAGGGGTCACCATGTCTGTAGCACAAAGATTATTTTATTTGCTATTTATTTGCTAGCCACCAATAAAGCTATATATGCCTTTGTGTTCTTATGTGTGATCACAAAGATATCAACAATGTGTGAGATATCAGTCAGCATCCGTCTTCCAGCATCCATTTTCCTATCGGCATTGAAAATAATTCAGATTTTGGAATAGACCACCAAAAACCTTCTCTGATTTGTTTTATGTTAAACTGAGCAAATCAACAGTAACTATAGAACTTCACTATAGAACGGTGCAGAGGCATTCTCTGCAGAGGATGTTACCTAATTTTTACCTTTAAAAAAAAAAAAAAAAAGGCTTATTGGATCGGTTGCATGTGTAGACCCTTCCTCGCAGAATCAAAATGAAATGATACCAAGCCATCAGGCACAGACAAATCTGAGCTCAGACCTCTAATGCAGGTCCATCTTTTTAATTACATCTCAACTTCTGTCTTACATTGGTGAACCAATGTCATGAATATAAATGGTTCTCTCAAAGAAATGCATTCTTTAAAAAAAATAAAATAAAAACAAAGTTTATGAAAAGTGCATACACATGTAACAAAACAGACAGTACAAATAAATTAACAAAGCCATTGACGCAGTCTCATGCAACAAAACATTAACATGGTATGTCTCCAAATATTAGGATATTTTGGTCAACCTTTACGACTATTGTACAGGTTCTATTTGTCAAAGAAAAGCCCAAGTTACTCACAGCCAAATGAGCACCAGCAAAAGTAGTGTTAAGTACATGAATATGGTGCTTGGGTCTTTCATCCCATGGTAAAATCGATTCAAGTCCAGTGTGTAAACCAGGAGTAGGAACTTCATACAATAATATTCGTAAGACTTCGAGCAATTGACAAATCTGTTCTAACCAAAGGCTTACAACCCTGTTATCTGCACTTGAGATATTTTAAATGTCCCATATACATACAATCTGAAATTTCAAGATTTCTTGAAGTACAAAGGCCCAAAGCTCTTTCCTGGAAAAGTGGAATGACCTCTACATATGCGGCTTGATATGCTGCCATATGCTGAATGTTGGAAATGACTTGTAGTATGACACAGGGCTTTGTAATTAGGGTAACAAAAATAACAATGTGGTCAAAGAGACAAAGAAGACTGGTGGAAGATGTAATGACGCAGGAATGAAGTTTCAACGCTCCCGCATACAATATTTGATGTGCGCACATGACAAGAAATCATGATCCCAAGCAAGCGGTGGAGTCAACAGTCTATAAATATTAAAATGAAACATCCTCATGGAATCAAGGGAAAAAAATCCCTTTTAAAGCTTATGAATCAAAAAATTAAAAACAAAAAAAAATACAGCATAGCCATAAAACACAAGGCTTTTCAGATATCTGATGGGCTAATGTCTAATGCTCTTCCTTTACAATCGTTTAAGAAACAAAAAGAGAGCTACAACACAAGTGTGCAAAAAAGCAACAAGAGGAAACAATCCATGCTTTCCACCGTTGACACTTAAAAATACAGAAATATTGGTAACCGGAATTAATTTTTCTCAGCAACATTCGCTTGCATAGATACGTGCATGCATCAGTGTCATCATGCAATACTGCTTACTGTAATTCTTCAAATTGTAGTTTCCCCTTGCAAAACAAAGCTACACGTACTAGTAGACTATTCTCTAATATTCAGACAAGTGCACCAATAGTACCACTGGGTACATCGTATTGGCAGCAGGCCTTTGTGGCACAGGAATACTAGTATTAGGTATTGGTTTCGTTTTTTAGAGTGACAGGCAGAATGAATCATTTTCTTTCACCAGCACGAAACAGTAAATTTGCAGAAATTAGATCACAGTAACAAAACTACAAGAAAGGAGGGGAAGCAACTGAAAACGCGTGTATGTGTACAACCTGGCAAAAGAAGTTATCTATGATCAGTCAATCCTATTCTGCTTTGGCCAGAACTGATACCAATGGGACCGCTCAAAAACGTTGAACAGCTGGCCTCATTTGACGGTATCTATTTTGGTAGTGACAAAAAAAAAACAGATGAGGTGGATTTTACAAGAACTTCAAGTTCTTCAAAGTTCTTTTGAAGAGCACCTGACTGCAAAAAAATGGTTCTTTGAAATGCCTATATTTGCACTGCTTTGTTAAGGCTGTGTAGATTGCAGTTCTCCTTTTTTTTTTTTTTTTTACATGATCAAGTGCTCATTTTCAAAAAGTAAATCGGATTCTCTGTACTATCTTACAATAATCTGTGAACTTAATCCTTTTAGAAAAATCAAAGCCCAAATGAAATTTCTAATCCTATGGCAACAAGTCTATTAGTTATGAGCAACGTACTGACAGCATTATCCAAGGCAACATCACTTTTAAAAACATTTGCTGATCCGTAAATAATTTCCTTTTGAAGTAAAACATCTGAAATAGGACAGATATCAAGGCTTTGTGGGGGGTGGGGGCAATTGGGTCCCATAATTTGTTGGATGGCACAGCATTCCAAAATATTTAATAATATACTTTGATTAAATTTCTCATTTCTATTGCATACAGACAGTGTGTATCTTTAAAAAAAAATCCCACTGGAGAGAAAATGCTAAAGCACTTCAAGATGGTATACATTAAAGTTCAACGTTATAGTCAGTGAATACAGAAGTAAATATTTTTGTCCCATCTACAAAGTTCTGAAAACTATTGCACTGATAAGCCACACATTAATATTGAGATACAAACTGACACAAAGGGGCTCAACCCTGGTTCAATGCAAGCTAAGCTAAAGCTAATGAAAGTTGTTGGTGTTGGATTTGGCAGGCATGGAAAAAAAAATGGCTCAAGTACACTGTGCATTCTCATTACAAAAAAAAAAAACTCATGCAGAGTTACGTTGCCTTTACCTCTGTCTACAGATGGATAGCAAAGCACACACAGCATCCCACAAGAGTAAACATTTAAAAAAAAATAAAAATAAAAAAAATAAAAAAAAAAAGGATTTCGGATTGTCTAATTTCCAGTCTCATTCATACAATTCAGCTATTGGTCGACAGTTGGCAATGCTGCGTACATTTGCGCACATCACAAGGGCAGTTATGCTACTAGAACATTTCATGTTCCACAGTATAAAGGGAAAACAGATGGGGTACCACAGCAGGTTCTAATCGATATCTGGGAGAACTTGTTCTGCTGATCTCCTGTATGGTGACTACGTAGGTTGGAATTCCATTCTCCCTGTTACAATGCCAAAGAAGCATTGCCCTTTGAATAGCACCAAGTGGAGCAATTTTGTTGTGAGTACTCCAAGGAATATTAAGACCCAGCTGATTCCTCGGAAGAAAATAAAAACATACATTACATACAGTCTTGATGGTTGAGCATTGTTTGAAATATATACAAAGTGCTAAGTTAAAACATTCCTATTTAGAGTTGTGAACAGTAGTATATTCGTATACCACACCTTGCCAGAGGCAACGATTTTGGTTCCATGGCAGGATTAAAAAGGCGCTTCAGATCATGTATATTTTCTTTGAGAAAAGTAAAAGGTATACCCTATATAATTTATATATACTTTTATATATATATATTCATCTTAGGCACATCAAAAATAGCTGCATTACAGAAAATAATGAAACTGCTATTCAAATATCATTGAGGCGTCTGTGTTGGGTGTGCAGAGGATTGCATGCTGGAAGAAAGCTTTCTAGAAGTCATCTTTTCAAGAGGCCTCTTCCCGTTGACAGGAGACTGAAGACTCGTCTCAGAATTGGAAGACTTGGACTTGCCTACAGGTAACAGAGAGCGTTTGACAGAGGTTGTGGTTTTAGACGACTCCCTGTCTTCGCCGACAGCCTTACTGGAAAGCGAGCCAGGAGAGACCTGCTGGGTGGCATTCCCCTCACCCTCGTCCGTGCCCAGTTTAGTCTGGCTGCTGGACCTGGCTGTCCTCTCGCCGGCCTTCTTGGAAAGGATGGTAGTCTTGCCCAGGTCAGCTGAGCGGCGTGTCTCCTTCTGTCTCAGGGCGTTCTTGAAGAAAGACAGACCCTTGTCTTCGGACTTGCTGCTGCGACGCAGATCCCTGGAGGACACGCTGGGAGAGCGCAGGCTGGTGACTGACGAGCTGCTGCTGGAGCTCCTCACAGGTCTTCTCTCTATTCTGCCTCCCTCAGCACCCTTAGCCTGAGAACTCCGAGGCGTGGCGCTAACCCTTGGCTTGTCCGCAAGGGGGCTAGAATGGGGTGAGTCACGGCTTGAGCTCCGGTCTGTTGGTTTCTTTTTGCTTGAGGCTGAACTTTTATCCGCCGTTGAGGAACTTTTCTTTGCTGTGGGTGACGGGGAGGCCGAGGACTGCGGGGTAGAGGTCAGGCGCTGTTTTGCCTTTCCAGCTCCTGATGACGGTGGCGCCTCCTGGGCCTGAGAAGACTCCTTTTTTTTGGAGGGAGTTCCCGAAGAGACACCTTTGGTGCTCTTAGAGGTGTCACTCTTTTCTTTCAAATTGGTCACTTTGGCACCCTTGCCTTGAGGGCTGGAAGACGCTTGAGAAGTAGGCTTCTGTGCAGATGAAGAAGTGCTCTGGCGCTTCTTAGAGGGCTTCTCTTGATCCCCTTTTGTCTTGGTCGAGCTCTTTTTAGTCCCAGACCCCTCCGCCTTGGGTGCAGATGCTCCTGAACTCTTGTGCCTCTGCTCTTTTGTAGGAGTGCCATGCAAGTTCTGGTCAACAGCATTGATTTGGTTATTGTTTTCCAGGGGCTCTCCTTTGGAGCTCTTTCTGTCAGCTGGCACAGGAGCCCTGCAGTAGACCTCATCTACAATCCTTTTACCTCCGCCATCGTCGCTGCCGTTGCCTTCCATCATGGCCAGCGGAGCCTTGTTGCCAGTGTGGCGCTCGTGCCTGCTGTAGCTGCCGAAGCACGACGTAGACACCTTGTCATCACAGGCCTCTCCAATCCTCTCCAGTGGGGGTGAGGAGCGCGAGTCTAAAGAGAAGCGGGAAGGCGAACTGGATCTCATCTGGAGCTTGGCAGACAGTGGCCAAGAGGGCTTCGTCCCATTTTCACTGAAGGCCAGCGGACTGGCTATAGAGGATCTGGAAGACAAGCTCTGACGTTGAATGCTCCTCACAAAGGGTCGGGTGGAGAATCCTCCTTAACGAAAAGGACAGAAATTTAAACTAATGCGCTGACACCAGACTGAATGGAAAGAGCAGCAGCATGCATTTTTGGCTTAACTGAACAAGGCGACAGATCCTGTGTTAGTGCTAGAGAGGGAAAGTAAAGAGAGTCATCAAGAGGCAAATACTGAACACCCAAGAACACACAAGATCAAGGTTGCATTTAGTGTTAGCGATGAAAACAAGGTTTTTATAAACACTGTTTCACAGTGCTTCCACATTCATTCAAATTAATTAAAAATTTAATTTAAATAAAAACTTCAATATATTTCCTTTGATTTCAACCCCAAGTATTACTTCATCATTTCAACACTGTGAAAAAGTTTGATAATGTGTAAAAGTTACACAATATCCATGTGATATACAGAAAAACAATAATCAACTTTGCAGGTGTTAACAGCGCAAACATGTTCCTCACCGTCGTCTTCACTGCGATCCCCAGGGAACTCCACAGACTCAGCCAAAGAAGCCAGGGACGTGCGTCGGGAAGAGGCTCCTGAGGCCAGGCTGGGCGGCTTGCTGCCAGTGAGGCGGGTAACCCAGTGATCACACAGTGAGGAACTGGTAGACCCTGACAAAAACAAAGTAACAGGTAACCACTGTTAGAACAACCATAAAAAAAAGGCAGATTCGTTTAGAGAAAGCTTTTAACTTGCTTCGGTGATAAAAAACACATTTATTTCACATTGTGGGTTGGAACACAATACTAATCAGAGCAATTTAGCTCAATTACTCAGTTCAGGAGAGCAGAGTAAGGTGCATCACCTGCCACAGAGCTGTTAGCAGACCACGAAGGAATAGTAGTTCTCCTCTGGTAGAAGAGAATGTAAGCTGTCTGCTGGCACACATCCTCATCAGGTATGAGCTGGACATCGCTGTCATCAAAGCAGTACCACTGTCCATCTATGGAGTTCTTACAGTATGCTGCAAGAAGAAGAAAAAAAAAAAAGAACCACACATTAAGAAACCATCCAGGCTGTCATTTAAATGAGCCTAATAATGGCTAATGTGCCTAATAACGATAATGATATACTGAATGGAACCTGTAAAATACACTCATTTTTTGACATTAATACTGTGTGACTGAAATGATTCCTTACGGGTTCATTAGTTAAGAGAATGTAGCTGCACCATCTGCACACCTGAGTGCATGTTACAATGTCACGAGACTTACAATCCAAAAGCCAGAACAGAAACCAGTGCATTCCTACATAAGTTTACCTGTGTAGTGCCCTCCATGCATGTTGCCATGATGATTGCAGACAGCATACAGATCATAAAGATAGTCTTCTGGATTACGGCCAAGGCCATAAGGTCGTCGCCATGGGGACCAGTGGGAGGGGAGGCTCCAGCTGCTCTGACTCCTCTTTACCATGTGAGGGGCCATGTCCATGCCAACCAGTGGGAACCGCACCATGTTCTGCATCTTCACCCGCCTATCTCCCTCCTACAGAATATTACCAATGCTATTATTACTAGCCATAAATGAAAGTCTCCTACCAAAACAAAATGAACAAACCATGCTAGAGCTTGTTTATTGTTAGCCATTGTTTGAATGTTTTTTTAGGTGAGGTACATCTTTAACTGCTGACCATGTAGTCTAATGATTTATGAAAAATTCCAGTCAACACAACCGTAAAGAAGTTCAGCTGTCAGATAATCAGTACAATTATCACCATTTCACATCAAACCACGCTGAATGACTGTGTACATTACAAAACAGTTTAACTTTAAAAGCCTTTTTAAAAGAAACACTAACGAAAAGCCTGTACCTGCCGGAACCTCTTGAGGTGCAGGATAAGAACATCAGGCAGGGTCCACAAGCTGAGCTTGATGCGGCCCTGCTGCAGCTGCTTGCAGTGGGGGCAGCGCCAGGCATCGTCTGGGGCCAGCTGGAACACCACACATAGCACAGAAAGCAGCCGTGAACAACTAAATGCACATGCTTCTCCTTCGGCCTCATGGGACACGAGTTGCAGTGTTCACTCTCAGCTACGCACTCGTTCCTCTTTAAGACCAACTTTAACTTCAAACCACACTACCAATGACCACTGCCAGCTCGGGCTTACCACAGGGCATATTTATACTGCATGTGGCACCGTTCCAGGCTTAAACACATGCTTGCAGTACATAGTAATTTACAAAACAGCAAAGGCAGCAGAAATCTGGTTACCCCACCATTTAATGTCTGTTTGGGTAGATTTGGCCCTAAGGAAGTGGAGGAAAAGCCAGCAGTTTTTCTGCTTTCCCTGGGAGCACTAAGGGACATTGAGGAGGTGTACTAGGCCCACTCTTTACCTGTTCCTCTTTGGTGTAGAGCTGGAAGCACTGAGCGAGGGTACAGGCCTGGGGCTGATGGTGCTGCTCGCGGTGTAGGTACACGCTCTCAGCGTCAGGGATGTACTCTTCCTCAGTGTGGCCAAACAGACTGTGGGGGGGAAAGCCGTAACACAACCTCTTAAAACGCTACAAATATATCAACCGCTCAAATGCATTCTCTTTTAAATGAGTTATATGGCATCTCCAGAGAATTTTTATAGTAACTTTTAAGACATATAAGGTTGTTGAGGAATTCCTGTAACATAGTACTACAAAACAAGAAAGAGAATACCAATGGCATCTTTCTTCATAAACAAATTTGATCCATATTTTGCAGTTTTGGAATAAGATTTATAAATCTGCTTCTTCAAAGACTGCATTCAGTGCGTTCTAGAAGCATACACTACATCAAAGAGCAACAAGCTTAAATAATTGCTATCCAGGCTGCACTCACTAATCCTTGGTCTCTTTGTCCCACTCCACCACAATCTTGACATGAGGAGGGCCCCCTTGCCCGCAGGATTTGTACGCTCTGAAAAAGACAGATTAGTTTAAACAACCAAAATAAGGCTCTTTTAAAACCCTGCTATAAAAATCCACTGTAAACAATGGAAAAACGCACAGAGGGAATTTCAACAAGTTTATGCGTGTACTCTGAATCAGTCTGACAGATGCAGGCAGTATTAGGTAGAGAAGTGAGAAAGTAGGGTCAAACAGTAGGCTATAATTTGCTCAAAGAATTTGCTCAGACAAAGGCCAACCTTTCCACAGTGGGGTGACACAGCGGATGTTCCTCCTGAGGCAACAAATATGTGATGCCAACTACTCCAACCACTCGTAGACTGAAGGGTCCCACCTAAAATAAATCCATCAGATTGTCTTTAATAATGAAAAGCCACAGAAAACAATTCCTCACATCCTCATGCAAGTAAATCAATAGCGTTCATGTCCTACAGGCACAGTGCACTGACCTGAATGTAAACCCCTTGTCTCAGCAGGTGATGCATTTTCTCCAGAATTGCCTTCTGAAGCACATCCCAAGTCACAGTGCGCTCCATATACAGTACAAACGGAAGGCCAAACCTTAGACAAAGGAAATAACCATTTTAACTTTACTATCACGTACATATTCCCTTCAAACAATTAAAAAATAATTCCCTCTGTTATGTTCCATTTCTATTTATGTCCATTTTGACATTCCAGTCATTTCCATCTCATTGTTCAGAGGGCAATGAACCCTTATGACAATAACATGGTAATGGCACAAATCAGTGACTTTTGACTGGATTACGAGGCTTGGTGTTCCGAGAAGCTACCTCCGTCCTTGGTGGCCAGTGCAGGCTCTATTGCAGATCAGCAGGATCATCTTTTCAGCTCCTGTGTTTTTATTGGGTGATGCCGGATTCACTGCCCCTTGCATGAAAGATGGCGTTCGTGTGCTCTCATTGCCATACTTCAGATTGTTCTGATTGAGGTTAGCGAGAAGGCTTCCTGCAAATTGCATCATGTGCTTTATTGAGGCTATTAATGAAACATTCTAGCACTGGTCACAACAGTATTTACAGGGTGTCATGTTCAGCTGACATTTAATTCATAAACTAATTACACATCTATCATTTAGCTGCCATTTTGAGAATGTACAATTCTGCTGCAGTCTAAAGAGTTAAAGATGACTAAAGCAAATATCAGTATAATTGAACATGATATAATAATTTGCACTAGCATTAGATAATAACTCTCCAAATAAGGATAGTTGAGTAGAAATAATAAATCTCAAATTTTTTATAAAAAGGCAAAATAAATACCTCTTTTTGAGCGAATGTTCTCTAATCTGAAAGTCTCAGGGGTTTCAAAAGCGAAAATCGAGTCACTTTCTTGAATGATATCAAGATCGTCGTCATCATCGCAGAAGGAGCGATGGAAACCGTCGTAATACATTTCTGTCAGGACAAACTGCAAATCAAGAAAAGCGGAAGTGGTCATGAGTGATTTACATATCTGCATGATAAGCAAGTTTTAAAGGTGTTCTGAAGACAGAAACAACTTAGTCAAGTAGAGACAAATACACATTAATTTATTCTACCTGCAGGAATAAGGACCACTACAAAGCATTGTATTTGTCTGATGTTATTTGCAGCCTGACTATGCCTGCTCTCACCACTTCAAACACAAGGTACAATAATTTGTATATGTATTTTTCAGCTCGAGTGAATCTGGCTTAAGCTTCATGTAGTTTTAGATGCCGTCTGTATATACCTCTAAGAGAAAGTGGTCCAACTTTATTACTAGAATCAATTAAACAGACAGAAGACACCTGGTAGGTTGCAAGCCAACTTACTGACTGCTAAATCAGGAGCACAATTTAATTAATGCATCCTGAGAATTACAATGATAACATTAACCAATCAATCAATCAAAAAAAAAAATTTATAAATAAATAAATAAAAATCTTTCTTTAGACATGTACACTTTTTTTTTTACACAAGTTTTTATGCGCTATACCATAAGCACTGTCACATTGTCACAGGTACACAATATGTTGGATTTACACCCACAGCTAAAAGGAAGCAAAAATAACAGAAAAGAAAAAATACAGAAAAAAAGCCTTAAAGGTGGCTGAAATGTATGAATCCTGAAAGCTCTCGTTTTGACAGAAATTAAAAAGCACCTGTGCATGGTCTTTAACAAGCCTTTAACAGTGTTTTCTCCACATACAGCTATTCCTGTTTCGAATTCTATAGAATTAGAAACTAGAACCATTAATGTCCAATTCATATGCAAACTTTCAAAACACTACTGAAAAACAGCAGAAAAATACTTCCTGTCGTGAAGTGGGT
Source organism: Prochilodus magdalenae (assembly GCA_024036415.1). Lineage (NCBI taxonomy): Eukaryota > Metazoa > Chordata > Actinopteri > Characiformes > Prochilodontidae > Prochilodus > Prochilodus magdalenae. The sequence goes on from JAMWET010000573.1 coordinate 331,690, forward strand.
GTTTCACTTTTAAATGCATGAGTAAACTCAGCTGTCACTGGCTTTTCAAATACATGCTTCAGTTTGCATTCCACCACATTTTGATTCATCTGTTCAAAGAAATGAGTCAGCAAACTTTTCCTTAAAGCTACAGTAACAGCTTTTGGGGGATGTTGACTGCTTTAAACTGTGAAATGATTTCTAACATAGAAGCACCTAATTCTTTGGCCATAGCCCTTGCTAATTAAATGGATTCGATTTGGACTTGGTCCGGCTACAGCATTACAGTGCCCAAACTAAAAAGAAGTTAAGCAGATATAGGATATTTGAGCGAGGTCTTTAGGTTGGACAAAGCCTTGTTTGTGAAAGTGTTTCATGCAGAGAAATCTTTTTCAATACAGTAGCTACAGAAAAAAACAGTTTGTCAAAATTTCCATTTCAAAAGCAGGCAGTTTGCAATCGCTATCTGTACCCATCCTAAATATGCAGGATAGTGCTGCCCAAAGACTTCTTTAAAAAAAAGCACCTGGTCTGGAGGGATCTTGGTTTCTCGTGACACAGCTTCTCTTAGCCTGGAGACAGTACTGTTGAGGGGCACTGCCACCCCGATCCGCATGCAGTGGGAGTACTTGCCCTGATAGACCACCGTCACATACAGGGGCCTGAAGGACACAAACCAACAGTCATTAGTAGTACGCCTAAGAAGAAGAGCACTAAAATTTTTATACATTACAGCTAGAATTCATTCAGATCACCCTATAAAGGGATAACTCCATTTCAATTTACACCAAATTTAAACAATTAGCAGTCAAGTCACATGAGCATCAATGGGACACCATTTCTTTCCCCCAAACAGGTTTTATTTTTTCTATAATCTAGACGATCTATACAATCTAAATTGCATGCCATAAAGATGGTAATGTAAAATTAAACTGGTTAAATATTATGCAACAAGTCTCTGTTATCCAAAGACAAACTACTTTTGGTTTCTATTCAAAATCAGTGTGGGTGATATGAGCTTCATATGATGTCATAATATCAAGGAAGTTCATGAATTTACAACAGAAAGAATAATAATAAAAACACCAACAATAAAGACATTATAATACCAACTACTACTGCTATTCTCCCTCATCATTATCATGCCATTTTCATAAAGACCTTTGATGAATTACACACTACTGAAAGATTCATTTTTGATGCTCTAATAGCTTATACAAGTAGTCAAACTAGTAGTCACCTGTCTGTTTGCATGGACAATTTTATGCTAGTGGCCACTATAAGCAACGGTGGGTGGTAATGCTTTTACGACGTATTCCTGATACATGTGACACTGTGGATGTCCACGCAATTTCAGCAATGGATTGTCCCATTTGGCTGGCATCCATTATCAAGCCTTGTATGAACTCATAATTTAAGCTGCTTTTTCATGAGCACTCTGGCCAGTATTCAGTCTCACAGCTTATACAGGTGTGGTCATTCCTAAGGTATCCCCTAAGGTAACACGATCTCATAATCAATTTACATATTGCTATACCATGACTTTTGGTATATCAGCGTATGTATTGGCTAGTTAAGAACACAAATCAATATAATACCTAGTTATAATGTACCCAAGTTGGCCACACACAGCCACACACAGCCACTGGGTTTACTTCTGACAGATAATATTATTATATGCAATATTTTTTCAAAAGAGGAAACCGATTTTCAGAGCACAGTCTTGTTTTCTTGTATGTTATTTCACAATTCCCCCTTAATAAAGCAAGCATATTTCTTATCCAATGGCCAACGTGACCACTAAAGTATCTGATAGCTGCTGCCCTAATGGATACAGAATAGAATAATTATAAACAATAACATAGTACTACTTGTGACACTATAGATACATATAAAACATAGGTACATACAAAATGTTAAACCCATCAACATTTAATCAAGACAAACATCTATCACTGCAGGAACCAAAAGCTTTCATCATATTTAGAGTAAGAGAAATGTACAGTTCAAGTGCTGCTCTTCATTTATATGACTCACATCTCCCATTCAGCACAGCACTGGGGCGGACACACATAGGCACAAGCCTTTCATAAAATCCAGTCTACAAAAGGCAGTTTTCTCCCTAGTAATGTTGGGGTTGTGAGGATATGAATTATAGAGCCCCTTAAGACTTGCTTAGCATAAACAGCATAAACAAACAGGAGAAGCAGAGCAGCTCTAGAGAAATACACTCCTGCATAATACAGCTGCAAACACAGTAGATTTGCCTAATGATCCTGTCACCCCTCTGAGCTCCCACAGTTCCTCTCCTATCAGATCAGCCCTTTCTTAGACTAACTGAACATAAGCCCCACATTACACCTCTCACCCATCAAGACATCTTAAGACAGGCTCTGTAAGTACAAAAGATTATTATGGCAGGGAGGGCATTAAAACTTTAGCCCCCATAAGCTAGATGCTTGGACTGAGAACTAATAATTCATATGAAGGGCCTGTTCAATTTAAACAGGGGTCTGAAGCCTGCCATAGTAGCCATTCTTTTTTCTGCTGATCATTTTGTGGTAATGGATCACCCCTGATGTACTGAGGGGGGAAAATAGGGCAGTAAATCACCTCTGTCGGTCTCCTAATACATAGAATATGACATCTTTAATCATTAATGTGTGGTAATAAATTGGGATGCTTTAAAAAAAGAATGTACATTGAACACAGAGCCTTCTCTCTGATCAGTCACTACAGTGGAAGCTTAAAATAGTGTCTCCATGCCTCTGGAGACATAAACTCACTAAAGCCAGTAGCACAAGACGACGGCAACACTGCTCAGAGCAGAGAGGAACAGGGACACAATTTAGCACCTCATTTGGAGATTCTGAAATTTATTTATCATTTATTCACCTCCACTTGGTTTTCAATAGAGAGTTTAGCAAAGGCCATGCTTCTTCGCAGCTGGAAACAAATGCGACCCACCCAACATCTGCAGTACATGATGATAAGACCTTACACATTACAGATTATGTGGTTTATTGAGAAGATGCTGTCCTATACCACAGTTACAATGACTCATAAGCTCTTTTCAACCAAAACCTGTTAGTCCACAGCACTCACAATCCAAAAAAGGGTTAGCTGATCTGTTTACAGAATAAGTGGGGTACACACATCCTTCTCAGAGCATGTAAGAGAGAGATATTCCACATTGTACAGCAACCCTCTGCAGCAAGGTGTTAATCTGAGTCACACAACCAGTGCAGAACAAATGAAAGGAAAATAAGGTTAGCTTCAAAACCTCCAGCCCATGCAGTGCTTTATTACACCACCGAACACAGTACAAAGCGTGTACACCTCAAGGGCAGGCCTTCTCATATTGCACACGAGTCTCCTGAAGAGCAATGAGTTCTAACTGCCCTGCATAACCATACGGGAACGATGCGAGGCTGCTTACTTACCGAGTGTGAGGTAACGGGATGGGGAGGGAGATGCAGAGGAAAGGATCAAAAGTGTTGCTCTGCTTTTGACAGTGTGGGCAGGTGAGCGAGGATCTGTGTACGAGAAAGAGAAGGAGAGACCAACGTCACAAAGCTATATCAATAAATACAAGTAACTAAAACAGATCTAACTAGTAAAAACAAAAGATAGTATGAGGCATATTGTGTATTGTGAAAATGAAACACTGCTATACCTGTACTGCGCCTGAAACAGCTCTTGGACAAAGGAACCTGCAGATAACGGGAGTGAGGGTCCCTCTAGTGCCCCATCGTCTTCCTCCAAGGGTGGCTATGTCAAACAAAAAAAAAACAATATGAATAAATAAATAAATAAAACTTCAAACCCACAGCTGACTAAAAGGAGATTTCAAATTTTTATATAATTAAATAACTAAATGCAACTACAGTAATTGGATGTGAAATGCTCCTTTCTAAAGAAATTTAGTAAGTCAGAATTGTTTAACAATATTAGAAGGAACAAAATGTCCAAACCCCTTATTATTATAGACAGAAATGGTAACGCTGGTCTTCCTGGCAACATTTTTGAGAAAACAACTGTGATATAAACCACAACATTCATACATCATACAGCCACCAACATTATAAATACTCAGAATACACATGTATGCTCTACAACAAACTGTTTCACATTAAAACCATTAAACTGGCTGAGGTTTGTAATAATTAACACTGAATTGTACTCTACACTAATAAATATATGTATTATACCACTACAATATTTTACAATAGGGTCTGTTTTATACAGATCAGTAAAGAATCTTTTAAATAAACAGAAAGACCAAACTGTTTTTTTCAGTATATCAGTGGCAGGCAATCAATGCAGATGGAACTTTTAGACATAAAAAACATCAGATTATGGCCATCAAGGTTCCTGGCACTCCAGCGTGCTACAGTAAGCTGGCAGCCCAGCTTCTCCCTGGCACAGACAGCAGGAAAGCACAGCATCTGCCTGGATGAATCATGCAGCCTGAATGACCTCACACGAGTGTCTCTTTGGTGCCTGACCCCGATCAGGACATCATGGACAGCTGAGAGCGCAGAGCCGATGAATGCACCAGTCCTTTTGCAACAGCAAGCAGGACTTGAATCAAATGGAGCAAAACAAGAACAAGTTATCTACGGTGAGGCTTTCTGTCCTGACTGCACTCAGATTGACGGCTGATATGTGATTTATGGACGTCGTTCCACTGCAGTCCAGACATTAACTTAGCCTAATTTGCAGACAGGCTCTTTTGCCATCTACTTAGCCAATTGAGACCCCAAACTCTGAATGAAAAATCAATGCAAATCCAAATTTGTGGCATCTTTGCACAATACAAGCAGCATGTCTTAGTCCCTGACTTTGGTCCAACAGTCTTAAGGATGGCTGGTCAAGTATTATTGCGATTCACCCCATTACGTAATGTTATGTTACAGATTTGGAACGAAATAAAACAGATGTTTCACAAAACAACAACAAATCAACGTTCAGCAAAAAATGCCCCAAAAATTTCCCAACCTCTAGCAAGTTAAAACAAGAATGCAACGCATCGTTTTTCACAGACACCTTAAGTGACCTTCACAAACACTACAATAAAGAGAACAGCATACCTTTATAGAAGGCCTACTATGGCCAACGCTGTTAAGGTCTTCATGCACACGGTCCAGAAGCCAGAGAAGGAACTCTTGAGCATCGTGCTGAGCATTTCCCCTGTACTGCATGGCACGTTTTGACACTGCATTCTATCAACAACAAATACAATTTAGAAGTACATCTAATGTAGCCACACAGTTTTTATTTCATACTTTAAAAATGTATATTCTTTATGTATATTTAAGACAAAGCATGGAGGATATCTGACCCAGCTGTGAATTTTAAAGTTTAACATTAGTTTGCTCAGTTTCATGCAAAGTACAAATAACTGCACAGAAAGCATGCAAAGACAATGGAACATCCTATTGCAACATGAGGGCTTTAAAAATCCACGTGGCAATCTGGGACATGCTAATGTTTAAGAGCTGACATACAGGCCATCTGTGAAGGTTTCAATTTATGCAATTTGCCTGGTAATATTAAGTCATAACCACAGAATCTGTGGCGTTCCTTCATTCTGACATATTCCAGTAGCATCCAACCCTCTCTCTGGAAAGTTTTGTAGCAACGTACTTGACTCTAATAAGTAGACATCGAAGGCTTTCATTAACTAGATGAAGAGGACAAGACTGGCTTTTTACCTCAAGTCTGATCTCCTTGACTAACCGTTATTAAAATCTGCTTGCTGTCTTGCAGAACCTGCGAGGGTGCATACAAGCAAGCATCAGACTCACTTTAAATTCTCTGCTGTGCTGCGGAGTGTACTCAAAAGTCCAGAGGGCTCGAACCAGTCCAGCCAGGTGTTCGGTCACGTCCCCTCGGCTCTGTGCACCTTTCCTCTGCAGGTGGACTCCGTTTGTCTTGGGCTTCTCCTCCTCGGTCGTCGCGTCGCCTCTGAACTGCTCCAGTGCCAGATACTCGGCGAAAAGGTCCGTGTTGCTCAGACACTGCAGGATAGCGTTCATGAAGCATGTGTTGCCGTGGTTCTTCAGGCCGGACACGCCGGGCACTTTGTCCCGCGAGAGGAAGCCGCCGCAGTCGCTCTCATCCGAGGTCACGGAGCCCTTGCCGTCGCTCTTGAACGACGTGAAGCCTCCGTCGTCCTTGTCGCCCTCCGCCGCATGTAGCTCGGAGCCAAAGTGGGAAAGGGTGGAGAGAGTCTTCAAGACTCTGCTCATAAAACTCCCCACCGAGCGCACAGAGCCTCTTCGGAAGAGCTTCTTGCTCAGGCCCGATTTCTTCTCTTTGCTTGAAGATTTGCTCGACATGACAGCTTCCTTTAGGGCATCCCCCACCACGTCAAGGACAAGAAACTGATGGATGATGCCAGGCTATGGCACCAAATATCTCCAAACTTCACTACAGCCTCCAGCAACTGTAAACAACCGCCAAACAACGTCTAATAAATGTAACGCTGAACAACAAGTCTGGAAGAAGTGCCATGCTACCGTTCAGTGTCAGTTAGCTGCCTAGCCTAGCCGTTCCTCTGAAGCAAACATCTTAGGGACTTGCTCTTCTTGAGTGTGACCAACATCACTGACACAATGTTTGAATATTTGAGAAGCCGCATTGTGGCTACATGCCCGTGATAACGTTAACAAGCAAGCTAGGTGACTTCTGACTTGCCCAAAACATACAAGCAGTGCAAAAGTCAAGCTAACGACCCCCAGTCCGAAATGCTAGACCCGTCTATCCCAGCGAACCCCATTTCTACATCTAAACAACAGGCTTTCGGCCCTAAGGATGTTTAGCTAGCTAAACACGACCACCCAAGTTACAAGCAGTGCTTGTTATTAGCAGTTGCTACCATGGTAGCATAACTAGTTAGCCAGCTAACTAATTTAACTCAGACCTACCTAATGTACTCTGGTGGCCTAGGCCTAACCTGGCTTGCCGTCAGGAGTGAAGTTAATGAGCTCTCTAACCAGCTGCCTCGTTAAATTAAACGCTTCCCCAAATCCCGACTGGACCAGTGTCTCTGCACAGCACTGCACAGACACCCGCTGCCACAAGAGGACAAAGCCTAACAGGAGCTGACCTAAACTGTCACTTTACATTTTAACACGCCGGGCTGTAAAGGCACGCAATATCGGACCGAAACGCAGTGAAATGTGCCCGACATGTTAATCTAGCTAGCCGCGTCGGTTCAGTTATCCTCCAGCGCTAGCTAGCCACTCGCTGAATGCATAACTGAACTGCAGCTCCACCCCGGCGATCAAGCTCGCCCTAACGCTTATAGCTGAATTAACGAGCCCAGAATCACTCAACTAGAACCAGCGAGAAGTAGTGTGTCCGTGTTCGGTTAGTGTTTTCTAATATGCGAGACTTGCTGAATGAGTCCCACCAGAGGTTGCTGGCCGTGAGCTAAACGCTAGCGTTAGCCACTAGCAGCAGCAGCAGCAGCAGCAGTCAGGGGAGACCCATGTTGGCAATTTCCCACAGCCGCAAAGGTAGCCGCGCATCCGAACATAACCCCGCCATATTCCTGCCGTAGTTCCCGCAACCAGGCCGAACGGAATTCCCAATTTTAAACGTTGCGGTGGCTTCCAAAGGAAACGTTTCAACCAAAAACCGAAGAGGGGAGAGTATTTCGGGGCGGTTTGAGCTCCGAGCGCTCCGTCTAAAATCACTGACACTGCAGGGCGTTGGGGCAGCTGACGTCACAGCGCAGCACATTCGAGCAGGTAGTAGAATTTCTGAAGTCTAAGCGGAGGTCTCTCGATCGGCCCCCTCTCTCTCCTCTTATAAATCCATACGCTGTGTGGTGATAAATGAATAAATGAATGTGATGCCGTAAATAAATTGTGACGGTTTTTGTCACTGGACTTGCCTGGACTGAATTTTGCTGATGTTTGTCTTCCAAAGGGCTGAAATAAACTTTCATTTAGCTGTACATTTGCATATTTCTGGAAATAAATTAATTTGGAACTGGACAGTGACATGGGTTTCACTGTTTTGATCCCTAGTCCTCCACAGAGCCAGCCCACCACATGGAAGATAGTGATTTGAACATGTTGCTATGTCAAAAAGACTGTACCAGGTGTATCCTGCCTTCCGCTGAACTGTTCATCTATCTATCTATCTATCTATCTATCTATCTATCTATCTATCTATCTATCTATCTATCTATCTATCTATCTATACACTGTCTGTATTAATTCATATATACTAAACAGTGTATCTCAAGTAAAAGTGCAGAATCAGCTTTTATTATGACACACGTGTATGTTGGGTAGTGTGTGTAAGAACTACAGTGTTTTTTATAAGAAATCTTCTCTTGTTAGAAGACACAAATAACCGGATAGTTGGCTGGTGAATTGTTTCTCTCCTGTGTGTCTTATTACTTTAGAGTGCATTATTGCGTTACATAGAACAGTGCTAACAAAAGGCCTAGCAGTGATGTAGATCTGGAGTCAATTGCTTCTGCCTTTCAAAATGAATACCAAAGAAATCTAAATGCCAGTAAAGCAGGGTGTGACGAAGCTGAAACATGAGACTAAATCAATGCGATACCAAAACATTAGGTGTGTCACAATAAACTGTTTGCACCAAAATGCATTTTAAAAAGAAGAATCAGGAATGATCTGACTGGTTTAGCAATAACAAATACCCATATGTCACAGAAAAGACTCCAGTGAGTTAGTCTAATATACAACAGACACTCTTGAACTGAGAATATGAAATACCACAACCCAGGATGTTGGCTTAGACATGTCGCAGAGAATACCAGCATGACATCAGAGGATTAACCACAAGATGCAAGCAACTACTAAGCCTTAAGAAGAGAAAAGTCACAGGTTACAGTATGCTAAAAAGTTCATAAAGAGGTCAACAGAGTTCTTCTAAACCTGCTTATAGCTCATTATCACAAGCACAATCATCTCATCTGTGAAAGCCTGGTAGCATGTATGGCTCCCAGTGAGACTGACTCATTTTTCTTTATTGATGGGGGGACTGCTGACAGCAGCAGCTGGGTGAATTCTAAAGTGCATACTGTTAAGAACCTAATAGCTCAGATCAAACCAAACGACTCAGAACTCCAGAAAATCCTTTGGATCATCTTGCAGGAGGACAACGACTAAAAACATGCTACTGAAATGACTGGTCACTGTTATGGTCACCCAACCTAAGGGGAAATACGAAGGCAAAAAGAATTTAAAACAACCAAAAAATGAAAATCACAGAATTAGTAGTAGTTCTTACTAGAGCATCATCAGAGATGATGTCCAGCAATAGGGTCTGTGTACTACATGCTTTAGACAGTTTTTTGCTGAAATGAGTCCCATATGGACTTACAAAATTGGAAAAATGTCTTGTTCCATTCACTCTCATTAAAATTGAATTAGGTTTTTGACCTGAAATGACTGGTCACTGTTATGGCCACCCAACCTAAGCGGGAAATATAAAGAACAAATGAAATAAAATCACTGAATTATGTTTTTATGACTTAAATAGAGCATCATCAGAGATGATACCGTGATGATACAGGTGTTCATAAACTGTAAAATTGCCATTTTGGAGATATTTGTTTTTCTTTGTAAAGCAATGCTATGCCTATAAAGCCTGTACATCTTAAAGGGTCAGACAAAACATACACTTAATTTCAAGATGGATGCTCAAATATGTAGGACAGGGCCAATATATGTCTTATAAACAGAAAAAAAATTGAAAGCAAAAATTTAAATCAAATTTAAAACAAAATATATTGCATGAAGTTAGCAATATATTTATACATGTTAAATAAGCATTAAACATTTATTACATTTAGAAATGTATATGTCACACATATATATTTGTAAATATAAGAGTATTATACACTGATGAAATGATTATTACACTTACTTATGGCATGATTGTCATTACCAAACGGGCTGGTCTGAATAATTCTATAATTGCTGATCTGCTGGGATCTTCATGCACAACAGTCTCTAGGTTTTGCTCAGGACAGTGTTTCAAATAAAAAACATCCAGTGAGCAGAGGAGATGCCTTGAGAGGTCCCAAACTAACTTCATGACCAAGACAATGAGTCTAGTGTACCTCCATGGCTTTCCCAGTCACCAGATCTGAATCCAATAAAAAGCCTTTGGGATGTGGCAGAATAGGAGACTGGCAGCACCTAAAAGTGCAGTCCTAAAAGGAACGTTTGAACATCTTATGGAATCCATGCCATGATGAATTAAAGCTGTTAAGCCATGGAAGTCCTACCCAGTATTAATATAGTGCTCCTAAAAAAGTGCTAGGTGAGGGTATGTCCCATATTTGAGAATTGTCACTCTGACACATATATGATAAAATAGGAATAATCCATATAGTTGGATATTAGAGAAGTTCATATACATTGTCATATATCAGATTTCTGTGTAGGATTTGTGATTAAATATGATATACAGTGTGCACATTTTATTTACGATTATGTGAACAGTAATAGGAGTAAATATGTTAGTATCTAATTCAAAGCACACAACACAACGCCAGTGTCACTGCAGTGCTGAAAATGATTCATCACCCAAGTAAGCCCAGCTCTGTGGTGGTCCTGACCATTGAAGAAGAGTGTGAAAGGGGGCTAATAAAGTATGCAGAGAAACAGATGGACTGCGGTCTGTAATTGCAGAGTGCTCCTATATGGTGTCCTATAGAAACATGAATGTAGAACACTGAGCTCAAACTGATCTACTAAAGTATCTATTTAAATCTCTATGATGTTGATTACACTCAGATTGATCTGTTCATGTTTTGAGCTGGCTTTGAGACAAATTCAGATATAAATACTCTGACATCTTGTAACTTGACGTCATCTTCAATGTAGCATTCAATGCTACTGTGCTGGAGTGTGCAGAACCAAAGATTACTGTCCAGTAGCTTATGGACCTCATTGTATAACTGCAGTGGCACACAAGAGAAAACGGGCAAAATCCAGTCTGGCTCCGCGTCACAGACAACAGGATCAATTAGACTGCCAAGGTCACTCGTCCAGGCGTAGTGTAATATGAGACAGAGACAGTAGGGCTGTATTCCTCCGGGTTTCACTCCCTCTGCAACCCCCCTGGGTCTGCAGTATGGCACAAACCCATCTCCCCTCTCCCAGTCACAAAAGCTGGCTTTAAGATAGACACCAGCATGGTGAAATTAAAGCAGAGCCCAATGTGCATTAGATAATGTTTTGGGCTGAAATGCCTGCTAGTCTGGAGTTCCTCGCAAATTAAATTGGCAGCTTTTATGCAAATTGTCAAAACCTCAGCGGAGGAACATAATGTTCCCTGAAGCCAGACTCCTGTACATGGAGAAATAAGGGCTTTTATATCAGAGCTCCATCCATGAGGGGTGCACATCTAAATTTACAGTGTCCAGGACAAGGATTATGCTCTTTAACTGACTAACTGCTAATAACTATTTCTGCAATGTGTACACAATGTGTACATTAAACCTGCTGTCTCTGTGAATAAGTTGTAGACACCGGCACATCCAGCGCTTCGTCTGAAATCAGAGCTATTAACAGATAGTTGCAGTAACAACTGCTGTTCTCTGAAGGCTTTACCCTAAATGTTGGTTCATTGCTTTGATGATGTGATTGCATTCAGCTACAAGAGTTACTGAAATATTAGCAACCACCAGGGATACCATGGTAACCTCTAGCCAATCCCTGAGGAACAAACATGTGATACCATAGCAACAGTGCAGCAATACCTTACTAATCACCTGAGATACCATGGCAACAACCTTGCAATACCTTTGCAACCACCTGGGACATCATCATAACAGTCTAACAACATTTTAGCAACAAACCTGGGATACCATAGCAACAACCTTGCAATGCCTTAACAACCATTTGGCATAGCATAGCAACACCCTAGCAACACCTTTACAACAAACCTGGGATTCCTTAATACAGCTTTAAAATGAAAAAGAAAATAATAATAACATCACAGAACCGAACTAAATGCAGAATAGAGACAGTAGTAAAGATGCCCACTTTGATATGTATGCTTATGAACAAAAGCAAGGTAAAAATGTAATAACATATTATATATTTAAATTAACCGTAGGTCTATGAAGAACTGGCCTGCATGTAAAACCATGTGTTGATAGAAATGAGAAATTATGTTTCTGGTTATAACGCTGCGTATCGTTCTCAGCTCATCCTCCTCTGTAAGCTCTGCAGCACTCGCACAAATGCATAAAGTGTGTCTCTCTCCGGCACCTGGCATTTGATCGGGCCAAGATGCTGTGGGGGTCTCTTGTTTGGGGAGCTTCCTGTCAGCAATGCTGACTGGCTGTATCTCTGCCAAGCGCTCAGCTCTAGTGAACTCAGACAGAAAACCCTCATAGCCAATAGAATATTGAACTCCTCGTGGAGTGTCTGGGGTGATTGGCTGGTTTGTTGCTATGGCCCAAAACCCAGAAAAACCCAAAAACACAGAAACTCATTGGAAGTGTGTGTGTGTGTGTGGGGGGGTATTCCCTCACTGCTGGATAGTGCAGGTACCTGTGCATGCAGCACAGAGAAGAACAAAGGCATGGAGCATGTCTCTGCTTGTCTAAGGCTTATGGGTGTGGAGCACCTGCAGGAGGTTCCCATATTCTGCACATGTGCTGACTGAGTGGCTAACCAGACTACAGGAAAAACACATGCATGTTTTAGTTTTAGTACATGTCGTCTTTTATAACAGCACAGGCAGGTTTGGTCCTTCTGGTGAATGTGGTCAGTCTTTCAGCAGTCGTGGTATACTAATGGTGGGCTACAAATGATGGTTAAGGACTTTCATTGTTCTGAGTGGAGAACTAATGTTAAACACAGGTCAATGTTTTTTACTGTATTACCACCTCCATGTCTGAAACATTCGAACAGTGCAGTAAAAATAAGAGTCTGTGATTTGGTCATTTTCCTGGACCTTTAATTGAACAGACAAAAGTAAGAAGTGACTTTTCTGGCTGACCACACTGATTGTAAGCTCACTTATAGCATGCCCAAAAGATACCTGATGTACCTAACAGCGTGTAATGCCTCCATGAGTACAAACAACAGCTGTGATTTGATTTGGCATGGACTGAACACGTTTCTGTGTAGGCCACATCAATGTTCAGCTACACTTGCATCCAAGAATAGCGCAGTTGGGCCAGGTTTGGTGGATGCTTTCCCTGGCACAACTCTAAGGAGAATTTCCTGCAGTATGGGCTTTGTGCCACTGCTGGTACACCCGTATGACCATACACATCAATACACCTGATTTAAATTCAGCTGCTTCCTTCACATTATGGTTTTTGGCACGTCTAAATGCAATTACTCCTTTTTCAGTCATTAACATCTGCTTTGGACCCATTTTACACACACTGAACAAGGCATACACGGCGCTGTACCACCTCTTCTCAATCTTTCAGTCCCGTCCGACAGTTCTATTTATAGGCCCATCATCTACATACAACGCCATCTGCAGGGGCCTGCAGTTACTACCATCTTAAACACAAGGTGACAATTTGTTGTCCAGGGAGCTTTTTTGTAAATATAAACTCATTTTGAACTTGATGCCTTCAACACACACTTAAAAAGATGGTACAGGTGCAAAATAAGAGAGAATAGATAGACTATTCCAGGTACACAGGTTGAACCAGTTAGTAAAGGATGTGTATGGGTATGGATCATCCAACAATAGGCCAGCCCTTACAAGCAAAGGTGGGTCATTGCTCACAAACGTCTTAGGAGAATACTTGATCTAAGACTGCAAATAACTTAGTCTTTAGTCTTCTGCTATTATAAACATAATACATAACACCAATACCTGTAAAAAAGATTGAGGCCTGGAAACTACTGCTGAATATGATTGACCTTCTAGCTCTCAAATGGCACTACGTACTACTGTGTTAAATTTAGCCACATGGGCAAAAGCCTATAGTGTGCTCACAGCATAGGTAACTTGCATAGGTGTGAAGCTACCATAAAGGCAGAGGTGTGTACATGTACTGTCATCAAGACAGCATCTTCTCCTGGGATGTCTGTGACTTTCTCAGCAATATGGCATTCATGCTGGGCCTCGTTCTGCATGTGTTACAACAGAGTGGTTCTATGGACAGTGTGCATGTTTGGCTGGCCTGCCTGAATTCCAGATCTGTTTGGAAAAAATGTGTCATTGAAATAGTAGTGAGAATGAGCAAAGATTCCACTTGCAGAACTGTATTAATTATAAATCTCAGTATCCAAACAATTAAAAATGTAGTTAAAAAGAAAGACGACATCAAAACTATGAAATACAGCTAAGTTGGTTTGGGGAAAACATTGGATTTCTTTTTGTACTTCCGTCAGTTAAATAAATGCTGGAGAGAATAAACAAATCCGGAAATGAGCTTTGTAACACAAGGTAGTGTATTTCTGCTTAAAGTAACTGCAGGAAAATGGATTTAAACCTCTAAATGAGCTTTTAAAGCTTTATTGGCTATTGTAAATACATCAGTAATTCAGTTCAGTAATTAGATTTCAGGTATTTGCAAGAGTCATGGTTTCTTAACCTTTAGGTGTAAAAGAAAATATTTTCATAACCCCTTTTTTCCAGTCAGCACCCTTTCCCCCCACATACCAATAAATGCATTAAACATTACAGAAGAATAATCCCTTATTAGGTTTACCTCACTTGCTGCACCTGCATTTGTTAGCTAACACCTCGCCACAAATCACAAATCTCTGGCCTGAGTAAGGAGCTCACCCTGTAGAAATTCATCATCAGCATTAGCCCTCCATGGCCTGCAGGTGGAGCCATTCAGCAAAGCTTGCATATACTCATCAAATCATTCTCTTTGTGTTTGAGAAGATATATATATATATTATGGGACCAATACACAGAGACCAACTTGAGACCACATCAGAGCTCCTGAACCATTAAAACCCAATACTAATAACCTATATACCTATATATCTTCATTCCTGAACCCTGACCATTACATTTCAACTTATTAATAAACTATTTCACTTTATTCATTCATTCAGTCATTCACTGTGTATCTTTCCAGCTGTGCCACCATGCCACCTTTAATAATAAACATTAATACTTATTATTATACCAATATACAGGTTTTCATGTCCAAAGGTGAAGCCATATTCCAGCCATATTATGAAGCAGGAAGTGAGTAAGTGATTGCACCTTGTCCCTCAGGGCCCCACTCTGAGCAGTTAGATTCTGTTTCTTTAAAGTAAAGGCTGACACTCAGTTTGAAATTTTAAGAATCATCACTACAGACCCGTGTATTTTCTGCAATTCAGTTAACTTTTCAGCGTTTTAATAAAAGCTCTGGGTTTTAATGTTTGTGCAACTGCTCAACTACCATTAATAATCATGTTTCTTATAGTAATATACTAATTCTAAACATAAAAGTACAGCAAAAGGCTCTGACTTTAAACCAGTCCAGTGGAACGATACATGAGTGTATAATACTAGTGTAGCCAATCAGACAATTTAAAAATATGTCATGGTTATCATGTAAAATTAGATAAGATTACACTTTCTGGGTAATATGGCAGGTATTGTCAGCAGTTTTCCAAGCATCATGAAAACAAACTAAAATGGGGCATTATAAAAATTCCCATCTCGCTTTCAAAATTTTATTGACATATATAATAACCAAATAAAGTTCAGCTTATCTTAGCGTAGCTATCCAGGAAGTATGATGATGCTAATAAATTGGTCTGTTTTAGCATGAACTTCTTTGAGGGAATAGCTTCTGTGAGTGAACCCTCAGTCATGAAAACCTGCCATTTTAACGTTAACTGACTCAGCTATTTCCCTGGTCAGATTCATGTAGGACTGTCATACAGAACCTTTCATTAATACTTCAATTAGCCTACATGAATATTTTGTCATCTCTCAAATATGCATGTCTGTGCCCGAACACCTTGTAAATCCAGAGTAAAATGGAAAATGCTTTGAATGTACTCACGTGCTTCCAGCTTTCCTTTATTCTACACTTTTCCTTTTAAATAAATAATAAATCAGTTTAATCAGTTAAAACATCGCCACCCTTCAAATGATTAGAACAGAATGTGTTAACCACTGTAGGTTCCTCAGTAACACTGTCACACTCATTTTAGCCTGATAAGTCACACTAAGTCACTGCCACTGCTGTTTTCACTGTGGAGCTGTTCTGCCAGGAAGAGAGGGTATGTCTATACTCACCCCATGCACTGGTGGAGATGACCAATGAATCTGTGTGTGGAGGCACCATGGTCAGCCCTAAAATGAACGGCCTGGGGTCAACTCCATCTCTCCCACACAATCTGCACAAACTGTGTGAGAATTTTCAAACTGTATGGGATGGATTATCACAGGACACCATTAGGAACCTCTACAACTCTAACATGCCGAGATGTCTGGCATGTTGGGTTAGTAAACATGGCATCCCAACACCATGCTGAGAGACACTACTTCTGAATGTGTAGTGCAATAAATATTACCCATATCAGTCTAAATGTATCATCATTCATTGATCTGGTAATCTTTATTTTCCTTTCCAATAGCATTACAGTCCCATGCTTCGTCCTGGGTGCAGCTATTCTTGTTAAGTTACATAGTTGTGAAAGGAAGGAACAGAAATCTGGACCCATCAAAAAGTGCTCAGAGATTACAGGGATAATGGACAATCAGAGGTTAGCTATAAAACAGATCCCATGGGGATTCAAAGTCCACTATATCGATGACAGTGAAATAGAGGACATGCTCACAAATTCATCTGTTATTCATTCACACCTGCCACAGGAGCTGGCTGGCTGTTGACTGGACCCTAGGGGGACTTCTGCTTCAAGACATGATAGCCAGGAGCCTGACATGCCAACCACTTCTTGAAGTTGTCAGGCAGGGGTCATCATTTCTGGCCCCGGAGAGCCAAGGTCCAGCACCGGTAGGGGTACTACCTGTTCAAACACACCTACTGAACCTGGGGAACAACTGCCGAGTTGAATTAAGTGAGTTATAACAATGAAATTACCCAACGGTGTTGGATTACAGCCCTCCAGAATCAGAACTGATGACCCTGGTGTAAGGAGAACAATAGCGATTCAAATAGAGCACAGGCATACTACATTCCCCTGCTAGTTTAATAATTAAGAGGTATTAAAAATAAAAGGTAGCCCAATCATGCCCTCTGCTGGTCATACTAGATCACTGCACTACCTTGTCTTTGAGGGAATTCAAGGTGAAATGGCCTTAGTAAGCATAACTGAGTAACCCCTCTTTCGAATGAGTGCTGAATGTGAGGATAGTGTGCAGTACATTACGTAAGTGGTATGAGCAGCCACCTAGGGCCCTAAAATCACCAAGACCACGCACTTTTTAAAGGTGAATTCCACTCATTGTTTTAAAATGCTGTTTGTGTCAGTCATTGAAATGTATTCTCAATGATTTGAGGTGAGATGGTTAGTCATAGAACAGCTTAACTACAGACTGAATTACACGTTACATAAACTTTAAGAGGTTGTAGGCCCAAAACAACGTCTCAGGCATCAGGTAGCATATTCATCATTTTCAGTGAGGGAGCTTTTAGAGGCATTCAGTTCTTCAGACATCTGGTTTCCATCACCAGCACTATGAACAACTGGGCAAATTTCTCCAGAATGGCTCATGATACATTAAACTACTTGGAATGACTCTTTACAGCTTACATAATCATACAGAAATTATACAAAATACATTTTTTTAAATGATTACACAGTAATGTATGAATATTGGCAGAACATTGTTCTTGTATATCATAAACGCACTGAGCAAATGTTCCTTGTTCCTACACTCATCATCCTTTTTATTAGCTCCACTTACCACATAAGAGCACTTTGCAGTTCTGCAGTTACAGACTCCAGTCCATTTGACTTGGTGTATACATTGTTACGCCCTTTCAAACTGTTCCTCAACCAACACAGAGCCGGTATTATTTGGGGAGTAGATCAATCTGACCACCTCAGTGACACTAAAGTGGTTGTGGCAGTATGTGTAAATCAGATACACAGTAGCGCTGCTGGAGTGTTTAAACGCTGTGTCCACTCATTGTCCACTCTACTAGACACTACTACCTTGCTGGTCCACCTTGTAGATGTAGAGTCAGCGACGATAGCTCATCAGCTGCTGCACAGTTTGTGTTGCTTATTCTCTAGTACTTAATCAGTGATCATAACATGCTGCTGGCTATTCTCAGTTCAGCAGTGACTGTTTAAAAACTGCTGCATCTGATCCACTTATACCTAGCCCTAACACACCACCACCACCACACAGGGTCACTGCATTCGTTTGCATTTCCTTTAGAACGGCTTGTGTTACGCTGAACAGCTCCAATTCACAGCACATTTCTGAATGCAACAAAAACCACAACAAGTGTGACGTCTGAATCCAATGTTTTATTTAAGTTGACCTGGTTCTAGCATTCCCGTCATATACATTTGTCCCCCCAGTTAACTTGCAATTACATATATAATAATATACTATGTGTTTACACAAATCTGAAGCATAAAAAAATACAAATACAAAAACATTTTATAGGATAGTAGTATAGGAACAGCAGTGACAAAGTTTTCTTTATTTCTTTTAAATACGTTTTGCAGATTGCACGCTCAAACGAAAGGAAAAAGAAGATTCTACAAAGTATCTCAGACTGAGACTACAGTCCACAACAGCCTCAGCAAAAACATACTTGTGCCCATTAAGTGTTAGCTCGATACTCCTCCCCTCAAAAAAGAAATAGGGGTGGGGAGGGGGAGAAGGGGGGGCACCAACTGAAATGTTACCGTGGACTGAAATAGTGTCTTTCAGTGGAAGAGGTGGATCAGCGCGCGTTCTGGGACAGCCTCACTTGTTTTGTGTTCGGTATACGTAAACGTTAAGTGTTTTTGTTACAAAAATAAATACAGCACTGCGATGCCTGACGCTGCCCAGCGTCTCCTCGGTTGGTCAGTGCGGCCTGGACGTCATGCACTGTGGAGGCACGTTTCACAAGACACTGACTCAGTGGGCAAGCAAACTCATCACTCCACTGGGAAGGATTTCAAAAAAAGACCCGATTAGCTAAGACACAGGGGTAGACAGTAACTAGCTCGGCTATAAAGAGGATAATGTAAACATACAGGTATTCAAAACCAGCCAAACTACACGGTGGTGCCACATATTTAAGGTAAGTAAACGTGAAAGGTTATTGATTAGAAAAAACACTAGCCATGTAAACGTAGCCTTATTCAGGCAATATAGAGAGAGGCTGGATGGACCTCTGCAAGAGTTATAGCTTGTATTCCACTATTGAAAGCCCTTTGTGTGTGAAATAAGAGACTTAGGGGAAAAGTAATAGCATGCACTGATAACGTCTGAATATGATGCTCTTTAGTTTATATACAACGTCAAACAAGATATGCTAGTAGCTCGGCAAAGTAAATCGTTTTTTTTTTCTCGTTGTTGTTGTTTTCCCTGACCGCAATTCAAAATGAAATCTATGACATTTTGTTGGTCATTAATTAAAGGCAACACAGTCCAAAAAATATGCTTTACAAACAGACAACAATATGTATATTCCGTAAGAACATTCAACTACAAAAGAGTTGAACTTAAGCAACATGATTGTGTATCTTATAGAAAAAAAAGTTGTTGCAAATCACAAGCTTAGAGCTTTACTTCTATTGGATTGCATACTGCTACAGTCTGAAGTCACCGTGCGCCATGTTGTCGTACGGCATATAGATTGTGTGTTCTAACTACACTCGATAATAAAATGTGCGTGGGTGTGAATTAGGGGCGTATGGATACCATTTTGAAGCTGATTGCAATACCAAACACCTTAATAACAACAACAGCAACAACAACAGTATCGGTTGATACATACTGATTCTTGAAAATTGACCAAACTGCTCGAGTTAGTGTCTTTAGAACAATAGCACAATGAGCCCTAAAAATCTTGAGCACATACTGCAAAAATGATTATTAGTGCCTTTTCAGGCCAGAATTAACACCAGCCAGAGATATCGATGCACCCCTAGTGTGAATGTGCCTTACATACACTGAGAGAGAAACTTTATTTCTTTCACTAAACTTGGAAAAAAAACGTCAAGACGACCTAATAACAGTCACCGTCATATAACTAATAAAGCAGTTTTATGATGACAGAGCCCAAAAAAAGGGATAATAATAATAATATATTAAAAAAGGACCTGAATCAGTCATCTTAAACACAAGGCTTGCCATGATTTTGCAGTTACAAAAAAGGCTTAAATTTCAGACACTCTCCTAAATTAGCCCGTCATAAAAAAGTCTAAATTGTTTCCCCCTCTCCGAAAAAAAGTATATTCATATATAAAAAACAGTTCCAGTTTAACTGCAAGCCATTTGGAATGAACCCAAAGATGGAAGACAAAGTTCAGCTTAGCCTTTCAAGACATTTCCATCTCATTCTCTTACTGCAGCAAGAACACCACCTCAAAACAAATAAACAAAAAAATAAATAAAGAACAAAAAAACTAAATAAAATAAAACATTGGTTCGATAACTTTGAGTCGATATGGATGTTGCTCTCTTCCCTGGTGGGAAAATGGACTAACACTATGCAGGCTGATCACCTCTAGTCCTACATACGTTTTAAAAATACAAGATCCTTGTTGTTTGTTTGAAAGCAAAACAAAAGACTTCACTGATAAACACCACTGTTCAATACCACTTCTCAGACACCTTGGTAACAGTTGTAATTTACAGTTGAAAAAAAAAATAATCTTTTCTACTCCCTTCTCTGTTATGGTTTTGTCCACTGAAGTTTAACTTTGACATAATATACATATCTGGAAATTTTATTTGTGGAAAACAAACTGCTCATTGGACCGCAAGTTTTATGATTAAAATATTTTCAGTTAGTCAACGAGACCCTGAGTAAACTGCGGGCCAGATATGAACAAGGCCCTTTTAGCTCAGCTTACAACTGACGACACGCGTGTTCCTGCCCTTCGAATGACCAAAAGAAATAACCTGTCCTTCCATAAATGTTAAATAAACAAAAAAACCAGTCCAGTTTTGCTGCGCAGGCACAAACAAGTGTCATTTACCCCCAGATCAACAACGTCCATTCCAAATATGCCAGATTTGTCTCTCACTGTGATGCTGCGCATGTCATTTTGCTTAGCGCCGGCAGGACCAAGCCATCTAAACACACAGCTGTTTCACATTCGAGAGCCTTGTTCTTGAAGGATCTGTTAAAACAAAAAGGCAGCAACTGTTAAGTAGGCGGCAGAGTGCAGCGAAGATCTAAACAATTGGTAACACCAGCTCATCAGTCATCCTAAGCATTGAAATCTTTCTTTTTCTGATCAGAATGCCTTTACACTATGCAGAGAAGAGCTACCAAGAAGCCTAAACTCTAATACTGCTCTGCCTACAGCATTAAAGGACAATGATATTACACATTAATAATGCATTAAATGAGCCGGAACGCTGAACTGGATTCGAGAGAGAGAGGAACGATGTAAGGACATTCGCAGGAGAGAGATGTTCTTGCAATCCGCAAGCTGCTGATGGTGGGGAGGTCGTTAAATATTGAGGAGGTTTTCCATCATTAACTCGGCCTTGTGTCAGATAACGACAGGGAGAAGATTGGACAAGCTGAGCGTAATTCTAGTCTGACTGGGGCTAATGAGCATGAGCAAAGAGCAAGCATGAAGCAAATGGGGAAAGAACAAAACAATCAATGCAAATAAGACCTCACCATTTTACTTTGGCTTTTTTAAAAGGGTTAATATATATGACCATTAACCCTCTCCTGATCTCCTGGACGTAGCATGAAAGAATAAAAACGCACTACAAAGTGAGCACATGATTTAAACATAAAAATCCATATGGTCTGACAATAGATCTGAGTTTTCTGGACACAGATTAACTATGTTCAAATCGACTTTTCCAGGTCTTGTCCTATATTCAGATGGGGTTCACTTTATATGGGGAGAGTCATCTCTAAGTGATTTTAGTCTCGTCTAAATGCGCCATGTCAGTTGTTTAAGCCGGTGCAAATCGTCATGTCAGTAAAACACTTTCAAAGTAAAAAAGGAAAAGAAACTTTCTTAAGTACTAAACAACTCAAAGATGAGCTTTCTTTGTAGCTAACATTAAGCTGATATGCTACAGTGTGGTCCGCCTCGCATGTACAACTCAAAATGATTCTTGGTGGTAATGTTGACTGTAGGCTCTGAATCCCCATCTAAGCTAATGGGCATGCTAATGACACAGAGCATTCACTTAGGACTGGAAGACAAATGGTTAGGGTGAACAAAGCGACTAAATTAAATAGTTTAACATATTTTCTGCTCTTTTCTTGAGTCAAGGCAGTGTATCAACCAAGCAGGCATGAATTGGCCTTTAGAATGAAGCTAGGATGAAAGAAATGTGCCATTAGCCATCATAAACACCACTAGATACAGAAGAGATGTCTGCTTTACGCGCTTATACCCTCTTCTGTGTATAAACGGTGGAGCAGAGCAGTGCACAGATGCTCACCTTGGCCTTTTCGCTCGGCTCGCTGCTTGTGCCGTATGACTGATTATGCAGCTCCTTGGAGACAACGCAGAGGAACTCTGCCTGGTCTTCATTTCCATAGTTATACGATGAGCCAATACTGACCAGCTGGAAGGGGAAGCAGAATAGACAAATGAGCACATGAGTTTCTACAACTAATTTTCATTTTTAAAGAGATGAAAATGGGCCACAGGATTCATTAGGGGTTCCAGGTGATGTACAGCAGCACAAGAGAAAGGCATTATGTGACTATGAACAGACTAAACCCTGACAAAGGCAAGAATCAGCATGAACAGTTATAGTCAATTTCTAGCAAAGATAAACTGAGCAAACAACACACTAAGCGCATGAATAAGCGGTCATGTGACTAAAACAATTAATCATAATAAGCTGTTAACCAAACATTTTCTGCAAAATTACTTGAGGATTTGTTGTAGGTTCAGAACAATGGATCATAAATATATCTTGTCTCCGAAAACCTGTCTTATTTTACAGTTTAAAATATGTAGAAATGCTTCACAATGAAATAGAACAAGCGAGAACATCTACAGATAAAGGCATTATTTCCAGCCTACCCACAGGCAGGTGAAAGTGCACACACATCTCAGTGATGATCCCAGAGGAAGGGCTTAATGCACAAAACAGCTCAGACATGCCCGCCCAACCTTTCCAATCCAAACAGCCACTTCCTTTCTCTCTCGATACCGTCCCTCTCATGCATTTCACGCTCCCAGCAGAAATACCACACC
Organism: Prochilodus magdalenae; assembly: GCA_024036415.1. NCBI lineage: Eukaryota > Metazoa > Chordata > Actinopteri > Characiformes > Prochilodontidae > Prochilodus > Prochilodus magdalenae. The sequence goes on from JAMWET010000573.1 coordinate 354,993, forward strand.
CAAAAGGAAAAAAGCAATATTGAAACTATTTTTCCTGCCTGGGGACAAGTTTAATCAAAGACGCTTTTTTCAAAATGCCCTACATCTTTTACTGAATGACCACAAACTGACCACAGTTTGGCTGCTATTTTAGTAAAACTATCATGATATCTTTTTTAAAGAATTCTACAGTATTGCTAATGCATAAGACCACACAGAGCACACAATTGCGCCACAGTATAACTTTATAGAAAACCTGTCCTAAAATGAAGAATGCCACCAATGAAAGTCAATTATAAAACAGATATTTTCAGTTTTGAAATCCAGGCGCCCAGGTTTGATTACACCGATGAAACCATAATTATTATATGACCAAAAGCTGAAAAGTTGACAAACGACTAGAATGAATAAAGATGTGCACCTAGAAGCTCTGTATTTTAAAGTCCATTTATTATGAGTAAAGACAAATGAGTGCCATTATTCACAATAAATGTAGCCAGGTAAACACACAAATGAGAACTGTTTATTAGGAACGCCCCTCAGCTCTTTTACTACTGAACAGGTTTGACTTCAGGTTTAAAGTTACTAGGCTAAACTGAGAAATCCTAATGAAACATTACCCAGGGCTAGCTTTGGCTCAATGTATATTAGCTGTGGAAAGCAGTTCACCAAGTCCTTTTCTATAATTTGCACAGGCATGGACAAAAAAAAAAAAAAACCTTTTGAACATTAGACAGACAGCTGAGGGGCTGAGGGTTCCCGGCAAACCATTTACCACCTACTTCAACACTTCTTCTCCCTTAGATACATAAGCACCACTGATAAACTAAAGCAGTTCATTGGTTTGCTTTGTGGTTCAAAGATGCAATGTCAACATCACTTGTGGGCAGCTGAAAGCTCTTCCGTTCAAGGAAATCACAGGTTCTATTCCACTTCACACACTCACCTGTTCAAACTTCCAGCCGTCAGACATGGTGGAGACCATCTGAGTTAGTTCCTCCTCTTGGCACTGCAAGACTCTGTAGACATGTTTCATAGGAAGCTGGGAGGAGATAAAAGAGGTAGGTCAGCAAAGACTTTAATTTACTAAACCATCTTCGATCTTCAGAGCAGCATCAGGTCTTGTTAGAATGTTTATCAAGAGCACATTATGCCACTCTAAAAACTTGTTTGCCAGCATTCCAATGGGAGGAATACAAAAAGGCATTTGGAGTCCTATTACAATAACTACTTGTTATTAACTAAAAGTGCTGCCTGGTTCATGTGTGTTTCATATGGTCCCTCCAGCTTAAATGCATTACACATTCCTTGCAACCCCTATAGGATGCTAAATTTGGCAGCCAGACAGGGCTAATCTTTGACCTCAAAACACTGGCACAAATTTATCTTCTAAAGAAACCAGCCAAGGTATTCGATAACAGCTGGTGTTTAACAACAGCCTTTAAGAAATCACGGCGTAGTGATCCCTACATTTTATACAGTGACACAGTGGGAATAAATTCTTTGCCCTCAGCAAGCCACCCAAACTTCACTCACCTGAGTCGTTTTGCAGTCCCTCTCCCTGATTTTGTCTTTGACTAGCTTTATCAATGATGTAATGTTATAGAACTCGGCCTCTTCGAGAACACCTATCGGGTGAGAACAGATTTCAGTAACAATGCACATTCACATTCGGATCACATTAGCTAGGATTAAAAAACTACCATGGGGTAACTCGCATAGCAAATGAACAATGATTAGTGGCCAAGCCTACATGGCATGTCCAGGCTTGACAGCATTCTCATCTTACCTTCTTCTGCAAGGCCTCTGTTGAGCACCAGCTTTCCATGCCTCAGATAATTGAGTACTGGACCGAAGTAGGTTGGGTCTCGGTCTATTAAGTAAGCACCAGTTTCATCCTAGTTGTCAGAAATTGAAAGCACAAATACAAAAGGCCTGATTGATAAACTTGTTTAACAATGGATTTACAACCCTCTCTCAACAGCACATCCTTGGAGTTAAGCCATACAAATACTTGCTGGACAGATTTGCTTGCTTTACAAACAAATCACTTCACCAAAATGGCTCATATGCAAAAGAGCCATCTTCTGGGGCCAAAACACTTCTCTTAAGGAGCTTGACAAGATTAAGCCTGCCTTTTTAAATAGCAATGGCTGTTAATTGCTGATGAAATTAACAGAGCATTGGCTGAACAATTGTTTATTTGCCAATTTACAATAAATCACTCACATTATTACTTCCCAACACACTGTCTTTTTTAAGTGACCTTGCTAACCTTGGGGATTTGCATAGCACAATAGTTAAATCTTCTGTATTCACATTGGGGAAAAATTTAACTACACATCTCACAGCAGTACATGGATATCGGCAGTATGAAGCTATGCAAACGCTGGCATGGTGACATCATCAACAGCAAAAATTATGAACTTTAGCAGGGTTTTTTTAAGGTGGAAACAGCAGGTTAGTGAGGAATTCAACATGGGGACTACTGCAGTCTATGGACAACTGTTGCTGTGACAGAATTTTCCATCGTGGATCCTTTCTAAACAATGGGATATCCAGTTTGCCACCATATGTACACCACAAACATGTGAATGCTTCTTTAGATCGCATGCTTTTGCAGCACATAGTTGCAGTAACGACAACGTACAATTAATTTTCCAACCCAAAACCCAAACAAGCAAGAGAGCTCGCAAGTTATGTGACATCAGGAATACGTTATTAAAGTGAATCACTTTCCAAAGCTGGGCAGGTCTGTGTTTACTTGTTTCACAATTTAAACTATCCGCATCCAGTCCAGCCCTCTTACATAAGCAAAGGAGTTAAAAGCATCTTCCCCTGTAGGACCAGCCAGATGGAGTGAGAAGAAAGTGCAGGCAGAACTATTTTTGCTGCTGTCAATTTGCTGTATCTTTGCAGTGTACTTTGATGCTCAATATGTGTAATTGCAGCTGTGCAACCACTTCTGTCTCCTACTTTAAGGAGCTTGGGATTAAGTTATCAAAGATCTCCCTAGGTTGTCGCTTCGCTGAACACTTTGTAACCATCATTTGCAGTTGTGACAATTCAATCAGTTTATGTGACGTCTGTTTCTTCGCTTCCCCAGTACCAGCTATTAATGCTAGTGAGGCCAGTTAGAAGGTCTAATCCTTTTTTGGAGGTTTCCTAATTACTGCATGTTTGAAAATTTCAAATATTATCACACTTAAATTATGATCACCATGGATTTAAACCTTTAGTTAACCTGACTGTCCAAAAAAGGAAACATTATCCGCGACCTGTCTGAACATGTTGGGCTTCTTAAAACAATACAGATTTGAAGTCATGTCAAATGGGGAAAGTTAACCAGACAGCTGTTTAAGGTCTGACAGAGGACAGACAAAAGGAAAATGAAACAACGCCACGTCCTTACTATTTTCAAGAATGGCTGAACCACGTAGCTCAAGAGACAAACTCACCAGATAAACAAATGCAGTGGTAACATCCTAAGTTACGTTACAAGCCAAGAATACTTAAAATACACATCCATTAGAGTATGCTAGCTAACGCTACATACTCCAATTTTCAAGTAAGTTAGCATGCTAGCTAGCTAACGTGTAACTTTTTGTCCGCCTTAATGGACCGTCAGAGCTGCTAACATGCAAAAACTGTATTTGACGTTATAGCTTTATGACAATATATTATAGAAACAGCTATTTGTCGGTCATGTCATAATTACGTAGGAAATTTCATGTGTATGTTTGCTAAGCTGGAGTTAGCTACCAAGCTAGCTATCCTAGCCAGCTAACTGCCGGCTGTCATTCAATAATAACCGGTGCTAACTTACTTGCTCTTGATACCAACCAGCCAATATTTAGCTACTAGCTTGTATCTCGTTAACTGGCCATCAGAAGACAATCACACAAATAAACAGACTTTATTTTATGTAACAGTTATTGTGATTTAATGTGTGAGTTTACTAGCATGTAACCCTTTAGCCAGTCCGCTATTCGATAACATGACTGCCGCTAACCTCTCCTAGCCAGTCGCTCTTCTGTTCGCTTGTTTTTTTGTAGCTAAATCGGTAGAAAAATAAGTTTTTTAGCTTCAGCAGACTAAGTTGCCAGAGGACTAACAAACCCCTTTCGGTTAGCTCTCATCACTGGTTTAGTTAATGAGCAAGGAACGCAAAGGAAGACCAGCCGAGTCAATTAGCTAGCTCCTGCTAGCTAGCCAGCATGCTAACTATGTCAACTTACCTTATCGGAGTCGAGGTCGGGGTCGGCCTGGCACAGTCGGTAAAGAAAGGATTTAGGGTCTCTGCACAGCGTTTGTCTCGTCGTGAGGAAGTATGTGCCGCCAACGTTGAGGCGAACCCACTTTGACGACCCGCTTCCAGGTGATTGCATTCTCTCTGCCGGGGACAGGGCGGGACACCTCCGACCAGCAGAGCCGCACGGGTCAGGGCTCTTCTCCGCCATCCCTCCTTCCTCTTTTCCTCCACCAGTCTAACTGAGCGCAAAGCAGGAAACGACCAGCAGCAACACTGCCTGTGGCCCGCCCACCCGGAGGAGCCACGTTTACCCAGCGCAGAGCGCAGGCAGGGTACAGAGTAAGACTGTACCGGAGATGGGCTGAAGACATTTTTAAACAATATATATATATATATATATATATATACTCACCATAGAGGTGCAGCTTAGTCTAACAAGTACAGACTGTAGTCCTGTTTCCCTGTATACTTGTTACCCTGTTCTGCCTGCACAGGTAGTAGAGCAGGACTGCAGTGCGCTTGTATGACTATATATGTATAATGTGAGTGTGTGTGTGTGTGTGTGAGAGAGAGAGAGGGAGAGAGAGTGTGTATATAAATATGTAAGTGTATATATAGTACAGGAATCTACCTATTAATTAATTAATTACTGATTTATTTAGCTTACAGTGTTGGTGATGGAAAAGGAATCATTGGTCTACAATGCAAATATTATTATTTTTATTATCCAAAACCACCAGCGGACCAGTGAGTACATCTCTTCTGAGTTTCATGTGAAATGCTGATACAGGTAAAATAGTGGCAAACATAAGATACGTTTTCTTTGTGAATTATTTTGCCCAAAACCCTCTGCCTCTGCTCATCTGCAATGAATATGCATTATTATATTATATGCAATATTTTATTATTATAAAAAATCTATTTTTTAAAAACTCTCATGAAACAATGTCTCAGGCATCATGAAGTGTATTTAAATAATTTTGTGTAATAACTTTCAGTCAGGGAGCTTTCAGAGACATTCGATGTCTGGCTCCCATCACCACCACTGTGAATAATCCTGACTCTAAAGTTTAAACCTTAACCATGAAATTATAACACCATAAATAAAAAATAAAAGTCTAAAATAAATATAGTCTAGTTACCCTGTATGTGTGCTCTCTGCACAGTGTGTTCACTTAGAAAATCATGTAAATTCTTAAATATGGAAAATTATGTAAATGATAATGGAAAAAAGACAAATATCTGCTAAAGCTGCTTTTTAACTTGGTAGCTCATTACAGACTCATTACAGTGGGTGTGGTAAGATTTAGTTATCTATATTTACCTAAAAATATATAGTATTTTCTTGATGATATAGTAAAAGTATTGGGTTAATAGACAACATATAAACACTGCCATGTTGGAGTTTCTAGCCCTGGTTCCATGTAAGCTCAGTATCTTTAGCTCAGCATTGGGATTCTGGGTAGTACAGTAAAATAAATAAAAGTTACAGAACAACCATGAATGTTTATTATTCAGTAATTTAGTTATCAGTTTTGAGCAATTAGCCACATTATTCTGAAGAACTGGTGTTTTAACCTGATGTGAGTTGCAGAAATTTAGAGAACAAGATCAAAATTACTGGAGCTGTATTTTTATATCTATAACTATAGCTTATAACTAGATCTGTACATCACACTGTGCCTGACCAATTAAAGACATGACAAACAAGTAACTAGAAACAAGTAGCTATATCTTTTACAGCATTAATATTGCATTATTTAAGAAATGGCTAAACAACCCTATTATTATACAGTATAAGAATTCAAAGGAATTGGGGTGATGTGACGATTAAGCAGATATTATGCATATAATATAATATAATATAATATAATATAATATAATATAATATAATATAATATAATATAATATATGTTAGCGGCTACAATTATTGAATTTCCCGTTATTACTCACTTTTTACCTCAAAATGTTTAAAGATTTATTGAATTTTTTTTATAAATGGTAATTTTATTTATTTATTAAGAGTTTGTTAATATTATTTTTCAGTGTTTTTACCAACAATCATGCAATTACTATGTTAATAAAATATGTTACCATAATGTTACCGTATCCATATTCCACACGTGCTACTGATCTGTAATGTGCTGTGTTGCTATATGGCAACAATAATTTAATTTTGTTGAAATTGACAAAGGTCATTTTAGTCTTTTCTCTAGCGAAACTAAAAGCTTTCTGAGTGGTATACTTTTATCTGATCAGATGCTTTCCTGCTGTGGTTTGTGCTGTTTTTCCACACACACATCACATGGTGAGCTCTGACCTCTAAAACCTTAAAAGTTTGTGTTTAATTCAACACTGGTACACAAAACATAACCAAAAACCGAAACTGAACCAGTGGGAAGGTAACATTCTTTTATCATTAATACATTTTAAGGGTTTAACATAAAGTGATAAAATTGTAGCTTTAAGGCAAATGGGATGTGACAATAGACCTACAATCTGAGATGCATACAATGACCGTAAAAAAGAACAACCCTTCATTAGACACATAGGACGCAGATATTTTCACATACTTTTTAACATGTTTTTATTGCCATATGGCAAAACACTGAAAAGTAACGCACAGTAATGCACCCCCTGCAGACTAGTTGTATGTTTAATTATGTAATATTTGAAAATGTTTATTTTATTAGTATTGCAGTGAGGCATTAAAGAATTACAAAATGATTCAGTTTATTAAATTGTTAGAGATATAAAGAACTGTGGACATGTATTTCCCTTGGTAGGTGAAGTGTATAATAAAGTGTGTGTAAAGTTTTGTATTCTTGGTGTCAAGTAGGCTGTTAATATATTATTTGTGAAGTCTTTCTTTATTGTCCATTAAATATTGTCCTTTCATGCACTGAACTGAAACTCCCAAACAAGCTCCATTTTAAATTGCAAACTAATTTGCAAACAAAAAAATGTGACCCAACGGGTGCAGTGCTGTCAATGTTAGTCCCACTCTCAGATTGTGCAGGTTTTTTTCTTGCTGTACCACAACTCTACACACAGTCATCAAGGCTGGTATGTGCTTAGAATGTGTGTATAAAAATGTGCTATTAGAGGTAATCAGGAACAATAAATGCTGATAAATTTACACTGATATGCATAATATTTTTTGAGCTACACATACAGAAGTAGTGTCTTAGTATGGCATTGGGCCGCCACGTTTGCTAATGCAACATGCCAGATGTCTCGGCATGGGAGTTTCTAATAGTGTGCCGCAATAATCCATCCCATGCACCTTGAATATTCTTACACAACTCAGATTTTGCTGTAGGGGTGAAGATGGAGTGGCAACAGTCCTTCTGCACGTGTGAAGTATGACAACAAACCGCTCATCTTGCACCTGATCACGGTGTCTCCTTTCACGGATACATTGGCTGTTTCCACCAAGACTAAAGCGGGACACGACACTGAAGACTTGAGTGACGCGGATGTGGTGTTAAGGACACTCGTCAAAACCGTCTGCGTGCATGTAGTCCTGCGTCTTGCAGTTGAATCACTGCTCACTGAATGCAATCGTGGCTGTAGGGGTCAGTCAGGAACTGCGATAAGGCGTTTTCTTGTTTACGTCACATGCGCAGCTGAGCATAAAATTTGATTGGTGCGACTATTGGTGCAATGAGATTTTGAGTGATGAGTGTATAAAGTCGAAGGAGAACCTCTGTCTCACTTTGGCCTATTTTGCCTATTTGTCCACTGCAGTTTTACAGTTATACTATACTAGGGGACTGTATCCTTCAAGTGTAAATCCTTCCCCTCACAGTTATATCTTAAACTGCTCAGCCATAACATTAAAACCACCTCCTTGTTTCTACACTCATTCTCCATTTGATCAACTCCACATACTATATAGATGCACTGCGTAGTTCTACAATTACAGACTGTAGTCCATCTGTTTCTCTGCGGGCTGAAGAGTGTGAGAGGATCAGACACAGCAGTGCTGCTGGAGTCTTTAAACACATCATTGTCACTGATGCACTGAGAAGAGTTCACCAACCAAAACTATCCAGCCTTCAGCATCCTATGAGGACCATCCTGTGACCACTGAGGAAGGACTAGACGATGACTAAAACACTGCACAGCAGCAGATAAGCTATCGTCCCCGACCTTACGTCTACAAGGTGGACCAGAAAGGTAGGAGTGTCTAATAGTGTGTACATTAAGTGGACACAGTGTTCATAAACTCCAGCAGTACTGCTGTGTCTGATCCACTCACACTAGCACAACACACACTAACACACCGCCACATCAGTGTCACTGCAGTGCTGAGAATGACCCACCACCCAAACAATCCGCCTGCTCTGTGGTAGTCCTGCAGGGGTCCGGAACATTGAAGAACTGGGTAAATGGGGGTTAACATCGTATGCAAAGGTGGAGCTGATAAAATTGATAATGAGTGTAGAAACAAGGAGGTAGCTTCAAATATTTTAGGGCTGATAAACTGTGTATACATACATACATACATATATATATATATATAAGTGTATATTGGTGCATGACCTCTCATATTTATTTCAACAGTACCCCAAAGTTTGAAAAATCATGATGTCTTGTCCATATATGGATAAACCACAGCTGCTCTGAGGTTAGTCTTGTCCCTAATGATTGGTTAATCTGGGAAATTAAGCCTTTCCACACTGAAATTTATTATGGGATATGGAAAAAGAAACCTTCCAAAAACTACAGAGGTCTCGACCTTGGTATCCTCACAGCTAGTCATGGCCATGTTGGCCCTGGAGACCTTTTGTTCTTTAAAAATAGCACTATGGAAATAATTAGCACATTGTCCGTTATGTAAATGCCTTGCCCCATGCCCCAAAATAAACAAAGCATGCTTCTCTCTTCTACTCTGTCATATAAGTGTTGTTTTTAACCACAAGACCTCGTAGGCCTATGTGGGTCACAGCACAAAACAGGTTTATTCTGGGCATTTGGTTACATACAGACATCCAGGAAAGCCTAATTACGAATCACTGGTCTCATTTGAATGCTTTTTAAACTTGACTAATCATTTTAATCCACCTTAACTGTGTGCATCACACCTGGCCACAGAAGCAGCAGAAGGAGAGGGATATAAAGTGAAGACTGTGAAAATCTATCGCATTTAGTGGGGCAGGTTCACCTCAGTAATCTGACCAGCTATTCATGCAAAGCATTTGTTTGTAGAAACGTACACACAGTGCTTTGTCTGGTTCTAAACTTGGTGTACTGCCATTCTTTTTATTGATGGTGAGAACTGCTTACCCTTTATCATGCTAACTTTAGCAACCAAACCGAGAAAGGTGGTGTAGTTGTATTAACTTGGAGCCCAGCAAATCAACTCTTATGGTTTTAAAATATTAAACATTTTAAAGTTGCTACTATAACTTATAAATAGTTTTCACTGACATTATTTTCACGTCTGAAAAGGGAAACACTTTAGGTCACAGTGAAATGAAAGGGCTAGAACGGGTCTTTAGATGCCGTCAGGGATTCCTCCGAGGGGAATTAGTGAGGCCAAGTGGAAGAGGGCTTGTTAAAACCCTCTTTGAAATGGGCCAGTTTCCGGGATGGGATTATTTCTTTAACATCTGCTCACTAGGTCAGAGACCCGTCCTGATTCTCTAAAATACACTTATCTGACCAAAAGTATGTGGACACCATTCCTAATTATTGAGGTCTGGCGTTACAGGCACAGTCATTGCTAAAAGGTGTATCAACTCAAGTACACAATTACATAGCCTCCCTAGATAAATACAGACAATGGAATGGAACGAAACCGCTCATTGACTTTAAGTTGTGCACTGTTACAGGATGCCATCCTTTATCACATGCAGTTGGTGATAAAGTTGGTCTTGTTAGATCTGTGTTGGGGTGTAAGTGTTATTACTGTGAAATGTAACTTCCTAGGAGCAACAAAAGTTAGTTACAGCCACATAGTTATACTCTGTTATATCACTCAGCTCCAGACTGCCTCTGGTAGCAACATCAACACACAAATTGTGAGCTTAATAAAATGGGTTTTAATGGTTGAGCAGCGGCACACGAGCCTAAGTTCACTTTATGCACTGCAATGCAAATGTAGGCTGGAGTGGTTTCTGGAGCAGTGGAAAGATTTTCTTAGGAATCTAGCCGTGGGTGACATCTATCAGAATGCACAGTGCCAGTTTGGTGAGGAGGGGACAGTGCCTGGGGCAGAGTGTGGGCTCCTTAGTACCAGTGAAGGCCAATGTTAATGCTACAGCACACAGACACTTTGGACAATTATATGCTTTCAACCATTTGGCTACAGTATAATTAAGGCCTTTTTCCTGTTCCAGCCTGACTACACCCCTGTGCACCAACTAAAGTCCTTTACAAAACAGTTTGGTTTATTGTGGTTGAACTCCAGTGGCCTGCGCAGAGCCCCACTGAACACTTTGGAATAAATCGGATTGTGAGCCAGGCCTTCTTTTCAAACATTAGTGCTCTTTTCACTGAACAGGCATAAATCCCACTGCCGCTCCCGTCCCAGAGTAAGGCAAGACATAAGTAACCCCCTTTATAATACTGGAATTTACCACCCAATTGCTGTGCTATGCTGTCTTGGTACATGTAGAAAAAACAACTGGAAAATGTATTGTACTTAAATAAGAATAGCCTACATGCTTTTATTATAGGTGTTTATGTGAAACATTCTTTCATTTAATCATAAGCACACAAAACCCAAATAAATGTTCTTTAAATCTGACAATCAATTTAGCCTCCAAATAAGGAAATGTACAATGTAAAATGAAATTTAAAAAATTATAATCATAGTTTACAGTGATAATTTCACATTCAAAGGCTTTACATCTTGGTACATACACAATGACCCCTGCACATGAGCTCCTAAAACATGATTCATATATTAGAATTTAAATAACACAAGGAACAGCATGCTGAGCCACCCTCAGCATATAACTTTATATAAGAATAAAAATATAAAAGGTGTGTATCCTTAGAACATCGCATTACTTTCTGTACATCACAGTCATATTCGGCCACAAAAACAGGTAGAATTTTAAATACACAAAGAAACTGGAAAAAGGAGCGAGTGAGAGACCGAGACAATGAATCATAAGAGGAGAAATACACATCTGTACTTGGTTAACTTGGAGAGATCCAGCATTTCTATGTGTTTTTGGGATTGTGTAGCCATTTCAGTATTCAGATTGCACTTAAGATTTATTAACAGGCATGAATGGCTAACTTCACTAATGTAAAAAAAAGGCCCAAGGTTAACCTCCATTAAAGAAAAGAAAGAAAACAAGTACCCAAGTGAGGTTAAGCATTTTCAGAATTAAAGTAAAAAATTCAACAGCAGTTCTGTAAACCCAGTAAAACAAAACAAATGCCACATCTATTCCCAGAGCACAGCTTTTCATATACACAGCACTGAAATATTTACTCCTTTATTTTACAACATTTTTTAACAGCTGATTAAAATTTTATCACACCCCATTAACGTCTTCAAAATCTAAGACGCTGCAAGATGAACTGCTGTAGTTTGTTTTTGTCTCGTGGCAACAAAGAAAAAACAAAACAGAAACAACACATAGCTAGTACGTGTCAGAGATGAAACGTTCATAAGATTCACCAGTGGCTACACACATCATCGAGCTCCCACACATCACACTTCCACTGTCACTGATGCAGTACCCTGTGCTAAAGCCACCAAGGCAAACTCTGAATATTAATGATAACTGAAATGAGCATTGAAATGTAGGGGGTAGACACACTGATGGAAAAACCTACAGTTGAATCTTGCATTTCAACCTCATGCTGCAGGCCAGAATACAGTATAAACACAGTCTGCTCAAGATGGCATTGATCTTCTGCTTACAGACACTGAATGAAACAACCACAGATCTGTACCTAGACTACAGGCCAAAAGTACAAGCCAACATATTTAAAACAAAGTCCATTTGCCAACAACTCATTTGAACTAAAATTTCTCTTAACTATAAAGTCTATAAAAAGATCCATTGATTTCTGCTGCTTGGTTTAACACACCACTTAGGTAAAGCTTTTGTAGTCTTTTTTAGTTAGCGCCAAACATTTGTTTCATTTAGCATACCAAATTTAATTCCTGTTAGGCAGGAAAGTAACCAGGAGCAAAACAAATTAGGAAAGATTAGGTTATACACTAACATTTACATTTAAAACATTTGGCCTGTAGTGCATCACGTGCCCACAGTGTTAAAAAGCCCTCAGCCTTGGTAATTGCAACAGTGAGGAACACCCGGTATTGAAGTAATGCTAAAATTCTAATTTCATTTTACTCCCACGCCTGTCATTTTCTTGGCTTATGTATAGTAATTAGTGATGCACCGATCAGATATCAGGATCAGATACAGGTTCCGATATGAATTCAATTAGCTGGATCGGGTATCGGATGATTAGACTTTGCGATTAGGCGTTTTTAGTCGAATTACTATGCGATGTGTGCTATGCTGTCAATAGCATGTTTGCTATGAGGTGAACTAACACACATTTATAAGCAAACAACCTTGAAACCTTTGAGAGACGTGCAACCAAAGGCCAGAACTCTTACATAGTAGCTGCAGGTGTTAGCATTTCCCATTCGATTGCTCACCGGTTGCCCTTTGTCTCCCCAGGGTGGCCAAAGGTGGATCTGCAGGAACCAGACACCTTACAGTAGACTTAACTTACGAACAGGAACAACATGGAGAGAGCCAGAGTGTAAGCTGTAGGAATAATCCTAGTAAAGTATTGTTTATCTCCATCCTGGTGCCTTATGTCGCTCCAACATGGTGAAGTATATGGTCTATTCATTCCAAAATGGTATCTAATCGATACTGGGTATTAACAAATATGAAAAGTTAATGTATCCGTGCTGGTATCGGAACTGGAAAAGCTGGATCGGTGCATCTCTGATAGTAATTCAATTTTACATCACGATATCAGAACCTTTCTTGTCCTGTAAATAGGCTGTTTTCAATACAGTGTCTTTAAGACTGCTATATGTATATGGTCTTTGTTCTGAATGCCCCCTTGCATTGTGCCTTAACCAGACAGAGTGTAGGTTCCCATGTCACTACTGTTTTTAAACATGCTCTTGCCAAATTTGACTGCAGTATGGAGCAGAATTTTAAGTAAGCGCAATTGCCCGTGGATATGTTAGCCTCAGTGAACTTACTGCTTAGTCTCGCAAAGATTAAACATAACATCCATAAAACGGAATAACTTCTTTGTCTGACTGGAAGCTTTGCTTTAGAATTGTAGTGCATCTTCTTGTTGATTTTTGGTGTTGCTAGCAGTGTAGCATTTAGCTTGATGACTAGCAAGGTGGCAGGGAAAGGAAATGAAGTTGAATAAAGTAGTCATTTGTGATGGATGTAGCTTGCTACCAATGTGAACACCACAAATCATTAAGGTTATACTTTTGAGAAAAAAAAAAAGGGCCTTATGCTTTTCTAATTTTTACCTTCTATTTAGTGTATTATACAGATTTTGTACATGAAAAGAGTCTGCAAAGTTATAAAACACAAAGCACACGGCAGAAGGAAACACATCCTCCTATGGCGCCTTGTGGGTATTCCAGCCATTTGCTTCATTACAAGCTGAGGTCATCTTGTAACACATTCCAATGCACAGAGAGCTAATAGAAATTAAGTTCTTAACTGATACGGCAAATGCCATTCTGGGACCGGCCATAGTGACTGGGTGAGGATGGGGACTTGTAGCAGGATCCCACTATACCCAATCATAACAGAGGAAGCAACTTGGACAATGGCCCGACAATGTGCTCATCAGGGGGTGGGGCTTAAAGACACAGAAGCTTTAACAGAGCACGAATACAGATGAATACAGATGTACAATATGAGAAAAACAGTTGTGTTTCGGGAAAATTCAGGCATGTAAATCCGTTCTAGCAGATCCCCCACAATAAATGATCAACGCTGATAATGAGGATAGGCCCCCTTTAGCATTTGAAAGTAGTTTACTGCTATGGCTTCTAAACAGTTTTCCCCAACATTAAGTTTATAAAGGGAAAAGCCTCAGGTTTTAATGGCCAAAGTTGACACTTGTGTTCACACATTGCTAGTGCCTGGGCCATATCTTTGGAGGAAAAAAAATGAGCATGTTATTTAAATTGCAATTATCATTTCCATCAGGTGGAACAGGCAGATATATGTAAATATGTTGGCTTTCGTGAGAAAAATGCTAACTTTACAATCATCCTATTCAACTTTACAGATTAGTTTCCATCATAAAGCGCCTTCTGCTGCAGATAACTTTGCTAAATATGCTTTTGAATTGGCGTTTTGTCTACCACCTAGAAAAATGATTGAAGTACCTGTGTGTATCCTTTCAAGCGTACTGTACGCAAAGCCATTCTTAAACACTCAGTAAGCAGCAGAATTCACAACACAGAAATGTTAAAATATTTGGAGCGCTTAAAAAGGCAACAGGAATTAGCGCAGTGTGCGAAGTCTTACCCATCCAGTGGGGCTTTCAGCTATATACATTCACCCACACACACGCACATACATATAAACAGTGCATTCGCTCATAGCCTTATTAGTCAGAGTCTAATTACAATTCAGCTGCATGTTTGCGTGATCTTCACCCACTGAGCAAGGTGCTACCACGTACGAGCACAGAGAACAAGCAAAGCGTCTATGGTTTGTTTCCAAGAAAGCAGATGATGTTTAACCTAATGTTGAAATGCTATTCTTTTAAACGAATGTTCAAGTGAACAGCATGAGGATGTCTTAAAGAAGCATAATCAGTAAAAGGCTCAGTTCATACAGACATGTCTTGACTTCAGGAAAGAATTCTTCCTCCACCTCTCTACAGGTCTGAAGTCTGATGGTTGTGGTAAATCTTTCTCCACACTTCTTGGATCTTCTCGCACCATTTGTCTGCATGGCCATTGGGGTCCATTAAGTAATAGGTTCTGTTTGGCTGCGTAGGGAAGATTCACAGATTAGAAGTGAACTGTATTTTAATTTCATCATGACTAAGCAAAATCCAAAACCATTTTTACACAGAGTTCACAAAATCCATGTTTATGCATAACAATAAGGGTTTCTAACTGGGTCCTGGTTTAGACATAGAGTAAAACAGAACTTTACTATTTGATGCTTTTTTATTTATAGCATTAATGTAATGGTTTATCTAAAGAGCCATCCACTCTAATGCGTGCCAAACCCAGATCCTCTATTAGATCACTGTAAGGAGCCCTTTATAGCACCTTTATTTTTATGGGGTCAGGTGACATGATTTGTTCATAGGTAAATGTTTATTTGCTGAATTCATCACATTAGAAGAAAAAACAAAACCATGAAATCTGATCTGTGCAGGATTTAAACACAGCAAATAAACAGAATTTGTGCACTAAAATTAGCAGAAACATGTCATTCAAGTTTCCTGTAAAGGACGTGTTAAATTGTTATATGCAAAAAAAAACCAAAATAACAGCATATTCAAATGTCTAACTAGGACTGTGAGTGCTGGATACATTTTGACAAACAAACAGTGGTTGAAACTATACCGTGTGGACGAAGAACGTCTTGAAGTTCTTGGCCTCTGGTCGTAACTCTGGAGACCATGGAATCTCTCCCTTGAGGACTTTATTTACAGGATCCACATAGTATAGGTGTGGCCCCTCCGTTAGTAGCAGCTGCCTACGACGAGCAAATAACCCCTGTGAGGATACAGCAAAGCAAACAATAAGTTCATACTGCTGCCTTAGGCCAAAAGGTTACTGTCAATTTCAAGCCACAGACTACAGAGGGCGCTCTCTCTAAGGATGATGCCAAAACAAAAGTGTATTCAACACAAATAACAAACGTAAGTCACTTGTACATAGCGAATACACACTTCAGTTAAATACATATAAGAAGTAGGTATAAGGAAAACACTCACCTTCCTTTTGTCAACTGGTCCCATTTTAAGTATCAAATTATTTTCAACAAACTGGTGCCTTAAAACCACAACAGAAACAGAGAAAGAACATAGTAACTATGATTTAATTATGATGTTTTTGACTGTTTTACACCAAGAAGACTAACGGAATTCATCAGTCCAAAAGAAATTTATTTTACAATCTGAATTTCCGGTTAGAAGCTGAATGGATACAAACAGGCATACTTAAACATAAACCTGTATAGACAGGAGAACTGCAAAGGCAATGTTTTACCACAATGCTGAAATTGCTGGCACCTACCAAGGATTTCCGCTGGTCTGTTTCTGCAGTAAAAGTTGCTTCTCTTCACTGGAGAACTGCAGATCCAGTTCAAAGGAGTTGTTATCCAGGCCGTGGATGTACTGCTCAATGTTGCTGCCGGACCTCAGCAAAATACCTGGTACTGAGAGAGCCTGAGAGGAGCTGGACTGCACCACTTCCATGTTCCTGAACTGGCTCAAGAGGTCATCATACTGGGAAAAGAAAAATTCCATACAGCGAATGAGCACAGAGCTTAGCAATCTGCATACTAAATATAAATAAAATTTGTTCGTATAATAGTAATAATAATAATAATAATAATAATAATAATAAAGCTTACAGTTGTTTATCCTATACCAAATGAAATGAATACATTTATATAATATTTTTAAAGAGTGTACTCTTTGGTGATTATATAATGTAATGTAATAAAAAAGATAAAAAATATAAAAAAAACAATGTTAAAATAGAAGCATTTTCATCATTGCTGTGGGCTGGGAAACTTTTCATCACGGTTGCATAGTTTGACTGGATCATGATCAGTCAGACTTTAATTAAGGTAGTGGAGTATGACTGGGCCTTGAACAGGGAGTCTTTTACCACAGTAGTAGTGTTTGACTGGCCTGTATGGCAGGAAACTCTTCCATACAGTAGCAGAGTTTCACTGGGGCATGCACTGTAACACTTTTCACCATGGTAGCAGGATCTGACAGCAGCGCGAACAGAGAGTTTATCATTGCAGTAGCACAGTTTGACTGGGCCATGAATATGGATTCTTTTCAGGAGTGCTCGTGTTTGGACTGCAAGACAGGCCTCTTCACCACAGTAACAGAGTTTGACTGGGCTGTGACACAAGAGGCTCATTACCACAGAAGCACTTTTTGACTGGACCACAAGGAGTGACTATATATTGGCATCTCTATGCTGACTGAGAAACTGTGTACATATGTGTTGTCATTGTCAATAATAAAACAAACAAACAAAACAAAAAAACACAGCTGTTACTCTAAGTATTATCAAAGCTGAACTTTTGAAACTCTTAATTCCAACACATACCTGGGCTATAAAACAAAAATACACTAAACCATTTGTGTGATTAAACCAGTTCTAGCCCTACAACATTTTAAAAACATTTTTCAGCAATAGCTCCTCTTCATTCCACTTAACAAAAAATAAAGCACAAAGTAAACATGAGGCTGTTTTCACAATGGCGTAGTACATACTACTTACATACTAAATCTACCTGAAAGTATGTAGTATGTAGTTTGCAACCAAATTGTAACGCTGTAGTGCAGAGGATACCCGCACAGTATACTACTCCAATCAGATGTTCTAGTATACAGCGGGAGATATCTTTGTGGTGTACTGCATCCCAATTATGCAGGTCTCAACCTGCTTCAGCCAAAAAAATGGCGATGGGAAACACTGGCAAGCAAAACGCAGCCAACTATGAGTATAAATGTGAGTGTAGTGATCATAGTGGAGTATGTTTTTTATGTTTTCAGTATGTTTTTCATCAGAATGAGCCTCAGAAAGTTCAAGCCTGAAGATTAATAAAAGATGATCTCGTTTTGGAGGTTCAATTTTCAAGCCAAACAGCCGAGGGTGGCTAACAGCTCTCAAAAAGTTTTCTGATACATTTCATGTGACATCAGTCATACTCACATTGCCATAGTAGTCCTTATCATCTTCAGCCATGGCAGGCAGGTAGGGGGTAAGTTTTGGAGGTGTCTGCAGGGGGAGGTTCTCCCATGAGACATCCTCAAAGAAGGGATGGACCCTTAGTGGATTGTAACCCCCCATCTCTTCACAGCCTAGTCGCTTGGTGGGGTCCAAACACTGTGAAAGTAAAAACAGACATAGCAAAATAACCAGAGCTGAATTAACTCATTCAATTATGGAAGGTTTCACAGGTTAGGCTTCAACCTGGACTGGGCAAGGTAAACTGGTAAAACACTACTGGTCTCACGATGCAGTACAAATCTAGGTTTAGTCAATGTCCATGAAAAGAACCCCTACAGGGATCATTTAATGGAATGCTGTACTTAGTACTGTACTAAAACTAGAACTACAAAGCTAACATAGTTCACATGAGTGTGACAGTCAAAAACGGTCAGCAATCTTTTCTGTGAATTCATCCCCAAAACTTCTCTCAACCTGCTCAATCCTCCTTAAGAGCGCAAAGATATGCTATGGTGTAAAGCACAGCATGATCCGTGAACTACAAAAATGAACAAAACTTCATTTTAGACAACAGGTATTGTGCTGAATTCTTGACCTCCTCTAACAGAATCAAAATCCTGTTGTCATATGGACATATGTTGTTCGGATTATGTTAGTCATTTATGTTGCTTCTATTTATATAACATACATATTTGGCTTAAAAATTTAAGTCTCACAGTCAATAAAAATAAACAACAGAAATAGGATATAACCTGTGGGATCTATATGTCTATGCAAATGCTTGCTCTCTGTATTTTACACTGTCCCAAACCACATTAACACATCTGTGTGACCTTAATAAAGACCTGAATGCAGACTGAGAAGATTGAGAACTGACTTAGTCGTGTATTTATGGAAAATATTTGTTTTACTATTGAATTCTATTATCTGTTAGTAATGTTAGCTTAAAGTATTAAACAAGAGAAACCAACCGAGCATGTCTCAAGCTCATTAACCACAAGTGTAAAAGTGAGTAATACCTAAAATTTGCTTTCATGTGTTATAAATGTACCATTAATGAGGTATATTTTCAGTGCAGAATCTAATTGGACAGGACACTTCAGGACAGTTCAGTGCGTAGTTTCCAATATTCCCTTCCTCAACACCACTGATCCAGTTCATAATGGGCTTAGTAAATACCTGATGAGCTGGATCAGGTGTGTTGGGAGCAGGGAACTGTTGAATAGTTGACTGTGCCTTGCACTGAACCCTTGGGATGCTGAGGACCAATGCCATAGGTTCTAACGTACAAAATTGTCGAGGTTGTTGTATAATGTGTTCCATTATAGAAGGTAAAGGTGAAGACACAGTTCAACACTGGTGATGTCCTTTTAATAAGGTACTAAGTTCATTAATGTCAACAGACGCAAACAAAACAAACTCACTAATAGCTTCTCTACCAGGTCTTTAGCTTTCGGAAAGAACTTCTCTGGAAAGTCATACTCCAGTTTTATTATCTTCTGGAATATCAAGTACTCATTCCTGCGAAAAAAAAAAAAACAGAAATAAGGAAACATGACAACAGAGACAGAAAAGCTTCTAGCATTCAAACACAGCAGTTCTACGGAGATCTCTTTAAAGAGATGGCTTCAATGAACGGGGTGAATGCACAGTCACATGGCAATGAGTGTTATTTTTTTTAACGGCCATCCGAGACAATCTGCTGGTTGTAGTGTAACCATGAGGCAAGCGGGCCACGTGACGCAGTGGTTGGGGTTTTCTCTGAGCCTTCAGACTCTCTACACAAACAAGTCATAAACACCAAAGCCATTACTTCCTGTTATTTCACACCACGTTTCTTATTTAAAAAAAAAAAAGAAGAAGAAGAAGAAGAAGAAAAACAGCATTTACAACAATGATCCAGAGTTAAAGTGAAAAGTCAAATCTGCTTGATAATTTTACAAAAATACAAGAATAGGGAAAAATGAAGGGGCTTACGCTGCTCTGAAGGGGGGCAATCCGGCCACCAGTTGGTAAATTATACAGCCTAATGCCCAGAGGTCCGAACTGAAAGTTGACAAGAGAGAAAATGAACATGCATGTTTAAATAATTACATTTTAAAAATACATGTGAAAAAAAGATGAAACTAAGTAGAACTTTATGTCTGCGGTTTCAGGTTTGTCTCTGATTTAATGTTTAAAAGGGGATTTTGGTCAATTATGGTTAATTTATGGTGTATTTTTCTTTACCATCCTATGTGTTTACTGTTAACACTACATGTAAAAGCACTGGGTGGGAGAGAGATAGATAGATAGATAGATAGATAGATAGAGAGATAGAGAGATAGATTTGGGGTATGATGGACAGATTCATATGAAAGGCCACCTTTTACAAGCTGATTTTTCAGTCAGCAGCTCAGGAGAAACATATTGCGCAGTCCCGACAAAAGAGTTTGCTCTCTCTGGAAAACCAGAAAAAAAATACCAGTTAAACCCCTCAAACAAGACAAATCCACCACCTTGGCAGGCAAAGGAGTATCAAGAGAATCAGGGCTTTAAGACATCATGTGTTTTCCTTCGTTCTTTAAAATACATGTATTTAGTACATCCCATATTTATGATACTTTGGAGTTCTAGTGTTGGGGGGGAGGTTGCGGGGTTTGGTATATGTATCTATAAATAACAAAGGCCATCTATCTCTGACCCACAGAGGGAGTTAAGGTAAGTTAACCACAACATTGGAGTAAACAGTGCCTGGAGAAGATGGAGGTTAAGGCATACAAAAACAGCCCCCCAACGTAGTAGATTTAACCTTACTTTGAGAGCCATCAGATGAAAACTGTTTTGCAGTTCCAAAATCTGTAATCTGAATGTGCATTTCCTCGTTCAGTAAAATATTCTCTGGCTTGAGGTCTCTAAGAGAGGGGAACGAACAGAAAACAGTCAGCCATTGGCAAAACAGATGCAGAAAAAAAAACCCTCAATGAATTGTATTAAACAGTAACTTACCTGTGAATAATTCCTACTGAATGCAGATATTCCAGAGCACAGACTATTTCTGCAGTGTAGAACCTTGTGCAAGTTTCATCAAAAGAGCCTATTTTGCGAATGTATCTGAGCAATTCACCATTCTTCGCATAACTAAGTCCAAAATCTGAACAAAGCAATGTTAAGGACAGTGAGAACAATAATACCAAATTCAAACACAGTTCGGTGTAACAATTATTTGCATTCAAAATAGCAGAAACAAGGATACATAATTTTTCAACATCTTGAAACGTGAAGTACAGCTTTACAAAAAAGGGGTGGTCTAAACTCGACATTATGTCCCTCTCCCTTTTCACATAGTGTGTTTTATTCTCCCTCTTGATGTGCATCTTCTCCAGAATCTTAACTAAGAACAAACAACAAAGGAAACAACATTTTAAGGAAACAAACTGCACGAATGAAGAAGATAAAAAAATACCGTATATGTCTCTGCACACAGAGCTTCATTTCATGCTTCATGCTCCAATGTGCAATGTATTGTAATGTTTATAAATAAAGAGAAAAGAGTAATGACTGGTATAAAATACATGTTGACTTCTGTAATACAAGTGGTTTCGATTATAATATAGCATTGATATTTCACAAACATGAACACACAAAAAAAAAATTAATAATAAAAGTAGCATTTAGTGCCCTAAGGAACAAAAACACTCATATTTGAATATAAAAATCATGTAGACATTACTTGCATATTCCTTTCCTGTAGACAGTTCTTTCGCAAGAACCACCTGGAATGTAGGAACAAAAAGAAAGGTTTGTGAAATTGAATGACTATGACTGGAAAAGAAACTGATAAAAATTATAAATAAAATGCACCCAGATGGCTTAGAATGAATTTGTTAAAAGTTTTTGCTTTCCCTGTACAGTCACCTTTTTGGAGGACATGTTTTTTTAACATTAACAAAATTAAATAGTAAAAAAACTGACACACAATGTTATAGAAGAGGAGGAAGAAAAAAACAAAACTACACGCACAGTTGGGAATTTGCAGTCCAGAAAGTAAGAAAACTTCTAAAATCAACAGTGATTTAGCATTCAAACGAAGACTGGGCTTAATTTATGGCCATGCCTTTTCTATCCCACAACTCAAATGCACAGTGTCCTGATAGTGCAAAGCAAACTGACTCACAGTTGAAAATGACCCCTCCCCGAGGATCTTGCCAAACTTGAAGTCCTCAGGCCGTTTCTTGCGCTGAGGCTGGGGGCTCTGTGTTGTGGGCTCAGTGGGACCCTCCATGCCGACAGGCTGCGGGCAGCCCGGGTTCTGCCGGACCCTCAGCATGCAGAGAGGAGCCTGGGAGCACGGTGAAGCCGTGCCGGGCTGAGTGAGAGCAGCATCGTACTGGCAGGGCAGAGGAGAAAGCCGTTTTACACAGAGACACATAAACGCACACAAACACACACACGCACCAAGAGGAACAAGTGCGCCTTCGAGTGCCGAGGCAGCAGCTGATAAAGCAGAGGCAGCTTCCGCACAGGGCAGGCCTAGGTTTGTTTACGTGCACGGTTAGGCTACAGGTGCAGCTCCAAATCCGACGTTTCCGCCAGCCTTTTAAGGACCAGGGATAGGGGGGCTGAACTGCATGCAGAAAATAAGGGCTACTCAAGGGCTCGTACTGTTTGTTTTTACTTTATGTTTTTCTGCCTCACAGCATGTCAAAGCATTCATGGTTCATAACAATTACAATGTTGGCTGAACATCTGAAGTCAAAAGAAAATGAGTTCTTGATTGATTTTAAGTTTCTAGTGGATCCAGAATAATTAGAATATTTAATATGAAGTCCTAATAACAAGTGAACAGCACTTAGTTGCTTAATATGAAGTCCTAATAACAAGTAAGCAGCACGTAGTTACTTAATATGAAGTCCTAATAACACGTAAGCAGCGATTAGTTACTTAATATGAAGTCCTAATAGTATAACAACTAATAAGTGCACAGTCTGCAATTTAAAGTTTGTTTGTTTCCAATAACAATAAATAAAAGACAAGAAAAGTATTAAGCCACCAATATACTTCAGTGAAGGAAACCATTGATTTTTAGACAAGCACAAGTAAATAGGAGTAAGAAGCAAGCAGTTTGCCAGATCACAGTAAGGCAGAAGCATGCATTCTTTTTTGGTGGTGAGTGGTGTGGTGACTAATGGCGATAACTGATTGCTGATCTTTACACAACAATGAACTGGCATAGACGCAGACCGTTTCATTTTACAATAAAAAGAACTTTACTGGATCCTTTAAAGCTGACTCAATGACACAAGCTGATTGAACACAAACACATTCTGAAAAAGAGAAACCGTTCCTGGCCTTTGAGATTTGTAACCCGTGCTTCAATAGTCCAAAGGAAAACAGATTTTTTTGAAGTTAAGTAAAACTACAAGTATATGGCTTTACTAACCCTGAAGTAAAGTACATATCTGCAGAATTAACAGTATAGTGCCCTTTCAGAACAAATACTCACATTTAGGGGAGAAATGTTGTCAAGGCCTTTAGAACTTTACAGAGTTGTATAATTTTGGATTCCAGGTATATGTTTTAAAGGGGCAATAATACCATACGCCCTTTACTGACTCCAGGCTTTTCAATTTTTTGAAAAGTATTTTAACAAAGATATGAAAATATACAAAAGGTACAACCCAAGAAAGTGAACCCCTAACACATGTTATTTAGCAAAACAACAAATTTACCCAATGGACCTGTCCTAATCCATTCCTCCATAAAGTGTGCACTGAGCAAAGGGTGAGCAAAAAGGAGTTAAATATTTAAGGTTTGAGAGGATAGATGGACATATATAACCTAGGCACACATATATATACATATATATATATATATATATATAATTGTAAGCAATGCTAGTATTGCTAGCAAACACTAGAGGTGTTCAGTCACTGAAAGCTTTTCCATAAATACATCTCCAAAATACATTTTAAACACGCTTCTCAAAATGCTCAGACCTCTTTATTAAATTATTTATAAGTTAAAAATAGATTGTTTGGTTAAGCAGTGAAGTTTTGTTCATTTTTATAGCTTACAGTAGTTCATACTGTGCCTTACACCAGTGTTTCTCAACCCTGGTCCTGGACATTTTGAGCTTTCCTAATTTTAACACACCCACACTCCTGCAGCTTATTAAAGGCTATTTAATGAGCTGGATAGTTAGATACGGTGTGCTGGAAGCAAGGAAGTTAGATCAAGTGTATTGGGAGCAGGGAAAACAGTAAAACGTCCAGGGCAGTTTAGAAATGCTGCCCAAAACTGAATCTGCAAATCATTATTGAAGACCTGGATCAAGGTTGGGAAATGTTTTGGGGAAAAAGATTGATTAATGATTTCTAGTGTGTGTTATCAATGTTATTAGCCTCGAAGCTTCAGTAGTAAAATAACGAAGCAATATCTGAACACAATAAATAAATACATAAATAAAAAATCATAAACACTGTAAAAATAAGGGACCAAATACATTTACACTGTGAACACCTTGAGAGACTAATTCTTAGGACAAACCCCTTTTCATTGACAGAATATTAAAGCAGTATGGCCCTGGACGCCAACTGGCCAGCACTTTTAGTGTGCTCCCTACTCGTGATCACGTGATCCCAATAATCACCTCATTAGTAGCCCAATATTGGGACAGAGTGGCAGTAACAGCACTAAATGTGCAGGGTAGTGGGCCTCCACTGAGACATTACAAGAGTCTATAATGACTTTGGCCTCCAGGATCAGGGTTGAAAAACAGTGTATTAAAGCACAATTATTTGATTATTTTATGCCCCTGTGGAATGCAAGCTAAAATCTCGTATAAGACACTTAAATAAGCCCTGAGGTAAGACAAAACATTGCAAAAACGGAATCTGATGACAAGAAACAAAGCAACATGTGACTTTTCCATTCACAAAAATACATCAGTAAAATGTCAGGCAAGGGCTCCACTCTGGGTAGGAAAACTGCTTAATACCAAAAAAAAAAAAAACTAACCTGATAGCCACGCAAATTAAGGAAGGGCCACTTCCCTGCTTCAATTCGGTCAGTCCTCATTTGTTTGTGAGTGCAGCAAAACAAGCCACGTTCTGAGAGCGTTCTGTTATTAGTGTGTGTGTACACGCTGGTACTTTCCAGACACCTGCCACAGAGAGCACCACTCTAAAACAATAACTTGTCAAACACACTCAACCACAGAAACCAAAGGGGCTTTTCCCACCCTGACCTGTAACTCCTAAACATGGGCGGCTTCTCGCAGAATAGAAGGAGTTACTGTACACAGATCTGGGTTTAAACACAACAACATGACAATCTGGGCCGTTTCTAATTTTCAGGTCAGAATGAGTTCAAAACTTTCACAGTATTTTGAGTGAAATAATATATAAAATATCATGAACAAAATGATATGACATGGTATAAAGAAATGAAGAGTCGGCGAAATTAACTATAATAGGATACCTGAAAACATGAGATATACATGATATATATATACATAAAAGCACAGTATTTTGTTCTGAAAATCGGGCAAGATGCAAAAATATAAGTGTGACATAAAAAAAAAGATACAATAATTATTTTTTAATTTAAGGCTTGGAAAAAAAAGAAACTACTGAAGCAGGAACAAGATCTAATTATTAACATATGATAATTGCATAATGAGCTGACATCTGACCACTTACTTGTCACTATGCAGTTACTATATCCTGGCTCTAACCAAAATCCTATGCAAATTATTAGTGCTTAGAGTCAAATTACATGTTTTGTTGATTCTTACAGTGAATATGTTAACATTTCCACTACAGGGAAGCTTAAATATAGTGTCAGCATTACTGAAAAATAAGAAAACCTGCAGAATAAGTGTGTGTTATGTTTATTTGCTTTATGCTTGTAATGTTTTTATCAAATTTCAAAGCTGAAAAAAGTTTTGGCGCAAACAGCGCTCAGAAAAGTGTACTTTCTTTTTTCTTATTTTGCCTTTCTAAGGTACTACATTGTGTTTGTGTGAAGCACTTTGCTGCAGTGTAAGAAAACTACACTGCTACACAAATAAACTTGCCTACACTTGAAAAGGATTAGCCTGTATGTTTATCACCCTATTCCCCACCTCTAAATTGCAAGGAGCCCCTTTGAATACACTCAGCTTGAATAGCTGAGACTCCGACAAGCTTGGTAACTCTGAGTGTGCTGTGTTTTTGCATGCTGTGTTTTTGCAAAGTAGAACACAGCACAAACATGTATGAGTCATTCCCCATCAAATCACTGGGGATAAGCAGCACCCATCACAGACTTCAGAGCCACTGCACAAGAGGGTGCATATTATGTTCAACTGTGTCCAAAAACATTGCTGCAGTTCTCACTCTCAGTGGAAAAATATCTAAAAATATTACTAAGAAACCGATATTATTATGAAAACATCCACCATTTCCACATGCCATTCAGCACGAAGCATGGCACGCTGGATGATGTCTGTTTCAAACATAGCAAATCAGCCTGTATTTATTTCCTTATCCAATAAATCTCATTTTTGAAGAATTACCAATAGAAGAGGTTCCACATACCTAAGCTTTCTGGAACTGTATGTGGGATATACTATTGATAAGGTATGGTGCCATGTAAAACTGTGTTTACATTGTCACAGTTCGGTACAGAGTATTGGTGTATTGTCAACATCAAACTGTTAGGTAACAAATAAAACATAAACAGTAAAATTTGCAAAATACCTACTTGACCAGGTTCTCTTCTTGCCTGTTAAACACTAGGTAGGACTCAGAGACCTCTCTGGTCAAAATATGCAAGTGCACCCAATGTGAAGAAGAATGTTTTGCAATGTTGTTTGTGCTGTGGACACAATCAGATTTCGAGATAATTTGAGACCTAAACATCGTCAACGTCATTCCTTCTGTTTCATCCTGCATGTGTAAAATTAATACATTAAAAATGGTTATTTTTAGCCTTTGCAGGGTTGCTCGCAGCAACACACTTTATATAAGCACTCTTTTTCTCTCATACTAAAATTCGTAGTAAAATTACCACTTTTGCCATAAAGTATTATATAGAGCTGCTCTAAGACAAAACTACAAAGTGAGTTATGCTGTAAGCTATTTTTAATGTGTTTAGCAAAAGTGAAGGCAGCACTGCACAGAAGTAAACAGTAGGTTAGTTGAAGATCAAGATTTCCACCTAAATGTAACCATGTCATGAATAATTACTTTTATCAAATTATTTTTTATTGTGACTTCTTATTTTTTTAATGAAAATTGTATTAAAGATATATGTTACAGATATTAAAAACACACCCACAGTTACAGCATACAGCTAGAGCTAACAAAATGAATTAGGTGTATTCCATGAGGTTTATGGTGGTATTTTGTTGTTGTGCATCCTGCCTGGGATGTTAGCTTGTTAATAATGCATTGGCTTGGGTCTAACTTAGCTTGGTGTACTATAAAGCGGTGCTTAGATAGTGAAGCGTATTCTACACAAAATGCTATTATATCCTAGAGCAGCACACTCTGGGAAATGTTAAACATGGCATTCCTTTGTCTTTCTAAACTTAAGTTCAATAGGTCCACCTCTTTGTATGTACACTCATTATCCACATTAGCAGCCCCACGTACCGTACAGGTGCACTTTGTAGGTTTTCAATTACAGACTGTAGTCCATCTGATTCCCTGCATACTTTGTTAGCCCCCTTCACCCTGTTCTTCAATGGCCAGGACCACTACAGACCAGGTATTATGTGGATGGTGGAAAATTTTCAGTACTACAGTGACACTGAGGTTGTGTTGGTGTGAGTGGATCAGGGACAGAGTTTCAAACAAGTCAGTGCCACTGCTTGACTGAGAACAGTCCACCAACCAAAAGCCTCCTGTGACTACTGATAAATGACTAGAGGATAACCAACACAAATTGTGCAAAAAACAGATTTGATATTGTCTCTGCCTTTACATCTGCAAGTAGGAGTGTCTAAAAGACTGGACAGTGAACAGTATTATAGATAGTGAGTCCCTAAAATTATGACCGACCACGTTTCAGAACAAGACCTTTACTAGTGGTGTTCAGTTACACTCAGTGCAGTGTGTGAAATACTGAATAAAAACTGTAAAAAGATTTTAAGAATTTGTTAAATGTTGCACAAGCAGTGCACTTCGTGTTTGTGTGGAAATATATTCAGCATCGTGGAAACGTTTTGGTCTTACATTTAGGAATTTAGATGACGACTTACAAGGTTATTCGTTTGACAGGTAGGCCAGTGCAGTGTTAGGAGTTATGCACAAGGACTTTTACTGGTGTGTAGCTCAGCATTTGCTACCTAGACTGGGATTCGAATGAGGTGGTAGCTCTCTGGTGGGTAGTGGTGTTAACCACTGAGCCACACCAACCACTTATGATGCCACTTTTGTCACATCGCCCACCCCTAGTGGACTGCCCACTGGCCCAAGTACAGTTATGAGCACTTGTGATGTTTTCTTACAGCCTTTAAAGCTAACGAAAAACTGAACTGTATCTGCATGTGCGAATTTACGTGATGATGTCACATTCATTAAACCTCCAAAACGAAGTGAACCGAGTGCTGTTTCTGGAGGTCGGTGCAGGAGGAGATGAGTAACTGCCCCACAATGCCTCGCTCTGTTTACAAACTGTGAAAACACCTTTAACCGTCCTCAGCTCACCAGCAGCAATACAGCCACTTTTACATGCTGGCTCAACTAACCTCCTTACTAGAGCTGATAAGGAAACACAAGCAGCAAGTAAAAAAACTAAAGCGAAATACGTCCAAATGTCCTATGTATGCTGAACTGCTGAGGTTACAGAACTCTAGCTACCTGGCTAACATTAGCCGCGCTAACAGATACAGGTTCTTTCTCCATAGCTAACGCTAGCCTAACCTTACTCACTCTTTAAACTCCACGGTCTCAGGTTTGAAAATGAGGTTTAAAGGTAATGACGGCTGCCATTTTAACTGTTACTTCAATAGGACACGACAAGCCCAGCTAGCCCAGTTGGCTAGCTGTATAGCCTACACCATATTGTTTGTTGTGAACCTGTGACAGAGAGCTAGCTTTAAAGTTAACAACAACAAGCGCTTTCGCTCTGTTACCACTACAGGAGTGCAGTTAACCATAGCACTTTGAGACTCTATAAACATTCAGCTAACTGCAGAATGTTCAGTTTAAGAAGAAACACGCCGGGTGCAAAAATGCGTGAACTGCTGCCACAAACGGTAGCCAACAACAACCACTCCCCAAAACACTCACCCAGCTGATTAGCTGATCAAGCTTAGCGAGCTAGCCGACGACGTTCCTAGTTTGACACTGCAGTGAAACGAGTGAGTCCCTGGAGAAGAAAGCTAAGTGCCCTGCTGATGCTGTTTTATCTGCCAGGAGATTAAATGATGCAGGTTATACTTACTATTTGACCACTGGTTTTTGCCATGGACGTTTTCAGGCAGATTTGTTAGAAATGTGGACATTAGAGAGCCCTGGCTGATGGCTGCCTCAACGCCCTCATCTTCCAAGTCTGACGTCACTACACAACAACATAGAGAGCTATAATATATTATGATAATCATTATACAATCATCAATTTTATTATCGTCTGATATTATGTAATAAATAACATGTTATTAAATAACATTGCGTCTAAATAATAAAAAAAATAGCTTAACGAACTGAAAAGAAGAATAGCCTACACACTAGTCAAGACACCTAATGCTGACAAAAAATATGTCTTTAAAAACGAAGAACAGATTCAGCCAAATTTCCTTAGGTGGAAGAAAACCATTCCCAATGTCTATTAAATGTCTTTTTGTTTTTAGTGTCATTTTCGGGATATTTCATGTGTCTTCCAAGCACCTGACTGATCCAGTATTGTATACATGGTCTGAAAGCTTTGTATAGAATTATATAAAGTCTTTTAAGTCAGTAAAAACAGGAAGCTAATGGGGGAAAACCTACAGTAAGAATATGTATATATACATATATATATATATATATATACACATATATATTATCAACTTATTACATTACTCTATCATTAAGCAGTAATCAGAATATGTGCTGTATTGTATTGTAACCAGTAGATGGCAGCACGTTACCTGATAAAAGCCGTTTCAGCAGAAAATACATTAGCAAGTTCCAGAGACAGGTAGCATTTGGTTGTACATAGACAGAATCCTAACTGACATGATCTGATCTGAAAGTAGATTATTTACACATGTTTATCAGGCAAATGTGTGTTTTGTCCAGGTGACCAGTTCAAAGACACCATGTGCTCAATCGTCCATATACAGTTGCAAACAGTCCAGGGTCAGTGTGATCAGTTCTGATGTATTCTCTTCTGTCTGCTCAATTAATGGTTCTTTTAAAGAACGATCAGCTGGTACCAGTTCAGACTTACAAGGCCCCATGGTAAATGTGGGAATAAGACCAATGGATGTGTTAGTCAAAGTACAATAATTTTGAGTAAAACAATTTTGAGTCAAACATTCAGGTTTGGGGGTGACAGTCAAGGTTTCTGTTGGCTCCAGGTCTTCATGGCTGAGCTCCAGGTCTTCCATACACAAAAAGCCCTCAAGCGCATGTGGTCAAGCAAAGCAACAACACTGTGTGTGTCAGATATTTGTAAGGGAGCCCAGACTTCTGCTGAGGGGCCGACGTAAGGGGTCTGATACTGGGATGTGAAGTACATGCTGGAGATCTTTTCTTGATTCTGCTCCACAGCTGTGATTTCTGCTATCTCATCAATTTTTTAAATTTCCTTGCAGTAGGATTGTTGCATATGATCCTGGTGCACCCAGTCCTGCAAATCAAAGAGGTAATTTCTGAACATAATGTACACTTTCATTTATGCAGTCACATAGGTGTTAGAATACTGCTGAGAGAACTTGATTGTATTTGATCACAACAGCATTAATAGGGCCAGATATTAATATTGGATTATTAGTTCTGGATACCCCTGTACTCAGTGTTTAGAATGTGTGCTCATGTGTGACTGCTGCACGGTGTCTCAGTGCAAGCAATTCTTTATAATACAGATTATAGAAGCTCCGTGTGTGCAACTAAATGCCTGCAATAGTTAACAGAAATTACTAATTAGATAGGATTTATGGACACACTGGGGCATATACTAATATTTATAACTTTTGTACTGATTTGTATTTAAAGTCTTAACTTAAAGGGAGAAATCCTACCTTAAAATGGTCCTGATGATTTGAGAAAAGTGATTGGAAGTTGAATCTCTCCATTGCATTGACAAGATTGGTTATATAATTTTGTGCATAGAAATGTTACAAAGATATTATGTATAGAATCATGTATATAGTTTTCCATAGTTACCTTGCAGAAGGAAATGTATGGCCAAATAAATCAAAATACCCATCATTGCAAAAAAAAAAAAAAAAAAGATATATCAGTATGTCTGTTCGCTATGTGAAAAAGATAAAGTAGGCTTCTTTAGTGTTGCATTGTAGGTATAAGGCTAATTAACAAACATTAATTACAAATGTTGGGATAGTCTGTGAAATGCAAATAAAAACAGAAGACAATAATTAGTCATTAGTCTACTTACTGATTTTTGTTCATATATTTTAAACCCCATGGTTGTGATATGTTTAATAAAAACTTTAATTTAAGACTAGTTTAAAAATGTTTAAATTAAACTTGTTAAACTTTTATAGGGTCAAAAAAGTCACTGCATGCTACTTTCATTAACATTCTACATACTGTCAGAACTGGAAATGAGGTTTGTAATAGATGAGATACTGTAGCTACACTGCAGAACTAAAGAAGCAGGCTTCACGTATAAACATGCATTAGCTGAGAGACTTTGTTTGGAGTAAGTCAATAATTGTTAAATGTTGACTTTAAGCTGAACATTTAATATAACAATGCCAACACTCTCAGCATAAATGATATGCTCAATTCACTCAAATGATTCCCCTCCGTGGACTAGTGTTAATCTACAATCTAGAATCAGTCAAACTGCTGTCATGAAGTGACTTAAACGATAAATACAAAATCTGTGTTAAAAAAGCAAAGCCTGATAATACTCATGCTTTTCATATCCACCAGTCCACTGTAAGATGTATAAGACGTGCTTTACTCACTGTTAGATTTCTTGGTGTTAGTGGTTTGAAATGGAATATGTAATAGAGACTTACGTTGTTGGAAGCTAGTAACAGTAACTACATTCAATGTAAATACAATGTGCATTATAACCAAAGACATATCACCGTATTCATTACTCGGTTGCTATCACTACAGTATGACAGATTATATATCATGTGATGTCAAGCATATATTCCTTTTGCTACTTACTGTGTTTTGAACAATTGAAATCCAGTACTGGCCTTTATAGGGCCGTTCTCCAGATAAAAAGAATAACCACATTTTAGTAACTCTGGTCTGAAACGGAAGGTTGGGTGCTTTGAACCTGCATGTGTAACCTTCCTTTGCAATATTTTTAGCGGTACATTTTTGCAGTTGCCATCAACCTCAGTTCTTTGGATTGGATCATTCGAGGATGGGTTAAGGATTCCAATTTTCCAAAAGAAAAAAGTTCAGAAAGGTTTATAAAAAGTTAAGCGAGTAACTTTCAGTGTCTGAAAAACTTTATCTAGAAATATTATTTTCTAGTGTTGCACACTTTTTCAGATCCTACATGCCCCTTCTTTTGTCTTCAGAAAAGAGTAACAATTCACCCATTCCACCAAAAAGAGGGCTAATTTTCAGACTTGTAAATATACTATAACCTTTTTACAGAGGCATCCTATGCAAAGTTATAGTTGCTAGACTATAGAGGACAGAGTGAGCAAATCAGAGTGACTGTATCATAGACACAAGCTTTCTGACTGTACGTTTGTATTTGAGCATCTCTTTTTTCCCTAATTAGCAGCATAATTTCTTAAAAGGCTTACTTTTGGGGATCTCCCATAAAGTTTAATTTTAAAGGTTCCTAGGGGTTAATTAGAGGTTAATTAGGATTGCATTTCCTCAGGACGTGACATCATAAGGTGAAGGTCATGTGACACTGAGGTGGGTTTAGTTGGAAAACAATTGTAGGCAAAACATGAAGGGTAAAGTTGGTGACTCACTGTAGCGCACCACAAATTTTTTTTCCTCCTGACTCAGTTCTAGTGCTTTCAGCTTTAACAAAATGATTATATAGCGCTGATCAAAATGTTTTAGGTCAATTTAAATGTATTTAGCAAAACTAAAGGACCGTACAAGTTAGGTTAGCTCATGATATATTAGCAGGGGGATTTTCCCTATTTGTCATGCCTTTTTTCTATTAAACAAAGCATCTTCACATGCTTTACATATCATAATAAAAGTAGAAATAGAAACACAGGTCTCAACAGTCTTTTTTTTTCTTTTGCCATTTAGATGGAATTCAATGTTTATCTGATGCTGTGAAAAGGTATTTTCTTCTGTCTTTCGTGCGTTCATTTACAGGCACAAGTATTTACTTACGTTTCGATCTTCTCTCTGCTTCTGTTCCTTTTAGGAATGGCAGCAGATCCACCTTCCTCTTTTGAAATAGCTGAAGTGCCCTTGGTTCGCTAAAGGGAATGGGCGAAGCCAGATATTGAGGAACCCAGTGTATTTAACCATGTTAAATATAAGCAGTTTTCATTTCCTTCTTTGTTTGGCCATCAATAAAGAAGTACACTAAAGTGAAACTTACTTCAAAGTGTCAAGCAGTCCTTGAATCGTGAACCCAAGCCTAGCACTCAATATAAAACCTATTCCACATATACCAACAACGCTTTTTAATGATTTGGGATAGTAGCCTCTGGGTTTTAAATAACCCTCATGGTATTCAGAGGGTCACATGCTGTGTGGCTGCTAACTCACTGACCATAGTGAGTGACCAAAATGGAAATGCTCTTTTCTAGTTTGGTGAGCCGCTCCTCCACACATAAATCACACATCTTTTTGCCTTCATTTAAGAAACAGGTAATAATTCACTCTTTCCACCAAACCTCTGGGAAAGCTTTGAGATTGGCTAATATATCGTTTTCAGGGGTATCCCTGGCATATGTTTGATGTTCATGTGTATGACAACATCCAAGGGAGGGTAAATTGTTGAGAAAAGGGATGGTAACAATGGCAACACCATTGCATGCAGTGGTCTGCTGAAGGCTTCTCCGTATTCCCATCACCAATAGTTGGTCCATGCTTGCCTTTTGTATAAAATCAAACATCTGTGATAACAGAATAATGCTCACAGGTAATCTATGTGTTCTGCCATTATGTTCCTACAGTTTTTCTATATGTTGTAAAACCCTCTCTAGATGATGTATCTATTGGCATGACTTCTTTCCAGTAAAACTAGTGCAAACGCAGACTGGTTGCCAGAATAGCACCAAGGTTCTAAAAAGCAGAAACAAGGGTTATTTTTGGTCAAAAAGAACTGTGGGTGGAGTTTGATAGAGTGCTGGTGCAGAAGCAAACCAGGCTAAACAATGAGCTTTCCCTGAATATGTAGTTGACCAGCTATTTCATTTTTGGAGACCATATAACATCCTAATCCTAGTTTATATTCAGCGTTCCCCACAAATTCTGATCATGAGACATTCTGCCGGTCTAAAAAGTTAATTAAGAGCTCCCATACATCTCAGGACCCTGTTTATTTTATATCTTGAAGAGTGATATTCAGTGATGGGTAGATGAATACTTCAATTTCAATACTTCTAATCCTGGCATTTCTTTAAGGATTGATTCTAGCACAAAAATATGAATATCATTTGTTTATGTATTTAGCAGGAGGGATATGTATCCTATCTCTCAATGAAAATGAAAAAAAAAAAAACAAACAAAAAAAACCCAAAAGGCTGCTGTAGATGATAATATGGAATAGGAACTATTTTTCCTTCCACCTTTTCCCTCTGCTTCCAAATGAAGCTGGTAAATAAAAAAACACTTTAAATGTAATGCACATTCAACTAATGGGCAAAAGACTCACAAGCAAAACTCCTATATGCTTTAACATGGTACATGTGGCCTACACTACCACTAAAAGACCCAGCACATTATGATTAGATGTTCTTGTTCTTAACTTTGTTTATGTGGTATGTTTATTACAACAGTAATATTTCATTAGGTATATAATGAACTTTTAAATGTAACTATTCAGATATGGATCTAATTATGTTGACTCAGTATTGTCATTATCTGCTGATATCTGGGCTCGTTGCACATTTATTTATTATCGTCGCACATATTTTCTACAGGTCTATAGTTATATTTGTATTTTTTTAGTGGATAGACTTTCTTGTATATATTTCTTGCCTCATTGTAATAACTGAGATATATATTTATCCATAGTGAACTGTAGTATTTATAGTTTATAGTTTAACAGTTAATAATATTGCTGAGCCAGTACATACCCACTGTACACTGTACTGTACAATCCTTTTTGTTTTATTTTGCTGTGATGTATTGTGCAACTGCTACTGGCTGCTAAATTTCTTTCGGGAATCTATCTATCTATCCATGTAATCAGTACTCATTAATACTCATCCTTACTGAATTTTTAATTCACATGTAAAGTACTACTTGAGTGATGTACTGAAAATTGTACTGAAAAAACTGAAAATCACCTACTTTAAAATATCAGTATTGGTATATTAACCTAAGTATTACATGGTATTGCCCAATATCTCCTACGACCTACTGTCTAGTATTAACGAATAAGACATTTTGTGAGGGACAACAGGCCTTTCATATTAGATCAGACATTGAAAAATAACAAAACAAAATGAAGATATAAGGTGTTGTTTTGACAGCCATGATATCATACACTAATCAGTACCCAAAAACAAAGACAAACTGCATCTTTCAGTGCAAGATACTAATTAGTGCTGCGTATTGTGCACCCTGAAATGTTTTGGTCTTATGATATGAAGATCACAAGCATCCAATACTGACCGTTGGCTTTGTTCTCCAGATTCTCTTAATCTTATGATGATAGTATGCACTGTTGGTGGTGAGATATGCAGATTGCAGATTGGTGAACATCTGCCCATCTTTACTTTTGAGAGTCTCAAAAAAAAAAAAAAAAAGAGAAATAAGATTAGATCCAATCATTTTCATAGGATAAAAAAAAATCTGATTACATTAATGAGTATACTTTTCCCCCATACCCCCTTCCCCTCGTCCAGGCTCCTTCCTGTATGTCTGCGTGGGTTTCCTCCCACTGTCCAAAGGCATGCTGTAAGGTGAACTGGAGACACTAAATTATCTCTAGGTGCCAATCTGTATGACTGCATCGCCCTCTGCCACATCAAATCTACCTCTTCACGTCCTGTTAGGCTTAACTGGCTGTGGCTGGGTTGCTGATGATGGTTGTCGGGGAGGGAGGGAGTAATAATATAAATGAATAATGGTAAACACAAAGACTAGCTAAAAGCAAAGGCTAGCTAAAAGCATAACAGCTCCCGGCTGGGGAAGAAAAAGAGAAAAGAAGAGAACGAAAACGACAGAGATAACGTAATGTGCTAAATACTTCATCTGTTGAACAGTAATATTTACCATCAGATGCTATGTTTGCTAAATTAATAAATGCCCTTTTAAACAAACAACAGATTCAATCTTTTTCCACAGGTGGGAGGAGGCCATTCCCAAAGACCCTTAAAATGAATTAATACAGGTGATACAGGTGTGTAGGACTATGTAGATGTTTTATAAATCAGTAATAACGATAAAAACAGGAAGCCAGTGGCGTATACAACTATATTTATTTGTTTTGTCAGCTTATTACAATACTCTATCATTAAGCAGTAATCAGAATATGTGCTGTATGTTATTGTAACCAGTAGATGGCAGCACGTTAACTGATAAAAGCCGTTTCAGCAGAAAATACATTAGCAAGTTCCAGAGACAGGTAGCATTTGGTTGCACATAGACAGAATCCTAACTGACATGATCTGATCTGAAAGTAGATTATTTACACATGTTTATCAGGCAAATGTGTGTTTTGTCCAGGTGACCAGTTCAAAGACACCATGTGCTCAATCGTCCATAGACAATTCCAAACAGTCCAGGGTCAGTGTGATCAGTTCTGATGTATTCTCTTCTGTCTGCTCAATTAATGGTTCTTTTAAAGAACGATCAGCTGGTACCAGTTCAGACTTACAAGGCCCCATGGTAAATGTGGGAATAAGACCAATGGATGTGTTAGTCAAAGTACAATAATTTTGATTAAAACAATTTTGAGTCAAACATTCAGGTTTGGGGGTGACAGTCAAGGTTTCTGTTGGCTCCAGGTCTTCATGGCTGAGCTCCAGGTCTTCCATACACAAAAAGCCCTCAAGAGAAATTGGTTCAAATGCGGTCAAGCAAAGCATGGGCTCCTCGGCTGCAGAATCTTCAGGTATAAAGTCGTGATCTTTACAAGATATGCTAGCAACACTGTGTGTGTCAGATATTTGTAAGGGAGCCCAGACTTCTGCTGAAGGGCCGACGTAAGGGGTCTGATACTGGGGTGTGAAGTACATGCTGGAGATCTTTCCTTGATTCTGCTCCACAGCTGTGATCTCTGCTATCTCATCAATTTTTGAAATTTCCTCACAGTAGGTTTGTTGCATTTGACTTTTGTGTGCCCAGTCCTGGAAATCAAAGAGGTAATGAATTAATGTACATGTTTATATATCCAGTTGCAGCCTCTACTCTGTACTGTAGGTGTTGGAATATAGCTGTGCGAATTTAATTGCACTCAAGAGCATTAATGGGGTCAGGTACTAATGTTGGATGTTTAGTTTTGGATACCCCTCTACTTGAAGTTTATAGAAATTATACAAGAGATCACTCATCAGTGGGTAAGCCTGGACACATTGGGACACATACTTATATTTACAACCTTCATATTGATTTGCTTTTAAAATCAGCTTAAAGAGGCATCCTACCTTGAAATGGCTCTGATGATTTTGGAAAAGAGATTGGAAGTTTGGAGGTGGTGTTGTTACCCAAATGATCTCTTTAATCTTCATTCTGTGTTGACAAAAATGGTTATGTGATTTTGTGTGTGAAAACTTTATATAGCAGAGGTCTAAAATCTATTTTCCATAGTTACCTTGCAGCAGGATATAACAGCAGAAAAGATATTCCCAAACAAATC
The DNA here is from genome assembly GCA_024036415.1 of Prochilodus magdalenae. Classification (NCBI taxonomy): domain Eukaryota; kingdom Metazoa; phylum Chordata; class Actinopteri; order Characiformes; family Prochilodontidae; genus Prochilodus; species Prochilodus magdalenae. The sequence goes on from JAMWET010000573.1 coordinate 393,275, forward strand.
ATAACACCCAGTACAGCTGCGAATGGCAGAACTGTGGGATTGCCCTCTGCAAATAAAGATGATTTTTTAAAATATGTTTTGAGATTGATGATTGGACATGTTTCATACAGATTGGCACACTGTAATTTGAGACTAGTTGTGATATGTTTCAGACAGGTGACCATAACTATGCTTGGGTATAAAAGAATAATTGATGAAAGGCCTTGTCTTGTATGAGCACAGAGTGGTTGAGGCTTACCCCCTAGTCAGAAAAATGTAAGAGCAAATGTAAGAGCAAAAAATTAAACATCTGGAAGTACAGTATTCCTCAACGGGAGATTGTAAGGAATTTATTTGATATTTCACTCTTTAGGGAGTATAACATCAGAGTATATTATCAAGGCAAGGTTAAGGCTGGAAAATAAAGGCACCAACACCCCTGGACTGAAGGTTATTTAAAATGAATGCACTGTAGAAACATGTGTTTTGGTTTGCCTATTTCAAAGTTCAAACTGTTTTTGGAAACACTGGTAACTGTATGAAAGACTATCTTGATGGTTACCAGCATATTGTTCAAAAGCCAGAGTCTACATGGTATGGCAGAGTATTAGAGCCCATGGCGTGAGCAATTTGCACATCTATGATGTGATCTGTGGTTTGATGACAACAGCAAGTCACGTTCTGCACGTTATACCAGCACGGGAGCAATACTTGCTAGTACAATGCTGCGTTCAAACAGATGTCCACATTTACTTCATGATGACCACGTCAAATCATGTTTTACACTGGTTACAGTGTAGACAATCAGTACAGAAGCTAGACTGGGCCATCTTCAGTCCAGACGTGTCTCTCATTGAAAATATGGTGCATTGTGAGGCACAAAATAAGACACTGAAGGCTCCATATGGTTGTGCAGGTGGAGACTTGTTAAACTACAGAACTGGGGGGGGAGTCTTCAGCTGTGGAATTGTATGAGGCCTTAATTGTGATTCCTCTTCATGGACTAGTGTTAACCTACATGGAAGTAAAATTATTTAAACTAATGTCGTGAAGTGACTTAAATGATAGAAACTTTTACCCGACATTGTATCACACCAGTGAGATTTCACTGTACTAAACCATTCAAGTTTTTACATATTTACCTTTGAATGGGGTTTTCCATTTGACATTGGTGCTCCAGTGACTGCATATCCCAACATAGCGACTGCCATTCTGGATGTCATTGCATACCATAGCAGTGTACTGAGTATCTGGTTCGAACTGTGTTTCTGATACATTGAACTGTGTTCCCGTTACATGCACAATTAAAACCTAAAGGACAAAATGTTAAAGAATGTAAGGTGATTTCTTTGCACGTTAATTTACCTCTAGGTAATTCACAGAGACCAATAAGAAGGTTCTTATTGAGACTTACATCACCAGGATATCCTTCTTTGTGGTAAGCCAATTTGTATTGAAAAGGCAAAGCCTGATAATACTCGTGATTTTCATATCCACTAGTCCACTGAAAGATGTATTGTCCATCTGCTTTACCCACCGTCAGATTACTTGGCGTTAGTGGTTTAACTGTAAATGGAATATGTAATTGAAACACACCTTGTTTTTTAAGGTAGTAACTACAGTAAATGTAAATGGCAATGTAAACACAGTGTACACCATAACCAAAGACCTATCATCTTATTCATTGCTACGGTATGGCAAATTATAGATCACATGATTACACGCATATATTCTCTTTGCTACTTACTGTGTTTTGATGGAAAATACTTAGAATCCAGTACTGACTTCTTTAGGCCGTTCCCCAGATAACAAAGTGATATAACAAAATAATTGTAATCCAGAAATGAGGTCTGAAATAGAAGGTTGAGTGCTTTGAATGTGCAAGTGTAACCATCCTTTGCAACTGTAAGTGAACAGTTATACACCCTGTATATGAAGGGAAGGTTAAAAAAAAAAAAAAAAAAAAGGTAAGGTTTATGAAGAAATACAGAACATTTTGATGCTATAAATCATATTAATTTGTGAGTCATTACCTCCCCTGGTTTTCGAAATCAAATTCCAGCCAGTACGAGGTATTTCCACTCGTGTTGGGAATGGCTGTGGATTTTAAAAAGCAGTCAATGGTGATCCAGTAATCAGTCACACAGGTGAGGTTCTCCTGAGCTGAAACAACAAACAGGAGAATGTCCACCACTTAAGCTCAAGAAAAGTTACCAGCACTCATCAAAACAAGTTCAGCATTATTCATAATTTTACAAACTACAAACAGGGATTTGTAAACCGTTTTACTAACCACATTTATGCTGTTTCACTGCATAGTTTTAAAAACGTATAGTACTTATTTTCTAGTACATAAACTTTTTATTTGCCTAACTTCAGTATTCTGGGTGTACTTGTGCAGCAAATGCATACAATGCAAATCAAAACAACATGTTTTCAGTGTTATATTACTCTATTCATTCTTGATTCTTGCTTTCATAACATACCCACAACCACTTCCTTAACGTTCAGTTCCAATCATCAGGCAGTTATAACTTTCTGAATAATGAGCACATATTTATAGAAATATGAGATGTTACCTTGTGATTTGGCTTCATGTAATTGTGTAATGGTCAGAAATGCATAAAGAATTCCATGTAGTGGCACCATTCTCATGTGACCTTGTACTAAATCTCTAGGCTGAGTATGTATACTGCATACATGGTCACTGAACCTGTATATGAAACACATAAATCACCACAAATTTTGGCAACCGTTTCATTGATTCTGTTCAAGATGAGTATCCATAAGCTTCTTATTCTACTCTTTAAAATAAGCATGTTACTCACTTAAGTGAAAATATATAGTACATCATCAAAGTCAAAAAGCAGTTGTGAAGCATTTAATTTTTTGTCCTTTTCATTAACATGGCTGACATTTTTTGGAACAGTCTAGATAACCGCATGGCAAAACATGGCAATAAAGCAAATGAACTAAAAGACACAGTCCAACATAACAGGTTCAATGTAAAACATTACAGAAATATGAACATGTTACCTTGTGTGGTAAAGCTTTGGCAGGTGAATGAGAGCTATGCTCGCGATAATCGAGTCTGGCTTTATATACACAGCAGTTCCTGTTTTTGTCTAGTCTAAAAACCTCAACATTATCTTTAACATCTATGATCAGTTAATGAAGCAGGCATCTTGAAGATTGCTCATTTTAAAGATTACTTGCATGGTATTTACAGTCATTCTGTTCCCTCCTCATGAAGAGTAAGAAAGTGTGATTCACACTTTATAGCAGACCCACACTATTGACATAACCGATTACTGTCACTAGTATCCCACACTGTGCAGGTGGTAGTACCTGAGTATCTGTAGCATGTGACATTTACAAAGTTCTTCAGCATTTACATAAAAAGGCTTTTATCACAGAAACACACTTCCTGTTTACTATACTCTGATTTTAGCCACAGAGGTTCTCATTTAGGAAAATTACAAGATAAGGGATATCTGATCCAACAGAACAAACTCATGTTGACTAATATAATCCATATTTGTATTTTACTTATTTAGTACTCAGGTTCAGTTCTCTTGGGGTACAAATACACATTATTACAGAAGACATTTAGTCTCTGCAAGGTTTCTCTTTGTATAGATATGATTGTTTTATTAGTCATTTATTTAATAGATATTTGAATTTGGCATCTGCCTCAATTCTTTGGATTGGATCATTTGATGATAAAGGAATAGGTTACAAGAAAGGATTAAGGTTTTGTTTCCAAAAGAAATAAGTTGCATTTGAAAAAGTGAGGTGTGTAACATCCAGTACAAAAAATACCCCCTAGTAATTACAGGTCCCATGATGGCTGGCTACTCCAGCATTAGCTGGCCACTAACTCTCACAGCATTCTGGCTCTGATGCCAACTTTAATGTCAACAAAAGAGTTGGAAATGCGGATTTCTAGTTTGTTACTGCGGACAGACATTAACTAAGATTTTACACATCTCCTTCTTTGTCTTCCATTTGAGAAATGAGTAACTTTCCAGCAAATTCTTCGGGTACATTTTTAGACTTGCTAAAGTGCTGTGGCTTATTGTAAAGTTTTACAGAAGTAAAAGTTACAGTTTACAGGCTATGAAGGACTGATTGAGCGAATCAATTTAGTACAACACTACCCTGAAGCAGAACCGTGCTGCATCTCTAGTTAGTTTAGGATATCATAGACAGAAGCTTTCTGATTGTATTAGAGCATCTCTTATTAGAGCATCTCTTCTTGCATAGCAAGCAGCACAACCTCATGATAAGTTTAACATTTTCAGGGACCCCCAAAAGTTTTAATTTTGAGAGTATCAAGTGGTCCAAGAGATTAAATAAAGTGTATTTGGGCATTCCTGGACATTTACACTGTGGTTGGAATCTGCTAATCCAACATGCCTGATTCAGCTACTCAAGGCTGTATAATCTCTTCTTGAATCCAAACTGTGTAGGACAGCTGTCTGAGGTAAGGGAAGGGTCACTTTAAGTCGGTTAAATCAATTAAGCCATAAAATCAACCCTAGCTGCCAAATGTGCTACAACAATGACATTAAAACAGCAAGCTTTCCAAGACTACCTGTGTGCTAACAAAGAGGAGAACGGTCAGTAGCTGAACTCAGCAACTTTGTTTGTGCACATATGAGATCTGATAGGCTGGCATGACAGTTGCATTATCAGATTGAATGCACTTCATAAGAACGTCTTAGCAGGCTTATCTCCTTGCGTTAGCATATGCTCATCAGTTCCCTGTCAGTCCTTTCTTACCACTAGAACTAGATAACAAATGCAGAGCTGTGCAAATGATCTTAAGGATATCTCTGCATTGTATTTTTCCATGCCCCTGTATTCTCTAGCCTACTGCCATTGCAGACATTGCATAGGCTTTTAAAAGCTCCGAAATATCCAATAAGATTCTGCATTTAGCCTCAAAACACCATTTGTCACAGGGTGAGAATCGGCTTGCTCACTTCTTTCAAGATTTATTCAGTAGCATAACAAATCTATTGTTCATACATCACTGGTCTGCCATAGTGCCCTAACCTGTAGATAAGTTCTTCTGTCTGCCGTCATGCAGGGTTATACATGTAGCAAGTCCAGCTGGTTCAGTTACTGTTTTTGACTGTTTCAAAACCCACTGCATGATGGCCAGTCAGGTGTACAGTTCAAGAGTTTATAAAGAAGAAGGGGAAAAAAAGTCCTTTGTTGAGTTCAGAGACTCTACTTCTCAGAGCTGGTTCTGTCTTCTGACAGTGGTATGACAGCCACCCACTGTTTGACATAGTTTGAATGGGTACCCACCCCACTACCTACCAACGCAGCTTCTATTTGCTCACTTCCATCACATTCAGAGTTCATTGGACTTGAGCAGTCTGATTCCAAGAAGCCACTGTCAATAGTATCCAAGTCTAGGCCCATTTGAGGGTAACCATCATCCGAATGCTCGTTAGAACTGTACGAGTCCAAAGAGATCTCTTCGATGTTATACATGTCATTGCTCTGCAACTCCTCCGCATCCTCTCCGCCACCCAGCCCCAAGAGGTCATCCTCATCAGAAACCCCGGGTGCCCTCTGACCAATTCCATGAAATCCAGCATCTGATCTGTGTCTGCTGTTTCCTTCAGTCCAGTCCGACATTGTGCCTTCCTGACCAGACACTGTTACTGTGTCCATGGAAATGTGGCCGCTGGAGCGCGAGGTGCCCAGGCTGCTGCTCCCAAGGAAGTAACGCTTGGAGGAGCTGGGGTTGACCAGGCTGAGCAGACTCCAGTCCCCGAGGCTGCTGCCTCCACTCAGCGGTTCCTGCAGAAGCTCCCTCTGCAATGGCAGAGAGGCCAGCTGCTTCTCAGTGAGCACCTGCAGAGGAACACTCTTCTCCAGTATGTCAATGCTGTTGAAGGGAAGCACAGGACCGACCCATTTCTGCAACAGAACAGCAAACAATTAATGAGACAACTGCTTGAAATGGACAAGATACTTTGCTGTGATTAGACAGTGATACATATTGTGAACGTGAGGAATCCTGTAAGCTTTCAGGGCATGACGTTTCACATGAGCACATATTCACATGATACGTTTATTTGTGAACACATGGTTTTTGCACACTTTACACATGAAATGTATTTTATTAGTAAAGGTTATAGAACATGCATTGGTGAATCAATAATGTGACAATTTAGTCTTATATACAGAAAATTACTTACTTTGGTCAACATAATGCAGGCTAATCTTTAACCAGACTATTATCGAATAAGACATTCCTAAAAAAGAATAAAAGACTGGCATGCACTATTTTGACCAAAATAAATTCATCAAGGTAATCACAGAAATTAAGCATTTTCTTCCAGAACTCTGATTGGTTAGGTTTTAATAGCATACAGCTACACTGTGACTGCTTAGACAGCTTATTGCGCATCATAGTTTTCTGCGATTGCAGTACTCCAGAAACACAACGTAGTGTTTAAGTAAAGAAATAGTGCACAGGGCTACTTTGGGCTGTGACATACTTAATCCCAGGGCAGCACAAAGAATATCAGACTGAATGGGGGTCTGCATGTGAGGCTGGATGGAGCTTATAGCACTGGGTATAAAAAGGCACCTCTTCAGTGCTCAAGCATGCACATTTGAGATGACATGTCATACCTTGCTGGTATAAACACTAAAGCACGTTCAGTTATATAAAAAAATATAAAATAAAAAAATTTAAAAAATAATAATAATTCATAAACTTAGGGCCCTTTATTTTCTGTCCACTCTCAGCTGGTTTCCCTGTTTCTAGAAGAGTTTTGTGCTGCGCATGAAAAGTTTGTCACTGTATGATGGAATGTGTCCCAGAAAACTGACTATTTGTTACTGAGAAACTAAAAGGACTCCACTAAAGTGTCCCTCCTTCTTTAATTTCTCAGAAACGAAATATCAGATTTCTTACACACAGCAATGTACAGAAACAGCAATGTACTGAATGTTTATTCTCTCTGTGTGTTGTTTTAACACATGATCTCAAATGCAGATACTGGATTTCCGCAACCCCTTTTCGTGAAATACAAAAATTTGGAGAGGCCTTATTCTGTTATTATGTCTCTAAACTGTGGGACCCTGTTCAGCTCAGTGCAAACTTGAGAAACATTCTGAAAACATATTTCTTTCCTTTACTGTTTAATGACAGTTCTATATGTCTTTTGGTGTATATACTTTTTATTTGATTTGCTTGCCTTTTTAACTTGATTTTAATACTAAAATCAAAAATTTTTATATTACTGTTGTATTTAATTTTGTATGATTTTATATTACTGTTCAGCTTTATCATCTGTCTGTAAATGAATATTCTTTTATGTATTCATCTTCTAAATCAATTATACTACTGGGCCATGGGAGGGTGCTGGAGCCTATCCTAGCACTCACTGGGTGGAAGGCAGGAAACACCCTGGACAGGCTGCCAGTCGATTACAGGGCAGAAATATAGGCATACCCATTCATCCTTAGCTTTGAGATACAACTGCTGCTACTCCAAATTTAGTAGACCAGTCAAGGCATGCTAGGTGTCTGAAGTTTGCTTCTTCAGAGTTGTACTGAAGCTACAAGGCTATTGTAGCTATAGCAAGCAATGGAGACTTTTACCCCACCAATCTGCACTGTGCAAACTGCACCTTGAGCTGCCAAGCAAACTCAAAGCAGACTTGTGGTTTCTACATTTGGGGCATGGGGAGTATCGTGTTATTCTAATATTTCTACCACTTTAATGTCAGCGTAGATTCTACCGATACTACGAATATATAATTTCATCATTTGTGGAAAAAGAAAGAATGTTTACAAAAGCGAAAGAAAAGGGCATGATATTTTTGTGCAAAATTTGTGCAAAGTGCACAAGTTATTTTTAACTGCACCCCACATCGAAAAAGCTTGGGGGCTCTTCAAAACCACAATCTGCAAAGTTGAACAAAACACAGGTTACTTAAAAATACAGAAGTCTGACACATGTTATAAGTTAGGGAACAGAAAAAAAAAAAAGAAAGGGGTAAACTATTTTGAAAGTCGAATACTTGAAACAGTTTCACCCCTAAGCTGAAATCATGAGTCATATCAGGTAAAATGTCTTAAATGTCACATTCTTGAGTCATAAGTGCACCATCACTGACTCATTCTGAGAATAATCATCAGGTCTGGTAGAGATGAGAATGAACTCATCCTTCAAAAGAACATGAATATATTTCAAAGAAGATAAGAGATTATGGTATTAGATTCAGTGTGTGCCTGCCAGCAAAGGTTAGGTGCTTGTTTCTCAGCGAATAGCTATGAAGTCTAGAACTTGCCGTTTATATATAATTGAAACCGTGTGGGCCAGTGTTGTTTTGTAGTAGCTGCCTGTGATGGTTAAACTTAGAAAATGTAGTGAAATATTCTGAGACGTTTACTTCAAGGCTGCCTGAGGTAGCTGATCCCCTCTTCGTTCAACTTTGTAGTACATTACCACTGTCCTCTACTGGACATATTTTGTCTCTGCATCTTGTATTATTTCCTCAGCCTCGAGCGTCACCACTTCCTCTGGAATTATTTCATGCTCAAGACGATGTGATGCGGGTGGTGACATGGTACAAACAGCGTCACTGTCTGTGTTCTCAGCCAAGAAAAAAATTCTTCTCACAGAGGCAGCCACAAACCACCATTACATATCGGCAAGACAGAAAAAAGGAAAGAAAAAGGGAAAAAAAAAGACCCAAAAAAAGAAAGAAAAAAAAAAACAACATATAATAAGGCAGGTTCTCTATGACGAAGAACCCAGGCCTAAAGGTTCCCTTGATTTAACGCGCGTGGCCCAGTGGAATCTTCTTGAAATTTCCCCTTGAGATGATCTATATTTAACTACCCACCTAATCTGAGTTTGGGTTTGAGCTCACAGTACTTTCCATCTTAGGGGGGGGAACTGCTACTTTCATTTTGCGCATAACAAGTCCACCTAGATGTCATCTCCACAGCCCTCCCTGTGCCTTCTGAAGACCCTGTACACTGACTCATTCGCTAAATGTCACCGTCCCTTCTTGTGTGCGATGAGTGATGAGGCTTGTGTTATGTTGAACACATGAAAATCCCTCCGAACACTTGCCACTAAAATATATGATATGCTGTCTGAACACGCAGCCTACTGTGGCTGCAAAAAAAAAAAAAAGGTGCCATACAGTGATGGACAAATACGTTTCCGCTGAACAAAAAAAAAGCATCACCTCAACCACAGCTATGGTTTCTTTACCTTAAAGTCCCCTTGGTATGTGTGGTACAGGGGTTTGAAGAAATTCTGGGGGTTTGGGATGTACTGAAACGGACCCAGCTTCTTAAGATATCCCCTATAGATGAGAGACCACAAACAGACATCAGTTACATCATACAGTTTGAGCTACACCATCAACAAAATCTCAGGGGACTTTCTGGCATGTTTAATTGGTTGGTTCTTTATTTTACATGGTTCTTTATTTTACAAAGGAGATGTGAGAGCGAGAAGAACCATTTAGGAACCTCTTCTTTTTAATTTAAACTAATGAGCTGCGGCCAGAGAAACAAACAGCTGCCACTTTCAAATGAGCTGATGTCAACTGAAATTGAGGCCCATCTTGATGTAGATGAGAATTTGGCGCACTGAAAGGTTAGAATGTTCGATGCACCAGAAGTGCATGCAGATCTGACTTCCTCCTCTTTCTTGCCTACATAAACTGAAGTCTGACTGCACGAAGTACTTTGCTGCCGTTGTGGTTTTGTGAACGTGGGAGGCTTGAAGGGACGACGTGTATACGGTAAAAGAAGCGATATCAATTACTGGAAAAGGTGGAGGCATAATCAAGGTTTCAAATCAGCTAAATTGTCTAATTCTCCTCCATCCTATAGGGCAAGTCATTAGAAGACAGCCAAGTGAGATCTTTGGTAATCAGATGAAAGATGGGAGCTACCTCACTGAGAAGGAGATGACGTGAATCAATGTCATTTGACTTGGATTAAGACTTACATAGGTTAAAGACTTACCTATATAAATCCATAAGAACTTGAATATAAATAATGAGTCTTTTATGGAACTTTGTATAGGAGTTATGGCAAAGTCTTACACTGTATTTAATGAAAATGATGAATAGGTAGGAAACTGTTTAAAAGGTGCATTAAAGAATTTAAAAAGTGGAATAAAATAAAACAAAATAGCAACACATAAAATGAACTCACTGCTTTCTAAAGTAGATCAAAAGTCCAACCACGAACACAACCAACAGCAAAAGGAATGAGAGGTATGGACCCGTGAGAGCTGAAGAATCTGTAATAATAAAAACAGTTCATATCAGATGTCACCTTTAGAATGAATCATGGAGGATTAGAGATTTATCATCCTATCAAAAACTGATTCCGTTTGGAATTTTATTGGACATGCTTTTTTTAGACATGCACATGAAATGGCCTACAAATGTAGAATAATGTCACAGACGTGGTGGTTATAAAAATGTGGTAGTTATGAAAAGCATCAGCATCATATCTACGACGATTTGAACAAACAAATGTGTCCTTGAGATAAACGCATATCCACTCCATACTAACTGGGCTGACATTTAGCAAGTTCACATGCAAGTAACTTTCACAACCTGAAACTGCCTTGAACTGAAATCGAAATGAAGCAGACTTGCTAAACTCTTGACATAATATTCCAGGAACACCACATGTACAGAGAATGATTTTCTTTAAACCACTGACTGCTAGCAAATGTGGTTTTATGGGAGAAACAGCATAATGCACATGCAAGATTTTTTGAAGATACTACAAATGGTCTTGTTGCTTTACCAGCATTGGGGCATTGCCACTCAGCACTGGAAGTCCACTCGCTCCAATAATTTGATGGAAGAGTTCTGGAATTGACTGAGGCCTGGACAAAGGCCACATAGACTTTTTCTGACGAGAACAGCTCGCACCGGATTTCCTGGTACCTGCGGTCCTCCACGATATTGAACTCCATGCTATGTTTCTGTGATTTCAAATGAAAGATCAGGTGGCATAGTGTAAGTAAATGATCAATAACAATGATTAACTGTTCGCTTTACAGGTATCAAACAGGTGGTCCAAACAGCTTACCCCATCCAGATCATCTTTTGGCCTTACAAGCACCCTGTACTTCAATTCGCCATCCAGGCCGCCATCTAACTGATAGGCCATTTCCCAGGAGAGGTTGAAATCCCCATTACTCTTCGTAAGAGTTAGATTAAAAGGCTGCTGAGGCTTAACTTTAAAAACAAGAAGCAGAGAAGATAAACAAGTGGTTGTTTGTATGAAGGGAGATTTGAAAGAAATGAAGAGATGACCAACAAATAGATACATACTGATATTGCATAGAGTCACTTCTTGTGTAGTATCCTGCGTGTCCTGTTGCGGGTTTGACTGCTTTACTTTTAGCGTGCACTTTGTATCAATGCTAACCATCTGATAAAAATCCTTTGGTTGGATTATGCACCACTGATGTGGTGGCCTTATGACACAGCTCCCATTCACAGAATCAAACTCATCACTGGAAAGAACAAACACAAGTATGTGGTTAACAAATCAGGTAACAACTAATAAATAAATAAATAAATAAATAAATAAATAATGTTACATGTTCCAAACTTTGCAATTATTCTGGCAGGTTTTTGTGAGGTATGTGGATTAAGTGACGTCCTTGAAAACAAACTGTAATATGTGCCATGTTGACAAAAAGCTATCATGCATTAAAGAAAAAAAAAAATCAATACTTTGTCCAATTTGTCTATTGGCTGGAAGGTTTTGGGGCATACATTAAATAAAGCAAGGTCTTTTGAAACTAAGCTCACCCCTGGCCTAAAGAGGAAGAAGATAACAAAAACAAAGTGAACTGTAACCTGCACTCTGCCTCCACATCACAAGACACTGGACCTTCTGAGGCTGAAGCGGAACAATTGAGTGTCGAGATGTAGTCCGTGGTGCAAGTTACATTGCATGTGCAGTCAGCTGCAAAAGCAAAAGAGGTCACTGCAGGGGTCATCTTTCATTTAAATTTCAGAGCTAGCACATTTTGTGCAGACATGTATCAACACAATTACAGAACTCAAAGTGGAGGAACTTTAACTTACTGCACTGAACAAGTCCACAGACCAAAAGGAGGAAAGCAGCTTGAATGGCTTGGCATATAGCAGCCATTGCGAAGACGCACAGGCACAGGCACACTCAGCGTCCAGTTTAGCTCAGTTGCTTATTACACAGCACAAAGCCTAAATCTGTAATTAGAAAAACGACCATAAATAATTATTAAATAATAATAATTTAATTTAAAACGCCAGTATCTATTATTTTTTAAATCCCAATCCTCTACACAATACACACAATCTCATTAGTTTCTTACTCACTGGAGCTCAGAAAACCAGCCAGCATCAGACACAAAACTCAAATAACGAAACATTGGCATATGGAGATAAACAAGAAATGAAATCATTTTCACTTCCACCGATTTCACTTCTAATGAGGAAGAGGCAAAAGAGGAGGTGAAAGAAGGCGCAAGAAGCGAGTAATCTTTGGATCTAGCCAGCATGCCTGTGAGGGAAACACAATAAGAATTCTTGGCTTACCTGGGGAGGCTCTGGAAGAGCGATTTATACTACACATATTTAAATCCCAATAAAAGACTTCCTCGTTGATGCCTGAAAGCCCGCTGAACGTGTCCTAATAAACATGCCCTTTTAACAATCCGGACTGAAATACACTTAACTGTCCTATTGATCTACGGGTTCAGTCATTCAACATGACGTTTGGGACTGCATTAGCCAAGGATGTGGTTTTGTGGCGACCTGCAAATGAGCTGAACACAGAAGCGCCGCCTCTTGTGCTGTCTGTATTTTTTATGCTCGCAAAAAGTGCAGTATCATCAGTAACAGTAAACAGGATAAACATGGAGACGGGTTTTGTTTTCTCAATACATTGTATTTTTTATTTTTAATAAAAGCAAAACCCTCAATTACACCACACCATTCGCAGATATACACTCGCAACCAGACAGATTAAAACGAGCAACAAAAACAGAATTAAATAAATCAGGCCTGATCAGTGCTTGGACAAAATACTGGATAATAAAAGCAGTGGTGAAAACAGCGAGAAGTACATTTTCGCTATTCGGTGCACGAATGTCTGCTACTCGTCTCGCGCGCCTTGCTCAGCCTGCTGGTGCCTCTGGTATTTGTAGTTCTTTTAGCGATGCCTTCAAAAACAGCTGCCCAGCATATCGCCTGTCAGGAAAGACAGATGTCAGCACGCAAATTGCACGGTAATTTCAAATGTTAAACACGGCATTGATTCCAAAATGCTCGCCTGTACTTGCCTTTGACTTGATTTGCCACAAATAGCACTTTTTAACCGACAGTGGTTTACGTGCTTTCTTATCGTCTTGTCCACCTTGTTGATTGTTTAATGTTTTGCAAGCCTACACATTACTTCAACTGCTGATTTTTGTTTTCAATGTATCAGTAAATTAATCCATTCCTCGGTTAGACACGGCCTGTAAGTAATGATCATTTTTAATCAGGCGCTTGGCGACCCCCTCAACGGTCCTATTTATTCACTGTTTTTACAGGAGGGAAACTTCGCTGTCCGGCTGGTTAGCGAGAAATTGTTTCAAGTTTGATCCATATTAACCCTTATAACAGTCATATATTAGCGGGGAAAACTGCACCATATTTTATTAAACCAAGGGTGAGTGTAAAAGTGAGGCTAAAGGCGAAAATAATTCCCCGTTCGGCGGAGATGTGCGGTGCTGTTTTTGTTCGCTTTGCAGTGCCGCTAGCTCGCCTGTTAGCAGTAGCTAATGATAGCCGTGCGGCTTTATTAGCTCGTCTGTGATATAAGATGCTGAATATTGTCCTTCTTCGGCAAACGTTGGTCTTATTTGGTCACTCTTTGCTGTATGTCAGGGTGTGAAGTGAGATTTCAGTCCCTTTCCATCGAAAAGGCAAGAAGTGCGCAATAAGGTTCCTTGCCTTCGCTTTTTGCGCCAGATGATAATGATGGCTTCAGCCCGCTGAGGGGTTTTGCGCCAGTATGAACAAAGTAGATGAAATAGCTCAAAGTTATGCACATTTTCAGCGACATTTAAGCGTTCCTTTATCATTTGTAAGCTGCAGTTGCACAACATTCAATTTTGTTTTACTTAATTTCTTTCATTTTTACTTTCCTTTACATGCTACCTGGCTAATTATAATCAGATCGAAGCTCCGGTCATTGTTAACGCAATTTATTGCTTTTATGTCTTTTTTTTTTGTCCCGTTTTTTAGTAGCTTTCGATTTTTTTTTAAATTAAGTTTTACCCATCTCACACTCTCTTCCCAGGTTTGCCTCCATCATTTTAAGGAGCCATAAGTCATGTCTGGTATAGCGTTAAGTCGTCTCGCACAAGAACGAAAGGCTTGGCGGAAAGATCACCCGTTTGTAAGTATGACGGTCTTCTGTGTATTACTGTTACGGTGTATTACCAAACAATGTAAAGTTGCGTTGTAGTAATGTATCATACATTTTCCAGTCATATAGTTTTCATGTTGAGTAGTGTATAGACATATCTCTATTCCCATCTGCTAAGTCCATGTGCTGTACACTTAAAGGGCTAGTGTCATGGATATCCATATTTCCCTCACATTTTTAAAATATTATTTTATTTAGTAAAAGGTACATAATGTGGCAAAAAATGTGAATACCGTAATTAAGACAAAATATAAAGGTATGAGTAGTGTATAAACAAGTAATCCAAAACTATAATTGGAAAATGTATAACATTTATAGCATGTATAGCATTTGTTTAGATTGCTAGCTCCAATCCAATTTTTGGCAGGTAGGTTTTTGATGGTCACCGCAACAAAATTAAAAATCCAAGTAAATAAAAGTCAATAGTAAATAAAGTAAATAAAAATCCATATTTTGTAAATCTGATCCAATCCACACTTGGAGGTGGATATGTTTTCACATGGGTGCTGAAATTGGATTTCATTTTAACCCATCCAAACCCCCTGCAAAATTTTTTTAAAAACAGCTGATTCACCAACTGATTGCCAGGGTCCAAAATTTTCTCTTTTAAAGACAGCATTATTGACCATATACTGAATACCACAGCTATTTAAGAATTGCACTTTTGCTCTAGTGCTGGGATTTATGTAATTACTAATGTCTGTGTCACTAACACAGCAACCTATCCATATAGATTGGTGATGTTTGAACACACATTAATTCTGTTCACTTGTAAATTAAACTCTGCACAGCCATCTTAAAACATCTGATTTGAGGAACAAATTCTGTTTGCCTACAGTGGGAAGCAAGGGAGCTAGTTAGTGTATTGTCAATGCCCACCATGTATTCAGAAAAACGTATCAATTACTGTGGTAAATGTGTATTGCACAGCTCTATGCAATTTGTAAATGGTGTTTCATAAAACTGGAATGTCTTACCTGGCTTATTCTGCCTGTTTAACTCAAGGATTCATATTATTTTACATAAGGAGTGTTTTAGCATGGACTAATTTTTATTTTTTTAAATGAGGTTCAACGCAGCTGCCACCCAGTCTAAAAGACACTATTAACAGTGAGCCTGTTTATCTAATGGAGTTAATAATTTATAAAATGTTGTGAAAAAGAAGCAAAACTGTCCTTAGTAAGTAATTGAACTTAATGGTTTTTTTTTGAGTGAATGGGCCCCTTAAAAAGGTATAAGATGCATCGTCGCTTTCCAAAGGAAAATGTATCTCCATTTTTGTTGATTTTTACTTTTCTGCATTGTTTAAACACAGCATCTATTTTTTTTACACTGTGTGAAAATTTCATGGTGAATGGACCACCAAAAAGACGTCTAGTTCCATTGACTTGCATTGACCTCTCCTGTAAAGTTACTTATTTGGAGATTCATGACTCAACCCACCACCAACACCCTGCATAATTTTATTTATTTATAAAGTTTATCAAAAGCCCTGTACAGCATGTGAAACATCCATTTGAAAATGTGGCACAATCTATTTTTATTAGCTTTCAAAGTAATGTAAAATAATTTTGGTCTGTAAAGTTATGATTTTGGAGATGCCCCATGTCTTTAGTAAATGATCAGAATGCCTCAACAGTCTTATTTCCACCTGGAAGTAAAGGGCATCAGCTTTTAGTCGTCATTGCCATTCTGCAGAGAAGTTCAAAATGAAATTTTGGGTAATTAAGAGACTGTTAATTGATTGCTATTAGCTTTTAATTATGCTTATCTGTTGGTTGGCAACATGAGACACATTTCCAATATTTGCAATATTTTTAATGCTGTGATGTAACTTGGGTGGAAAATTACTATTAAATAACTTTTATATTTGTCACAACATGCTTTTCTGACCATTTACTGAAAGAACATTGACATTGTCATATAGTGAACATAATGGTCCTGTGTAATCGAAATTGGTGCCAAGCAGGTTGTAAGACATTGTGCTACTACAGGTTCTGTGAAGTCTAAATATTGTAAAGCACTTGGGAATGTCTGGGAAGTATCGTGGTGCAGTTTTGCTGTCACCCACCACTAGAATCCGTTAGCTTTTCTGAAGTTTCATAACAAGAAGAACTTCATCTGGTGCTGATATAATCCATGATGTGCTTAGAAGAGCATTTTGATGTATTTTATCATGATTGTCTTCTTGGTCAGTCCTAAGCTTATCCAGAAGCACCTTTTATCCACCTTTTTAGCAGCATGAGTTTGGGATGTCGTTGATCCACTTTTTTTTGTAGAGTGACTCTACAACAGTTTTAGTAACCTCTAGTGCTGGCTTAGAGACAGACCTCTAAAGCTCTTGTTTTCCTCTGGTTTATGGAGAGTGCATGTATAAGAGCTTGGTGCCTCATTCGTACTTTACCATGGCCTGAAATTTGCTGTTATTTAAAGCTTAACTTTTTTCTTTTTTTTTTTTTTAACCTCTGGTTTTTGCAGAGATAAATTGAAAGGTAACATACCTCAACAGTCTTATTTCCACCTAGAAGTAAATAGAGTTGGAACACCAGCTTTTAGTTGTCACTGCCATGAAGTCTGCAGAGAAGACCGTATGCCCCAATATATCAGTCTACTGCTTGTTAATACCCCCGCCCACGCTGTTTCCACTGTATTGTGCAAACACTTGTGCAAAAGGACTGACTAAAGCTTTAGAGGTCAATGTTTAGGTCTGTGAATGCAGTGAAAGCACTCCAGCTGAATTTTAAACACAGTCTTGGTGTCTGCTTTTGGGGTGGACCAGTTCACAATAAATTGGCAAAAAAGGCCAAAAATGACATGTTTACATAGCACATTTTAAGAATGTTTAGATATTAATAATTACATAAGTTTCTCCAGGTAATTACTGCATTTCCAAGATGCTCCAAACCAGAGAGTGTGTGGTGTAGCAAGTGTTTGCTTCCCAGTATGTGTAGCCTATGGCCACCCCCACCAACCACCTTTGAGTTGGTGGTTTTTAAACCTTTTGTTTATTTATTTATTTTTTTCTTTTGAGCAAGCTTCTCACTCCTCCCACTTCCCACATGCCACCAGCAATAGAATGTAACCCTAGTTATCTTAGAATATTAAGGTTAAACTGTGTCTTTTTACAGGGTTTCGTAGCTGTGCCGACCAAAAACCCTGATGGAACTATGAACCTGATGAATTGGGAGTGTGCCATCCCTGGAAAGAAAGGGGTGAGAATCTGTCCCATTTGAAGAGCAGGCAGCTTAGTGCTCAGTTTAGGAATATTTATTGGGTTATTTTTATGTGAGTTTTCTGACTTTTTGTTGAATTTAAATAAAAGTATCCATTGCTGTTTGTCCTGTATCTTTTAGACACCTTGGGAGGGAGGCTTGTTTAAACTGCGGATGCTCTTTAAGGATGACTACCCTTCTTCCCCACCAAAGTGTGAGTTAACTTAATGAATACAAAGTGGTAACATCATGTTTTACAATAAATTATTACTTTTGAATCTTGAATTTGTCTAAAAGAGTTATTGCCTTCATCAGGTAAATTTGAGCCTCCCCTGTTCCATCCCAATGTATATCCATCTGGCACTGTGTGCCTATCGATTTTAGAGGAAGACAAAGACTGGAGGCCGGCTATTACAATCAAGCAAGTAAGCAGAAAAGAAGTGATGACTTTCCTGTTTATTACACCCATGATGTATTATTAGCTTTTGCAGATGCAGCTTGCTGCTTGTTGAAGGAAGCAAATACTGGTCCAAAAATAGATCAGCACCACAGTTTCGTTGAGGCATAAACATCCCACATCTTTAACTAAATCTACAGGGCCCTTTTAAAACTGTTGGGGCAGTTAAATTAAACGCTTTGGTCTTAAGTTGTTTTGCATATTTAGGAGTTCCACATGGAATAGAATGCAATTTGCATGGTGTGTAATGAGACTAGACCACTCGGTCACTATTGAGTGCATGTCATTTAATATACTGCGGGTCAGAAGTATAGAAATTAGATGCAAGGTCATTAAAAACAATAACAAATCGAGGATGTGCATTAGTAGTGCATTAGCCAGTTAACTATTAAAAATTAGCCAGGAACAGAATTGCAATAAATAGTTCTGCCAAGAATCTTTTGTCAAATTCCATGTTTTTTTTGTTTTTTTTTAATGTTAAAGATCTTCCACAGAGAACATGTTTTTATATGGATATTTTAATTAGTTATTTTTGCACCCCTCCCCCCTTACACCCACACAAACACCTTGTGCTCGCAGATAATGACAACCTCATCCCGGTTCAACTCCAACTCAAGCTGCCACTGAACAGGAATCTGCTCACAGAGGACATGTTCCTCTCAGTTGGTTTATAAACACGTATACAGGTGGAGAAAACTCCTTCCCCAGTGTGGGTAGGAGAAACAGAAATACACCAAAAACAAAAGTGACATTTCCTATTGAAGCCTGTACATGCTGTTATAGATTTACTATGGTAGATTTTGGAAAAAGTATAGTGTGTATAGAAGCTAAAAACATGGCCCCTCAGGAGGTGCAACCGCCATACTGTTTTTGAGGCCTCCGTGTCTAACTTTACTTGGAACTTCCCACACACATTTTGTCCTGGCATTTCTGCAACTGAACTACATAAATGCTGCTTAGTGGACATATTTTATAGCATGTACATTTTGGTGCTGAGTGTTTGCAGAGCTGCTGGTGCTCCTTGTCTGTCTGTGTTTTAAGTACTCCAGGCATTGTGTGTTTTTAAATACACACTCTGCCCCCCTCCAGTTCATTTTAATAATAAAGTGGCGTACATGTGTGCATGTCTCGAGTGCAGGTATGTATTCAGAATTGGCTTACAGTTTGCTATTGGTGAACTAGAGATGGCCAGTTAGTTCAGGAAGTAAGCAAAGCTTTAAACGATTAAACAGAATTCCAAGTAAAATCCAGAATTTGAACTTGAAATTGTAGATGATCTTGCTTATTGTTTTGGGTTGTTGAAATTTCATGCACAGAAGACTAAATTAGACCAGCTCAAAACGGCAATAACTGGGTCGTTGCAGGCTGGGTCAGGTGTGTAGAGTAGGGAGAGTGGCCCAAAAGGATCTCTTACTAGGTGGGACAAAGCCCTGTCCAAATATAGGACTGACATTACTGTTGTATTTACTAATTTAGTGCACAGTTAATGATTTAATTAGGACACAATATTGAATGACCATTATAATTGTATTTAACTACAAAACATGCTCCCTTCAACAAATGGTTGTTACAAAAAAGTAATCTTTATTGTTCTTTATCCTGCATCCCTGTAGGGGGCAGCATGATCTCATGAAAAGAGTTTCTTTTATCTGAGCTTATCCATGTTTTTACAGATCTTGCTAGGAATCCAAGAACTCCTAAATGAGCCAAATATTCAGGACCCTGCACAAGCCGAGGCATATACAATTTACTGGTAAGCATATCCAGATCCCTAGCTTTTTCAGATCTGCTGTAAATTTGAAATTAAGTGTGATCTTAATGCAAGCGAGCTTGATATTCTCAGGTTTGATTTCCAGCTAATTATGGGTGTTCACTGATTACCTCAGTTTTGCTAATTGCATGTTTACCTTTTTTTTTTTTTTTTTCTCCCCTCATTGCAGCCAAAACAGAGTGGAATATGAAAAAAGGGTCCGAGCACAAGCCAAAAAGTTTTCTCCGTAAGCCTCAAGATTTTGTCATGAAGGAAAGAATGAGTTTTGAAAAGATCCCTGCAGTCCTCCTTAGCTCTCTCCTCCTTAACCCTTTTCCATTTCACACTAATTTCCACCCAGGTTTAAAGAAAACTGAATGTGTTGTGCCATTGTCTGTCCAGTGACACTCATCTAACAAAGCACTCTGCTGGCTCTTAATTTGGCTTTATTTTCTTTTGAAAGAGGTGAGAGTGTCACCATTGCCCCCTATTGAAGCTAATTCACAGCACAAGCACTCATACCAGGAATCTCTGACTCCTGCACAGTGCAGCATCTTCCCTGCTCTAGCCTGCTTGATTCATGAGGGGCTTGATAATTAGCTGATGAAGTGAATTTGGTGTGTTTGAGCAGGGAACACAATTCTGTGGCCCTTCCATTCAGGACAGGTTTGAGGATACTTTGTTACTAAACGTCATATTTGCAAGAAGTCACCGATGAATAATTCACATGCAGCATAATGAAATTATATTCCAAACGAGACGGTATGAACATGAACTTTTTTTTGTTTTTGTTTTTTTTTGCTTTTATTTTCATTCTTTCAGACTGGCCTCCTTTAGACTCTTCCATGGTTTTAATGATGTAAAACTCTCTATTACTTAAATGTCAGTATTTCAACTGCTGTAAAATGATACTTTTATACTTTCTTGATTTTGAATTAGTGTCTAAGTAGAACTTTCCATTCCTGGTGCGGGCAGTGTAGACAGCATGTTGTAATATACAGTATGATAGCATTGTGCTGCCTTGGCCAACTATGTTCTGCGGAAAAAAAGGAAAAAAAAAGGCCTCTGAATCAAAACCGGAAGGCGGGTTAGTGTGTCGCTGCATCAATCTTTGTGTTTATATGGTGTTTTTGTTCATGTAAGTGTTTAGAGTAAATAAAAATGTTTATACAAAGTGTTGGCGTTGGGTAAATGTTTCAAATGCTTTTTTTTTTTGTAATGCAATTTTTTTTTTTCTTCGTTTTCTGAGTCATGCAAGTGGTCTTTTTTGCGGGGGGAGGGGTACTCTTTAGTTTGAATGAACGTGCTTTATCAGCTTTGATTTACTACAGTGAAAGTTACTGGGAGTGACCAAAGTAATTGCTTACTAATACTGTGTAATGACATTTGACAGCCGCAATGTAATGATGGGTAACATCTAAAACTGTCTTGTCCCAGGTGCTTGACGGCTTTGAAACTTGTTTACATATGTGCGATCTTCTCATTAATGTCTTGCACAGCTGGGGAACCATGCTGGGGAGCTGATCAGTGGGTTCACCTAGCCATAATTTTAGCAAAAATCCGTTTGACTTGCGCATAGTTTGAAGCTTTTTGAAAGACCAGAGTCGGCTATTGGATGTGGCTTTTTAAACTAGACAAACAATATTTTATACCTTTTTTTATATTATGAAGAAAAACTGTGTGTGTTTTATGTATATTTATATATAAATATTTTAATTCCAAGTGGGTAAGGTATTTATGGTGTATACCATTTTGGGATATAATAATTAAAAAAAAAAAGTCGCATGTGACCAATGTGTATAGCCTGTAATACCAGAAGCACAAATAACAGCTGTGATTAGATGTTTCTGCTTGTAGGCGACATCATGTTTGACATCACATGTAGCTGACACTATGTTCGACCACTCTTGTGTCGTTGGGCCAGATTTAGTGGATGCCTTCCTTGGTACAATTCTGATAAGAATTTCCAGTAGACTGGAATTTTGCCACTGCTGGTAGACTGTCGTTTGCTTCCATGTACCTGCAAATTCAGCTACTTCCTTCACATCATGGCCCAAATGCATCACTCCTTTTAGCCAACCGTTAACATCTGTGGTGCGAGCTGTTGTCGATGCCTCGAACGAGACATACACTGCACACTGTACCACCTCTTCTGAATCCTGTTGCACACCCAGCAGGTATTTATAGTCCTGTCAACCTTGTGCAATGCCATTTGCAGAAGCCTGAAGTCACTACCATTTTAAGCAAGGTAACAAATGTCTTGTCTGGTAAGCATGTGTATAAAATGACATTTCTGTAACACTTTAGTCTTTTAAAAACATTTGTAATAAACCACTTAGTGCAAGTCTGGAAGACCAGGTCACAAAACGGTTAATTCCTGATTGGGATTTGGTGTGGCAATAAAGCTGATGAAATCTTTTCCATAATTAAATGCCTTCATTATTATGATGACACATGGGAATTCCGAGAGGCTGCTGACCTGATTACCCAAAACAAAATAGTGCCTCTTCTATGAAGAACATGTGACAGTATTTCTACTTGTGCGTGTGTATGGAATTGAATATTTACAAAACTGCTTATGCTTGACTGCTGCAGTGTTTCCAGATCCCATTTAGAGGCATTCATGCAGAGGGAATCCTCACTGTAAGCTCGAAGGCCTGGCTGATTGCTGTCTTTGAGCAGCAGGTTAAACAAAATTAACACACAATGCAAATTACAGCTCTGCAATGCAAATTAAATCATTAGTGCTGCCACAAATGCCCTGCATGCCGGAGTGATACAGCTTGTTTAATCTCCCGAGTGTTAAAAAACAAAAAGTATGGTATGCTAGGGGGAAATTCTGAGTTTTGATTTGTGGACTACAGCAGATTAAGTTTTCCTTAGGCATTCCCATTATATTTAAGCACTTCATTATAAACTTTACAACTTAACAGCTCATGACAAAATCAATTAGCAACAAGTATATCATGAAAGTGCAATCAAACAGTCAGATATTAGCTAATGACAGGAAAATGATCACCCCCCCCCCACCCCACCCACACACATTGTGCTATAAGAGGAATGTTGCCTGTCATGCCCAAACCCAGAAATCCATGGAGCCTTAGCTTTGACCAGCAAATAAGCAGACCCAAAATTGTAATACATATAATCTGTGAAAGCCTACAATCAACGATGAATTTTATGCTTTGTGTCTGTGCCCCTACCATTTCCCCTCTTCACAGTCTGGCTGGTAACTAGAGGAATAGTTATTTTAAAGATGCTGTGAGGCAGCCACTTCAAACAGTCTGCACCGGCTGGGGCGGTGCACTAATGATGTGCCCATGGAAACAGAGCAGAGGGCCATTGTAAGCCTTTCCTCAGATCAAAAAACCGACCAGCATCCTTCTACGGCCGTTCACAAATCTGCTACAGCATGGACAATGCTGACTTTGAATGTGCGTCACTCCGAGATGTTAATTCTCTGGTCTATTTTTTCCTCTGGTCTATCTTCCACACGGAGAAGGTCATTTCTGGCCTAACGAAGGCTCACAGGTTACATAACCTCTGTTGTTTTCTGAGTCCACTAGACACTTGATGTTCTCTCGGAGTACCTAATTAACTAGAAAAGCACAGACTATTACCCACCGTTAACCCCCTTCCTTCCTTCCCATCTGAATAAAAGTCATTTTCCAGTCTTTGTGCTGAGTACACACAGTAAATATTCCAAAATATCATCAAAGCAACAAAAAATCTGGTCACATGAATTCTTAATGCCTCCCTTTTACGAATTGAATGCCCCAAGGGTCATCAGCCACAAGAACTTAAAACAAATATTTTCATTTGATCTTTTCAAGCAAGCTCTGCAGATTTACACATGAAAACAGCATAAGGACTCAATGGTGGGCTGTGAAGCTTGGAGAGTCTACTACGAACCACCAAACGCATGGCAGTCCCACATATTCTTGAAGGAATCTTTATCCAGAACACATATATTCCCATGGCTAAACAGTGAAATGAAAGCCAGTGGCACCGGCTACATTGGTCTATCTCCATGATGTTAACTGGACACTTGTCATGTTAATCACTTATTAGCATGTTGAGGTCGAAGTGGCCTGTTCCATTAAAGCATGAGATGTGCATTTTCATCCTTTAAAAGATTAAGCACTCTTAATGTTCACACAGCAGAGGGGATTTCAGTCAAATTCAGGTCACCGGAACCCAGTTACAAAGGTCCTTATAACAAGAGGTACCTGCTTGATGTGTCTAGTGGAACACTCAGTCAAGGGTCATGGTCCAAGAGCTAATGGTGATTAAGACTTGATGAACTGGTTCAAAATGGGACATACATGTATTGTTTCCTAGGGGCATTGGACAGTCACAAATGAGCTTGCTTTATACTGCATCCTACATTTTTCAAGTTGTCAGCAAACTGATGATTATTAACTCAAGCAGAATTCCCTTCGCACTATAAGATGGGATGTCGGTCAAGGGAACTGCGGGAACTGTTGACAAATGTGTTCATTATAGACAAACACAACAGTTGCACTTTTATTGAGCATGCTGAGTAAATATCCACAGTGCAGTGGACCTCGGTGTTGATGACTTCTTTAGGAGTTAATTGGCTATAGGTGTTTCAATTAATGAGATGAGATTGGAAGTGTCAGTTTCACAGGTGATTTGGCCATTAAATAAAGGTAGCACACAAGTCGGGTTACTGGGAAATCTGTTCTCCTCAATAAAGGTTAGTGTGAACCATGTCTTGATGAAAGCAACTTTCAGAAGACCTCGGAAGACAGGTGATAGATATACATAAAGTTGTCAGAAAATTCAGGACTTTTTCTACTTTCCCTAGGAGTAGCCGTGTTAGGATCACTCAAGAGATAAAAAGCACAGGCGACCATCTTAAAAGAGGTGGGAAAGAACGTAAGTATGTGAGCAAAAGACCTGCAGAAGACTATACAAAATGCAAAAAGCTTTTTTTCATGTCTCCTCTATTAGAAAATCGCTAAACATAAACGCTCTGTATTCAAGGGCATGGCAAAGGAAGCTGCAAACTGAATGTTTTACAATGCTTCTGGAAAATGTTGTATGGATAGATGTCTGGACAAATGCGGAACTTTTAGCACACATGTACATCACTATGTCTGAGGAAAAAAGGACAGTGCACACCACCTACACCAGGAATACATTCCATAACATCAAGGTGTAAAGAAGTTAGCTGATGCACCAAGACAATGCACTGTAGATGCTTTCTCAATGTGCTCACTGTCAGTAGTCAGTAGACAGTGATGTATCGAATGTGGGCGGTACTCTTCCTTCAGTCATAAAAAAATGACACACACATTCGATACACATGGAGATGTCAGGAGTAAGCAGGTAAAGAGTCTTGCTGACCACTTATTATCAAATTATCATCACCTGAGACAAATGTTAATACCAAGTGTAAACAGGGCCCTAATGTCAGTGTTGGCTTTGGAACCAGACTCAGGATGAACATCTAAAGCAGGGATCCAAACCTTTACATGTCTGGGCCCACATTCAGAAATAACGCTTGTTTAACATCCCAGCAAATAGTTTAGGAAGTGAGACAATCCTGTCAAAGCCCATAAGTACATTTAGTTCATGTTTATTCAATATACCGGTCTCTCTGTCAACATGCACAATAATACTATGATAATAATAGTACCTTTACAGGAGAGGGTGAGAACATTCTTAACATTTAATGGAGGTCAATGCAGAAACACACAGTTTAGATGCAATTATGTTTGTGTTGTCTCCAGACAACAGATCTGTTAATTTGATGGATTTAACATATTGACCGTCATGTGTAAAAAAGTAATTATTATTTTCCAATATGTCAAACTCAGCAAATAAACTTACTTGAATAATCCACAACGCATGTAACTTTTGCATATGTCTGTATCCCATTACAGTCAGAACAAAACCTTGTATATCCATTCTTATTGTGTTAGTGTGTGTAGTTAGTGTACTTTACAGTGTACTTTTTAAATAGTGGGAGTTGCAATTGTTCTAGGCAATATTAATAATTATTTCCATCTCTCAAAGGTAGAACATAGTAGCATGGAGCTTGTAAACCACCTATAGATGATATACACCCATCAAAATGTACCCATGTGCTGTTTACCTGAACACAACCGGGTGTGTTAATGCCTCACGTCAAACACGGTGGAACACATTAATCTTAATAGACTAACAAAGGGCCAGCTCTCAAATTATAGAAAATTACCGCAATGTACATTGCAAGTGTAACATTGGTTAAAAAAAAAAACAGCAATTAAATATTTTTCCTTTAACATTATATTTATCCTTTATCGTTCAGCCCTAATTATGAGTTATTTGTAGACTTGAAGAAACGAGACTCCTTATCTGTACTTTTTAAAAGAATATGTTTGTAGTCTTGGAGTACTGGTCTTTAAGTCCTAACTGTTTTGGTCTTAAAGCAAATAGCTACAACCCCCAATCTACCACACCTTATCAAGGTGACAATTTGGGAGAGATGAGGAATTGTCACAATTCACCTCATTACCTGTTGTATCAAATACCCCAAGAGCTATAGCAGCTCTTAGAGGCTGATGTGAAGTTATCAGAACTGATAAACATTACACAGCAGGAGGTGTCTGGCATGTCTTGTTGATTACCAGTGCACTGGAAAAGGGCATGCTTCTACCTCAGCGGACAGAACAAAAAAACTATTTCTTACTGACCTTAATTTACCTGATCATGTATGTTTATGTATGATTGTCCCTCATGGTGGGACCTCATGGTCCCTCTGCTATATTTCTGAATCCTCCCAACTCCCTGAAAAACACTAAAACGCACACACATTCACATGATTAACTTGCAAATCGGCGAATGTCATACCCTTGTAAAACTGCCAGTGCCATTAGCACTATTGAGTTCGCACTCAAAGAGCACACTGATCCGAGCACATCAATTGAAACAGAAGAGCGAGCAGCTGGAAGTTGTGTCCCTGCACCCATGGATTCCCCCAGCATCCTCTCATGCTCAGTTGAAGCCGTTTAAGAGTTTTTCACTGGCTGTTTGGCAACCACTCTGCCTTTGTTTTATTGCCTGTGTGTCGAATAATTTCTGAGCTGTGAGAGGCACCTCACCCCAGCAGCCACGTAATTAATGTGTCTGAATCTATTTATAGCAGCAGGATAGCGGGAGAGAGCTGGTGGAGATGGGTGGGTGGTTACTGGTGGTGGTGGTGGTGGTAGTGTTGATGATGGGCTCTGAGAACCGATCTAGTAAGGGTTGTGTTGCACGCTCCCAGAAGGGGGATGCTTTTTGCCACATACAGGTGGAAGATAAATGTAAATAGGTCACGGAAATGTCTGGAAGTCATTGCTGAATAAAACATTAACTTGTCTCTGTATTCACCTTCTTCTCAATGGAATGACATAACTGGTTCATTCATACATACAGCATCTATGTCTGAATATAAATGTATATATATCAAAATGGCCAGTAAGTTATTTATTTTTCAGAATCATGAAAAAACTACTTACCCTAAATTCACTAAAGCCTCAATTCTATAATATGCAGTGTGGTGCTTCATGGTGCATACATGTTTTAGCCAAAACGTTGATCCCTGCTTTATTAAGTACAGCTGCAGTGAGTGAAACTGACTGGCAATGCCACTAGGTTGACATTCAGTTACGTAATCCTGCTTCACTCACTGACAGATAGTCAATAACCACAGATCAATGATAAGAATTGCTTATGAAGACCAACTGGCCTAATTTAGACAGTAAACCCATGTTTACTCTAAAACACATACATCTGTGAAGCTCCCCAGGAACAGTATCTCTCACAAGCTTTGCTTCTTAGAATCAGCAGAATGGCTATATCTTTTTCTCTGTACAGCAATCTTCAATTCTGCCACTAACTGACACTGGAAAGCGTAAAAAGGCAGCAGATCTTATAGAGATAACACAATTACTTAGACTGGAGGATCAAAACCTTTTTCTCAGGTCTGTCTGCCTGGCTTGTGCATCTTCGCCATCGAGCATGGCAGGGTGTGAATTCAGTGACATTTCTGGACACACAACCTGCACGTGCTTCCTCCAAGACCCTATGACTCACCAGGCTGTTCTGGGATCATGAAGCTTTACTACTGCTAATAAACCTCTATACTTTGTCTGTCTGCAGGATGTCACCTCCTCCCGCTGCCATGTCTAATTGGAACAAAACACAGAGAGCCACATACAGTGAAGGCTAGGGTTTGCCTGTGGTCAGTCTTACTGGACCAGCATGGTTTGCGGAGGAGGGTTTGGCTGCTAGTGGGTTATACAAAGCAACAAAGTAACTTGTTATCTTAACTTATTAATCATTCAAATGTTGTCGTCTGCTATGAGAGGAAAGTGTGTACAGTACATTAAACCACACAGAGACATTACTGGTTTCTTTAGGTATTCTACATATAAGACTACAGTAGCTTAGATAAAGGCTACAAAATATTAAAACTCTAGGATCGCTTCTCTTAGACTGTGTACCAGATTAGTTCATTTTTCTAAAGACTGCAACAGATTAGTCTGGGACTAAACTGAGGTACTAATGTCTGGGATACTAGCCTCATTGCTATTCTTGTAGCTTAAGCCTGGAAGACCTGGGCCTGTGTTAATGAAGCATCTCAGAGTAGAAGTGCTGAGCCAGGATCAGATTCCTCTCTTATTAAATGTGATTTGTTTCTGACAGGAACAGATCCTAGATCAGCACTACTACTCTGAGAAGTTCCACAAATACAGTCCCAGCTCGCCGAGGCTCTAATAGCTTATAGGTCTAAGAATGTTCCACTAAGACTACTGATGTTTAGATACGGAGTCTGGATTGCACCTTTAGAGTGCAATGTCCAATAATCAAAGAAAGGGTGCTCAATCCTGGTCTTGAAGATCTACCACATTGGGGAGTTTAGATTCAACACACCTGGCACTAATATCCAGATGCTCCTACAGGCCTTCATCACCTGAATAAGGTATGTTAGATTAGGGGTGCAGCTAGATCTTCAGGACCAGGATTGTGTATTGCTGCTTTAAGACCAAAGCAGTTTAGGACTTAGAGACCAGACCTTCAAGACAACAAATTCATTCTTTTAAGAGGTTTAGAGAAGGAGTCTGAAACCATTCAAGTCTACAGCATCTTAGGACTCCACTCATCTACGGCTACTAAGGTTTAGGACCATTGATCAGCAGAATGTGGGGAAATCAGATTTATTGATGGATCATTTATTTTGTCAAGTCACGTGAATCTTTGGCTCTTTTCTTGAATGCCAGCACTTCCGTCACTTTGGATTTGACATCGTTGTTGTTTGTCAGATGATGCAAAACTCATGAGCAGCCAGAACATCAAAACTGAGAAACATCTGTAAAAATCTGATCGATATCACATTTTAAAGAAGCTCCAAATGTGGTTTGGATCATACTTGTGTAAAAATCAGACCTCAGTTTTTCACTTGCTGTCCAGACCTTCAAAAATACATATAAATACAATCTAGATACCAAAAATCTGATTTAGGTGGGCAGTGTGAACAAGGCCAAAGAGACCGCTTACCAGACATTAAGTAGGTCTAATCCTGGGCTATGTCTTAGTGCTAATGACTTAGTGCCATCACTAAGTTGAATGACTCTTGAAAATTCTTCTTAGTGAAGGCTTAGTCCCTACAATCTGGGTAAAAGGCCCTAAGACTGCTCTACTGTACTCAGATGGGACAAAACAGCAGTCGTATGGATCTGAATTCCAAGACTACCTGACCTAGGGACCCCAAGGCGACCCCTTTGGACTCTACGACTACTCCACCAAGACTACAGCAAATGGGTATCCAACAGCCCAAAAACACTGGAACCTACACAGCATAAGCAGTAAAAAGAAAACGTGTAGGGGCTAAAACATGTAACCACACACCTTGTGATCTCTCCCAGACACTGAACGTCCCCACAGCAACAGCTCGCAACCTGCAAAGTCCTGCTGCACTTCCTCTGACCATATATGGCACGCGGCGCCTCGGGCGCGAGCGCGGAGAAAACCAGCTCGACTCTGGAAATAAAGCGTTTTCCTGTCGTCGAATCAGGATAAATTAACGTGCGCGGCTTTTTTTTGTTCTCTTTCTCTCCGAGTTGACCGTCTCCTGTCTTAAAGGGGCACCACCACCGAGCAGCTGCGCACATTTCCATGGAAGAAAAGTCTGAGGCGCTCAAACACGCAGCGGCGGTCAGCAGTGTCTGAGGGAGTCCACAGGTGAGCAGCGGTTTCTCTGCAAAACAGCGAGCCGCGGAGCACAGGCTGTTCGTGTTGGGGGACATACACGGCGCGGAAACTGAAGTTTGCATCCCGCGGAATGCTTTTCTCTGTTTTGTGGGAAGGTTAATCTCTAGTGCGCCCGTTAAAACTGTTGTTTTCAGGGTCTCCTGCTCTACAGACTACTTTTACCTACCCTCTGTTTTAGTTCTCACTGTCTGGGTTTGGTCCTCTGAAGTCGATCTCTCTTGTTAAGTGTAATAGGTAATCGATTATTTACGTCGAGCATCGCCTTCTTTAGCCCTGTTTAGTCCGTTAGTCTCGTTGTTGTGGTTTGCAGAGGGTTTGTGTTTTACTGCATCACCTGTAGCTGCGTCTCAGCAGATGTGTTGTGGACTCTAGCCGGGGGCGAGGTAAAGGAAGAGAGACTTTAATTCGTCGTCTCGTCAGTGTTAATGACTCGTACAAAGAATATTTTCTAAGTTTGTCTCTCCGTCATGCGAGTCTGGGGCAGATGTTGCTTCTGCTGCTCCTGCTGCTGGTGTTGTTGTTGTAAGGGCTGGAATGAAACCTGCGCCAATCTGACACGACAGTTGTCTCCCTAAATTCTAGTACATGATCCAAAGGGAATTCAAATACTTTTCTGGCCGGTTAGCAGAAAGAAAAGTGAAAGAAAACAACGTTTTAGGAGAACATTAGAATCCTCTACATGGTTTGTTCATATATATATATATGTATAGACTCACAAATTCCCAGCTGTGACTTAAACTTACATTAGATCAGAAAGTGTGAATTCGTACGTGTTGATGCAGGTGATTGCCTGTTGATGCTGAGGACATAAGAAGACCAGAGGCTTAGATAGCAATCATGAGAAACATGTCAGACGTTTCCAATCAACTACAAAAAAGGGACAAAAGTTTTTTTTAATGCATTTAGATTTGACTCCTTTGGTGGGGTGGCATTGATGCATGGTGGTGGGGGGACTTTGTTGCCAAGACAACAGCACATATAAGAGATGACGCTGAGATTGGCAGATACAACCAAGAAATCTTAGGAGATATGGATGGACATGCTTGGCTGAATGTTCCAGTAAAGGGGTGTCAAAACTTTGCTCCAGTCTGCTTGGACAGATGGTCAGAGGGCTATTTCCCTGGAGATGCTGGTTTGGTGTGGAGTTGCAGCAAGGCTCTTGGGGAATATGGGCAAATGTTCCAAGGAGTGGGGAGCTAAATAGAATCCATAGGACCCAATAGAAGCTTGCGAATGTCACAAATGAAGTGCTCCTTGCTAGCTCTGACCGGATTGGTAACTGAAAAATGTGCAGAACCCACCCAGCCTCCCCCCTCTCCCTTCTCCCCTCTCCCTCAAACCGAATGCCTCTGATTGACAGTTCAAATGTGTGCTTCGCTTAATAGGAGCTTTGGCAGGGAAGCTCACCGAGACTCCTGCTACAGGTAAAAGACAGTATTTGATTCCCCCCTCCCCCCTACAGACACTTTCTTTCCATGGTTCCTAGAGCACAGAATACAAGAACTTAAAGACAGCACAGCAAACCATGGCACTTCTTTTGTGTGCCAGAATCTGTCAGTTTTTGATACCACAGATGAACTAAAGCAGCACCATCCATGCTGAGACCCAGTGCTGCATTTTAGCTTTTAGACTTCCCATGTTCAACAGACTAATGTGCTGCTTTTACTGAAATTAGTCCTGTGAGTGTCTTTCACTTGCAGCTGACGAAAAGGATTGTATTGAGTGATTCCACAGCCTGCAATACTATTGTAATACAGGTTTTTGTGAAATGTGTCTCTTTCTTTTAAATTATCCGCATTTTACCTGATAGAGGAATGTACTTTGTGGCTCATATGGATCTTTGTGTGGTAGCAATGAGAACTAAGCACATTTTAAAAAGTGTCTCGTGTAGGTTTTAAAATCAGCTTCTGATATAAATAGACTGTCCACATTAGACGATCCTCACTTACAGCTAACAGTCATTTTAACAGTAAAACATTTTCCTGCATTTGCTGTAATATAGGTCTGGTCCAACTCATTATTGTAAATGTAAGCAGCTAAAACAGCATTTCATTGAACTCTGTACATTTCATTAATATTTGGTATGAAATCCGTTGACTGAGATGTAAATCAACAGTTATTATCAATTATCACAGATATTACCATGTTATCTTAATGATAAGCAACATTAGATGCTATGAACAGCTCAAGTTCACTTCAGCAAGGCTAGATTATATCAGTCGCCAACTGTGACATCTTCCACAAAAGCTGTACCAACACAGCAGAGCCTGTGGTTTCACAAGAGCTACAGGGAGAAAAACCAAAGCCACAAGTTCCACTGTCTGCGTACTGCTAAGAAATCAATTACAGTGCTCTCAAAGAAGACGAGCGTTGAATGCCATTCTGATTTGTTCCGTTACAGGGCTGAGAGTAAAGGCATGCACAGCTGTCCTTGAGCGTTTTTCTCCCTGTGATGGTAGTAGACACAATTCTTAGTAGACATCATTTCTTTCCTTTTGCTCATGTTTAGACCGACAGCCCTCGCTCTATGGATCGATCTCCATTGCAAAGCACCCGAGTGGTATCATGGTTGCCGTTAGGGCCGATCACGGTCGGAGATTGTCCTTTTGGAAATGGCAAGCTGAGACTTAAGATGGCACAAATCCTCTGATGGCCCTTCGGAACTTTTATCACAGCCAGGGGGGATTATGGTCCTTATCTGCTCATAGATCCTAATGATAAGTCCTGTGTTACCCAGCGCATGGCTTCTGCCTACATGATTGATGGGGTCTCTGTGAATTGGCACTGGTCAATTTAGATCAACCTTTTCAGAGCAGATGGGGCGGCCTAAGACAAGGGCGGACTATAGAGTTATATAGAAGGTGTGAGAGCTGAATGTACATCATCATCTCTACTTTCTCATAAATGAATTACAAGCTAGGGCCCAACCGATATAAAAGTTTTTGGGATTAATACTGATCAGTGCATCGCTGACTGGAATGATTTGTCAGGTATTAACTGTAAATTGTAAGATATTATTCCCACTACTGTGTGGTTCACATACTCATACACATGAGTATCATACACATATTTTTGAATTCCATTGTAATAAATAATGCATTTTTTTGACAAAACCCCCCTCTGTTTATCACAGCATTCCAAAGAGCACATTATCACACATTTTGGTCTTTTTTACTTTTGATTTATCAAACACTCTTGACATTTAATTTGGAGCCATGTTTAACAATCCAGCCAATATTTATTGTGCTGCAAAAGAGCAGAAGGGTCTTCTGGACTAAAACCCAATCTATAAAACATGTATAAAACCATCAGTAAATGTAGATTTTTTCTTGTTATCCCCATCCAAGTAATTATAACCCCAAAGCCTATATTTATGCATTTATATTTATTGGGATCAATCAATATGTGTCATATATTGGCACAGAACTCTCATATCAGTGGAACACTGTAAATAATACAGTACAAGGCTTGTACTGTTTATCGTTTTTGTTTGCTAAAGTTGTTAGCTCTTATTTTCTGTAGGAAATGTACTTGTGCATCATAACATTATCCACAAACAGCAGTTTAGGTTTTTATTGATTTGGAATGGTTTTGTTATTTTAACCACTGTGGTGTAATCTGTTCAGACTTTATTTCTGTAATAGACATGAACAAGTTATGACTGTCAGTTTTCACATGTGAACGGTTTGGTTATGTTAGCGGCATCTGTTTATAACAAAACACAAGCGACTCAATGCTCTTAGATTGGTAGAGTATTTGCAGATACTGGTGAATCCCTGGCGTCTTGATTTTGGCCAAAAAACCAACTGAGACCAGTCGGGTACTTGAACTGATCTTAGCATATGGAGGAGTTTTTAATGGGCCACATCAGATACATGAGTCACCCTCCACCAACCTCATTCACTTCCCATCCCAGATTTGCGTGGTGATGTGCGGATATATTAAGTGCCATTTAAAACCAGTGGTGGCCCTGACTTACACCATCATACAATGTTCTTATGAAGGGGGAAAAACACACAGTCCACCTCTCTCACTCACAGCGTTTTTGGACAACTGATGTTGCCACATGTGAGGTTTTGTGCAGTCTGATTAAGATGTTGTGTCTTCAAGCACCAATTTGATTGGGTTATTAGAAAGTGCCTATAAAATGAAAATGTTTGCATGTGCCATTTTCCATTATGACTCATCATCTACATCATCAGCCCATTGCCGCTATTGGGTAGCTCGGAACCAGGAGGCTACTTGACATTTCGGCAATTTTCCTAAATTCTGGTATCACTGGTTTCTACTCACTCTCGCTTCTCGTTCTGACAGCCTTGAGATGGAGAGGGAAGATTTGTGATTTTCACACAACAACAATCACAGGCCCCGCTGTCATAAATAATTGTGGAAAATGATGTGACTGTTGAATTAGTCTGCACAGAGCTGCACAAACACCAGCAGTGCAGATTCGAAAGGAGGGATGGACAGAGTGTACACGGGCATCTCCAGCATACATAGAGATCCAGCATATATGCTCTTTGCCGTCGCAATTGCGAAACTGTATTGATGTAGCGTATCTGTGCTCATGCCAGGATCAGGCAGTATGCTGTTTCTGCTGACGACTTTTCTTGTCTTCAAAGACGAAAGGCGAATCAGAAAGACTCATTGTGCTAAAAGGTCTCCCTCCCTTGGATGTCAAATCTTGTCAGGAAGAATTTGCTTCAGTCTGTAAGCACATACAACGAGGCTGGAGAAAAATGCACCGGCAATTCCAGTGTGTCAGCCCAATGAGGGCATTATGCAGGAGCCTTGCCTGATTTCATTTGACAGAGACCAGTAGGTTAATCCATCTGGGTGAATGAGAGAAGATGGCAGCGAAACAAGTTTTCCAATAAGATGGATCACTCCTATTTTGCTGGTCCGTGTCACCTATCAATTTTATAATGCGGTTGGAAACTGTGGAAGAATAGGGACAACAAAAAGGTGGCCTATCTGACTTGGTGGCTTTAACAAAAGGGGCTTTTATTTCTTTCATTCCTTGGCATGTACTCAGGACACAGGATGTGATGGACCCCACTCGAGATCTACTGTTGCTACTGGTCTGCTTAACCAGCTATGAAATACTACTATAATAGTGCCAAGGCTGTTCATTGTGCCGCCTTTATGGAATCCTATGTACCTGCGTCCACGGCCCTTCTCGCTCAGCCGTTACCATAGAGACCCCTCCATGCCTAGCAGACGAAGCTGGGGCTGCCTGGCTGTCTCTCACAGGAGCCACTCTGTTGAGCAACACTGCCGTTCACATGGCCAGGAGTGTGTGTGTGTGTGTGTGTACGCACAGGGGGGACGGGGGTGTTGACGGCAGCGTCCATGCTGTTAGATTGCGCCAACGCTCTCTTGGCAGCTGGTGCCATGCGTCGCGTGGCATGGTGGCTTTCATGGAGGCTGACGGCTGAGACGAAGTGACACCCGGTATGGACGCGCTTAATTGAAACCGGTTTCGTCTCAGAGGCAGCTGCTCACCGCCCCTCTGTTAATTGCTGGTGGTAACAGCCGGGAGTATGGGAATCCAGGCTGCAGGTAGCCACAACTCCCATGTGCCTCATTCCCAGCCACAGGCAGATCTAGATCTAAAAGCAGAAAGACAGGAGCGATTAGGTGTGGAAAAAAATCTGCCCAGCTTTCTCTGGGGAACTTGACCTTTTTTACTTCCCATTAAATGCGTATGTGGTGCAAACATTGTCCTCTCCGGCTTGTCCCATTGGATTACTGAGTAGGGGACACTTTTCATTTTTATTACTCTCTTCAGCAGTGATTAAGGCCTGCAGCTTATCTATTGACCATTAGTTGATTAATTGATAAATCCAACTATTATTCTATCTGCCATTGCATCTCATTAAAGTTGTGCCATTTTGCCACCATTATTTAAACCAATTGCTCATCAATTCATTTTAAAACCTCAAAATTGTGCTTTTTTTCTGTCGTTTTACATTGTTGGAAAAACAGCTGCACCTGTGTTGTGTGAGCATGTCTTGGATTATGATCTTGTTTTATATAATTAACATACACCCACTGGTCACTTTGTCAAGCATGCCTCCGTGTGTCTATATAGGTACACTTTGTAGTTCTACAACTAAAGACTGTAGTCCGTCAGATTCACTGCATACTTTGTTTGTCTCTTTCACCCGATTCGTCAATGGTCAAGACCCCTACAGGATGACCACAGAGCAGGTTTTATTTGGGTGGTGTATCATTCTCAGCACTGCAGTGACACTGACGTGATAGTGGTGTTTTAGTGTGTGCTGTGCTGGTGTGAGTGGATCAGACACAGTAGTTCTCCACTTACTGTCCACTCTGTTAGATACTCCTACCTTGCTGGTCCACCTTGTAGATGTACGGTCAGAGACAATAGCTCACCTGCTCCTGAGCAGTTCGTGTTGGTCGTCCTTTAGTCCTTCATCAGTGGTGACAGGACACTACCGCCAGGATGCTGCTGATAGTTTTGGTTGGTTAGTTTTTTCAGTCTAGCAGTGACACTGAGGTGTTTAAAACTCTAGCAGCACTGCTGTGTCTGATCCACTCACACCAGCACAACACACCACTTCCACAACAGTGTCACTGCAATGCTGAGAGTGATCCACCACCACCCCAGTGTGCAGAGAAACAGGTGATCTACAGCCTGTGACTGTAGAACTACAAAGTGTTCCTATATGGTAAGTAGAGCCGATAAAATGAACAGTGAGTGTACAAATACGTACTGTCCCATCAACATATGTTGGTACTATGAGAGGAGACTATAAGTAGGGAAGGGGAGAGAACTCTAAGAACTTGGGCTAGAGATCAAGGTACCTTCTGCTTGGAGGTAGGAACCCCTGCTTTTAAAACTATGGAAGGATTGACACAACAGGGAGAAGATGATGGTGGGTTGCCAAAATGTCATAATGGAAAACGGAAGGTATATATGAGTTTTTGTGGAGTATTGAATATGACATCAATTATAGAGCGTATATATAGAGTATAGTAGGGTATTTCATTTGAAATTAAGAATGTTCATCACACTAAAATTTTGCCTTTAAGGTTTTGTTATCACAGTGAGGAATTTCTTTCTTGTTACTATAATAAAACAACAGAAAATGATATCGCTTCCAAGACTTCGGTTACATACCGCAATCAGATTACCCATGAAGATTTTAGGCTGGAGAGCAGTGGTCTGGAGGGCCCCTGCTCTGCACATTGTTTGTTTTTTCCCTGCAGGTGTATTAAAGAAGGGACTACACTGTGCTCTGCACACACAAACGTTACTTCTCTTACTTCTCTGGGAGTAGCAGCGTTTCCATTTAAACGTTTTATAAATTTGAGGTGAATTCCAGTTAAAGAAGTAAAAGAAAAAGCACATTACTGATGTTTCCATCAACTACTTTAATGTGCTAATTCCAAAAATAATGACACAACTTGAACCTTCATAAACTTTCGGTAGAGCAGATTTGACAACCCACTTTCAACTGTACATCACAATGTAGCTCTAACTATTTAGAGACTCCAGGCGGAGCAGGTAGTGACCCATTTAATAAGGCTGAAGGCATACTACTACTTCGCTCTTTCCCGCCAAACCCTTGGGAACATCAGTCCAGAAGTAGAGTTTATGATTTTTGTCTGCCGCTGTGCTTGTTATTGTCAGATGGAACAGAAAGCTGGGACCCTTTTTCCGTCAATTTCATTACATATTCAAAAATCATTTTCCTTTATTGATCAGCAAAAAGCATTTTTGCCTCATCCAAGCCTTAAAAGCGGTCAACATCCAGCCAGAGGGTTTCAGGAGCACAAAAGTAAATTGATAGAATACCAGCCTGCTCAGTTTATGCATATCAGTATTTCAGGCATACAGGACAAAAAAAGAATGTCAGAATTACCTGCATCAATAGTGACATTTCCCAGATTTGTTTGGACTGAATAAATTAAAGATGGCATCACCTCCAGTCTGCTGTGAGGAACATTAACATGTCATGACTGTCCAGCAACGCAATCAACCCAAAGGAGAATTGATTGCTATAACATCCTGGTCCCGATTAGATTTATAGGCTTCAAATTCGGGCTTGAATAGCACCATTGCAGCCTGACGGCTACACTGGATTAGGCCAGTTTACTAATGGAAAACGTGATAACAATACACACAGCAATTACAAAATGTAATAAAATGACTGTGAGCCAAAAAAATCTTCCCAGTCTTCTCAGCTCATACTATGAAGAGGGCTGGGGTTGTACTGTGGATGTATAAAAAACCTTGCTGTGTTCCGTATTGTGGTTTAAAAGGCCTGTCAGTCTGTGATGCTGTAGAATAGACTCTAAACAGACGGAATGCAGAGCTTTGTGCTAGCTGAAAAAAAAGCTTACTTCTGAACACACAGATAAACGCTTTTCCTTTTCTCCGTTATGCAGTCTTCATATAGAAGATGAAGCATGAGTAGGCTTTGAAACTCCTCCCTTTAACATTTAGGGATTTGACAAAAGGGAACGTATGCTGTCAGTGTTCTGAAAGGAGTGTTTGTGTGTCTTTTTGAAACGTCTCGATCAATCAAAACCCTTCCCATCATTGGTTAGTCATCTCCCCTCCCTTCTGCTCTTTCTGCATTTGTCTGTTTCGTTCTTGTCTTTTGCCCTTTCTTTGCTCCTGTCGCCTTTGCCCATCATGGGATGGAGGAGGCAGTGCTCTCTCATTGTCTGTTCAGAAAGATGAACATATCATTTTGGTACAAAACCTGGTATCTCTATTTTTGTTGTTTTTCAGTTTTTGACATAATTTGAACATGTTTGTGTCTCTGTACATTGTGTGTAAATTTCTTGATGAAGGGACCAAAAGAAATGGCCCCACATTACTTGGAAAAAATCAGGTTACACTGACCTCTATTAAAAGTAAAAAAAAAATCTTTTCCTTCTCCTATAAAGTTAGCATTTTGGAAATATGAGCTTTTGTATTGAAAACAGCCATATGCTTATAGTAATAGAGGAATTAAAAAAAGAGTTTGGTTTTTGAGATTTACCTGAGATGTATGTAACCTCTTTCCTAAGCCCCCTAGTGGCCAGACAAATGACAATTGATTTAAATTAATGTCATAAAAACTAAATAACTATTATATTGCTAGTTTAAATAAAACATTGTTGGCCATCATTGTAAAAAACATTGCTGGGAAGCTAGTGAGCAATAAGGGGCAAAAGGGGAGGTGTCTAAAATAAAGCGCTATTTGTCAGAAATTACTTTTGAGATTACTTGTTATTACATGTCCGCCGAGTCTGGGAATATTTTAGCCTGCACTTGCACTCCATGATACTAACTGATAGGGAGTGTAAACCTTAGGCATGCAGCTCCAGCACAAAACCAAAGAAGGAAACTCAGATACCAGACATGTCTTGGATGATGTACTACATTTGCTTTGATTGATTGCGATTGCTTGAAAAGAGTGCACCAAACAGATGTACACACTTCTATCACTCTTTATTGTGCAATGGTTGCAGAGCTCTGCAAGCGTCATTGTGAGTAATTGCTGGCTTTCGATCTCACACCACTGACCACTCGCGGCGGCACAGACAAATGTGCCTGGCACACACACGTCAATTAACACCGGACAGGAGCCGCGTGAGCTCAGAGCAGAACGCACGCAGAACTGGATTATGGGAGGGAGGCTGTGATTACAGTAATTACTCATTACACTCTCTGTGCACCCAGTCAAAGGTTGGCCAGCGAGGTGGACGTCGGGTTAATTGTTTTTGTTTTCCCTCCAGTTTTGGTTTGGGTGGTGGTGGTGGTGTTAGCGGGGGGAATTAAAGGCACTTGAATGAAACTGTCATGTGCGCTGTCAACCGATGCATACGGCGCTAATACATGTCTCTTTCTGCTGCAGGTGGTGAATGAGCAATGTCGACGCTGCTGGAGCTGAAGAGCAGTGTGCTCAGGCAGGTGCAAAGGAGCCAGTCTCTGAGGAGCAGGAGGGAACCACCTCCCACCGCTGCTGCAGGCCCCCCAACCCCTACTAGGGTATCTGACAGGGTCGCCCTGGGGTGAGTCCACACCACACACTGATGGAGTACACCCAAAGTTCAAAATCTTTGGAGTCACTTATCAAATTAATAACTGTTCATTCATTCATTAATGACTTACACAGTGTGGACTTCCATTAATGTTACACAACATTGTTTTTCAACCTGAGACTTCTCAGGGCCCCCCAAACTGTGTGTGATAATGAGGAACAGACCACAAAAGTAGGCCCTGTGGGGGTCCTGAGGGCTGATGTTAAAGACCATTGTTATACAGTGTAGCATTAAGGATTTCTTGTTTAATATGTTTGAAATATGAAATATGTTTGAGAAAAAGAGACATGCTGATGCTAAATAATGTACTGTAATTATGCATTCGTAATGAGGTATTTGCCTCAAGCTTTAAATGTAATAATGGAATTATATACATCTCTGTTCATTGTTCTGGATATTAATTGATGTCATATTCAATTTTTTAAATAAATATTTTTTTTTTATAATATTAAAAGTGATGACATGAAGCATTTGAACTTAATACTAAAACACTTTGATGAATATAAAACGTAATATTACAAAGTACATGTTTTTATGTTTTCATATTTAAAGGTATTATAGAATATGTTTATGATGATATAATAGCTGAATAAGGAGGTCAGTACGTAGAGCTAAGAAACCGTGAGAAAGGGAACAGTAGAGCTGGCTAATTTTAAAATTCCTAAATTGTTATGTTAAGAGTTTTGACTGTCATAACTCTTATTAATATTTACTCCCCCCCCCCAAAATGTAGATACACTAGCCCACAAAATGACAATGGAGCACCAGCAAAGGGAAATGGACCACATGCAGAAATGTACTGTTCCAAACTGTGACTGTCAAGGTGATGTTGGAACTTTTCATGCCTTTCTCAAAAAACTGAGCTATCAGTGCACATGGATGGTGCTCATTTTAAAACGAAACTGAAGTTTGCAGGGTAACACACGAATGCTCAGTTCCATCTTAAATGCTGCAGCTTGTATAATGCCAGAATGTAATTATGGCACCATAGACAACTTTGGTTCCCACATCTTTAACAAAACCAGGCCAACCTAATGTTGTTAGTTTGCCTGACCTGTTTAACATATCGACACAGTATCAAACTTTGCAGTTGACTGATCAGACAGAAGAAAAAGGCAGTTTCAGCTTTGATAGCATCACAAACATGGCATTACAGCAGTAGCTCATCATGCTGTGTTATTTTAGC
This sequence comes from Prochilodus magdalenae, assembly GCA_024036415.1. NCBI lineage: Eukaryota > Metazoa > Chordata > Actinopteri > Characiformes > Prochilodontidae > Prochilodus > Prochilodus magdalenae. The sequence continues at coordinate 434,683 of JAMWET010000573.1, forward strand.
CGCTAAAGTCAAAAACTTAAATTTACTTTGTGTTTATGTCTAGTTCCGAAGCAAGTTGGCAAAGTAAGCTACTAGAAGTCTCCATGTAACTAGCATGGCTAGCTATCTACATAGTATAACAACTTATTCATACAACAGCTTATTCATACCAGAAAGGATACAAGAAGTCTTATGTAAACTTTGTTTCCACTGAGGTTTATTTTATTTTATTGTCTGTGTTGACATCATCTTGTTGTAAATCAGCAAATGGCAGAGCAAATGCAGAGCTCACTAAATAATTCATGAGTCTACTAACAAATCTAAAACAGCTTGTTGTTCATTTTGTCATAGTGTTGTAAATGGGCATGACAAAAAAAAAAAACACCTGGGCATTTTGCTTGTTCAGTCCAAGGTCACATGTCTTACATGTAGACATCAGAAAACTAAATGCTAAATAAATGCATTTTATTGCATCTGTAACTGAACAATAGCCTTTAATGAAAAAGCCAAGGCATTTCCAAATGTCTGATGGGCAGTGTGCATATACACAGACTGAGAGTTCCCCAATTTCCCAGTACTGTGTTGTGGCTTGTGGTCATTGTTTGTATTGATGTATTTACTTCCCCCCAAACTATCAAAACAGATGGCAGAATGAGTGTCAGTGAGAGGGCTATGGTGAGTCACGGCGCTCGCGGACGCCCACCATGGCTCTACTGTATTCATGCTTTGGAAAGTGACTCAATCTCAACATCTTGCTCTCCCACATTTCAAATTAACTGCCGTTTCAAATAGCGCACAGAGACAGGCTTTTGTATGGATTAAGAGACAATTACCTTTGCAGCTCATTAAGAGGGAACTAGGTTGAGAGAGCAAGCAGAATGGGATCTTTCATTCAAGCCCAATCTTCAGATCATTTCAAGATGCCTCAGATGGAAGCAGTGTGGCCGGTGCTACCTAATAACAGGAACTCAAGCCCCGGCCGATCCGTTGTAAAGAAATGTGTTTCGGGGGCCCAGGAGACTGTGGTAATTTCGTGGCCCATAAATATGGCTGCCAGCCGTAACATACTCCACAGTGGCTCCACAGAAATGGGACCGGCTCCAGACATTGCATCTAATCTAGGTTTTCCCACCGGTGCATTAAACCCTGTTGTACCTAACATCTCGCCGGCAATACATTAAATCTGTTTACTACATTAATAACGTGATTTCTCAGTGCTGTTGTGGGATTAATTTCAGATGTACAGGGCGTGTTTAGTTTGTGTAATAGATTATCTTTTACAATAAGCAAACATACAAATATGATTATTAGTCACATCTCATTACTCTGATTGTTCTTATCAAACCAAGTGTCTTAGCAGCCATCTATTCTGGGAGTTTGGCATTGCTCCCTTTATAAGCAAAATTAATATATGCATCATTAAATGTGCAATATATGTAAACAAACTCATTTTAGTAAAACATACAAAAATCTGTAGTTAGCTTATTTGGGTGATCAGTTGCCTGCTGGTAGGAGAGGTGAGCCTGTATTTGGAAGGTGAAAGGAAGTCTATGAATTTCTACGTGACAGACAAATGCAAGAACAGCAGCACAGTAGATTAAACTGCAGAAATAGCCATTTAACAGTAACAGCAGACATGTACACGCACAGGGTGTGACTCTGTTGGTGGCAGTTTTCAATGGGTAAAAAAGGACAAAGATAAAGTTTATTAGGCAAGACTTTTGGTGAGATGAAGATGAAGTGTGAATTCATGAAAAGCCGCCTACAGGGTAGCTGGACTGTGTACATGCATGCTACATTTCTGTCACTATATGAAAGGAGCACAATGCAGCCTTCATTGTTGGATGGCCTGTGACGGAACCGAGTGAGCTTTTGCACACTTAGAAATTCACACCTTTCAGGCTTTGCATAAAAAGACTTTGGAGTATACAAGCTGTCGTTAAAAATCAACTGATTTTCCATTTTTACATGATCAAAATGACCTTAACAACAAGAGTGAAGAGTAGAGTAAAGGCAAAGAGTTATTTATTTTACCTCTGCATTATTCGATATCATTGAAATTGCCACACACCATAATCCTTCCATCCCTCCATGCAGACGTTCCAAAGACCAGGGTGAAGAGATTCTGTGCATGTTGTATGTATGACTTTAGGCTGATCAGACCATTTGCTCTGTGAAAAACATGGTGGAAATGTGCACAAACTGGGTTTTACTAACCAGCCTAATTCACAGTCTGGGTGATTGGACAGGACCTGGTTTTGTTTGTCTGAGAATGATTGAAATAGGCCCAGTTGGATGGGCGAGCCCAGGTATAGTTAAGCAAATCAGCGACCGTGTTTTTTCCCTTCAGCTACCGTCTCGGTCTCGCTTGTTTTGATTCCTTTTCAAACACGCCTGATGTCAATGCCAAAAGTAAAGGGAACATAAACCTTGAGGTTTCTATAGCAACCAAAACATGTCTGGTTTTCCCAGCTGCTCCTAAAATATGAAGTTTTTTTTGTTTTTGATGAGCGCATGTCAACCGTCTACCAGGGGAAAAAAACGTGGCGCAGAGAGAAAAAAAATTGTTTTGGGCTTGATTTAATATACTTTCATTCAGTCTGGCTCCGCGCTCTAAATACATGGCAGATCTACCTGCCGTAGATGTCTGTTCCTGTCTGTGAGTTAGTCGTTGCTGCTTCTTTTTTCTCTGGTGCTGTTCCCCCCTTCCTTTCCTTTTTTGGCATACAAAGACATGTTTTTGAGGTGGTTCTCCTTGAGATTTTCTGAACTAATTTAGCTGTAGTGTTTTTGTTCTCAAATCTGAGGAGTCATCATAAATAACATCAGAACTTTAGAATACTGTTATTTTCCCCTTAAATTATAATAGTCCATATGTACGCTGTAGTTACTCATGTGAACAACTACAAAACTATTAATGACTATATTACTTAATCATAAGCCTTGAGTGTAAGAGTATCAGAAGGATATGTCATTACTTATTTCAACTCGTGATAGGTAGTTTAAGGCATAAGCATATATACGCATATAGTGCCCAAAAGGCCAAAACCCGTACCAAACACCCCCTAAAAACAGGTTTGTTTACCAAGGGCTGAAAATGTTGACAAAAAACCTCAGTAGCTCTCGAAAGCCATTACCATCCACCAGTGATTTAACTAATAGCATTATTTGAACAACTGCCTGTGTTATCATGAATTAGCATATCATTTACATCTCTAGTCTCTGGTAACTGACTGTATTGTAGCATTCACCACCAAAGAGACACAGCAGTGGTGATATATTCTCCATTTGCTGGACACAGCCATGCCGCAGACTGGCAGAATTTCACAGGTCGTGCTGGGATAGGTCCGTCCACTGCCCTGTCACAGGGTTGCTTCATTTGGCATCTTTATTGTCACCACATGGCGGCTTCTGAAACTCAACATGGCACATACACTGACATGCCAAAATCGTGGAACAGGAACTAGGATCATGTAGGACCCCCTCTAGCCCAGTGAAGTGCAGCAGTTAAAAGTGCCATTAATTTCACAAGTGAACAAAAGACATCTGGATGGATTTTAAGTCACACTGTTTGGATAGCCATCTATAGTTCCTTAGTACTGGTTCTAAGGTACCAGATCTTTGATGAGAATTGACCTCTCCACCACATCCCATAATTGCACCCTGGGGCTCATGTTGATCGAACATGCAGGCCACACCATTTATTGGAATTCTCCAGAATTCTGCACAGACAATCATTGTGGGGATACATAAAGTCCATAAAGTTTAAACTATCACCAAGCAGTGAAACGTAGGCAATAGTTAATGGCAGGTTTAGGTGGGCCTGTGAATCAATTTCCATACTGCTCTCCTAGGATTTTTAGCCGTCAGCATCAGCCACCTCTTTCCCTTCATCGTATTAGCTCATCAGTACTTGTTTAAACCCTGCAGGTTCCACTGTCAACTCTGTGTTCGCTATACATGTTGGTGGAGGAGCTACTATTTGGTACCGGCCGTTGTTGTTCTTTTCGGCTAGGGCAGCACTCATCCCGGACCTGCAGGACATCCTCAACTGCTCCACAGCTTTGACAGCAAAACTGGTAACTTCTGTGGACAGTGAAACTGCTGGTCTCATTTATGGGTGCCAACTCCAGTGGCTCAGGCAAGTTACTTGTGCAGACCGGCTATGTATGGATATGTAACTCACTTGGAAACAATGCTGTTTCCATGTGGTTGGTGTAGCTCAGCGGGTAACACCACTACCCAGAGTGCCACCTCCACATGTTGGAGACTGGGGTTCGAATCCCGGTCTTGGGTGGCTATGCTGTGCTACACCAATAAGAGTCCTTGGGCAAGACTCCTAACGCTACACTGGCCCACCTGTAATAAGACTAACCTTGTAAGTCGCTCTGGATAAGAGCGTCAGCTAAGTTCCATAAGTTCCATAAATGTAAATGCTATAAACTGATCCCAGGCTCTGTACAGAAGGTGGCAATGAAAGCCCATGAAGCTAAATTTTAGTATTGTTAGCTACTGATCTGAATCTTTTTGCTGCCAATCACAGTGGCTACACTGTAGAGATGAAAGGGCCAGAAACTCCTCCTGGGTGCCCTGACCAATGCACTGTTATCACATCTCCTGGGGTCGTATCTCTTAGGTCTAGCAAGAGCAGGCAAGCTAATGCAAAATCGGTCAAGCTAAGCATCAGCTTCAGAGCTTTCTGTTCATCAGACCATTCACACAACTTGGCCACCACATTAAACTGTGCATGGAAAGCCTTCCATTTCACCTAAGCATTTTGGAGTCATACAGCTTACCCCTAAACACGCCATTTTTGTTTATGTCTGCACCTGGAGTTCCAGCAAATGCCACAGAATCTGGTGAAAGCATGCATTAGTGGCAGCCAGCCTCTGTGCATGCAACAGCCTTCAATCTTGGTTCTTCTTTCATCTCTTTTCACGGATGGTAGTACTTACCCCCAGCAACATGTGCTGCTCTCTAAGAATTGTAGCTTTCGCCTCTATGCAAAGAGATACAGCCGCCATCTAAGATTTTGTAGTTTATTTCCCAGCTGTTTTGGCCACATCCGTGCTGTACACCAGCAGAGTATCCTCTCTTACAACTCGTTCTTTGGCTCCTCTTACGTCTCACATACCACAGCAGCTCTACAATAAAAGTCCCTGGCAAAATAATCACAGTGAATACATTCCAAAAACATGACCTAAAACTTAGAAGTTCTTGACCATGCTACAGTATTGCAAGTTTGACTGACAGAAATTAGGTTCATAAAAATACTGGAATACCCTGTTTAATAAAATCATATCTTGCTAGGGTTCTATCTAGGCTCTTGAAATGCCAGTCTATTTTTTGTTTTGGTTGTCCGTTACTTGGTCTACCCCCTGTGTGGAGAAAACTAAACGCAGCCAGTCCCAAGTGATCTGGTTTGTTTTGCATATCATCTCCATGCGCCAACAGAGACAGTGGGACGCGTAAGCCGCCAGGCTGCAGGCGACATACTCGCCATCATTATGCTTTGGGGAAGCTGTTTGTCTCCTTCATTAGTGCCAGTGCGAAAACTAATGCCTCTGACCCAGACGTATGCTCATTAATATTATGCAAATGGGGCGAGCTGGGCGGCTCCTCCTCAGGCTGTAGGAGACAGAAACAACCCTGATGACGTCTGGGGGGTGGCGTGACCCTGGCACCCATTGATTATTTGAAAACATTTCCCTCCAGTAGGATGTGAAGGAACTGTAGTATGAAAAGAAGACAGGGGAAGGAGGGAGTATGTTTTCACTATCTATATGTTTTTCTTGTTACACAGGCTGGTTTCTCGTTGGTCTGTAAGTAGATTTATATTGAGTAGTTTTATGTTGAGGAGACGTTCATGCAACAAATTGCTCACCTGGAGACTATGCAGCTTGTCATCGTTTTTGACTGGTGGGGAACTTTAACAGCAAATTAGTCCTCAAACTGCAATAAGGGGACTGTGAGAATTCCTTTCATACCTCTGATACCTTCCTCCTTCTATATCCGTCTCCTTTAAATTTTTCATTTCTTATTTTTAAGCACTTTGAAGTCTTGACCTTGAAAAGCATTGTGTAAAGAAAGTTTACTTAGATTGTTATCCATCATCTCAGTATACAAAATCAAGGAAGCAAGAAGGCTTCTTTAGTAATACCATAGAAGCACCACTTCAGGTTCCCCTTAAGGACCATTCAGTGGATTTAAATGAATGTAACCCACTCATATTTTGATTCATTGACAAATCCAGAAGGCCTAAAATGCCATTTTAGACTTTGAGGGGATACATTTTTAAATTCTGTAAATCAGTTTTTGTACCTCTCTCTATATTAATGTAATAAAATGTATATTTATTTAGAGATTTTTATGACAATTGATTGTTCTACTACGGATATTGACACTCATTTATTCACTCACGCTTATATTGCTGCCATTTTCCTAAAAAAGAGCTAAACCCTGTCTGCTTCACCCAAAAAAGGCATCCATTCACATAAATTCAATCCACAGATAATGGATTCACAAATTAATTTAGAGAACATAGAAAATAAACCCACAGATGAGAGGAATCCGCCAAGATGGTAATAGCTGTATTCCACATAATGCCTAAGAAGCAGCATTAGCACATATGATGCCATCACATAGGTCTGCTTCACTGTCAATAAAATCTCAGACTAAGCATGAATGCTGTGCCATGTCACGCCTGCTGACTCTCCTCTCATCCCCAATCTTGTGCATACCGAGCGTTTTCTCACTGTTGTTATTCTCGTTTGCTTACCTGGTTTGACTCTGTTTTTACTTTCTGGTTGTCTTTTCCCTTTGGATACTGTTGCTGGTCTGATTGTTTTGCCTGGTTCTGACTTCTGCTTGTCTCGTTACTCTGACTCAGTCCTTGCCCTCTTGGTTATGTCTGCTTGTACCTTGTTGCTGCTGTGTTGTGCTATGAGCCTGTTTAATAAACCTAGCTTTGCTTTTAGCTCAGCGAGCGTCACAGTCTGTCTGTCCATCCTCACATGCCATCATAACTCATGATTAGCTAATTAGCCAGAAGGGTAAACAACCTGACTGAGAAATGGCTACTGGCCAGTGCTAGACACAGCTTTACTTTGTAAAACTATTTTACACCAAAAATGCATTTTGTGTCTAGAACTACTTGCAGTTCATTTCATTACATGTTTGAAAAAGGAATTAATGCTCTAATAACCATTCCAGCAACACACCAGTCATCAGCTGTTCAGCGCTGGTGCCCAGATCACTGTATGTGTCTGTACCTGTTAATGCAAACCAATGTCCTCCTATAAAGGAACTGTGTGACTTTTTTGAGGTATGGTCTATGACATAATTAGAAGAATATTTTTGGCTTATAAAATGTACCTGATTGCATATTACAGAAATAATGAAAGTATTTAGTAATAGAAAAGAAAATAAAAGTATAAATAAGGCTAAGAATCTTCAGTTCAGGTTAAATTTTTTTTGGGCCATTTTATGAATTTAGCCCTTTTGCTTCCAACCAAAACTTAACAATAAAGATAGAGGATTACTAAAATACTTTCAGAGTTTTAATACAACAAGCATGATGTTTTTATTTACAGAAGCCTCTTTCTCTGAGGAATAAAGGTTTGAAATGGCTCTGGGATGGATTACTGTTGTTGGTACAAAAAAACATGCAAATCCTGTAAATGGCCTTTAGAGGAAAAATACAATGTGTTGATAATGTGTATAATGAGCACCATAGGTATAGATTCAGCAACGTAGTCTAGTAAACAATACTGACTACACTTCAAATAGATGTAATTGAACCAACTTCACTAGTGCATTTTATAGTCATAAAAAAATCTAGCTACTTAAGTATTAATGGAAATTGACTGATGGAACTCGAGAGTGCTTCTCAATCCAGTCCTGGTGATCAGCTCATGAAGAGCTCATGAATACATGTGATGGAAAAAGAAGACCCAAACCCTGGCCATTAACCATTTCAAAACACCATGGCTGTCTGAATATATGTCCATTTGATTCAGGTTCTTCTCAAGGTGCATATTTATATAGTCATTAGAAAGCCTTTATGATTCTGATTTAACTAAATAGATTTTAATGACTTTTCGGCCTTTTTTATTAGTTCCTAAAATAGGGTGCCATTTTTCTTAAGTATTACCTGCTTGATAAATTGGGGTACTCGGCTCAGTGGCTTAGCAAAACTAATTACCACATGATATTCCTGCAGCCTCTCTAGAATAAGCACCTAACTGAATAAAGGGCAGGAAACGCGCTACATCAAACTCCTATGATTATATTTAATCCGATAAGCCACACAATGTGTGGATTTGAGATGGAATCCTTAGACCTGTCTGTCAGGGATGACCAGTTTGGGTTCTTGTGTATACAGTAGTGGCTGCAGGAAGAAAGATACTACCATGGATCTGTGACAGAACTCTCAATGGCCTGGTTAGACTAAAGGTCAGTCTTTATAATTTTAGAAAGCACTAGCTGTGCACAGAGAGAAGACCAAAGATCCGGAGGAAATGAATTCTGTCCAAATTTTGTTTTCCTGATGTGTAGGCAAGCATTACTTTTATTTTCTGTAATAACCTTCCGAAATGATTTCCCTCCAAATGTCGCCCCGGCCCCAAGAATGGTTATTGCATACTTAACATTTAATATCGGAAGGTACGCTTTTGACTCATAAGTGAAAACCTAATTTTTGCCCTCCGTCTGAAGCCCAGCAGCGCCTAATGTTTATGCGTGTGCTATATTTTGCTCATGTGTGTTAGCCTATGTTAATTATCACATACGTTTCACCTTTTAATTCTACACACTCTCCATGCTACCTTTCCAAGGTCTGAATGATCCAAATAAATAATATTGGAATAATAATAAAAAGGCTTCATGGGGAGAGTCTGTTTCCTAGCAACATGAAAGGGGGCTGCCATCCAAGCTTTGCGTGTGTGTGCGTGTTGTGCATTTGTGTGCTTCGGTGTATGTGTGCGTGCGTATGCACAGAATAGTAGCAAAAATCCATACTTTCCAAGTGTAATCAGTTGTAAAGATCAAAATGCTTTCCTCACTATAGGTACGAAAGGTAGAGTGACGCACAACTAAATTACAAAAGTATTAGCACCCGTATTATGGAAACCCAAGTTTTCCCTTAATTGTAGGTATAAGTTTGATGTAACATGTGATATTTTGTTTTTTAATGTTCCATTTACTTCCCAGTTCACGCCACATATACAGGAGCTCAGCTGCTAAAACAGTCTTCATTTTTAGATGTCTGGAAAATCAGAGTTTTCCCATAATTTTAAGCATAGACAGTCAATCCATGTAACATATTTTAAGTTATAAGGAGTGTTTCAGCCCAGGCTGCTTTTTAAATTCAGTCATGTCACTGACTTGCATTGTACATCCAACAGTTTTTAGAGACCTGCTCATCTAGTCAAGACTATTAAATACGAGTCTGCTTTTGCTGCAAAAACCATATCTACTCTTCTGAAAAGGCTTTACCCTAGATCTTGGTACATTGCTTTGAGCTGCAGGATCATTAATGAGGTCAGGTACTGTTTGTTCTGGATAACAAATGCCACTCCAGCTTTCCCCAAAGATGCTGGATGGAGCTCCATCGCTCCAGAGAACACAGTACCTCTGCTCCACAGTCCAACACTGGGGGGCTTTATACTTCCACAGTTAACACTTGGCATTGGTCGTAGGGACCTTAGGCTCATGCAGTTCTCCTACAGAGTGTCCTATTGTATTGGCACAGCTTTACTGTGGAGATTTTAGAAGTAGTGTGGGGGTTGAGCATGTGTGTAAGGGACAAAGAAAGATTGGGAAATGTACAATGACAATGAATTGTGACTGCTACATAAAACCTCACAAACATGATAAGGTTTACCTTAGATATTCTGCTCTCTGCGACACATCTACGATAGGCCTAGTCACTGCTTCATTTGAAAAGGGTTAATCTGTTAATACATTAAAATATCTAGCCGGGTCTTACAAAAGACTGTTCAATTTGGCACCCCTTTATTGTGCATTTTGTCAGACTGCATGAATTTGATGGAGTTAGTCGTCCCTTACCTGGAGAAAACACAGTCTGACTAAAGAAAGTACAAGTTTAGTTTATGAAAAGAAGTGAATAGGCTTCCATTTAAAACAATATTAGAAAGGTTTTAACAGCTATGCAGTTCAATAATCCAGTGTTAAAAAGGTGCACATTGCACTCAGTGTTTCCAAAATGGTTTTAGTTATTTTCTTTATTGGTTCGGCTATCTCCTTAGTAAGTCTAGGTTCACTAGACGTAGTCAGAATGGCTTTGGGTGATGGTCTTGTATTCTCTCCATGTGCATTTCCATGTGCATGCAATACACAATCGTTTATTGATCAGCACGCTAGACGAGTCCTGTGCCAGGGCCCCAAAAGTCATGTCGGTTGTTTTTTTTTCCCTACGACTCATGCTTGTAAGTTTCTTAATTAGCTCTCAACTAACTTTTGATTGGCATAGCCTTGCACAGGTGACCTCATGAGATTTGTGAGCATGAGCAGAAGAACAAACAGAGCATCGTGACCTTTTCCCGTGATCCGGGCCTCTACCTTGAGAGGACTAATTTTACGTTTTATTAATCAGCCAGAAATTCCTGCAGAAACCTGGAGCTCCAATGTGTTTGTCTGTGGTATTGATCAGTTAAAGACTGTGAATTAGATGTTACTGCAAGAAGTAGAAAAGGATGGAAGTGATAAAGCTTTGAAAGCCATTATGATTTGGTGTGTTCAGCTAGAAAAGAGTTGGTTTCTTAGCACAAGCCTGAAATGACAAAGCTTTTGTCTAGCTGGTGGCTAAAATGTAGCATTTTAGCATGTAGTGTTTAAATCACAGCAGAGATGGAAAATTCTGACCCTATGTCAGAACCTCCATCCCACTGTTTATAATAACAGCACTGTGAAATGGGTCCAGCGGGCCTCAGGCCACCCCTTTTTGTGATTGGTTCACCCAGTAACTGCGCAGTAGGGGTGGGAGTAAAAATAGATACAGCATATTATCACAGTATTTTGCATGCCAGTATGTTATTAATTCACAGATACCAAATATCAACATTTAAAATTTATTGCAAATGCTAATTTAAATGTTTTGTATTAAAAAAATCAAAGCAGTAAAGCAGATAAAATTGCATTAAGATGTGTGGATGTCAAGGGACACGGCATCCTATGAGTCTGTAACGCTGCAAGATTTTCCAATGGTAACATAAATTGCAGTTGCAACAGGAAAAAAATCACAGTATATTGGATTACATGCACTTTATTTGTATTCAAAGAATGTATTTAATTATTTTAGATTCCCTCAACTGCTGAATATAGCAAGAAAATCAATCCACTGATTAAGTGTACAGGAATTTTACAGGGCTAGGGTGGCACTCTGCTCAGATTTAGTTCCAGTATTAAAATCTTAAGGGCCAATGAAGAAAAAAGAAAGAACTATGAAAATGCGCTTAAAATACTTAACATATTGGAAACTCTACTTTTTGGCATTAGCTAATGAAAACACTGTATATAGCATTATAGATAAAGGAACTACTAACAGTTATACAACTCTGAACATAATCAACAGTCAGCTTATTTACACCAAAAGCATAAATGCCTTAGAAATTGCCAACATTGTTAGTCTTTTTTTCTGATTTTATTGTTCTGGTTCACTAGCAAGCTGTTTCTTTCTACTGAGGTTTATTTACTGCTATGATGTTTGAATGGTTAGCAAATAATAGACAAATATATTTGGATAAATACACTTTTTAATTTCATCCATATTTCTGACATTTTCCTTTTCTGTAGTAACATCATATACAATTGACAGATAATAAACAGTGATCTCTTGTTTTTAGGGGGAATTGTCCTTTCTTAGATCAGAGCTGTTCCCCTTTAGTGTGCTAAACCATATAGATATACACACAGAAAGATGGTATTGCTGAGTTCATATGACAGCACACCAAACTACATGACGGTGATAGAAGTTTTTCCACCTCATTTCAATTTGGTCCAGTAGCAAGGACTTCTTAATATACTATCTTTGAAGTCACTGCTATGTTTTTTGATTGGTTTCAAATTCAAAGAGCAGTTTGCAATTTCCTTTTAGCTGTTTGGAACCCAGCCATGCACACCAAAAGGCTTCATTTTAGTCTCCTAGAATTTCTTCTGGCACCCCCTGTCCACATCTCCCTCTAGGAGCCAGAATGAACAGAGAGATAGTCAAACACATACTGTGAAGATGTTAGTAAAGGGGTTGACAGGCTATGTCAGTGCTATGTAAGTACCTTACATGCACACAGGCACATTGTTGCTTGTGAAATATCCATGTTATGTCCAAATCTAATAATAACAATAAAATCATATGAAGTCCAAAAAATAATTAGACTTGCCAGTGAAAGACATTAGTGTAGCTAGGATCAGTCATTAACTTTACTGAAATGTGTGTTGCCTTAGTTGATAGATAAAAGTGCTAGATAAAAGGCCAGCCACATTAGAGAAGTTTTATTTTGCAAAAGTTTTGCCAACAGTCTTTTTAACAAGACATTGATTCTCAAATTAATTCTGTGCACCTGTCATATGCATACACTCATTGGCTCATTGGATATATTAAAAGTCTAGTTTTGATTGGTTGGTACAGCATAGTTAGTAACACTGCTGGTTTTCATGTGGCAGACTAGGGTTAGATTCCTCACTTGTCCAAGCACACCATACTATAGAGTCGTTGGGCAGGCCTCTTGACACTACATTTATTTGCATCTGTAGCAAGATTAAACATGTGACATTGAAACAGGACATCTTCCAAATGCTGTAAATGTAAGTATAAATGCATGTGGTAAATGTAAATGGCTGCACAGTTCATCTGCGGCTTCACCTTCTCCAATAATGGAAATGAACCACAACATGACTGTTGCTCATTCTCAGCAAATGGTTTGGAACCTAGTTTGTAGTTTGTCTGATATAGTGGATACTATATGTACAGAAGGTTTGAAAATGTATAGTGCTGATGTGGAACGAGCCATGGTACAATGTACTATGTACATAAAAAGCTGGCAGCTTATTATATATATTTGCAGTGTAGATGGCATATGTGAAAACGGAAAACATATATTCAGGGAAGACAACTAGAAGCATTCCTGTGTGATGCTAGATCAAGCTAACAGATTGTAGGATATTAACAATAATATAAGTTATTAAAAAAGATAAGAAAAAGATTTGTGCCCATTATCAAAATATCATCTGGTCTATGTGTGAATAATGAAGGCGAGTGAGAAAGAGAGAGAAAGAGACAAAGAATGAGAGAGACATTCTCATTCCCGCACTCACTCCTGGAGTCAGGAGGGCAGAGCAGGGGAAAGCAGGGGGGGTTGAGTGGGGGGTGGAATGGGGGGGTATTCCCAAGGTTCTCTAGGCAATGTCGACCAATCCTGCCACGAATGTGTTATCATCACCATGACGACCGAGACTGGGAAAATTAGTAAGTGGCAGGGGTCCAGGAGTTCACCCCGCTTCGCGGGAGAAATACATCAGCTCCCTCTCCTGCGGATCTCTGCCTAATAAGATGAATTAAGTTGGATAGCAAAAGATTCCCACTGTTACGAGACACGTAACTCCACTTGTTGCGCCAAGGCTGAGCTGCTCTAGCTAAGCTAGACAGCGACAGGAATGAGAATTTGTCTATCATTCTGCCTCATCTGATGGAGGCTGCCACCACGAGACAAGCCTCTGGCTGCTGTTTTTCAGGTCTTGACAGAAAGAGAATGGAGGACCTTCTCTAACCCCCCAGTAAAGGAATTTAGCAGATAAACTAGACAAAACAACCACCCCCTGACAAAGCTCTCTGGTCCGAGAAGCTTTCCTCCTCTTCAGCTAGCGTTGTTTATGTTTGCTTGTATGATCCTTCTGGTCGATGCCGAAATACCACAGGGATTGTTAGCAGCCTCCAAAATCTGCATCCACCATAAATCCCTGATGGCTCCAACTTAGCTTATTACTGCAGATGACTGACACCTCAGTGATCCCAAAGGGGCTGCCTGCTAGAGTCTGCTAATGATCACGCAAGGCAACATCAAAGGGGAAATCCTTTTCTCCTGTTGCCTTCTGAAGAGAATCCCTTTTTCCTGAGCCATTCGAAGTAAACAACTATGAGATGCAGTTTTTTGTCTTGCTAAACAAATCCGTTTATGTGTTGCAGAGTTGCCAAGGGGAACGGGGAGTTCTTTGAGCGCATGAACAAAATCGTCCAGAAGCAAGAGAGTCTGTTAGCTGCCACTCACGCCGAGGTAAGTATAGGATTCACTGGGGATTGCACGCCCCGCCGTGCTCCAGCACCCCTCCGAGTCTCTCCACAGGGAGGCAAGTGGGAGAAAGGCGGCCTAGGGGCTGTAGAAAGCTTTGTGTGCAGTGCAGACGGAAAGATGAGGCCTGTTTATAGAGGCTCCAGGTTCAGTCTACACAAGCCGGTTTCGGTGGCTTTTGCTCTAAGTTACACCCACACACAAAGCCTGATTTAATTTTCCAGATTGAGGGGTTTAAAGGGGAGCACTGCTCCCCCACTGTTCTGCAATTAAAAGAAGAAAAATCAATAATGAAGGCAGACCAGCATATGGATTCACTCTTTACAGGGAATTACTACGAAAGTGTGGTCTCTGATAATGGACTAGAATCGTGCTGATATAGGCAGCTCATAGCAGATCCAGAACTTAGTTCTGCATGGTGACAAAGCTGGGTATTGCTGAGCAATTTGGGGATTTTGTTTCATGTGCTGCGCTCTAAGCCACGTCTCGGTCTTTTGCTCCTCTCTCCCTCACACATTTCAAGGAGGAGATTATCGCAGGTCCACCGCCTCCAGAGCGCACAGACCAGACCTTTATTCCAGAGAAAGCCACCAGAAATGAGGTGAGGCTTAAAAAAGAGTAACAAATATTAAAACACTGAGACCTCGTCCACACGTGTCTGTATATCATCTGAAAACACGTTTGGCCCACTTCAGTTTAGCAGTGTATTGGAAACTGTCTTTGTCCACACAAAAAATGCAAAAATGATTGAAAACTCTTATATGAGCAGTGACACAAACCTTTTTGTAAGGGCCTTGGAACTTTACAGAAATATAGGGCGTTAGACCACCTTCTCAACAACACCTGACGACAGACTCCACAGGTCAAAAGAACACGACATGCCAATTGCATTGTTAAACAGTCAACAGTCAACAGTCAACTAAACAGTCACTGCCGAGCAGAAAAGCCAGGTCACCTAGTTGACTAGTCTGTGCAACCCCTAGTACCCCAGTAACAAGCAAATGTACTAGTTTTTTAAAATATTTTACTTTGTTACTAATTACTAATATCAGTGTCATTTTTTTGTACATGAAGAAAAAATACTGGCCATGCAGTTGTTTTATATAATATTATACCTTCCCTTAAATATATGTAAAACCAGCCTAGAGAGCAGTTTCCAGTCAAATATTATCATTTCATCTCACCGCAGACCTGTTGAATAACGAACAAATGTGCTACCTTTATCAAAGTCAACAGTACAAACTGAGAATAAATGCAATGCATTTACACAATAAACCGTAGAATGCTACAATAAACCATACGATTCACAAAGACCTCATTAGCTAGTTAGCTGATATGACAAAGATGTAGAATGTTAAATTCCGAAAAAGACTTGTGTTATGTAATGTAGATATTTACTTGATGTGTGAATGATTCATTAGAAATTGGTGCTTGATTTTTACAACAACAGTCAGTTTGGGGCCACCTGAACAATAATATTTGGTTTAGAAGAGAAAATACAAATAGTAAAATTGGTGCCCATGTATATATTTATTTCCATAACTTTTATTTATCAAAATGCCTCCAAGAAGTTATCTGAGTTTTATGAAATTTATCATTGCTAAATGTTGAACAACAATAGTTATATTGTCCTTATCCAGTGTTTCTGAACCCTGGTACCCTGCTCTGCACATTGGTAATTTGTTAAAGCTTTTGAGCTAGTTACAATGAGTTTAAATGGGTATATTTGTGCTTTTAGTCATTTTATGTGAAGTAGTATTTGTGTTTTGTGAAAAACCCTTGAGTATCCACTTATTTTTAACTGGTACTATATCATTGTCATAAAGTATCTCTGTTTTTTTCTTTTGATTTTTATGTACTGCTGCTACTTAAAAATAGTTTTAAGTAGCAGGACCAAAAGTAATTGTTTGGAGATTTTGGAGATTTTTTTGACAGCAGCTGTAAATGCTTTTACAGCAGAACACATTAGTCTGTTTTGCAAATTCAGCTGAATTCCTGTAGTCAATTCTACACTCAACATTGACTTCAAGTCACAGCACACTGACAAATGATATTGGACCAGTATAGATCTAACCAGTCTGTCCCCAGCAGTTTAATTATTATAATTACTCTTTAATCACAGATTTCACAGATCAGATCTTGCTCTTCTGCACTGCAGTGTGTCTGAATGTTGTTCTGTGTTACATGGTTAATTGGAATTGTTCTCCTTTAGCTTGACTTATTGTATGAGGAGGCAGTGTACACTGTGGTCAGTCGTGTCGGGGTGCCGTCGCCTGAATATGTGACCAGTGAAGGGGACCTTTTCAACTACCTTCAGAAGGTACACACTTTCCTTTATCCCTCTCACTGAATTCATTACTTTTCTGCAACCTTTTTTCTACAACAAAAAATAAACAAACAACCTTTGCAATCATGTTGTTTCCTCTCTGCGTCAAGATCCGCTGAGATAGAAACAATTAGCAGACTTTGATTACCAGCAAATGCACATCGAAGGCACACAGGCACATGCTGAACACACATACACATATTCTCACACACACACACACACTTTACACATTCATTGTTGCTGTTGTGTTTGACCTATCCCTCATAGAACAAAGGGGGACAGGGGGTTGGTGGCTTGTTTGCTTTGGGTTGGGTTTTATGAATCGGAGCAGATGCTCTTGCCTCAGATGTGATTAAACATCAAAGCCCATGCCTGCTGGGGATTGATGTTCAGCATTGATATTACATCCGCTCAGCCGCTGTCACTCTAAAAGCCACCTACCTCGTCTCTGTGTCCTCTTACGAGGAGGTGACATCGGCTGTGTTTGAAGTTCTTGCTTTGTGATTAACCTGCAAAGTACCAGCCAAGAAACAAGCCATTTTTCCCTACCTAAGAATTCCTACTTAATAACTTAACTTCTTATTGCAGTGAACTACAAAGTATTAGCATAAACACAAAACGAATACCTAGTACTATAAATATAGTGATTCAAAATACATTTTTGGTTTACCCTTTATTCACTCTCAAAATGACGAGACTTGAATATTACAGACGATACGGTAATATTTCCTGTTTGTAGTTTTATTTTGGGGATTTGTGAGAAACGTTTTGCTTCAGTTTTCTAAAAACACATTATTTATCTGTATGTCTGTATGTCTGTATTAACCCTCTGTCTTAAAAGCTCTGATGGGGCTCCTATGCCTTTAGGCCCTCCCTCCTGATGAGCCCATTGCGCTCTGATCGGTTAATTCACACACTCTTTTCTCTTTTCTAACCTCCAGAGCACATTTTGCTAAGTTCTACTATGGCTACTCTTTCGATAGTGTACTGATAATAATAATCTCATCTCAAAAGGGTTTATGTGATAATGTATCATTATCATGACACTTTTTTATCATAATACGCTTTGCTTAGCATTTAAGGGCATCATTACTGTTAATGCAATAAAAATGACAGTTTAAAAAAACTGTGATATCCACTGCAAAACAAACTAAAGCGTTATGGAATTACAAAGTCAAAACTTTTTTTTTAAAGCAAAAAACGTGTAGTATTTTTGTAGTATAAATTATTATTAATTTTAAATGTATTTATATGAAACTTGTATAATTTATTTATCAAATATCTAATGTTACAGTGTACTTAAAACTAAAAATACTAAAACTGATCTTTATTTTCAAGAAAATAAAAACAAATTAGTGCACCTTTAAACTTAAACTAAACAAAAATCAGTAAACAAAATGAAAACTACAATAAAAAATGTATTTTTTAAAATTATTTTTTCATATATGCGAGATGTTTTTTATATATTAATCTCTAGTCAAGACCAAAATAATTTAATTTCCTGTATATAATAATTCTTGGCCTGTTGTCTCTCCACCCCAGGTGTTTGATATGAGTCAAGAGGAGCACGACATTATTCTGCAAAGAGTGAGGGAGTCCAAGGTATGGAGGAAGGCATTGTTCATCAGCAGATATCTGTGCTCTATCTCTATGCTTCAGCTGGCTTGTGTCAACTGCTATTCTTCCTCTAGTCCTACACTGTGGCCGTTTAGACCTGCCTTCAGGGATTGATTTTGTAAAAACAATTGCAGCTCTTTAGCAGGATGTCCTATGATGATTTGGATGGAACCCCCCTAAAAAATAAAAAACAACCACACAAACACTAAGCCCCCCAGTAAAACCTGGCCATTCCCAACTCTGACAAAACAACAGTATTAAATATTTTGAAACAGGAAAAAGCTACTGGATGTGTAAACAACTAGCATCAACAACAACCATGCCACCCCAGGGATATTAGGACTAACCCAAAAATAACATCCAAATAAATTAAAGTTCCAAAACGTAACATCCGAATAAATGAAATAGAGAGGTTGAGAACTGAGAGGTGGAGAGTTTTAGAGACGGATTTCTGTATCCCCATTACAAGATGCAAACCTCTCGTCAGCACCAGGAACAGAAACAATAGGCTGGAATTCAGAAAGATGTACAAAGATGAGCCTAAAAGTTCTGGAGCAAAATTCAATCAAGAGATGACGTAAAGATTAATCTTTAATAAATTCATGGAAAGGAAAAAGTGTGGAGAAAAAGAGAGATTACAAGTGATCTAAATGATCCTAAGCATGGAGGAGATGACTTTTCTGGAACTGCTTCAGGAACTCTAGCTGGTGATGGTGCAGAATAACGTCTGAAGTGTACGCCTCCCAAGTAAAAGCAAGGACTGACAAACTCCTTGGGAAGAGGTTAGTAATATAGGAAGACAGCTCCACTCTTAACAAGGTCAAATAAGACTGGCCATGTCAGCCTTCTCATTTAAACCCAACTGAAGTCTACCATAAAGATTGACAGAGCATTCCAAATGACGTTATCAACAGTGTGCTGATGTCAGTGGGTCGAAGACTTAGAAGGTAGTAATGCTAACTTACACAGCCTCATTTTGCGTTCATTTTGTCCCAGTACTTAGAGACAGGCAGAACTGAAAGAGCAAGCACAACAAAACAAAGCTTTGTCCTATATGGTTTATGTTGTATGAAAGATTTCTATAAATAGATGCTAATATTCTGTGCTTTAGCATCATGATTATCTTTTGATCTAAGATACATATTTTATGAATGTATAGCGATAAATCCTATTTTACTTAATTGTCACAGTATTTTTGCCTCTCACCGTATTAAAATGAACACTGTTAGATTTGAAATATTAAATAAAAAATAAAAATTATATTAATGATATAAATAATAATAATTATAATATAATATAAATATTAAATTAAAATTTGAAATTAGAAATTTTCTTCTGAAAGAACAACAGACAAACATGCTGCTTTGTGAATTATGCCATGCATCATGTCGTTTATCCTGTTCTCGTGAACATTGTACTCAAAACTTCCAGGTGTTAGAAGTTGCAGTTGTAATATTTTGTAATACAGGTTTAAACAGTCCTTATTAGTAGCTCACTAAGACAAGCAAAGAAATTCTGTTGAAGTGTGGACTCTAACTTACAATTGATCCCAGGGGCCTTATGTTACTAAGAAAGTGACAGTGAAAATCAAACATTTCTTTCAAAAGAGGGCATGCGTCACCAGACCTGAAGAGCACCTGAAACAGTGTATTCATTTGTACATAGTGCTTCCCCCTGTGAACACTGCTGTGTGATCTTAAAAAAAAGACTTGTGCGACTGTCATGGACTTATTGAAATGTCACAGTGAAAGAGGCCCCAGGCTCCTCAGATACTGGTTTAAAAGGTTGAGAAAGGAATGAGGAAATATTGTGCCATTTAAGTGGTGCTCACAAAGATCCGAACATTTGGCGGACTCTCATGCAGTGGTCACTCTGATGCTCCGTGAGACACAATACCCTCACACTCGGCACCTGACCGAGAGAGAGCACTTATCGATTTCTGCCCTCATGAAAGGTTTCTAGTGCTGTAGGATTGCATACTCGCAGATAGCCGGCACTTCAAAACTAGGACTGTAGTGTTTAGTTCTTCATCTACAGACAGGAGAGGACTTGAGGCATCTGGTAGATTTTTAAAACTCTGGGTTAGTAGATGGTTTCAGGTTAAACAGAAAACCTGTAAAATAAAGGTTGATGAATAATTCTTGGCTTGGACGCATTTACAAATGTGGCTATTCAAAGAGTGTTTCCGTTAATTAAACAAAGAGATGGTTGAGCCATGAATCTGATTCACAGTCATTTTGGAGCCTAATCTTTTTTATTTTGATTCATTTTTTAGGTTATTGTATGTTATACAGTTTTAGAAACCACATGTTTGTCTATTTAACAAGCAACTTTACTGAATTTGAGGCACATAGGTGATGATTTTAGTCTGCAATTTGCACAAGGCTAGAGGTATTACCTTTTATTGGACGTTAGTTAGAATGTTTTGTCACCCTGGGTAAATTGCACATTATGTTTTTATTTGAACAGTCCACAGCCCTCTGATCTGTTGTGGCCTCACCTATGGTTTCCTTTGATGACTCTTCCATGCAGATCATGTTTGGGCAATCAGTGCTGCACACTAGTATAGTGCACCCCACATCGCTCTGTCAGCTAAGCTTTCCTGGAGGTCGATTTGTTTTGCCTTTTAAGTCAGCATATGAACAGTTCTCTGTGACAGTTTTCTGAATTCCATTTTTTTCCAATTCTTGCTTTAAAATCTACATTTCCGCTTAAGTGCTATTTCTTTGAGGCATTTTCGGCAGTGAGAACTGCAGGTTAGAAGTACTTTCCAGCTTTGTTAGTGTCATTTAGTCTTCATTGTCAGATCCTCAGGCAGAAGCTTAGGGGAGTGCATGGTTGTTGAGTGTTACCAGTATATTTGAAGAGCAATTGTTGATTTACCTAATTAGTTTCATCGATTCATTAATCATGTCATTTAATTAAGTTCTGAGACTTCACACTGTGAGTGTCCAAACTTTTGCACATACCAAAATTTTTTTTTTTTTTAATCAAATTGGCTTATCCAAAACTAAAGAACAAGTCTTAGGACACCATTAGGACACCAAAAAGCCAAAAATGGTGCAAATATAATGGTTGATACAGCCTTGAAGAATCTATGTGTGGAGCTTTTGTGGTGTTTTGGGGTAAAGTGGTAAATTAATTTAGTCTGCTGCCTACTTTTTTCAACAAGCTAACAGTCAAAATATTATTGTATCAATTGTTCATGGATATCATCTAGTGCTGGCTTTCCCATTTAACCTAAAATGAAATGTAAAATCAGTAGTGAAGCAGCCTTTTGTTTTTACACACCTAGTTCCTTTCTTTAACTGTCCAGCTGAGAAGGCTCTGTTGTGAAAGCGCCGCATGAAGCAGAGCTACTAATAAGTTCCTTTTTTACTGTTATGGCACTTCTGTAACCTGCATGTCTGACCCCTTCTTTTACAGAGAGCAAGCTTCTCTCTAAGGGTCTCTGTCATGAAAGGCAAGAATCTCATGGCTAAAGATGCCAACGGTAAGAAGCTTTTGTTGGCCTTTGCAGTCTCTGCTGTGTACCAGCACTTTCAAAAGTGTAATACAGTAGAACATCCGGTGCCATCAGACTTTAAGTGTGTGCATTTTGGGACCAAATGAGTGGGAAATGGATAAGATCACTTTTATGAACAACTGAATGAAGTGAAGGCTGGAATCTTGACATCAGTACCAGCACAGTTACCTTTATAAGTCTTCCTGTGCATATCAAAAAGGGGAGATGTTGAAATGTTCTAGATTTCAGTGAAGCGTAATTGAAACATTTTAAGCCTTTTAATTATGTAAAAAGTTTGAAAATGTTCCCTTGTAGAAGAAGCATCAGGATCAGTTGAGAGTATGACCACTTCAATGTATGTTCCTTGTTCATGGTAGTGTGGTGGTATGTTTTTTTTCCTGCGTCGCTTCTGGTAGAGTTTGACCTTATTTTGCTTTACTGGGGGCTGTGTAGGTTACAGCGACCCATACTGCATGCTGGGAATTCTCTTGGGACAAAGCCCCCGAGAGGCAGAGGAGAGAAAAGAAAGGAAGTTTAGCTTCCGCAAGAGAAAAGAGAAACTAGAGAAACGCTCCAGCGTCAAAGAAGTGCTGGCCGCTAGGGACATTCAGGTGACGGACGTCAAGCCTGAAACGCTGAACCCCGTGTGGAACGAGCACTTTGTTTTGTGAGTAGAAACTAATCAGAGCAATGTGTTCATTTGCTTTACCTAACAAGGCATGAGATGCACAGAGATGGAAATGCTGTCGATCGTAATAGCTTAATTTGTTTTTGTACATGGACATGGATTTGTGAACTTTTACAATTGGCATCATTCAGAATTTTCCCAGTATGTAGTTGTAAATGAGCGTGAAATGTGACATTTATCTTTATCTTTTTTGCTCAGTGACATTGATGATGTCCAAAATGATCTTCTGCATTTGGACATATGGTAAGATGCCAACGTGTGAACACACTTTAAACTTGTGGTGCAGCTTTAAATGTTGTAGTCATTAAGAGATATACTTCAAATGTAGCCGTTTAACATAAAATAAAATGTTTGTAAACTGATCTATTTCATTTCTAACATAAATGTCACTATCTATCTTTCCATTCCTTGTATCTCCATTTTTGTTGTTTTTCACTTAATTTGGGTGATAAATACCAGCTGGCGTTTGCATTTATTTACATGTGTGTAAATTTCATGATGAATGGACCAAAATAAATGCTCCAAAATCTGTTGCATATACTCCCTTTCCAATAAATAAGGCTTTTTCCTTGTCCTGTAGACTAAATTAGTATTTTGGAGAAAAAAGGCTTTGTTGCAACAAAATATTGCACATCAAACATAAAGTACATCTTTCAGTGAATTGACTATTTGTAGAGATTTATTGACATAAAACTTTTAAAATAAAAACAATATTTTAGGTGAACTATTTATTCTTAGCTTTGTTTTTGTACCAGTTAAGATTTAAGCTTAGTTAAGTCCTAAGCAGTTAAACTTAATATCTTAATTAATTTAATGGCTCACATTATACAAAAAGCTTTAGTTGCATTGCAGTTCTTGTTTAAATTCAGGAATTAATAGGCCCTAGGTTAGTTGGCACCGGATGATCTAGTTGCCAAATAACCACCGTGCATCAGGGAAATTCTTTTTGATCTGCAGTGTAACTGCTCCTAATGAACCGGTCATCAGTGATGGTTAAAGAGTAAGCAAATAATCCATCTCATGTATGAGATAACCCAGAAACCCATTTTCCCTCCCTAGGGATCATGACGATGATGTGTCTGTGGCTGAGGCGTGTCGAAAGCTGAATGAGATCAGTGGGCTCAGAGGAATGGGCAGGTATGTCCTGCATTGTCGTGAGAATTAGCTCACAGCTGCACACAAACTGTGGAGATGTCTCTAATGCTTCTTGCTTCTGCTTCCATTCGCTGACACTTGAACCCATTATCACATGTAGGTACTTCAAGCAAATTGCCAAATCTGTGAGGGCCAATGGGGCAGCAGCATCAGGCAGCGAGGAGAACGCAGACGACTTCCTGGGTTGCCTGAACATTCCATTAAGTGTAAGTTTAAATGAATCCTGAGTGAAACTGTCCGCACTGGTGGTTCTCAAGGAGGTGGAATTCATCAGTGTTTAAAAGAGACTATAAGAGAAAATTTGTCCAACATGGCAGAAAAGCAGAAAATATTAGTATTCAAACAACCAATTAGCCTTATTTAAAATGATCCTGTGACTAATCACCTCAACCAGTTTATAGCCCAAAGGCAGTAGGGTAACACTTTGCAAATATGAGCACTCTCTGACCAAAAGTAAAGGATGTTTTAAAAAGCTATAATACACTATATAGACATCCCCTTCCAAATTCATGGGCATTAATATAAAGTTTGCCTTCCTTTGCAAGTATTTCTGTGACATAAATAAGGACCGTCAATATGTTTCCAAAAAAAAGGGTCACGATATGTCTCAAGAATCTGCATTTCTTAAATTGATTGAAAATTCAGTGCTTGGCTCTATTTCACCAGGAGATTCCAGTGGTTGGCTATGATAAGTGGTTCAAGCTAGAGCCACGGTCCAGTGCATCTAAAGTACAGGGAGAATGTCACCTGATCCTGAGGCTCTTCATCACTCAGGTAAAACAGTTCAAGTGGAGTAGACCAACTGCACGCTCTCCTGCCATCTCTTTTATCCACTTCTGCTTGGAATAATTCATGTTTTGGGGATGCGCAGCTTTAAATTTTAAAAGCTGTAGCTTCTTCTAATTCTTTCCACATAATGCCTTTCAAATTATAGCTAATGTTCTCCGAAAACTCTTTAGTGGAAGGTAATTATTGAAAAAAGACAAAACCATTAAGCACTGTAATTTTCAAAAACGTGTTCTAAAGCAGTTCATTATCAATGGATTTGCCAAATACAAAGGATTAGAATAATTAGAAAATCATTAGAGGCTTATTTTTTGGCTGAATAAGAATTAAGGTTGTTCTGTCTGAAGTTCTTTTTGTTCAACTACACGTTTTACCACAGAGAGACACTGCTTTGGCTAAAATGGTCTCGAATGTGGTCATTCATCAGAAGATGCTGAGTCAAATTTTGGAGTATGAGCACAGTCATGTTCAGGTTGGTCTTTTGTATTTACCTCTAACATAACTGACTGTTTTTAATCTTTATTGCTGCAGAATTGTCATTGTATCGTCTTCTCTTAAAACACCTTGTCAGAAGAAATAAGCACCTATGGGCTAAACTGGATGATCTTTATTTGGGACAATTGGTGCCAGCAGCATGGACTTGAGTGTTCTTTTTCCCAATCATCATTTGCTGTTCAGTCTGACCCTGACCGCCACTTAGCAACATGGTCCATGACACATGGTTAAGTGTAATTTGAAATCTGCTTACGCAAGTTGTAAAAAAACTGATGGGAAAACGTATACTGTATAAGGCGTTGCATAGTTGTTTTTTAGGGTGTTTTTTTTGTGTTACATACTAATTTTCAGACTTTGAGATACATTTACTTCAAAACTATGGGATCTAACTGCTCACTATGTGGCCATGAGAAAAAGAGGTGTGGCTAAAATAAGGCTCCACTTATGGGATTAAAAATGTAACATAAAAATGGGAGACTGCCAGTCTGGTTTTTTTGCCTGGTGTGCGAAGCACTGTACTAAATCCTCCTCACATTACTTTTAGAAAAAGCAAACCTGATTAGAATGAGGTTTAAATGATAACTTTAATAAGCTAACTTCTAGTTTTAGTAGTAAAACCACTATAAATAATGATTTTATATTTAGCTTATTACCTTCACCATTAGTTTAAATAGCATAATTCATGTGAATATTCAAGACCTGAACACTTTATTGTTTTATTTTATCTATTTTACTGCTCGCCGAACTACGTTATACAGAATTGTCCTGTATAACGATGCCATAGTGAAATTTTTGGAAATTCTGTTTTTTATTTTTTTACGGTTTCCCATCAAGCTTTTTTTTATGTTGAGCTTGCCAAAATATTGCTTTGAAATGGTCCCTGATTGGTAATCTAGGCTACTGGCTCAGAGTCAGTATATTAGGCAATTAACCTTTTACAACAACTTAATTATTACTGCTCAGGTGTACCATATCTCATCAGGTTATAGGCTGTGTTGTGCAAAATAAATAATGATTTTTTTTTAAAAACCCATAAAAAAGGCAATTGTTGTTTTTTTGTCCCCTAGACTTTTTTTTTTGAGCAAGATGGTGTAAAAGAGTGCAAACCAGCACCACAACGATATTGTTTCCTTAGCATCAGAAATGATTAATCTTCGTTTAATAAATAAGAAACTTCAGGCTAGTTAACTTGCATTTTATAATTCGTTTAGCACAGCCGGGTCTACCCACCGCTCGGTTCCCAATGTCTGCAGTGCCAATAGAGCAAAGCCATCCATTCCGCTCTCAGAGTGATAGTGGTTACATCTCTCTGCCTGCACTCACAAGACTGCTGAGGGCCGTAGAGGCCGAGTGGGAGGTTGGAGATGTGAATAAGGAGCTGGTAAGGTCCCTTCTTCTGAAATCTCATTGATCCAGAATTCAGTGCGAAGGCAGGTTTTTCCCCTGCAGCCAGTATCACATTCCTTAAGTTGCTTCATCAAATTTTAAACAAAATGACACCAAAACATCAAACCAAAAATCAACTTTTTACAATAATTGGATATAGAAAATATATTTTGGAAGCAAACCTGCAGAACACTAGAGAGGCACCACTGAAAAGAGAGTGATCTAAAACACTGGGCTGCCTTTTGAAAGAATGTTTTGCCAAAACAGAAGAATGGTCTGTTTCAAAGTTTTGGACTCTGAGTTATTGAGTTATTGATCTACTTACAGTGCAAAGACAGACAGAAACACCTGTGGATTTTCACAGATCTGAAGAAAGAGCAGAGCTTGTTTTTCTCCTCTTTTTCAAAGATGAAAGCACTTTGACAGAGGACTGTTTATCTGATGGTGACAGTTTTGGTGGTCCACCTGGCCATGCTGTGTTCTTGGGAGCCATTTTCTCTATATCTTTTAATAATCTTTTTGAACTGTACATTTTTTTCAAATCTTTTTTCTTTGAACGTTTCCCATCAGGTTTTTCTCTGTCTTAAAAATATAGTAAAACCAAACACACACACACACACACACACACACACACACACACACACACACACACACACATACACACACATACATGCACACATACAGTTCTGATAGCACTGAACTCGGCAGTCTATTTAAATTCAGATCCTTTTCGCCTGTCAATAAGGTAGCTGTGTGTGGGGAAGTTCGTGTTCCTGTGCCCTTTCTGGCTCTGTACTCTCTAGGGGGGTCTGTATCGGATAGAGGGATTTGGAAGAATTGATATCCTGTGGGGCTTTTTCCACAGTTGCTTTTAAATGTAGCATAGTGCATTGGACTACGAAGAGTGAGTCAATAATACTAGTGC
Organism: Prochilodus magdalenae; assembly: GCA_024036415.1. NCBI lineage: Eukaryota > Metazoa > Chordata > Actinopteri > Characiformes > Prochilodontidae > Prochilodus > Prochilodus magdalenae. The sequence goes on from JAMWET010000573.1 coordinate 461,848, forward strand.
ACACACATACACACGCACACATATTCTGCAGTTTGATTAAATATGCTGACAGAAATGACAGATGGGGTCCTAGACTGTCTGCTCTAGCTATTGATAGTATACAGTGGGTTCTACAAGCAAACAGTAGCATGAATTTGATGTAACTCTAGGAGTTTAGGTGGGTTTTATGATGTGGGATGATTTGTCTTTGCCTGTTTTTTTACTTTATGCTTTTGACATTGTTTTTTGTGCCCATTCAAATGTAGGACTATTGGGCAGATTCAGTCAATGCAGGCATTTAAGGCAGTTTGTTCCAACCGCAATGAACTACACCTGGAAATAGCGACTGTTATAAAGGTATGATTGACCCAAACTAACTAGGAGTGGCTATTGTTGTCAATCATTGAGCACTTTTTGAGTTATTCAGGTCCTCCTCTTGCAATTTTCCCCTCTGAATACAGAAAGGCACTGTTGAGTGGTACGAGGCAACAATTTCACACTTCAAACCAGATGAAGGGGTAAGTGCCTATTTTCATAGATAAAAGAAGGATACAGTTCAAAAGAGTTTCTGTATATGTCACATTTTATTAATAGGCTGCAGTCTAAACAGGTAACTTCATGGTAAGGGTACAGACACTTGTGTTGACTGATGGTTCTGTGTTCTCTTTGCTGTTCTACCTGCAGACACTCGAGGAGCAGCTAAAGAGACTGGTATTGGTGGTGGATGCAGTGTGTGTAGATGTCCAGAGAGGGCAGAATGTCTACAACAAGCTCTTTCACAGGTAACAGCCCAAGATGTTGACCGCTTGTGACCATATTGATTTTTGGAGATCTTACCTTCTGCAGTTTTAATGTGGTGATATGTTGCAGCATGCAATCTTTATAAAAGTAAAGTTTTTGGGTTTTTTTGGCAGTTTTTGTTTACACTGTCTGTCCCAAAAAAAATAATTAATTAATAATAATTATATTAATTTAATACTCAAAGATTATATGCTTGGATACTTACTGCAGATAATAATATGTTTCAGCTGGCAAACGTTTTTGAAACTTTAACTGATGCAGTAAATAGCTTCTCATTTCAACAGTGTGGGAAAGCGTTTCCCTTAGTCTTGGAAAGATGTCACTGTGCTTCAGGAGGGTGAAATTAAAGACCTGCATTAAGCAAGGAAAACAACTAAGGAGACTGGAAAATTACTGGAATTATTAAAACCTGGAAGTATAGCGGTAAACCCTCAACTTTTTATAGTTTATAAAATCAAATAGAGGTGACTGCTGACAGGATTACATAAAATGATTTTTAATATGTGGAGAGTTATGGGATGACATCGCAACACCAGAGACATCACAAATACAGGCAACAAAGTTGCCTGTGTCCCAAAGGGAGCCCTTTCCAGAATTGAAAATGTATAGAAAACTCCTAAAAAATGCAAAAAATGTGAGATGGATAAAATGTGATGCAGTGCAGTAAAGGGTGTCCCTGCAAACTTGAGAATAAGGGTTAATTCCCTGATGGAGAATGACCTTCCAGTGGAGAAATAGTGATGTATTGCTGTAAAGGTCCCCTCACAATGACGTTACATACAGGTGCCTTTATTTCTAGCGGGGGCACCAAATATACTGCTCAAAAAAAGAAGAAAACACTTCAATCTGTAATCGGATCCTGATGAACAAAAGATTAAAGTTGAGAACTGACATGAATTGTTCAATTCATAGTGGAAGAAATTATGTGACAACTTGGTCTATGGAAACCAAACTCACCAACCCATGATTGGCTGCATTCTAAATCACACCAAAAATCTAAGCAATAGAAATAACTAATTATAGGCGGATCTAATTTGCATTATTTTCATCATGGCAACTCATAATCTGACTCGGTGTGTAAGGCATTCTTCATCTCCTCAGGATGGTGTATTGGGGTATCTCCTCCCAAACATGGATCAGGGCATCCGTGAGCTCCTGGACAGTCTTTGATGCTACTGTGAAGCAACTCTGTGCCTTAGTACATAATGCCTGGGGAACATAAGGGCCAGTGAGTGGCATCAGTGTCTTCATCATCCAGAAACTGCCTACATACTCTGACAGGTCTGACAATGGCTCTGAGGATTACATCTGGGTACCAAAGAGTAGTCAGGCTAATGTTGGCTATCCTGTGGATGTTTGTGCAACACTCTAAGGATACGCCTTTCTAGACCATCACTGACCCACCGCCAAGCTGGTCTTGCTGAATGTTGCAGGCAGCATAATGTTTGCCACAGAGTCTTCAGACTTATTCCCATCTGTCGCATGTGCTTGGTGTGAACCTAATGTCATATGTGAAGAGAATGTGGTGCCAGTGATGGAACTGCCAATTCTGGTGTTCTCTGACAAATGTCAGTCGTGCTGCACAGTGCTGGGCTGTAATCACGGGTCTCACTAGAGGATGTCAGGCTCTTATTTCACCACCATGGTACAGTCTTGTCAGAAACATGCACACCAGTAGCCAGCTGAAGGTCATTTAGTAGGGCTCCACCCATCCTGATGCTGAGTTGATGGCATTCTACGGCCCTGTCCATCTGTGATGTATATATATATGTGCCTTCCTGGAGGAGCTGAGCTACCTGTGCGAACTGAAAGGTCACTAGCAAAACACAAAACTAAAGAACAATCAGTCAGGAAGGTTAAAGAGAGAATAATTATCGCTGGCCACTACCTACAAGACCATTCCCGTTTTGGAGGTGTTGCCTTTCAGAGCTCCTGTTGTCATTTTTGCTTGGACCAAGCAAGGTTTAATTGACTTGGTATTATACTGTAAAAAATGAAGCGGGTCCTATTTTTTTTTTGAGCAGTGTACTGCAGAAAGAAAGCTCTCCGATCTTCATTGGTTGTCATTTGAAAGAGATGGCCCATAATAATTACCATAATGAGGTTATTAAACACAGCCATAAGACAAATTCACCTATGACTCCTTTAATAACTTTCTCTGTAATAACTTTTTTCCCTTTATCGCTACTCTGTGCACAATTCATAGCTTTTTCATGGGCCAGTGGCCAGTAGAAACTGTGTTTTACTTTAGGATGTTTGTGAAATAAAGATTTGAAAGGTTTATACTTTCTTTGTGTGATTTTATCCTAGAGTTATAGCTGTACTTATAATCTGCTCAATAACATGATATTCATCTTGATCAAGGATAAAAAACTTCAGATTTCCTAAACGCGATCCAGGGTTTGTTGGAAAGAGTGCTCAGGCTCTACTGATCTGTGGAGTTTAGCTTCATTCTTGCTTTTCTTCTACAGCAACTTTGTTATGAATTTTCAAGGTTGTGGTCACAAAGCATTGTCTTCTTTTGTGGTTTAATTTATGACATTATCAGCTAAGAGTTGGCTTGGACTCAACTTTAATCACAAAATTGTGAACTTTAGCTGCAAAATATTTTGGTCATATATAGTGCATCATGTTTTTTTAGAACTGGTGTTTAGAACTTTTTATTTTTTCACCTCTGCCCTTAAAATAGTCTGGGTTCGCCACTGCTTTTTGGTATTTTGGATGGCAAGCAGCAACTCTTACTGTGCTGTGATATTGCTCGTCTCATGATCGTTACTGCAGCCGTAGCCCTGCAGGTGGATAAAGACCAAGTAAAATGACCAAAACAACATGAAACGATATGAGGACACCTATTCTATGAGCCCATGAAGTCATATAAACAACATGGGTTGGTGTACCGGAGCTCAATGTGCTCATTATTATAACCTCAATGTGCTCGTTTGAAATCCTTTGTTAAATGTTGCACTGCTGCTGTATTCCTAGGCCATTTTGTCTGGCAATTATGATACATGTCATATAAATCACAAAAACTCTTTGAGGATGGTGATGTTATGTTTTTGCCGTACTAGTCCAGACTTCAGTTTCAGAACTGATCCAATACTCTGGCTTTTTCTGAAGATCTTAGTTGTCAGGGCCAAAGGTGTTAGATTGGTTGTGTTGGAAATAGGCTGCATAGGTTGGAAGCAGCAGGGTAGAACTTACAGGAGGGTGCTGCTGCTGAGGTGAGGTTAACCCATGAAATTTCTGAAGTCACTATCATTGTGTTGCAGTACAAATGAAATGTAATGTAACTGCATGATTAATTCTATAGTAAGATATATAATGAGCTACAGTAGGTACATTCTGCATGTTATAATGATTTAATTGTTAAATAATGAGTTCTCTTTTTCTAAAACAAGGCTGTGTGCATAATAAGTAATATATAAGGTTTAGGAGCTGCAAGTGAGAAAATAATGACCAAATTAGCACCAAGAACAACTGCCTCTTCTAAGGGTTAAACAAAACAACAGCTGGACAGGAACGAGTGACTGCAGTCATTCATATCTGAGTTTGTTCTTTCTTTCAGCTCAGTGAAGGTGGACTTCTTCAGCATCTCCTATCGGCAGTTGGAAAAACTGGTGCGTATGTAAATGTGCATGAAACACAATTCACCTCCACTTAATTGCTCCATTGATAAACATGAATTGGGAGAGAGAAGGGCTAATGGAGAACCTCATGTCCAGGTGGCCGATGACGTAAGCGTTGCCATGGAGCGGGTTTGTGGGACCTTGGAGCAGGAGAGCTCTCGGCTGTCCCAAACCATGGGGGAGACCCTGTTCGAACTGTTCATGTCTCTGAAGACCCTCAAACGCTTCAGGGAGTTTCTGCCTCTCAAGTGAGTCACCATGTCCCTCGGAATCCATCTGCACGGATCTGATGATCGCTGGACCCTCAGCTGTGCCATATGAAAGAGAGTGACTCATACAGCAGGGGGGTGGCCATACGTGGCTGATGGATGAAAAAGTTATTATAGCTATATTTGGCTCAGGAAGTCTTTGCATCGCTGCTGAATGTTCTGTGGAGCGCTATTTATAAATGATGATTCATAGATGGGCATCTATTTTGTGTGCATGTTTCTTTTGTAGAGACACTAAAATGCTGGCACTGACTGGGTTTCACAACTGGTTCAAAACTTCCATCCACAAATGGTTGCAGATCGTGCACGAGAAATCAATTGACAGGATCCGCAAAGCAGTAGAGCTGGACCAGGCAAGTTGAATGCAGAACGAGGCAAAATATAGAAAGTCCTTCACTTGATTGCACAACAAGCTTTAAGAGATGTGGAAATATGGGACATATTTACATAATGACCCTAGAAAGCCGTAGTCTCTCTGATTTTCACTTCCTCTGGTGTGACAAATGAATAGTTTCATTTCCTGCTAGGACACAAATATCTTGCATTCAGGTGTACCAGCAGGGTGTACCTTCACTGTTTATCTGCAGATGTATGTGAGTGTAGCAAGAGGTCCAGTGCAAACTTTCCATGGTCTGTGTCACTGTAACCGGGTCTATATATCTGTGTGTCACAGTTGGAGGCAATCCCGCAGGCAAAGCACAGCATCTCGGCAGTGAATGTCACCACATGCTTTGACCAGGTGCGAGAATTCTGGACTCAGCTGGCCTGGCCTGACTCAGCAGGGGCCTTCATCTTCATCACTCGTCTAACTGATGTAAGCTCATGCACATTTAGACTGTCTTAAAAATGTGTATAAATAATTGAACCATATAATGGAAAATCAGACTTACCCAAATATTTCAGTATAGGAGCTTCAAGTGCTAGACAGTCATTGCCTAAACAATCAAAATTGACTATTTACTGCCAAATCCATACCAGTCATATATATGTCACCATAATTGTTTTCTGGGCAACTCAAATAACTGTCATTAAACAAATATCTAGCCAGAATGGCTGTCTGTGTCTCTTCACACAGCTGAAAATGCCTGATGGTCCTCTATTGTTACAGTAGTGTGTGTTTACTGTTAACAGTACCAGCGGTTGTGACACTTTCACACATATCTGCCCACATATGCCTGTCGTACGCCTACAGTAGTTCAGCTTGCCCATTCATGTTAAAGTTACAATGAATTTTATTTTTCCATACAGTCTAAATGCAAGTCCTATTTACACCAAATTATTTTTTTCTGACAATGCAGGTCTTTACACCAAGTCCTTTGCATCCTTTTTTAACATTCTCAAAACACAGGACTGCTTATTAAGCATTTACTGTACTCCCTCAGCTTTTCAGCTACTGTCCATCATTTACTTTCTTTAACATCAATTTTTATAGCTATTGCCGTTGTCAAAACCAAACTTTGTATATCCTAAAAGATAACTTTACAGAAGTTTTTTTTAATTTTGAGGCATTTCCTTTGGTCTATTCATTCTACAATTTGCACACAATATAAAGAGCAACAGTAATGTTCCCATGTTGTCAAAAATGTTCCAACAGCAAAAGGAGATTTTTTGAAAAGTTTGGTGCACAGTTTCAGGTGTGTTCAGTATGGGTGTGGAGGATGTGTTAAAATTCTTGCATTTGGACAATCAACAAAACATGTCATTTGACAAGGAGTCCCCACACTTTTATGCTCTGCCATCTGGATGCATGTTTGCTTGGACTGTAGCCATAATAACAGAGCTTTTTAAATCATCTATACTACCTAATACATCTGATGAGTAAGAAGTTTTGATTGTCAGTGAATATATTTATCATTTCAGCCTTCCATAACATCCAGTCATGTTTTTTTCTGACATCTGTAAATATTTCAAAGTTCTATTTCCTGTTTTTTGGACAAGGCAAGTCAGAACAATCTATGAAGTTCTATGTATGTAGAATTCTTAGCTAGTTCTATGTATAATTCTATGTAGTTTTATGTACTGTATGTTGAAGTGCTCTTTTAGGGGAGTAAATTATTTATGTGATAAACCAGCCTCTCTGTTCTGTTCTGTATGACACAGAATTTCTGCAGTGAGGCAGTGTCATACTCTGAACTCTTGAAGCGCAAGATCGAGAGGAGCCAGCTGGGCCGAGACCACAGGAGCTTTACAGTGCAGGTACGTCCCCCAGGGCAGTGGAGGTGGAATGGGGGACTGCGGGGACCTTGATCTTTCATTGTGCGTCTGGATAAATGTCAGCATGGAGGTTTTCTGCCTCACAACACTGCCATTTCATTGTCATGCCTGTGCCATGATGCTTTTGCCATCGTTACCTCCTGGTTTTTCGTTTCCCACCATTTATGTCCAGCACCTCTGCCTTCCTCCCACCCCTTCTAGACCTCCTTATTTTCTCCCTCCTTCTCTCCCCTTTGTTCCTGTCACTTCCCTCCTGTCCTTCTTTTCCTCTTCCTCCTTCTGTTTTTGGGCAGCTGTGTGTGGCGCTGAACGATACAGAGCATGTGCGTGTGTACCTGTCCGGGTTGCCTCGGGAACTGGACTGGCGGGGTGTGGAGCAGGCCATGGAGGAGTCGTGCGGGGCTGAGGGAAAGGAGCAGGTGAACAAAGCCCTAAACGGTCAGCTCTACAATGCTGATCTGGACCTGCAGAGGGAAACTAAGCGCATCATCACACACCTCACTGATAAGGTGAGGGAGACTTGGGTCAGTCATTTCATTTTCCGTTTTTTTGGTCAGCTTCAGAGACCAAATGCTTTAAAGGAGCGACGCATCTTGCTGTTACCTAACCATATCACCCAGTTGCTTTTATCTCATTTCGATCTGAATATAGCTGAAATGTCCAAAAATGTTCCTCCTTTAGAGAACAAGCACGATTATTCACGTAGGGAATGACATGACGCAAGAATCAGATATTGCACCCCATGTTAAGCAAAACATCTAAGCACTGCACGGTAAACAGTCAACAGGGAATAGGAATGAATAAGGCTTATTTACACGGAAGCAAAATAAAGCGTTATGCATGACTGGTAAACGGGTGTAATAAATTTAAGCTCAAGCGTTTCACTTTTTATCATTACCATATTATTTCACTCTTTATGAAGATTGTCCATCACAATAAACTGTTCTGGGATATGTTAGCATTATGTGATTATCCAATACACAGCAACCAAGATGGTTTGCAATTTTTTTCTGTTAAATGCCATAGGTTTAAATACAGCAGCAGGTGAAAATTAATACGAGTATGGTTTGGGCCATTCTTAATGCATATTGACCTATAAATCTCTATTGAACCTGGTTTGAAAAGCTGTAAACCTAAGGACAGACAGACAAGGAGCTGCGAGAAGGAGAGAAATGGTGAGCCAGTGCATTTTATGTCATGTTTTTGGCACAGTGCTCCTACATTTTATAATTTGGTTAGCCCTAAATGTTTCAGCTATTTAAACTTAAAAATATTTTATATAAGAACAAAATGTTCACCGACACCAGCTGGCCCTGTGTGTAAAGCAACTGACTAAATCCCCCTATTTCCTTTGTCAACACATTAACCACATTTACCTGATAATTGGGATCAGTTCAACTAGACACACACAGGCTTGAGTACTACCAGGCCCCTTAAGTCTAAGCATCACTTAACAAGACCCTTTTCAGCAAAGTGAAGTAGGCTGAAAGGTCTTAACAATCAGTACACAATGCCACTATCAAAATAAATTCCAGAAAAGAGAATCTTAGAGAACAGTCTGGAAAGGATTGCAAAGCCAATTATAAGGCTCTCTGACTTCAGCAAACCAAAGATCCAGTATCTTCTAATGGAGGAATTGGAATTCTCAGAGGTGTTCGGCCTACCAATATTCCTTAAAGATCACAGCACAGACTAATCCAAGAATCCAGAATAGGAAGCAGGTGTACATCTTAAGAAACCGCAGACCTTGCCTACCTCTGATAGGGTCAGCATTCATGGTTGCACAATTAGAATAAGTGGTAAAAAATCAAACAGCTGCTTGCAAACAGGCCAGTAAGGCTCAGCTCACATTTGCCCAAAAGCCCTTGATGAACAAGGGTCCTGATAAATCCGGTGTAAGGCTAAGACATTTGTGACTGAACCATGAATTCTACTCTAACAAATTATCTTCTGGAAATGTTCTTTTCTAATTTGGTGTGCTGTCTTTTTCTTGCATGTCTCCTCTTTTGTCTTCAGTTGAGAAATGAGTAACAGTTCACTCTTTCCACAAATCTCATGGGAAGATTAGGTTTACAAATGTGTTACGGCTTAAGTTTTTCAGAGGTATTCTGGTTTTAGTGTAGTTACAGTTGCTAGGCTATGAAGGACCAATTGAATGAACCAATCTTGCACAGCTCCGCCCTGAGGCAGACCAGTGCTATAGGTCTTCTTAGTCAAGAAAGACCGATGTTTTCTGATTGTGAGTGAGGCAGAATGAATGTCCACTGGCAGGTTTTGGGAGGTTACCTCGAAAAACAACAGATATACCAACTGCTAAAACACAACATCAGGAGGGGTTGGGAGAAGGAGTTGGAGGGGGTGCTCATGTGGCCCAGAGAAGTACTAACCGATATTACTCATCCGTACCTTCAAAGTGACACCAATGAATTGTGGTCATTAGACATGGAGAGCAGCCACAGCATCTTTCATTTTTCTCCTGCAGTCTTTGCTGCTTGAGAGGACCTTTGAGGCAAGCCATTATGGGGCACTTTTAATAAAGAGCTGTTCATCCTGTTTTAGCTTTCACGGCTAGATGAACTCTTGCATGCTGTGCAGAGCTTTTTTTTCTGTCGCTGTTGACGACGCTCTGTTTGGGTCGTTTTGTGCAGATGCTCCCTGAGCTCAGGAGATGCATTCAGCACATCAGCCTCTCCCCAGACACCATAAACAATGACGATGTGAGTACAGTGGTCTTCTCTGTGATTTGCCTGTGAGTGTGACTTTTCTTTGGAAATATTTTAGTGACTGTGTTATAAACATCTCCAGGCAGTGTCTCCGTTGATGAAATACCTAGATTCCACCTTAGTCATCCTCAGTGAGTCACTGGTGAAGGAGAACCTGGCAAGGTAATTACCACCATCATAACATATTATCACAGTAGCTGAGGGGAATGGCTTGTAATAACACCCCAGCATGCAGTAATTGTAAATATCAGCCACACGAGGAGTTGTATTTGTGTGCCTACCTTTTGTAAGTAAATGTGATGGAGCACATCAGGTAAATGATTACTGTTAGTTTGGGTAGTTATTACGTGTAAAGAGAATGTGGTTCTCTAGTGCTTTTGTATTGCAGGGTTTTGCAAAGTCTCTGGGAACTGCTCCTGAGAATGATCCTGGACTCAGTGGCAGAAAACAGAGGGGTCCAGGTGGAGTTCTACACACGGTTCCAGTACACTGTAGAGGTTAGTGGATTGTGAGCTGGAATAGAGATTGTTAAATCCAAATCAACTACAGCGTGCACATTGAGATTCAGTAATAACAAGTTAGTGTGCACAGTGCTGAGGTTATGGCCTGCAAGACATCATGACTCCTTTTACAGATATTGCTGCTATGATGATTAATAAAGCTATTAGGCTAATAAAATGCTGTATTGGATATTTACATTGCTTGATACCATTTTTTGTTATCTTGTTATCTTACAGCAGTCTGTGTTGATGAAATGATGTAAGATGAAATGTGTACAGGGCAGCCTTTGCAGGCAGCCACCTAGGTCAGCCAAAGGCCCTATAAAAAATGTACTGTACATGTTGATGTGAAATAATGTACATAAATATATATCATCATGTAACAACAATGAATAGCCCCTTATAACCATGCACATGCAGTGAGGCTGCGGCTGCACTGAAATGTCCTCTATACTGAATCACTGAATAATTTCGAATAAATTTGTAGAATATATATATATATATATATAGATGAAAAGAAGAATGGTAAACCTGAAACAGTTTACCTGCGCTGAAATAATTATTTCTCGTTTATCAGGAGGCATATTAAGTGACTGTACTTATCTTAAAATAAAAATAATCGTAGCTGTAGACGAATAAATAAAAATAATTTAGGTTCTAAAATAATGGAATTATAATAAAACAAACGTGTTTGGTGTTAATGAAATTAACAACAGGTGCAGTAGAGGAGCAACAATGAGAAACCCCCCACCATGGTGCGGTACCTGGACCCTACAGAGGTTGCACAGGTAGTCCAACTACTGAAGGATGGCACATCAATATGTACCATTGCCACGTCTTAAGAGTACGGTGGAGATTCCAGAAGACAGGCAGTTACTCTAGGAGAGCTGGACAAGGCTGTAGAAGGTCCTTAACCCCTCAGCAGGACCGGTATCTGCTCCTTTGTATTACAAGGAACAAGATGAGCACTGCCAGAGCCCTACTGCTGTGAATGTGTCTGACCATGTTATGCCGCCTGCAGCATCATTCAGCATGACTGGTTTGGTGGTGGGTCAGTGATGGTCTGGGTAGGCATATCCCTGGAAGGACACACAGATCTCAACAGGCTAGAGAATGGCTCCCTGACTGCTATTAGGTATCAGGATGAAATCCTTGGACCCATTGTCAGACTCTACGCTGGTGCAGTGGGTCCTGGGTTCCTCCTGGTGCACAATAATGCTCGGCCTCATGTGGGGAGAGTATGCAGGCAGTTCTTGGAGAATGAAGGAATTGATACCATTGACTGGCCCACCGGCTCGCCTGACCTAAATCCAATAGAACACCTCTGGGACATTATGTTTCGGTCCATCCGACGCCACCAGGTTGCACTTCAGACTGTCTAGGAGCTCAGTGATGCCCTGGTCCAGATCTTGGAGGAGATCCCCCAGGACACCATCCGTCGTCTCATTAGGAGCATGTGGAGGCCATACAAACTACTGAGTACCATTTTGAGTTGCTGCAGTGGAATTTGGGTTAAATGGACGAGCCTGCTGCATCATTTTTTCAATTTGATTTTCAGGGTGTCTTTGAATTCAACCCTCTGTAGGGTGATCATTTTCATTTCCATCAAACGATGTAGCATCCTTTCGTTCCTAACACATTACTCGGTCTATATGAGGAAAGATATTCTGCATGATTTTTTTCCCATTGAGATCTGATGTGTTTTCAAAGTGTTCCCTTTATTTTTTTGAGCAGTGTATATTTATTATTCCCCTTTTAATAATTATTAAAATTCTTAAAGTTCTTGTGCATTTCTGTAAGCTTTAGTCTGTTTTACAAAAAAAAAAAAAGTCACTGTTGTAAGTCGACATGAAGGTTCTCAGTCGCTTTAAAGGGTCTCCGACTGATGATTCGACTCGTCGACTTCTAGAGGGCAGCCCTAATATATATATATAACATTCTACAAATTTATTCAAAATTAGAACCAGAATAAACAGAACAATCTCCAGTGTTGGGATAATCACTCAAAAAAATTATCTATTGCTAGTTGTTAATTATTTGTCTTAATGAAATTGGATTGTTACTTACTATGTCTGCTAATTTTTCTTATACATTACCAAGTAATCATGTGGTGATGGTAGATCATTTTGCTTGCTTCAATAATTTTTCTTAAACATCGGTCATATTAATAGTGAGTGTAGTGAGATAATTTCACGAAATAACTTATGTAAAAAAAGTTCTAGCAGTGTAGACAGTTGCCTTTCTTAGGAGTCTAAAGTCTCAACTATTTTAAATATGCACCTAGAGCCTTATAATCACTAAATCTGCCCCTGAACTCTGGACGATTTTGGCATGTGACTCAGTGATACTAACCTGGCAGCTATGAGGTTCTGTTAGGTGTTACATTGACCTCATAGTTTTAGGGCAAAACTTTCGATCAAACATTTATGATTAGGTAAGATTTACTGCGATGCTGCGAATCGTTACATCTTTTTTAACTGCCACCAGTGCAGCATCATGGGACAAAGGCAAAGCAGGAGAGTGCTAATTGCCAATTCTGTTGTGCCAGCTAACAGACACCTGAGAAACCAAAGATCGAATGAAGCTTGTTGCACTGTTTTGGACTCCTGTCTACAGAACTTGCAGTCTCCCTGTGGTACAGTCAACGTTTGAATGGTTAAACCATCACTTTAATTCTAAAGACCACAATTAGGGTTAACGTTTCAGTCATATTTACTTTTTTAATAAATGTATTCCTTTAATACTTGCAGTTTTTGCTCTCAGCATCCTGGCATCATAGGCACTCATCAGATATTCATCAGTCATCTTGGCAGCCATTCGTCCGTGTATTAAGGGGAGTCCCCACAAGAATGACAATGTGCGAGTAGCACTATTCCAAGGGACAGGAACTGGCAGGAACACAGGACAGATTTGCATGAAAAGTCATGAGTTGCTGGGTTGCGTGGGCGAACATGCTGTTCTCCATATAGTTGCTCCATTAGCATAGCAGGGATCCCATGCTGTTAGAAGAGTGTGTGCAGGTCTGCTAGAACACACTGGCCAAGTGGCTTCTAATGAAAGGTGGGCAGGAATTCACTGGTGGCTGGTACAAGGCTTCCGTGTGGGCCATGCAATGTATTAGCAGAGACGCTGAAAAAACCTTGAAAAGTTTGGGAAAGTTTTTCACTGTTGGCGTCATGTCACTGTTGGAACAAAACCAATATGTCCAAAGAAGTAACTTCACAGGAGAAGAAAGAAACCTCCTCAACTTGCAATGTAAGGTAACAGACCAAAATGCTATTCTACATAGTTTTATACCATGTAGAAAATTATAAAATGTAAACATGGAGATACAGGGTTTACAAGGTTTTGTTCTGACAGTGATTATAAGTGTTCACTTAAAATGAGCCAAGTGTCATCTTACTCCTAGTACACTCTTATCAGCCAAGCTTATTATTACATTTGTTTCATTTTGCACTGCAGCTGCGAGGATAATGTAGAACAGAGGCTGATGCCTTACTAGATATTACTGTGCAAACTTGTTTATTTGGTTTTTACAGTAGTCACAAGCCTGAATGTTGTCTGTGGTTTTAATCTAGATAACATTGCAGCTTTAAATTGTGGCAGAACAATTGTTTATCTTTTTCCTCAGACTCTGGTGCGGTTCTTTAATGCTGATGGTGAAGGACTGCTCCTGGAGGATCTCAAAAGTGGAGACTACAAAGTAAAATTGAGCTCCTTAATTTAAATTTAAAAATTAGTGATCAGTGGTAACCGGCTAAACGACCTGGCTGGGAATCTATTTGCTGTTTTTCAGGCCCTGGACGAGGAGCTGCGACTGAACAAGTGTTCGTCTTTCGAGCTGATCGAGCAGTACTTCCTGGAGAAGATTTCTCAGCAGGTAGGCTGCAGCCCTGCTGGGCTCTGCCTCCAGTCCTGCGGAGAGAGGAGGTGTTGATTAGGAGCTGAGACATCACAAAGACTTCACTTCCTCTGATGATTAAAAGTTTACGCCACTCATTTCCACTTCGACGTAGACTTGGTCTGCACCATGCATGGCACTTTGGGTGCAGTCTCAGTCACCGGAATAAGTAGTTTGATTAATCTCTGAACTATGAGCATAATTCAGCTAATGTCTGTGTTTTACAGAGAATTCTGAAGCACAGTCGGTTTGGCCGCATTAGTGTAAAATGTTACTACGATGCCCCTGAGCAAAGACTGACTGTGGAAATTTTGCATGCGGCTGACCTCATTGCCCTGGATGCTAATGGTGAGCATGAAGATGCCCTGACCTACACTATTGATCTACAATTCTTTTAAATTCTTCTAATTCTTTCTTTAAGCCAACCTACGTTACTTGTAATATAAACTGTGATTTATATTGAGCATTTTCTAGACTGTCCACCTGTAAAAGCATCTTGATTGTGACCTTTCTGTCATGAATATTATCTCCTCTCTTTTCTCTCTCCATCAGGGCTAAGTGATCCATTTGTCATAGTGGAGCTCTGTCCCCACCACCTCTTTCCCAATTCCAGGAGTCAGCGCACTCAAGTGAAGCTCAAAACGCTCCACCCTGTCTTTGATGAGCTCTTCTATTTGTGAGTAGACCTGACTAGCAATAAAGTATGGTGGTTTGCTCCAGGATGGCAGTGTTCACATTTACAGGGCATGAGGGGTCACTGAATAGTAAATCATGTAAATCATATTCTATGGCTTTAGCAATCACCAGATCTCACCCCAGTTGTGCACATATGAATATAAGATCACTGCACTGTTGTGCAAAACAAAGAGACACATTTAGGACACCAAGCATATTTTGACTGATTTACTACATATTCAGTAGAGGGAAAATATACTGTATTTCTGTGGAGAGGAACCCTTGTCCATGGGGCCTTCAGTTCCCCACCCTGACATAAACCAAAGTATCAAATTACCAGTGCTTTCTTAGAAACCTTCTCTGTGGTCTCTCCACAGTCATGTGAGCCCTGAGCAGTACAGACACAGATTTGCCTGCCTCACTTTCACTGTGATGGATTATGATTGGCTGTCTACCAATGATTTCGCCGGTGAGGCAGTGGCTCCTCTGAGTGACTTCTGCTGGCCAGGCCGACCCAATGCCACCCCTGCTGGGAAGACCGTCCAGCCCTTCATTCTACACCTGTCCCGCCAGAAACCAAGTGGTATGCACCCTCTCACTCACTATAGACATACATTGAAGTAGAAATCCAAAAGATAGCATTAGCTGTGCACTCGTGGTGGAATGTCATTTCCCCAAAGATCTTCGTCCATAACTACATAAAGAAAGTGCTTGTTATTTGTACAGTTGCAGTGCATAAGTCCCCCGTTACAAAGATGAATGCACATTTGATGGTGTGAAAATCATACACACTGGCCAACAGAGACATGGATAAAGTGATATATTCAAATGACTCATCCTTCACCGTATTTTTAACAAGTGGCTGAAAGCACGCAACGCCTACACCAACAGAATAGAGTTTTGTAACTTTGAAAACAAAAATAAACATGAATATCTGTGCCTTTTTTAAAGCAGTGAAAGAACAAAGGCATTTGAGTTCTTACTGCTTGCTTTGCTCTGGTGATTCTCATGCAGCTCTAAAACATTTTGGAAGAAAACTCCTTTGCCTGTATTTAGCGTGTGTGTGTGTGTGTGTGTATATACACTGCCTGGCCAAAAAAGGTCACCACCTGGATTTAACTAAACAATTAGGTAAGAGCCTCCCATTGGATAATTACTGCATGTGTGATTGTTTCAGCTGGCAACAAGTTATTTAACCCTGACTGATGCAGTGTGTAGCTTCTTATTTGTTTAACAACCATGTCAAAATATACATCCTGTGGTCGTGGAAAATATGTTAATCATTCAGTTTCAGAAGGGTCAAATTATTGCCATGCATTATGAAACTACTAAATTGGATTAAGAACTGTCCAACGCATTATTAAAAAGTGGAAGGACAGTGAGGAAACATCTGCGAAGAAAGGGATGTGGTCGGAACAAAATCTTGAACAATTGTGATCGGCGATCACTTAAACGTTTTGCTGAAGTTGTAGAAAAACAGCAGTAGAACTCAGGGACATGTTTAATAGTGAAGCAAGAGCATTTCCACATGCACAACGTGAAGGGGACTAAACAGCTGTGTAGCTTTAAGAAAACCACTCGTCACTGTGGGTAACTGACAAAAACGGCTTCAGTTTGCTAGGGAGCATAAAGATTGGACCCTGGAGTAATGGAAGAACATCTTGTTGTCTGATAAGTTCATATTTACCCTGGTCCAGAGTGATGGGCGCATCAGGGTAAGGAGAGAGGCGGCTAAAGCGACCCATCAGGCCTAGTGCCCACTGTATAAGCCTGTGGGGGCAGTGTTATGATCTGGGGTTGCTGCAGTTGGTCAGGTCTAGGTTCAGCAACCTAACGTGCCCAAAGAATGAGGTCAGCTGACTACCAGAATATACTGAACCACCTGGTTATTCCATCAATGGATTTTATCTTCACTGATGGCATGGGCATATTCCAAGATGACAATGCCAGGTTTCATTGGGCTTAAATTGTGAAAGAGTGGTTCAGGGAGCTTGAGACATCATTTTCACACATGGATTGGCCACCACAGAGTCCAGAACTGAACCCCATTGAGAATCTTTGGGATGTGCTGGAGAAGACTTTGGGCAGTGGTCCAAATCTCCCATCACTAACACAAGATCTTAGGGAAAAATAAATGCAACTCTGGACAGAAATAAATGTTGTGACTTTGCAGAAGCTTGTGAAAACGATGCCACAGTAAATGCGTGTCATGATCACAGCTCAAAGGCAGTCCAGCGAAATATTGAATGTAAGTGTATATAAAAATTATGAGTGTGTTAACTTTTTTTTTGACCAGGCAGTGTATATATGTGTGCGTGTGCGTGTGTGCGTGTGTGTGTGTGCGCGTGTGTGTGCGTGTGTGTGCGTGTGTGTGCGTGTGTGTGTATGTGTGTGTGTGTGTATTAAGCCCAATGCATTACAGTTTCCACAGTACCTATCAGAGTTTGACCAACATCTGTGTTTCCTTGAATAGATATCCAATTACTTTCTCTGCTAACTGGCTTTTCTATTAAGAGATTATTTGTAGCATGTGTCCTCATGGATTCCCTCCTGGCTCAATCTGTTTTCCTGATTCAGAAAAACCGATCATGAAGATGCTGGAGGCAAGAACAGGAGATCGCGAGGCTCAAGAGTTTGTGCGAAGGCTGAAGGAGATTGAGAAGTCGATGGAGGAAGAGTAATTTTCAGCAGTGGTACACACTCTTGTGATTTTCTACCTGTTGTACTATGTTTGCTATTTAAAATGAATCTCTTTTCAATGTGTAATTTTAAATGTTGTCCAGAGAATATATGAAGACTCTGTTTAAAGATCAGTATTTTGTCGCTGTTCAGCACTTGTGTGCTGTGTTTTAATGTTTTTGGCTCATCAGAGGAGCTTGTGAGAATTGTATGAATTTAACAATAGTATATTTTGAAGTATGTCCAGTTGAAGTATGTCTGTTGAATTAGATTTGAAACGTTATCTGAGGTGCAGTTTTCTGTGACTAGAAGTCTGAGAGACGCTTTACGAGAGGATTTACAAGTACACATATAGGCATTCCAAAAAGGCAAGTTTCATAGATTTATATACTCTACAGGTGTTTTACCTTTGTAGCAAAGAGGGGGAGTGAGACCCAGCCTTGAAACAACAGCTTGTAATATTTCAAGTAAAGCTTATTCACCAGTGTTTACATTATTGGTTATGGGATGAAACCGCTTTTCGTAAATCTTCTATCTAAAACTGTGAACGTTATGCATTTGTTCTTGAATCACACTTGAGAATGTTACTGTAGCATTTCTGTGAGACCTGGTCTTTCTTAAAGAATGTTCGTTTATGCTAAATGGTTCTTCAATTTAATGGGTTTGATGTTCAGACGGTCCTCCCTTCTTTTGTCTCCGCACTCTACAGTTTTACTATTGGCAATGCAGCACTCGAAACAGCAAGAGAGAAGGCTGTCAAAGGGCTTCAAATTTTCTACAGTGCAAAGTCTGTTTTGTTTTAAACGCGTTCCCATGATTTGAGTGCCGTGGGCTTTTTTTGTTGGTTTCTTTTGTTTTTAGGGGAACATATACAATTGAGGCTGAGCAGTGAGATGGAATTCATTCCTTTCTCTCCAAAGGCTTTTGCCTTCAGAGGACCTGTTGTTTGTTTCTGATGGGTGTTTTAAAGGGGTGACTTAAAAGCACTCCCTGTTTCTTTCAGAAGTCATCTATTTGTTTATTATTTATTTCTGGTTGATTTATCAAAAGAACTTGACTTCATAGGATTATTCCTTTCTGTTATGTATCCACAGCAGGAAAACCACTTTCCTTTTCAGACGCAAGCCTGTTTTGTAGCTCCATCTCCTGTTTTCAGGGCCTAACCTCTCTCCGTGTTTCCTCTACACTTCTTTTCCTTTGACCTAAGCACGATTGGCCTCCTGTAGAGTGAACTCAGACAGAAACAAGGACGGAGGAACATCCCTGCTGTCCAGCAAGGGCAAACCAATGCATCGGTGCCGCTGTTTAACACATTTTCAGCAGTATGTGAAACTGTCGGCACTTCTCTGTGCCCCCATGTGACTTGACTAATGGTGTATCGTGCGCGCATGTGTGCAGTGAACTTAATAAAGGAAAAAAACAAAATCCACAGACGAGACCTCATCAAGATGACTGTGTTGTGAGTGAGAAAGCTTCATTTGCAGGGGGTCAATAAAAGCTCAGGTGGAGGCCAGACATCTGGGCTGCACTGCCCTTGGGTCACACACTGGGAAATGCAGTCTTGGGGAGCACAAATCTGGCCAGCTGAGGCCTTGTCAGCCTTATTAGCACCCCGGTCTCTCAAACACACGAACACTGCTTTTCCTAAAAGAGCTGCAGCCGCAATGTTCTCAAAGCCAGCAGTGCACCATTACACACTGTTTACAAGCCAAACAAAAGCTGTTGTGAAAGAATGGGATAGAATAACCCCATGGTCCTGGTCTGGACCCCTTGCTTACATAGTTACATC
This sequence comes from Prochilodus magdalenae, assembly GCA_024036415.1. Classification (NCBI taxonomy): domain Eukaryota; kingdom Metazoa; phylum Chordata; class Actinopteri; order Characiformes; family Prochilodontidae; genus Prochilodus; species Prochilodus magdalenae. The sequence goes on from JAMWET010000573.1 coordinate 481,004, forward strand.
TATTCATTTACTATCACTGCCTGTTTGTCAGAGTGAATGCTTTAAGTTCTTTAAACAACATGCTAAATTGCACAAAGTGCGAAGATGTGCAACATGTAAATTGAGTGAAAATGTTCCCCTTAAAGGACCAGTACATACAGTTTTTATAAAACCTTGTAAAATTAACCAAAATTAAGTTAAAAAAATAAAAGTAAAAGTCTGTGTGGTGTTGCAGAGATATTTACTGTCCTGTCCCATCTCATAATATCACTTTGTGTCTCAAGAGGTGATAGTCAGCCACCGTAGAGTCATCTTCCCTAAGTAGCACCGCCCCGCGTCAGCGTATTCTAACCTCTTCAAGTTTACGCTCCTGGCAAGCAACCATTATAATGCCCACCCTCATCATAAGTCCACATTTAACAGCAAACAAAAGAACTCATATAAATAAAATCTAAACAATCATTAACACAGCATCTGATTCCCACTGCTGGAGACGCTTCTGGTGAGTAAAGGGACAAAGTTTGATGGATGACTCTCAAATCCTCTAGAATGGTAAGTAAACAACTATTAATGATAGCATTGAGGAGGAGGGACTGTGGCAGATTTCACAGCTTTCTGGTGATATGAGTATTCAACAGGTTGGATCGTCTTACACACTGCTCCTTTAAACTGAATAAACGCCATCTCTATAAGCAAGCAGCATTTCCTGTGTGCAGCACTAGAGAAAATCAGAAGCAAATATTTTTTCACAGCACTGGGCAGCCAACATTTCCTGTAGACCCTTTGATCTATTTTGACTGTGACAAATTTGCAGTAATCACAAAAATCAGGATGAGGGCAAATACTTTTTCACAGCCCTGTTTACAGGTGGGGTTATTCACTGAGACTAAGTTCTCATTTACAGTAGGATCCTGTAAAACTCGCAATAAATGAAATGCAATTAAAACGTCTCTGTAAGAGGCGGTTATCGGGGAGACTGGGAACCTCTGATTCACTAAGCATACCTGTTAGGAGCATGTGTGATACAGGCTAGTTAACGCTCCTCATACACACGTCTTCCTATCTCACTAAATCCCAGGTAGTGCCTGCATGGCTTCTGCCTGATGGGTGTGGTCTGGGTTGAAAATGCCAAAGCAGCAAACGCAATGACTAAGACTCACCACTAGGTGTCCATAAAGTCTCAAACTTCACTTCCATCAATTCTTTAGCTGGAAACTAGGTAACAGACTTAAAAATGAAACACAGGCTGTATCACCGGCTTGTTTGCTTTCTAGGATTCGCAAGCTGTGAACAACTGCAGCTGATTGTGTTATATAATCTGCTGTTTAAAAGCATTCTGATGAGACATTTTGCTCTTCCCGTCAAAGCACAGTAACCTAGAGCAACAAGGCAATTAGCCTACAGGAGGAGTTGCAGCCGCAGCCTATGTGAGGGGAGCACAGCACCATCATGATTATGAATACACATTAAAACAGAGCACCGACACCCAGTTATTATCTTCACTGTGCCCACTGACTTGAAAGTTCCACAAATCATAGCAGCACTGAGATGAACTTGTTTATCATGCGGACCATATAATTAAGCCCTGTGATTTAATACCAGCACAGACACAGGTGTTCAGCTATGCTTTTTTTCCAGTTCAGTATCTGCTAGTGTATAATCTACACATACAGACTATATCATATACCATGCAGTCCCATTTTGGATTTTGAATTTCAAGTGCAGGATGTCAGATGTAATGTGAACACCACATTTTGGTTTGGCAGTAATTACACAAACGAATAGAGCTGCAGGCTAGGTTTTCCCTCGTTTGTCAAAATATCATTCACACAAAGCTCTACAGGCTTTAACCTGGCCTTTCTGTCACTGAGGCTTATGTGGTAAACCCTTTAGTGTGTGTGTGTGTGTGTGTGTGTGTATGTGTGTGTATGTGTGTGCGTGCGTGTGTGTGCTGGTGTATTCTTCTCTTTGTTGTTGTGTTTTGACACACCAGAGTCTACATACTACTGGATAGCGTGATTTATCTGTTCACTTTTTGAAAGGGGGCTTTTCTTCATGATTGACAGTGTTTACCGCTTGTCCAGATTTGTTACTGGTAAACAGTTCGTTTTGACTCATGTAATGTTTAGACTGCGTCTGTAATCACAACTCTATTTCTTAAAAAGTTGTGATGCTGTGCAAAATGTACAGAATGTAATGAAGTACAAATCATTTCAATAGAAAATACTACAATGACAACGAATGCTGTAACTGAGAAAAGTTATTTATTAAAACTATATGCCCATTCTTAATTTAAAACCAGTAACAGAGTGTGCAGGGGTAACAAAAGTCCAGTAAAGTTGTGTAATCCAGTTAATAGGTCAATAACATGACTGGATATTAAAAAAAAGCATCCCGGAGAATCTTTCCGAAGCAAAGATGGGGGAAGAGTTTGTTGCTCTGCACAGGCAAAGAATGCAACAGTTCAAGAATAATGTTTCTCAGCACAAACTGAAGTAGTTTCATCATCTACAGTAGCTAATGTCATTAAAAGATTCACAGAATCTGGTTTTAATCTCTGTATGCCAGGGACAAGGCCAAAAGACAAAATTGGATGGCTGTGATTTTCAGGTCCTCAAACAACACTATCACAGACACAATCTCTTGTGGAAGTCACTGCACAGGCTCAGGAACACTTCCAAAAGTCTGTGAGCATGGTCTGTCACTGCTTAGACAAATGCAAGTTAAATCTACTATGTAAAGAAGAAATCATTTCAGTAAACAGGATTCAGCAATGGCACCGTCTTCTCTGCGCCTGAGCTCATTTAAAGTGAAGTGGAAAAATGTCCTGTGATTCAACAGTGGTTCTTACTGGAAATCATGGATTCTGTATCCTCCTAAAGAGTAGAGGGACCATCTGGCTTTTTATCAGCACTCTAGCCTCTATTCTAAAGTATTTTTAATTGTATGGGGGGGGACATACTGCACATGGCATGGGTGACTTAAACACCTGTGAAGGCACCGTTAATGCTGAACAGAACACACAGGTTTAGGAGTAGCATGCTGGCATCCTGGAATCCTGTTTAAAGCAAAAATATGAAAACAGCTTACCTTCAAAACTACAGCAGCAGGTCTCCCAAATGCTAACAGAGAGGTGTAGCTGAAAGAAGGAGGAGATGCAGCACAATGGCAAACATGACCCTGTCCTTACATTTTGAAGTGTATTGCTGGCAACCAGTTCACCATGGGCATTTATTCTCAGTTAAATTTCTCGTTAAAATATTTGATATGTTGTCTTTTTTGACATGCCATAAATTAAATATGGGGTTTGCATGATTTGTGCATCACTGTATGCACCGCTGTGTTTATTTACATTTTTCACAGCCTCCCAACTTTTTTGGAAATGGGGTTGTAATTGATTCTGGTACTTATGAACACTGACACTTCATGTCGAGAGAATGCAGATGAATATGTAACATTTGAAATCAGTTTTAGGCCTTTGTCCATGATAGATAAGGACAGTGTATGAAAGGCACTGTACATGATTCACTCAAGGACATGATTAAGGACATTATGCTAAGATATGCTCTGGTGCTAATGTTCCACTATCATATCTCCAGTTATCTTGAGCTGGGGCAGGTCCAGTGTGTTACGTTGTGGAGCAGGCATGTGTCAGAAGCAGGGCTGGTTTAGGCTCTCCCCACATGTTTTTCTGTGCTGGCTGGCAGCGGCTCATAAAGCCAGCCATGGGCTGTTAAGCTCTAAGTAGCTCCTGCTGGTGGTCAGGCCCTGTTGATCATTACACCTGGTGTGTGGGCCTTCTAGGTCCTAACACGGCTGGTGTTCACTTTGCCCTGTCCCACATGCGAGCGAAAAAGAGATGGGAGGCCCATCTATTTTAGGTCAGGAAACCATTATGGCCTCTGATTTAGGATGTCATTATAAGATGTTGACCTCAAACCCCAATGGGACATGTCCTATTGGTGTGGCAAGATGTTCCATCCTCCATCCATCCTCATAGTACCACATCACACACATGACACCTGTCCAGACCCAACAAGTATATATTGGAATGATTTCAACCACTTTTGGTTCCCTAAAGAACCTTTTAGTATCATTCATCTGAAACCATTCCACCAAAAAGAGGTATAGTGGTTTTCCTCTGGGGTCTCTCTAAAAAAACTCTTTTTGGCACATTTGTTTTTAAGAGTGTACAATAAAGCATAAAACCTTATAAGCTACTACCATGTAGAAGTAGAAGACGTAGAAAGAAAGCCTTTCTGAAGAGCTCTAAGGAAAGAATTAAAGGTGTAGTCTTAGAGACGTTGTGGTGGGACATTCAAAATCTTGAGGCTATAGTACCGCAAGATCTGCCAGTCCAAAGAGAACTGGGTAACATGATTCCAGTTTAATGCCTCAGGATCTGATAAAATCACTGCAGGGAAGAAGATCCATACGAGCTCCATAAGGGTAGGGCCATAAAAGAGGCGGCAAAACTGTGAATTTTTTCACTGTACAAAATATTCCAGAGGTCTCCAGCAGAGACCAGCAGATCAGGTCTCGTGTTGTAACCCAACAATGATGTAGACAGTGGCCTGCTTTGAACCTAAACACACCATAGAAGAGGGAAAGGAGGACATGCCTTGTTTTTTGATGGCCTACCTGCATTGCACTGCTGTTTCTTCATGCACGCAAACATAAATGGTGGGTGGGTTTGACATTGTGAGACATGCAAATGATTCAAGTTTCACGCTTGGCCGTGCAGGGACAGGCCCTATCACCTTCCTGAGCCAACAGCCATAATTGGGAAAATTCATTGAGCAACTACATGCACACAGACCTTTACAATGACTGCCCTTAACACCACATCAACGTCCCCAAAGACTGCAATGGTGTCGTACCAGATTGTCATTGAGTGACTCAAACTGGCAGCAGGTTATCTTCAGTGATGAGTCCCGCTTTTGTTGTGGTGGAGATGATGAATCTGTTTATGGAGGCACTGTAGGCAGCGCCAAGACAGTTTGTTTTCATGCATCACATATCCAGAAGGCCTGGTGTCACCTCACCTGCACCCCTACCACAAAATCAACAGGAACTGTGTGAGGATATTCAAGTTGCATGGGATGGATTATTGCAGGGCACCATTAGGAAACTCTACAACTCCATGCTGAGACGTAATCGTGTTGCATTACTGAGTGACACAGAACACCATTAGGAACGTAGTCTGGCATGTTGCATTGGTAAACACCATACTGAGAGATGCTACTTCTGTATGTGAAGCTCAATAAATATTATCCATATCAGTCTAAACTTATCATTTATGGTTCCTGGTAACCTATATCTTCCTTCCAAATAGCAATGCAATCCTACACTTCCATCTGGGTGCAGCTTTTCTCTTGATGGTAAGTATAAATGCACTATAGAATGTCAAGCACAAGACAGGGAGCAGAGGAAGGGAGATAGAAAGGAAAAGAGACATACTTACAATGAAATAATATCATAGTCTGCCTCCTATATCCAGTAAACACCTTCAGCTGTCAGGACATCATGTAACAGCGTCCTTTAAAATTCAGTATCTGTGAAGATTCTTTATTAAGTGTTTTCAACGAGAAGTGAAACATATTCCCTGGAACTCCTCAGCTTGAGGGCTTTTAGCCCTTCATATTTCATCTGTTGCTTGCTTATCAAAAGAGGCATTTAAAAGTTGTTTCCTGCTTGAAGGTTCTTTGCAAAATGTTTCTTGGAAAAGCAAGATGGGGGCATCACAAGGACCCTATGCCGCAAAGGTGGAGTGAGTGGTCTGTGGGAAGGAGGAAGCAGAGGAGGGAGGGGGTGGAATGTTGGCAGGGTGCCAGGCTCAGGGGTGACTATGTCTTTGGCTCTGGCTCTGGCAGGTACATTTAACAGCGCTCTGATCCCCCAGTGCCTTATCTGCTCTCATGCAGCCCTAATCCTTCCAGAGACATCTAACGCTAAAGAAGCTGTCTGCGCCTCAGCCTAACCATTCCTCCATGGGATTACGCTTGTACTGCCCCACTGCTGCACTTTCTTACCTGTTCAACCCTCAAGGAGAGGATTAAGGTCATGATATCATGGCAGATGCATTTACATCAGAGATTTATGCGTGTTGGAATGTCACTAACCACTATGATTGCTTCGCTCTCGTCATGTCGAAACTTGCTCGGTGGAAACGGACTCTTCTCGCCGGGAACTTCCAGCCTCCTGGGAAAGAGAAGCTCAAAGCAGCTGCCATCAAAGCCATGAAGAAAGAGCATGAGACACTTTTAGGGGGGAAAAAAAGCTTAACAAAAACCCCATTGCTTTTCAAAGCTTAGCTAGTGCTGGAGGTAATGAGGAGTCGAGGTTAAGAGCTGTTAGAGTGGAATAGGTGCTATCAACCACACAAGCCAACATAAACTTGTTTTACCAGAAGCAGTGCGAAAGAAAGTGAGCAAAGTTCTTTTGCTTTGTGCTGACAAACACATAATTAGATTCTCAGAGATAAGAGCACTACGTAGGCACCTGTTGAAAGAGGACTTGGAGAAGGCCCGCAGGTGGGCTGCAGATTGGCTGTTGTGTCAGGGTAATTAGGCTTTGCGGAGAGCTGTGGCCAAGGGTAGGTCAGCACAGTAACTCCTTTGTGGCTGTTGTCAAAAGGGAACAGAAATTATAATGGACAGTTCAACCACCAAGAATGTAGTCAGGGCTAGCACAGTGAGGCCGATGTTCCTAAGTCTTCACTCAGCTTCTTAGGTTATGTTCACATTGCATGGAGGAAGTGGTTCATATCAGATCACCTAAATGTTTTCAGCTTTTAAAACAAACCTCATGTGGAAGCTCAGTCATGCTGGAGGGCCTGTTTCTGGTTAGATCAAATGCATAAAAGAGGAAAAGCTACAAACGCTGAAGCTCTTGGCAAGCAGTGATAATCACTCAGCAACAAAGCGCATTCGGCAGTAAACAAAAGGAGTTAATAAAAGCAAAACAAAAGAACACTTGTGTTGCTATTCACCACTGGAGACGCTCTTGCTGAGGAAAAAAATAAGTCTAAAGCTGAACACGCTAAACACACAACATTTCTTCCCCACACATCATACCACCGCAGTTAAACTTAAGGAAGCAGATTTCTGTATTAAGAAAAGATTTAGAAGCACCTAAATAATGATCCACGAGGACTATCCATGTGATGTTACTGATTAAGCTGCTCAAATGCAGGTCATTTCAGGGAAAAGCTTATTCACATTAAAGACAGATATGAGTCACTTACACACACACACAATTGTGAACCATCAAAGCAGAAGGATCAGACAGGAGCAAAAACTTAGCATTGCGCTATCCAGCAAATGTAGACTTGTATATGTGGTGTCATTTAGAGTATTGTGCTCCTCATCGCAATGCATTGTGGTCCACAATATGTGATGTACAACCGAGAATCTGCATCATATAGGGTATTTTTTTACACTTTCTTACTCTGAGTTGCGCGGCCTTGAATTAATGCTACGGATGTCGGGCGCGCTGCCTATTTATTATCGCAGGGTATCAAACAGACGGGTGGAGGGCAGAGACTAGCTGTTAGTGTAAATATCTGTCTAGTTCCATACTCTTCGTCAAGGGCACAGGTGTGTATTCAAGGATCGTAAGACACAAGATAGATGATGGCATCACTCTATAAAAGCAGCAAATGTGAACTGTTAAGTTGGGACCAGAGCAAGAAAATCTTTTTTTATTTTTATTTTTTTTTGCACAAGGATTTACTGTAGTCATAATCCATCTCAGGGAGTATGTGGCTCCCAAAGAGCCAAGATGTGTTCACACTGAGGACAGATACGGCCACTTACAAATATAACTATGAACTGTCAAAACAGAAAGATCAGAGCAAAAAATCTGAATGAAATCATAAGGCTTGCTATATGCTTTATTTTTTTCATATATTATTTAACTTTTAGTTTAACCAGGCAAGTCATTAAGAACTAATTCTAAATTTTAATGGTGGCCTGGCAAGCGGCAAAGCCACTTTACAGTTGTGCTGTATTTCTCTGCTCAGCTGATTTCTTTGAAAGTGCAGAGTCACCCTGTTCATCTGTGAGAAAGAGAAAGCCCCATTTGGAGATGAAGAATGAAGAAGGCCGATGCCTCTTTACTTTATCAGCAGGAAGAACTAGCACTTTCAGAGGACAGGTAATGCGGAGTACCAGTGTGGAAACCTAAGTTCTGGCGCATGAACCCCAACCTGAAAATATAGTAATACAGTCCCATTAAGTATGCATATTTTGCCTGGGGAACAATGCGTCATCTGGCCGTGAATTATGATTGGTGGGAGCAGACATAAGCACATTGCTGATGTTGGAACAAAACTTTGTATCTCCAATGTAAATAAAAAAAAATAACATTGTTTAAAATGGCCCAAAATTCACTTGGAAAAAAGAGGTTTTATTCCGACGGCAGCAATATGAACTTATATACATATTGGGTTAGCTTTCTGTGCTCTAGATTCCTCAACTGTCTTTGATTTGAAGAAATGAGTTATTTAGAAGGACAGCACCATGAATATCATTTGAAAGGCATATCAGTATGGAGTGTTTGCTTTGAACAAGGCAGGCAGTTATGCCTTAGATGTAAAAGGGATTAGATCTGGCTATAGGATGCTCCTTTGGATACTTTAATAAAGCTAGAGTCAGCTACGGGCAATAGTTCAAAAACAAGTGCCATGAAATCTCAATAGAATTAACACTAGATGGCAACCGCCTTACAGACGATAAACTGCTTCTGAATGAAGTCCAGCGGGACATATGCCTTTAATTTGGTCAGCCTTGGGTTCTGTCAAAGGAATCTAGCAAAGGAATCTTTATCCATAAAGTTCATTACAGATGGTTTGAAAAATTTATTGTCAGGCTCACAGCTGTGTAAAGAAGACTCCTATACTTACATTGGTTATATTTACAGTTAAAGCCATGCTCATCAGGTAGCACAGGTGTGTGCACAATAAATGGGTGCACGAGCCAACATTGCTAACACACACACACACACACACACACAGACACACAGAAAGTAGAGGACGAGACACACAAAGACACACACACACACATCACACACACAACACTAGCAACACACATCTACACGTAGGGTGCACACAAACACACACAGCACACACACACACACACACACAGCTACACATACACACAAGCCCACGATACACACACACACACACAAAACACACACACAAACTCTTTGAGGATCACATCCACACCCAGACAAACAACACAGCACCACAACAGACGTCAATACAGCACATACACACACACACACACACACGCATACACACTTACATCACAACACATTGTTCGTGACATTTTTCACACACACACGACACACTTCACACACACACTAGAACACACAACACACCCACAAACACACCACCGCAGTGCCACGACAAGAATAAATTAATATTTCAAAAAAACATTTTTTATTAATTATTAATAGCTGCTTTAACGCCAGCATGCTGGGTGGGTAATGAAGTTAGGTGAACTGGAGATGCCCCAAAATTGCCCCTAGGTGTGAGTGGATGTGTGATTGTGGATGTCTGGGTGTCGGCCTATTGATAGACTCCTGCCTTCCATCCAGTGTGTGCTGGGGTTGGCTCCAGCATACCATGTGACCCAGAAGGATAAGCTGATTCAGACCATAATCTGATTCATATTCATATTCATAATCTGATAAGGGCAAGCACGGCTGAGGACTCTGTCAAAACTTTGTGAAGAACATGCAAGAGAATGGCCTACTGTCATCATCATATCTTCATCACTATCAGTTATGTTGAGCAGGACCTTCTTTTTGAGACTGTGGATGTGGCCTGAAAATGGCCTGCAAAATCCGACCCAGCATCTCTGTTAACTGACTATTTCAGGCCTTACAGGGTGACTTGCGGCAGCACACAGTGACCACGTTTTAGAGTGCTTTTCTTTTATACCATGATGCTCATAGCAATGTGGTGACCAAGGGTGGCCAGTGCCACTTTCTCATGAAGCATGGCCACCCTTTTAAATGTCTGTGATGGTGGGAAGAGCGACACCGATGATCTTTTCAGCCGTCCTCACTACCCGCTGCAGGGACTTCTTGATTGAAAGTGTTAAAAATATCCAATGTTTTCCCACACAACAGAACAACATCAATAATATGCCCTGTAGTCAGCACAGCAGTTTTGTGAGACACGGTAAGATAAGCTTATTAGTGCCTCTTCTTAAACGATTGATCTTCTTCTTTTTCTTGATTAAAAGTTTTTTGTTCAGTAACTAGTACCACAGTTTTGAATGTTTCAACACTGTTCTGACTTTGCATGGTTCGATCAAATCCAGAAGGGTGTACTTGTAGGCCTATACAGTTTTTCGTTCCAAAGAATGGTTTTAATGAAAACTTCATTAAATTTCAAATTTTTCCCATTTATGAAAAGGAGTGAATGAAAGGAGTGTATGAAAGGAGTGAATGACAGACACGATTTCAGGGCAGACCTTGTTAGTCTGGCCCACACTTATCTGTTTATCTTTTTCACCCATCACTCTTTCCTTTGATAAAGTGACATTCATTTTAAACCCCATTCAAACCTATAGTTTCCTTAAACCTACAATCACCAAACTGCATGTACTCACTCAGGGCAGATCCCCAAACTCTAATCCACAGCCATACAGACCTGCACTCACTTATGTGTTGTTGATTCATCCTTTGATCCTCTCATACACTCCCATTTAGTTTTAGCAACATCTGGGCACCGGCTAACAACAAGCTCAAGATACGCAATCATCTCATATCTTCAGGAAAAGCGCTTTTCTAGCGGACATTTATTTATTCAGTTGTTTATTATAGATCATGTAGCTAAACGTGCTTTACAGCATCAAACATACAGAGTATGCGCCTGTGTTTGCTAATACAGGCCAAGCTTCATTAGTGCTCAGTCTAGGTGCTGAATTCTTGCTAATGCATACAGCCGGTTAGCTTGTTACCATATATCATACAGCCAGATATTATTCTCTCAAAACGTTACCTCACACATTTTATTTCCATGCAGCATGGCAATCCCATAAAATAAATAGGACTAACCTGGTCACCCCATTTAAATGGCATTCTGGCTGCACTCCTGATGCTTCTGTAGCATGTTTATGTGCACCACATGTCCCTAAATGCTGTAAAAGAAGTCAAAAGGTTGAATTTTATTATATTGATTATGATAAAACTCATAATTCAACAATGTTTAATAGGTTCAGCCCCTGTTTCCACACAATAGAATGGGTAGGATATAAAATGAGAGATCTCGATGTAGAACACAAACATGCAAGGGGAAGTTGGGCCCATATAACAATCATTTAAAAACGGTTTGATTAATGACTGGGTGGCTACCCCTATTCAGTGGTTCATGAATAGCAAAGCTATAATACCACTTACAGTCAACAACATATAATCACGAGACAGAATGTCTGTTGGAGTCTCTGTAACTCTGGGGGCTGCAGAGACATATGATTTCCTGAATATAGAAGTAGTATTGTTCTGTTTGGTGGTAAATACTTCCAGTTACCTTGTTTTATGAGCTATACCAAATCAGATACACAAGTGTACATACAACTCTGCATCTGCATTGCTTACAGGGACAACCTCCGACCCCTGGTTTTTAATGCATGCAAAGCATCACATGAGCTTCTTCTGATTCATTCCCTCGTGCCTGTGTTTGCAGGGTCAGCACTGGGACATAAAACAGAATGAAATGGGGCCACAGCTTGTGATGAACTAAAGCTGAGAGGCCTGTATACACTGGAAACTCACACAATCAGTTAGTCCTTTGCTGGCTCCTTCCCTCAAGGCTAGCCAGATCAGATGGGCTGGCTGGTTTGTTACACAGTCTCTGGGCCAAGTTTGTAGCTTAAGATGCCTGTAAGGAAAGGAGGCCTTGATCTGAGAGAGGGGAAACAAAAGTGAAAAGAGTGAGATTATCTTGCTCCTATGGCAGTCTCATGTCGGCATGGATTGTTTTTGAGGCTGCCCAAATGTTCTACTAGGCGGGGCCCCAGGGAGGTGGGGGGATGGGAACGCAGCGGCCATTATTGTGAAGAGTCCAGGCCACATGAATGCTGTGTTTACGCCTACAGCACAAGGCCTATAGTCCAAGCGCACTCTGCTTTTCCTATCATATGTAAAGTCCCCTTGCATTTGGTACAGTTGCGTAAGTAGCTTGACTGGAAAGCTTTGCTACAGATAGCTTGACACTTCCACACCACATGGAGCAGAATGCTCTTTACTGTCATTGTACACAATGTACAATGGAAGTTGGTTTTGCAACGCCCCAAATATGATGCATAGTGTTTAACTACAGCCAGATGAGCACAAATTAAGCTGCAGCTGTTTAAGCTAACTGAAAAACAGGATGCTTTTTTGGGAGCACAGAGTCTCAGACGGTGACTGCCAAAGCCAAATGCTTTATCACCAATTTATGCAAATGTGTAATTATAAGTACAATAGTGGGGCTCAGATCAGGTCTAAGCCTTAAGACCTTAGGAGCCAACTAACAACATCAAACCCTAATACACTGAAACAAGACAAGTTTATTTATCACCCACCTTTTATAGGTGGGTGATAGGTATAAAAGAGGTATAAAAGAGTCATCAAACTTCTTTCCTATTGCTCTTTTTTCGTCTGGTCATCATAAAAACTCATCTTTAGCCAAGTTCTTTTAGGCTCTTCAGCCTTAGTGTAACTAAGGCAGCAAGAACCCCTTAGCTCAGTCAGCAAAACAGGTTTTCACTAAATTTAAGGGACCACCACTCTTGTATTTACCTTTGTGCTTCCCCCGCAGTCCAACCCCTGTCCTCTAGAGCACTAATACCTTGTATATGGCCCTTCCCTCCTCCTTTATCACCACGACGCTGTAATCTTCAGTTAATTTCCTGCCCTGGCCCATCACAAACGGAGCATTGGTGGGTCAAGTGGTCAGTTGCTGAGACCCCAAGTGTCCGCAGCCTCTTTCCTTTGATGTCTTGGAGGCCCAGAAAAGCCACCAGTCTCCATGACCACCACCACAGAAAGGAGAAGAATGGTACCAGTTGCCATGGCTGCAGCCTCCTGGTTCACTGCAAGGTCAGCAGACGTCCTCCAGCTCCTCAGTGGCTCCGCTAATGCACTCCTTGGCACATCCAATTAATACAAACGAGCCAGGGGGAAGCAGACATTTACACCGCCAGGGTTTCAAAACCGTCCTGCTGGGTGCTCACACAGAGTCGGTCACAGAAACCTCCCTACAGGACCAGGCAAGCTCTGACAGCGTGAATTTGAAGGGGAAAAAAGTAAGTACGTTTGTTTGATTGGTGCACGCAATTAACGGTAAGGTCTGGTCACAGTAGAGGGCTTTGTGCGGCGGGACGCTCCAAGTGCCAGCCATTCAGGGGGTTCTGGCTAAAAGCCAGGAGGTGCATGTGAGGGGCAGCACGTCCCCTCCAAAGCGGAACGACACTGGCAAGCAGACAACACAAAACTAGGCTCTGAACTTGCAGGCATCTTACCTAGCTAAGGCCCGAGTCACCCACCCTACTGTATGCTTGTACAGAAAAGAATGTGAAGGAAGAATACTAGCATTATACCCTCATCACCAAAAGAATACTTGCACTCAGAGGAATCACCTGAAAGGAATGAAATTTGTTGGGCAGGTTTGACCTTATAAGACATGTGAATGATTCAGGTTTCACGCTTGTTCACGCACATGCGACATAACGGGCGTGGCTTAACACAGTGTTCCTGACTGACCCAACAGTCATGAATGCGAACATTCAGCATGCAGTGATACTCTGCATGGCTCCAGTACCTCTCAGGACGACAACGACCATCATTACCACCACATCAGCTTCACCAAAGACTTCAGTAATGTTATATACCAGTGACTCAGAATGGCAGCAGGTCATCTTCAGTGATGAGTCTTGCTTTTGTCTTGGTGGAGACGACCAACGAATTTGCGCGTAGAGGAAACATGGACAGCACCAAGATGAGCAGTTTGTTGTCATGTGTCACATGTGTAGAAGGCTTGTTGTCACTCTACCTTCACACCTACCGCAACATCTACAGAAACTGTATGAGAAAATTCAGGGTGGTTTTGATGATGAGTGTAATTTTTTTCAGGTAGGGTCAAGTTTTCCGAAAATTCTTTTTAGTAGGCCAAAATGTGACTCTAGTAGACGGTGAATAGTTTGATTGCTATTCAGTCAAGTGAACAGGCAACTGAACTGATCTGAATGGATTGTGGCCAAATATTCCTGGTGAGGAAGGTGTGAGTGCCAAATATGAACAAAAAGAAATCACTACCCTGCAACTTTATTACAAGTTATAAACTGTGCACAGTAAGTCCCTTTGGCAAGGCCGTAGCTCAGAAAGGTCCCCTTTCTTCTCTTCCCTTAACCCCTGTGACTCCTGACAGGACCACTCTAGGAGACTGTGGGAATAGTCTTGCAGGGCTTCCCGCTTGGGACATCCTGAGTGTGAGAACCCCAGAATTCCTAAAAGGTCATGGGTTGCACAGTCTTGCAGGATCCAGTCCGCAGATGTTAGACACTCTCTCAGGCTCTGAATTGCTACAAAAAACTCAAAACCACCCTAGAGTCTCGTCCAGGCTACCTTCTATTGCCACCACTGACCAGATGACAGTGTCGCCTCAAAGCAGCCCCCTCCTCTGTCCGCCTGCAGGGGGCGGCGGTGCAGCCGGCATTTCGGCAGGAGGGAGCCAGTGGAAGGCTTTTTGATGAAGGTAGAGCAGCTGTCCAAATGTTATCTTAGCATTCTCTCAAAACATGCAGAAACACAATGTTTCAACAAAGACATGCAGCCCGCTCTCAGCTGTCCTCCCCACCCCCAACCAAAACACCTCTAGACTGGAGGACATGCTCTTCTCGGGGAATTCACATGTTTCAGAAATCACACAATATTCTCGTATTTGTAGTCTGTTCTGTTCATGTGTTTTGTCGTTTTTTAACTTTCTTTTATTTTTATCTTTACTCTACTCTTCCTATATCTTCTCTTATTTTCTTTTTTCTTTTTTTATCTTCCCTCTGCTCTTCATGTCTCTTCTCTGCTGTTGCTGTATCTTCTATTCTTCTAATCTGATGTCTTGTTTTGTGTTGTTTTTCTCTTTTTCTTCCTCTTTCTTCTTCCTGTATCCCTCTTTTTTTGCCTATGTTGGTTCTCTTTTGTCTCTTCTTCTATCTTCTCCTTTGACTCTTTTTTTCTCTTCTCTTCTCTTCTCTTCTCTTCTCTTCTCTTCTCTTCTCTTCTCTTCTCTTCTCTTCTCTGGTAGATCCTCTACAAGGCCAATTTATAACATATCTGACTGCAGAAGAAACAGTCCTGTAACAAAGCCCCCTTGCCAGGCCCCTCTATCCCATTCCCTGGCACTGTCTCTGGTATGATAATGCTCAGTAAAAAGCACATCATCATATGCTGTAAAGGAGGGAAAATTAGGGCTCACTCAGCTGGACCTCTCAGCCCTACAGCATTTACCGTCATTTTGTGCTTAACAGGATCCCGTTACACTCCTGTAATGCATTCTCGCTGACAACTACCTGTGAAAAAAGCACCTTTATCACACTGCTAGGTTTAATAGGTTCTGTTTACATGGTGTCATCTGTCAAGGAAAAATGGTCTCTGGCAGAAATCCAGGAGGCATTATCCAACAGCAAAAGCTGCAATCAAATGTCATGTTTGGCTTTAGTATACTAACACGCATTCTCTTGCAGAACAGATCGATACTCTTTCTGCTGCTGACCGTGCTGTATTAATGTGGTAATGCTTGCTGAGAACTGCATGTGTGTGTATGAACATGCATGTGCAGATGAGGCTTGACCCTCTGGTTCTAATCAGGGGAGAGATGTTTGTTTGGTAAGTGCTGCCTGCAGAATACAGAGACGCAGCCGGGAAACCAACTGGATCCAGATGATTCCTACAGGACACCAGCAGCTCAGCACTGTTCCCTGCAGAGTCCTTTCATGACCTTTCACTATCTTTCACCTCTCCGTATTCTTTACCCTCCTTCTATTTTTATTTCCCAGATTTGGCTCCACGAAGCTGGACTTTTCCTGTCTCTCCATTTGATTCTTTCTTTCATTCACTCCTTCTGTTTTGATTTTGTTTCTTATGATGGTACAAAATATTTAAATAAGCAAATGTAAGCAGTGCACGTTAATGCAAAGCTTTAAATAATATGCACTTAGATTAATAATTATTCAAAAAGGTTTACAGACCACCTTTATGAAAGGATAGTGGTGGAGATTGGTGTATACTGAGCCAGGGGGTGAAATGGGCCACTCTTTATATTTTTACACACACACAGAGATAAGCATGTGATCACAGATTCAGAACCAATGGTTTATTTCACATGACTTCTAAAAGAGATGAGCATGTGAAGAGAGTGGTGCACTAACCAGAGCATTTTTCCCATGTCAGGTGAAACTATAAAGATGTTGGATACTTTAACATACCAGTTTATAACAATTTTGGAAGAAGTTTGAATGTGAAGTTATAAACATAGCATAGTTTATAGTGAGTGAAGCAGTTTTCGTCATCATGCCACTAGACTTGGGGCAAGTTGACTTACCTTGCATATTTACTCAAATAGAATTAAGTAACATAGACTCATTACCACAAGAACTGTTGCACCAAAATGCCAGTTTGGAGTGCTACTGGGAAGGAAGATAAAGGTTACTAAGACTGATATGGGCAATATTTATTAAGATACAGTACTTCCGTATGGTGTTGGGCCAGCATGTTAGCTAACTGAACGTGCCGACATCTCAGGAATGAGTTGTGGAGGTTCCTAATGGTGTTCTGTGATAATCTATCCCAAGCAGCTTGAATATTCTCACACAGTTCCTATAGATTTTGTGGTAGGGGTGGAGGTGGAGTGACACCAGGCCTTCTAGACATGTGTATGACAACAAACTGTTCATCTTGCCACCAGGGTGCCTCCACACATGGATTCATTGGTGGTCTCCACCAAGACACCAAGACTTCTCACTAGTGATGACCCGCTGTCATTCTGAGTCCATGACAGTCTATCAATGACACCATTGCAGTCTTTGTCGACACTGATGTGGCGTTAAGGCCCGTTGTTAGTCTGTGTTCATGTAATTCTGTATTTGCAGCCACTTGCCAATGGTGCTGGCACTAACAATATAAGTCATAGAGGGCATCACTGTTCACTGAACACCTGCAATCGTGGTTGTTACTTCACTCCACGCATGTCGGACAGTCCGTTGATTCTCCCTCTCTGTGTGTCTTCAAGATCCTTCATGTCGTAGTGCATGCATTTTTCTATACACTGTTGCCACCAACGTGCTATAGTAGTATCCGCACGGCCGGTAGGGCACATAATACATTGATAGGACCATCCCACTTCCCAGAGCTCTACAAAGTGACCCCTTTTGAAATCATCCAACTACTGTAATTGCTTTAGAACTATTCCCCCAAGGCATACTTCACTTGCAAAAGATACTACCAACACAACACCATGAGTCAGAATAAAAAGCTTGCGCAACCGAACGTATATAGTCAGACAGGTATAGCTAAACACCCCTTGCTTATGTCACATGTACAGAGTGCAAAACCTGAATCATTTGAATGTCTCACAATGTCAGACCTACCCACCAAGGTTCATTCCTGTTGGTTGATTCCCTCTGCCTGCTATGTTTTCGACCATGAGTGTACATTCATGCATGTTGTATTGCAGTGATATTACAGAATTTCTATTATAACCAAGAAAGAAACATGAAACCAAAATCAAGTGTCAGACAGGAGGTCTGTTTGGTCTGCTGCTAAGAATGAGACAAAAGACATAAACTGAGAAACTGGATCAGGGAGAAATTACAGACTAGAAAAGGCTGTTAACAATAAAAATTGAGTTCAAATTTGCCACATCAAGAGGCTGCCCTGCTGAAAACCGTTTCTGTTGGTTCCTGGTGGTGTTCATCAGTCAGTAATGGTGTTACACTTTCCTGATGGAATGATTTCTCAGTGTAAAGGATTCTAAGGGTTTAAGAGGTGCTGTGGATCTGATATCAGATCCTACAGGATCCTACAGGAAACTAGTCTCTCTAATGGTAACCATTAAACTCCATTATGTTCACAAATCCATCTGTTTTTAATCATGATGGTTCTAATGGTCTTTTTCAGTACTGTTGCTAACCTGTTATATGAGCTGAGAACCGGATGGTCCATAAATGAGCATAAATTCCCAACAAATTACATAACAAATACAAGCATCCCTTATTAAATAGTACAGAATATGAACTGGCATGGTTTTATTTTGTTCATTATACAGGTACGTTATTTAAGTGTGGCACATTTTACCCAATCCCTTCCCTATGCTCAATTTACCCTTGCTTGGGGGCAAGTTGTGCCAAACAATATTTTTTTTGTCTTGATGGGTTAAACCTCTTAAACTGTAATAGCTCAATGTCCCTTTAAATCCCAGGTTAAGCATATCTTAAAGGGGAACTGCACCGAAGTTTCATCATATAGATGTAACATTCGAGTTATTTAGAGTAGTTTGATGTCAAATCCTGTATTTATGTGTGGTTGGTGTAGCTCAGCGGATAACACCACTACCCACCAAGTAGCCACCACCCCACGTGGGAGACTGGGGTTTGAATCCCAGTATGGGTGACTATGCTGTGCTACACCAATAAGAGTCCTTGGGCAAGACTCCTAACACTACGCTGGCCCACCTGTAATATGATTAACCTTGTAAGTCGCTCTGGATAAGAGCGTAAGCTAAATGCCAGAAATGTAAATTTAAGGGCAACCAATTAACTTGGAATTCTTTACAATGGTGGTGAATAGAAGCAGGGTTTGCACTTTCCACAGTACAAATATTACAATATATATACTGACCAAAACCACCAGTAAACATTTATGCAACTTTTCTATCTTTATATGTAATGTTAATAATATCAAAGTTGTAATATATCTGTAAAGAAATGTGGTTTTAGGGTACTACTTTGCCTTACAATTATGTGCACGTGCATCTCCACCATAAACTGAGTTAAAACATGTTTGTAGGCCAATAAATTTGATAGAACTGTTATTGAATCTGTTATTGAAACTGCTATGCCTATGGCAAGCAAAAAAATGTTAACTAATAGTATACATGCACTGCAGACGTGATAAGATAAAGACTTGATTTTGCATCCAGGGGACATTTGAAATGACGCACCCTCAACAGGAGTGATGAACGTTTGCCGTCTTTGGCCAGCGGGAAAACTTGTGTTAATGGGTGAATATGAGCATTTTAATTACATTCTCTTTCCTGTGAGATCAATTTAGGGCCAAAGACCAAGTCCTTCTTCAATCTAATAAACGCCATAGCCTGTTGCAGTAGAGGGAGAGGTGAATGGGGTAACCTTAATCATGTTCCACTGTACTTCTGTTAGACAACAACTCAAGTAGAGGTAAAAAAACACTACTGAGGCAGAAATACTGAGACCGTGGTGAGACTACAGGTGTTGGGCTCAGTTCTTACCTTCTTGCTTGAAAATATTAAACGTCTGAAGGTCAGGAGTATATCTAATCATTACACAATACAGGTGATGTCATCAGTATAACTCAATGAAATAGACTAGTCTAAAAACAAATAAATAAAGTACTGTAGCATATGCAGTACCACCAATATTTGTGCTTTGATTCCAGCCACCCCCACAATCCAGAAGCATGTGTATTTTAGAGGATGAGCGAGTGAATGAATGATTTATTTTGGTTACTCCACATTCACCACTTCTGTGATGCATTGGCACAGTCAGTCTTACTGGAATACGCATGATTACCAAAGAAGTGTTGACTGGGTTTCCGAAACAATTCAGTAAAAATAGTGAGTCTCGCACTTCTTAGGAAACTAAATGTGTCATATGTCAGGTCTTGCTTGTTTGCTTTTGTTGAAGTGGCCAAAGGGAGTGTGTGGAGGGGAAATATGCCATGCCTAATATTTGCCAGTTTCTTCACACACACACACACACACACACCCGCACGCACACTCACACCCTCACCCACACACATACACAAGCAAACAGGTAGAGATTTGATTTTCAATGTCAGGACAATGCTGAGGATTCTTAAAAATAGAATTAAGCATTCAGATCAATAAGAATAAAGATTAAGTAAAATGTTCTTAAATCAGGAGAGAGCTGAAGAGCTGTAACAGCAAACAGACCCTGAGAGACGAAGCTTTCTTACTTTTGTCAAACTCTTGTTTGGATTTTCTGGATTTTTTCATTTCAGTCTTGAAAGATGGTGCAGTTTCATTCTGCAGGTTATAGTCCTCTCATGCATTTCACTATTAAAACTATTTCCCTAAAGTACATTGTTACCCATAACACCTATGCTGTAAACCGTCTGTGTGACTGCATAGAGCTGTAATCAAATCTGTTTGAAGTCAAAGCTTGGCGATTTTTTTCTGTAAGCATCCACTAAGTAATAAATGTATGCCTGTATATTTAAGACAGCTTGTGTAGGTCTTTGCTATTAGTTAGCCTTTTATGTTAATGTTTATCAAGTTTTGAGCTTACTGTTCTTACTGTTCAGCAAGTTTGAGCTTATGGCCCAAAATGCTTTAGCTGCTCTCAATAGGTTTTTTTCTCTGTCGCAATGCAAGCACCAAAAGCTGTCAGATTGTTTGCCTGTGGTTTGAAGAAACAGCCCTGTCTGCTTCTGATTAATAGTGACAGAACACTGATTCATTTGACCAGTCATGGCCCACATAGCCCATCTCAAACTATTTCTGAAACTATGTTTGTTACAAATCAAGCCAGAGAGATTTACTACTTTTTTTCTTGTGCCAGTCAGTTTAGTTTCAATGTATTTTAATGTTTTGGCTTGTGGTTGTATTGGATAATTTGCCCACAACCATGTTCATTTGTACTGGAGCAAGGACTAGTACAAGTGATTTGTCACAGCCCCCAATAAAAAAAAACTTTCAACTGAACTATTAAGTTATCAAAACATTTCATTTTTAATTACATGCTTGAGTCTATTAAAATATTCACTCAAGTGCAAAACCAAGCAAAACCTTTCATTACCTGAGAAAACCTGAATCCTGAATCCTGAATCCTAAATTTGCTCAGAAAAGTATTAGAATATACAGAAATTTGAAATGTTAAAAACACACATAACATTAATACAACCAGTAATGATTTTATGTATGTCAATATGTTTGTTTCCAAACGTCTCTTTGAGGATACCAGTATTATTTGTAACCAATACCTGGTTTGACTAATTAAAGTTTCATTAAGTTACATCAAGAGTGATGGTGATAGAATTTAATACGTGATACCAGAAAGCATTACAAAATGGAACTAAAAGAATCTGGAACAAAACTTTAAGCTAGATTTTGAAGAACTTGATTAGCATGTATCAATTACATTTTGAAAAAAATATATTATTATTAGTTATTTTTTATTTATGCCTAGATTAATAGTTTCAAATAACATGCCCAAGACCTTTTTGTAGTACTGTATATTTTGGACATATTTTTACCATCTCTAGTACCAAAATACAATTTTACTGTTAACTGACAGGTTTATGTGGCGCTCCTGCTTTTTACCTTTTTTGGAGATTTGTTTTTACTGTGTATTGCGCAAAGAATACATGTTGATGAACCCAGAATACCCATAATGCACTACTGCAGGCAAAATAAAATCTTGCTACTGTCACAGAAGTATAAGCAAATCCGCAGAGCATTAGCATACCATATTTTTTTCTTGGAACTCCAATTCTGTTCCCTATAATAACGTTCCATATAGCACTCCTGATGAGGGACTAGTGATTAGGGGACCATTCTGCACAGAGTGGCAGGATCTGAAGAGCTCTGAGATGTGTACGCTAACATGAGAGCACTCATAACTGTCACTCTGCAGCACTGCGGGATGCAAATGTCATTCGCACAAAGCTCATAGCACATGGCCTCCACAATGCACACGCGTTGAAGAGCTGCGCTGGTAATGATTCGGTACTGATTGCATGTAATCCGGCACAAATATTTTGGGTCTGACCCTGTGCAATTTTTATAGGACCCAACTCTTTTGCACCCGCTGCCAAAATGTTCTGAGTCACTTGGCAAGGAAACATTTGACACAATGATTCAATATTTCTTTGGCTTGCTTTCAGCAATAACTAATATAGCTTCACACAATGCCCAGACAAAAAACCTCATTCCACACAATGGCGGATAATAGTCCCACATTTTGTTGTCGATCCAGTATCATTGTGAAAGACGGGAAAAAACAACGTTCCTCTCATGAGTAAACATTGTTTTGAAATTCATGCAACTGAAGCAGGAATAGACTATTACAACAATGACAGCAGTGACTCAAGATGTGAAGCAATAAGTGTGGTCTATTAGTGCAGTGAAAAAGCAGAGAGTTTGCATATTCATATAATTTGACCACACATTCACACGAGCTTATGTGTTCTATCAAGTAAACATGCAACATCATGCAAATA
Organism: Prochilodus magdalenae; assembly: GCA_024036415.1. Taxonomy (NCBI): domain Eukaryota; kingdom Metazoa; phylum Chordata; class Actinopteri; order Characiformes; family Prochilodontidae; genus Prochilodus; species Prochilodus magdalenae. Next base: position 503,468 of record JAMWET010000573.1, read on the forward strand.
ATGTGATCCCATCTGTCATCTAATGCCCTGTGACTGCATGGGATCATGTTCCGCAAACCAAGTATACCTGTGACATTATGTTAGTTTATTAATTGTTTGTTTTGATGTAAGAAAATTAAACACACCATATATCAAAGTATATGGAGACACCCACTTTAAATAGTCAGTTCCTTTTTAAGATTCACCCATCACTGACACAGGTGCTCCATTGCACACAAGCAGCTTATACACTCTCCCGAGATACGCACTGTGAATATACACTCATTATCAACTGAATAGGTGCACACAGAAAGCATTCAACCTACAGGACTGAAACTTGGTGGGTAGGTTTGACATTGTGAGACATGTGAATGATTCACTATTTGCGCACTTGGAGGTGCATGTGACATAAGCATGGCCTTATCACTGTACCTGACTAACCCTACTGCCACAACTGCAGATGTCCAGTTAGCAGTGATGCCATCCATGAGTTAGTAACAGCACCATGGGCAGACGACTGCACCATGCCAGACTACATGCACACAGACTACTACAACCGTTGCCCTTAATACCACATCAACATCGCCAAAGACTGCAATGGTGTCATGACTGTGTCAGTCTTTTTTTTTTTTGGGTGGAGACACACGTCACATGTCCAGTAGGCCTGGTGTATATGGGCCTGGTGTCACTCCACCACTGCAGAAACTGTGAGAGAATATTCTAGTCGCATGGAATGGAATATTGCAGGAGACCATTAGGAACCTCTACAACTCCGTGCAGAGACATCTGGCATGTTGCAGTAGCAAACATGGCTGCCTGATATCATATTGAGAGACAATACTTCTGTACTTGTGACTCAATAAATATCGTCTATATCAGCCTAAATTATTCATTATTTATTGTTCCTGGTAACCTTTACCTTCCTTCCCGATAGCATTGCAATCTAATCCTTTCCTCAGGGTGTAACTGTTATTTTGGTGATGAGTGTACATGAGTGATTATATCAGGGTGTGTCTATGTAGATGTAAATGTAGAAGTGTGTATGTGTCTGGGTATGGATGTTAGTGTATGTAGATTTATATACCTGTATGTGTGTACTAAGTTATCTTTAGTGGAGTAGGCAGGGAAATTTGTAGGAGAGCATTCTACTGGATGACATGGGTCCCCCATTAGTTTTAAAGGTCGGTAGTTAAGTGATTAAAATCAAGTTGATGTTGACTTATTATTGATGACATCATTAATAAAACCACAGGTGAGGGGAATCCTCTGCCACTTTCATAATTTGAAATTAAATATTCGTGTCAAAGACAAACTACATGGGTCAGTAGAGCGTGACGTGCCCTTTCCACTGAGCCCTTTAATACATTGCATTTCATTGCAGCGCCTCACTGTAAGCCAGCAAATCTGAGGAGAGCTCATTAAAATATGAATGAGAGGAAATAAGGTTGTTCACTCTATGGCCAAATCATAGGGTGTAATTGGACGTGCACAAGAGCATCTGCGCATTTTGCACCTGGACAATCATAGAAGTTCCTGAATACATGCATTCTTTAATAGGCTGATATATGTCTTACATACACAATAATTAATTTATTTTTTTCAGAGGAATGGTCAGACCTAAATGGATCATTATATGGAAAAATAATGATGACAGAGTACTGGTAGTGTGTTTAATGACATTCCTCTAAAATGTATTCTTCTAGCTCTCCGGAAGGAAAGCATCACTGAAAGCGAGGAAACAGGCATTGATAAAGGCAATGAATGGAATGGAAATATTTACTGATGCACTGCAAACACACAAGAAGGGAGACCCCTATGTGAATGAACTACAAGCTTTGAGTTTCTATTTAAATCACAGCCGCCTTAATGTATTTCACAAGCTACCTCAGCATTAACACTATACAAATCCTATAGTGATGATAAGTGAAACTGACATTAGCATTATCAGGATTGTGTCTCACTTGTGTACTAAAAACTAGTACTACACAAAATATGTAGTAATCCTAATAGTGTGAGTTTAACAGGCTAGTACACATAATACCAGCATACTGCATCGTTTCTTACCTACAGGAAGTGATGTTGCTTACATCATACCAAGCTGGACTAAGAAGACTTTCAGAGAATACAAGAAAACGCAAACAAATAAACATTATTTACTACAATATATTCATTTTTACAGGCTGCTTTGACAGATTTGTGTTGAACTCACATTTATACACTATTAATTGTCCTGCCACCACCATTGTGGGACAATAGTGTCCATCATTACCACATCTAAAAATCTACTGGTTTTATGTGTGCATCACGGATATTTGAGAATACTCAACTTTGACATTCATTAACTGTGGTATATACTACACATTTGTTAAGATTAGTACATAGGCTACGTCAAGCCCCCATAAGTTACTTTAAGCACCCCTAGCCTACGTCAAGGTTAGGAAAATCTCAGATATGTGATATAAAATGTTATATGTTTGTAATGCTTAATATAAACAGGTATATGTGTGTATAGATGCTTTTACTAGACATAATACAAATAATACACAGGCACAATTATACATACTATACATATTTCCACCTACAAAGACATCAGTGTAAAAAAAACATACTACTGAGCGAGTACAGATGAAGCTCAACAGCTTGTTTTCCTGCTTCCAAATGACGAGAAATGACGTAGGAGCACAATGTTGTCATAGTTACGACAGGCCTCTGCTGTTCTCCTTTTCCTGGAATAACACTGTTGGCACCACTGAGAGAAACGGAAGCACATGGAAAAGGGCATTTGACATTTACAATAAAGACACCAATGACAGTTGAAACTCCACTGTTTTCTATATAAGGTATGCACTTAAGCAAGCAATTGACAGCGTTACAGATTGCCAAATAACTACTCATAAAAGCTTATCTTGACAATAAACCAATTATCATGTAGGGCATTACACCATATCAGCTTTTATTGCACTCTGCTGCACTTGTGTTGGGTTCTGTATAAAGCAACAGACTTTTTGTGATAAGCAAATCAAGATCTGATCATTTTACTGGCCCCGGCTTCCTTTCCAAAACCACTGTATTTTATGAAAGGCCTAGCAGGCTGTGCTGAGCTTGTGAGGAGAAAGGCTGTACCAGAGTCTGCCAGATCCCTGCTGAAGTGTTTTACCACTGGGTGGTCCTCCCTGCCCGGGGGGGGGGAAGACTTCTATTAGCGGGTGAATATATGGCTTTAATTGAATCCTCTTCCCGTGTGATCCAATTAGAGCCAGGAGACTGTGGCCTCCTTCAATCTAATAAACAGCATGCATCATCCACTAGCATCTACGCCATGACCTGATCCAGTAGAGGCCACTGAAAATGCAGAGGCGCACAAAGACCTCCTTATGTGGCGACTGTGGAGGAATGCTCAGCTTACCGCGCCTTCTGTTTTCAGAGCTTGGCCTTATCTGATGCAGCAGGAGGAGGCCAGGGTCTGGCTATTGTTCTCCTCCTGAAACAAATCTTCTGTGTCAGCCCTCCTGTACTGCAGTGACAGGTTTGCTCCAAAGCGATGAAATGGAAGCCATGGCTTCTCTGTAAACACTCGAACTCAGTGGTCCCCACATTTTCTTTTTATAACAAGCATAGGCTCAGCCTTTTCCACCCTTTGGGTGGGCCAAGTGCTTTTATCATTGATATCGTCTGTAACAGTCTTTTCAATTCTCCTAAAATCACGTTTGGAATACTTACAGTGACTCGGTATTTGTTTTGAATTATCAGTGTTTGTCGAGCATTTTTATATATGGTCATTGAACATTTATGATCCTGTTCATAAGCTTACATCATTGACCATGTAAATGTCCAAAAAAGGTGTGACACAAAATACAACAAGAGTTGAGTCTGGTCCCTGTCTCGAGACCAGTCTAGAAACTGTAAACAAAAAGTCCTAATTGTCTCGTTCTCAACCTAATTTAAACAACAACAGAGGCTAGTCGAAAGCAATGCCTCCATCTGGTGTAACTAGCGCCTTTGAATACCCATATAGCCAAATAAAGCCATTCATGCTCCACATCAGGGGCTCACAAACCTTTGCAATTCATGGCCTATATAAACGATTTTAAAAGCGCCCGAAGGTTTAAGCAATCAGACTATTTTTGTTTGACTCACCTGACTAGAGGGCTCATTTGGCAGCTATCAGGGTCTGGATGTCAAGCTGAGGAAAGAAAAGCTGAATTTGAGCTCAGCTCAATTTGAGCCAGGTTTAGACATCTATTGTATTAACTATGTTGATGCTGTAAGTTTAAACTTCCAGTTGAAAAGATCCCTGTGTAAACAGCACAGGGTTGTAGTTATTCATTTTCAGCTGTCATGTTTGGCAAATCATGAATGGCAATTTAGAAAAAGACATGTAGTAAACTTAATTCCAATCCATTTTCACAAGGTCATTTTTTCTGAATGTCATGGGATCCTCAAATAACAAGGTTATTAAAAAGCTAAAATAGTTCTGTTACATAAAAAAAACACTCACTGAACTGACAGCATAAGTCTAGTAACCTAATTCAAAGACCCCATGGAAACCAGTAAGCTTCATCAAATGTGTAGCTTGCATATTTTACTTAGACATCTATATTTATCTTACTGAGTCTCCAGGTAAGCAACTAAGCAAGTTACCAGTGTAATGTTCTAATTTAGTCACAAATATATATTTTTTATACATTTTTTTAACAATTGTATAATATATCCAAAAAAATGAAATATTAACTTTTTCTCCTGCTCTGCGAATAGAATGTTTGCTAGCATTAAGACTGTACTCTGACGAGTGTTGTGTCAGCCCAGTCTTTCAGCATGAGCCTCAAACCAGGACATATCGGGAACAATTCTGAGATTAGTGTTTCTTCATTTGTTGTTAGTACAACCAGCTACACAGCAACTCTTCGCATGGTGTATTCTTCACCATTAATTTATACCAGTTTGTATAAAGTACAAATTTGACTACATTTCAGGCTTCTCTGTTTTACTTGTCGTCTTTGTGAGATGTGGGATTGTTTGTCCCCATGAGGGGCGTGTTAATGAAAGTCTACTCTGGGTGACCTATTGCCAGTCTGATGAGGTGTCTACTGCCCCCAACCTTGAAAAAGAGTCTTAACCCAAAACTAACATGCAAACATTTCCCAAACATACTACTATATATAGCAGGTTCAGTGACTTGAACCACTGCCAAGTGCTGCTGCATGATTTAAGTGCTATCTGGTCCCTTTAGGTGAAAAAGAAAGCTAAGCATACCGTTACCAGCATGAGGCTGCGATCGGCAGCTGCAAGATGTTGGATGGAAAGAAAACAGAAAGCAAAGGGAACGCTTACGCAACATCTACAATGTCAACTGTTCAATTGGTGCAATTCACATTTTTGTAGTCTGTGTTGTCTCGATATTGTTGTCTGTCATGGCTGCCAAAAAGGTCGCAGTGCGGCCATGACCAAGACTTCACTTGCGAGCCACGTTCTTTGGCGGAGAAGAGTATTGTGGGTGAGGTGTAACAACAGAGTTCTAATTCATCCCAGCCCCTCTCCATATGGGCCCCACCTCAGCAGATGATCTCATCAAATAAAAGCCTCCTCCCCCTACTCCCAGTGGAGAGGAACACAGGCCTACGGGTCAGCCCATGTCTCTCCCTCTTATTAAGGACATTAACTTTATAGGGGAAGGAAAAAACTTCATCCATTCATTATTCCATCATGGAATGTTCATACAATGAAAAGGGTATCTGGAAATATCAATGGCTAGTGCTGCAAAAAGAAAAGAAAAAGAAAAAAGAACAGTTTTTTTGTAGTGTTTGCAGTTTTGACGTTTGACTTCATTGTGGAAAAAACACGAAAGAAAACACAGAAGCTTAATACCTAGAAATAATATCAAATTGTTGAGTATGTAGTGTTCCTACTCTTTGCCTCTTTTGCTTCCATTCTTAGGAGACATTTTTTAAAGGTGCAGTTTGCAGTAAAATTACAGATGCAGTAAAATTACTTTCAGAATGTAAAGAATTAAAGTTGGCAAAGATGTCTTCTAAAGTTAGCCTACCCTCTGTCTAACATGACAGAATGAAGAAGCAGCATTGCCCCAATAGCATACTCTAACCTCTTGTGAAACGTGTTGAAGCAGAGTCCATATAGTAAAATTTCTCACTCAGCCGGTACCTCCATAATGCTGCACTACTGACGCTACCGTTATTTATAGCCATGCAAGACCAGACCTATATCACTTTGAATGGCAAAAGACTGAGGAACTGATCAGTACAGTATGGAGCGAAGTGTACTGTGCCTAAATGGTTTGTAGTGGTTGGCTTAAAAAAGCAAGAAAAATGGTGATTGTTTGGCTGCTACTGTCTGCTTCCACAGATCTCCACACCAAGGGGACTGTCACCACTAGCATCACAGTATCACTGACTCTTTTCCACTTCACTTAGACTGTTGCTTGCTCTTTCTATTAAAGGGTGTGATTTTCTCTGTTTGTGGATGCCATCTTGAGCATTACAAGCTTCTGGTCTCTTCATCTATAATGTCTCTGGCAATGCTCTCTGTTAGATCATTTAAGGACAGAAAGCCAAAGAAATGAACAGTAAACACAAAAATGGCTGAAAGTTGTTGTCTGCTGCCAGCAGGTAACCATGTTTGGTAACAATAGTGACATACATACATACATACATGCATACTCACTCACTCACTCACTCACTCACTCACTCACTCACTCACTCACTCACTCACTCACTCACACATCTTCTGAGCCACTTTATCATTCTCAGTCATAGGGAGGCACTGTAGTCTATCCCAGGGGTCACTGGGCAACAGGCAGTAAACACCCTGGACAGGCTGGCAGTCCTCACAGGAAGACACACATACACTCACGTACTACCACATAGGGGCAATCTAGCATCTCCAATTGCATGTATTTGTACTGTGGGAGCACAGCCACGCAGACATGAGGAAAACACAAAAAAGGAGCCTGGTCACTATAGCTGAGAATTTAAACCCAGGCCCGTATAAGTGGTATAGAAAGTCAAGTCAAGTCAACATTTAATTATATAACACTTTTCACAACAGATGTTGTCGCAAAGCGGCTTTACAAAGAATCTGGTGTTCGAGCCCCCAAAAAGCAAGCCGAGGGCGACAGTGGCAGGGAAAAACTCCCTTAGTTAAGAAGGAAGAAACCTCGAGAGGAACCAGGACTCAGAAGGGGGAACCCATTCTCCTCGGGTCAACACCAGATAACAAGACAGCAAAAAAAAGGAGCGTGTAGTGTTTGTAGAGTTGAATAATAAATGATTAGTGACTGATTAGTCTGTAGGTAAGTAGCTGGGTCATCAGATGTGTCAGAAGGATGCAGGCCAAGCTTCCACCATGCAGGAGAGGCAGGAGCTCTGTGGTGGTTAAAGGCAAGCAGTGGCACCCAGTCAAAGCAGATGAAGCAACAGCATCAAACCACACAGGATGGGCAGCAGTTCAGCCCAGACAAAGAGAACAGACAGACTGTTAGCTCTGACAGAAGATCAGAACACACTATGGTGTTGGCAGAGTGCAGCAGTGACTCCGGCAGGCCTGGCTATTACAGCATAACTAAAAGGGAGAGCCAGAAGGTCACACAGACATGAGGGCTCCCTGAGAAGTGAGCTCCCTCTGCTACACCGTCAACAAACCTAATTGAACATGAAGATCAGCGGGACGACAGGACTAACATTCCCAGCTTACCAAACACTCTCTGTCAATGGAACCCCAGGACCTGCACCTTTTATCTATCAGAAAAAAAACTAATTACCAAAAGCTTGACTAAACAGGTAGGTTTTAAGCCTGGACTTAAAGATTGAGGGGGTGGCTGAATCCCGAACTTTGACTGGTAAGTTATTAAAAAGCTGGGGGGCCTTGTATGAAAAGGCTCAGCCCCCCGATGTAACTTTGTTAATTCTAGGCACTAATAGAGAACCTGTACTTTGAGCCCTAAGGTCACATGATGGTTCATAATATGAGTTAAGTTCAGTGAGGTACATAGGAGCTTTATATGTCAGGAGAGGAATTTTATACTCAATGCAGAATTTAACTGGTAACCAGAGTAAGTTAGAGAAGACTGGGCTGCTATAATCAAACATTTCAGTTCTTGTAAGGATTCTAGCTGCAGCGTTTTGGACTAACTGAAGTTTGTTAAGGCTTTTGCTGAAACAACCAGAAAGCAGGGCATTACAATAATCCAGCCTTGAACTAATAAAGGCATGAACTAGCTTTTCTGCATCCTGTAGGGACGGTGCATTTGTTCATTTTGCAATATTGCGTGGCTGTAGAAAAGCTATTCTAGTGAAGGCAGGATCAGATAAGGATCAAAACCAAAGTTAACATTGGTGTTGCTTTGTCAGAGATGCTCTAGGCGTGTACAGGGATGAGATTTAATGCTAAACGTGCAAAAAATGTTCTACACTGGTATTCATATATGATAATAATATGAATAATTAATAAGGGTTGTCTCATTTTAGCTAATTACGTCATATCTCTTAAAACAGAACCAAAGACACACTGATAAATCCTGTGCACACACGCACTGAACAACACAACCAAGAATACAACACAACCAAAAGGTGCAGCCTGTGTAAAAATCTATGCCATGGAGAGCAACTCCAATAAAAAGAAACAGGCTGATCATCGCACTAATGCCAAATTCAACAGCCTCTCTACGCTCCAGTGTCTCCAGCAGCCTCGTAAACTAGTCATCCAAAAACAAGCAGCTACCTCAGCAGAGCCTCGGTGTAAAAAGCTGCCTAATGCAGAGAAACCCCTGTGGAAGGTTGAGCTCCATATTGAGCAAACGCTGGCCAGCTGTCTCTGCTGTAGTACAGGGGTGCAAGCGGCTGAGTCATTAATTCAGCGGTTTGTTTTTGTTTCTGTGTGAAAAGTTGGAGAGGTATCTGCTGCCGCAGTTTAAGCAAGAAAAAACGAGTGCGTGTTTGTTGTTAGATGGGAGCATGCGTGTGAGTGTGTGTGCTCATATGGACGGTTCTCTTTGAGAACAGCCACCAGAGGAACAATGGAGATTAGTAGGGCCTCCGAGCAGAAGAGGCCCACACTGGGGCCTGTGTACAGAAGCTCAGCCCACACACACACACACACACAACACACACAGGTTTGTTTTTATACAGCATCAGGACACAGGGTCATACATGTGTCTCCACATCAATTTTAAGTTTTTGTTCACACATCTGCTGCTCTATAGGTTGTGAAAACATCTCAGCCGAAAGGATCCAACATTACCTGGAGTAATATCTCATCGTGTTAACTTAAAGGTTTGTTGCTCATCATATTAAGTTAACAATTTAGAGATGTATTTTACGTCCATGAAGATATGTTACTCAAATATCTTTTCAAAATATATTTCATAACCCTAACCCTAGTTTTTTTATTTACCTCACATTTTATTTGCTTTCCACCCATTTTAATTATTTTATGAGCATACTAAGTGCAAATAGTTCATTCATTCATTCATTCATTTAATAAAGGAAGTTGTAAGCTTTTAAGGTTTATTTGGCATGAGAAAAAACTTGCCAAAACTGGCCACACTTCTTGACATGAGATGCTTAAGAACTGATTTCTTTGATTGCTGGCCCTAACAGGTTACAAGTGAGATTGTCCTTTTATCTCTTTTAGCTTTTGCCAAAGAGTAAGACAGTCCAAGTTTACTCTTGTCTCTTTCTCTGTCATGCTTTCTACGACAACATCTTACTTAGTCTTTATGCGTCCTCTGACATAATGTCCATGCTGGGAATTCCTAGCTAGTTTCTTCTTACAGCTAGCTGTGGACCTATAGTCACTGGAGTGATATGGTACCTTGAAGAGTTATGCAGTTCTCTCTCTCTCTCTCTCTTTCTCTCTCTCCAGATTGACATAGTAGTATAGCAGGTGTTCTATGCACAGACTGAAAATGACAGAGACATGGCTGTTATTTTAAGATACAATTTTGAAAAAATGATGCATTAAGGTGCATTTTAATGTTCATTCCATATGAAGCGAGTAATATTACTCATATGTAACCAGGATTCTCCAATCTTAAACTGTTAACATAAACATAATCTGGTTTTGCCTTTTCCGTTCTGTTCTGTTGGTTTTCATATCAAAGGTATCAATATCGTTTGTTTTCTGTGTTTTTCCTACAACATACCCTGAACAAAATGTCCCTAGCACACCCACCCACCCAGGAAGAGAACACGGCTCCATCAGTCACACTACTATGCACTCTCCACTACACATCTGAAAGCTTACTACTCTTATAGTACGGAGTAATATCATTCCTCACGGTACAGCAGTTAGCAGTCAACAGACTGAAAACACAACATTAGCACATACTTTAGTTTGTAGTTGTTCAGGTTGACAGGCCAGTTTCTGATAACGCCCATACATTTAGACAAGCTCCAGATTCCGACGACATGGAGGCGCTAAGACAGGAGCCCCACTGTGGCTTTGAGTTAAATGGTGTGCAAAGATGGACGTGAGGCTTTGGATGTTTCAATTTATGAGGCCTGTAGGTTTCTGCAGTGCTGTTTTCTTTGGCTGTGTGTAAAGGGAAGAGGTGGAGTTCTGGGAGAGGAGATCACCGGGAAAAACATAGCTAATGATTAATCTGACCTAGATTCATTAGAAAAAAGATCAGCACTTAACACTTCCTACCAATACATTGTTAAATGTTTACTATCTCTCTCTCTCTCTCTCTCTCTCTCTCTCTCTCTCTCTCTCCTCCTTACTCTTTTTCGTCCATTTATTAACCTAAATTTTTATGCCATGTTTTATTTAAGCCCACCAACTTATGCATGCTCTTCTTATGAAAGAACTTGTATGGTGGTATGATGGCCTAAAGGCACAGTGCACAATGTTAATCCAATATGCTTTTTAATCTAATTCTCAAATATCTCCTCACAGTCTGCTAGCTGTCTGTTTTGTGCGTTCTGGGACAAATCCGGTACTGGTACCCAGCCGCGGCTCTGTAAATGAGAAATAAATAATGTGGCTCAGGTGGTACCATGCAACCTCTTCCACCTAATCAATAACAGAGGGCATTACTAGTAAATGAGCATGAAGGCTATGTACTGAACTCTACACAGTGCCAAGAAAGGGAGATGACTGAGAAACAGCCAAAGAGGAAAAAATCTGAATAGAGCTGTGTTTCAGAGAGACCTCAAGAAGTTGACTTTTTGACAGATTCTTGTTTGTAACTTCTTATTTGCCAAAATAATAAATATAACAGCAGCACCAGTTAAGTTGGAACAGGACAATTTCATCAGATAGAACTGTGGCTCTATTAAAGGTGGAACAGGAAAATTCAAACAAGAAGCTGGCAAGAGAAAAATTGACAACTTCAGCTTCATGGAGAGTTGAAAAGGCCTGAAAAGCGATGAGGAGGTTGTTGCTGCTTGACATCATTAATGATGTCTAATTATAAGCTAATTATTTTAGCTGTCTTACAGAACCAATAGTTAGTGCACCCTTTGAGTCAGTTTAGGTTTTCTAGTGTGGTCTGGATTACATGATCTGTGATTTTGTTTTGTGTAAATTACTGCACTGAGAGAACGCATGTGGGTCAATCACCCAAATACATACATATACAATGTATACATGCGTGTTAGCTGAGGAGTGTGTGGATAACAGCCTTACAAGAGGTGCAAAATCAGTGTTCTAGTTGACAGACAAAATACAGAATCTACCAAAGTTATGGAATGAATCTCCTTTTTCCATTACGACAACCACGCAACGTCTGCTTGAGCAGTAACAGAGCTGAAGCTAAAGCATCGCTGACAGCTGTAGGCACGTCAGAAACAGTTTGGATAGTCCCAGGGTGTGTTAGGAGATGTTAGAAAATGTGCAAAAACACATTTAATGTTGTTTTTGGTGGAACTTCCCTCAATGCACCCTGCGCTTTCAGTGCCTCACTCTGATCTTTCTAAGCCAAAGAAACAGTCTGATATACTTTTCACTTTCGCCTTCTAAGATCTGCTCAGGAATTCTGCTTAATTTCAAAGCATGGTTACATAAAAGTACAGTTCCATGCTTATCCAAAAAGGCCAAGCAGTCGAGAAAAAACATCGGATTAGAAGCCAGAGGACAGGGTTATAGCAAGCCAGAGAATTTATGATGAAAGTGGGGAAAACCTCTGAGACATTTTCTCCCACAAGAGGCAGGGTAGCTGCCTGTGCTTTTTTCCCCCTTCTCTTTCTTACATTCTTTAAAAAAAGACACTGCCAGAGTGCTGATGTATTCTAAAAGGTGTCATTATATTATTGTCATTGTTGCTTTTGCTTTATATCACCACAGGTTTTTGCTGAACATTATTTTACTTAAAAACAGGCTTGTGTCCTCAATGCGTGATGGATGCTTTAGAATACATATCTCTATAGGCTGATCAAAATCCTCCTATTGTACATAGCAGAATCCAAAAAAGCTGGACCGGAACCGGTTTGCTCTCCCAACTGACATGCTCCTCTTATATGCCTGAGCCATTTCAAACGAATGGCTTCGAGTGTGCGCTGTGTAAACATGACACGGGATACGACCATTGGACCATATGGAGGTTTTTTGGTAACGCGCTAATGGGTGGTAAAGTGCCGGTCGTTTAACTGCCCTCATTTTGGTGCACCACAACATGCATGCAAGTTCAGACAGAAGTAGATTTCTTGTAAAAGTCACCCCGGATAGTCAGATGACAACTGATAACAATCACCACGGAAAGACATACATTTAATACAGTGCTCTGAAACATAAAGAGAAAGTTTCGAGAATGCATCAGTTATCATTTAGGTCACATGACACAAACCTTAGCATTTCCAATGGCTTTTATAACAGGTAATTAGAGAAAAAGCCACACAACTGTTGGATCTATTGTATTCCTTCTCAGAATTAGCAACATTTTTTGGATAACCATGCACTCTATGAAAATATCTTTATTACTGCTGTTGTATAGAGTTTACCAAAGGACATTATCTATGTCCAACAGCCTGATGTGCTTAACAAAGCAGAAATGGGCTGTTACAGTAAATCTACACACAATGAAGATGGGAAAAATGATAGAGTTTATTCAAGATAAATCTGATTAATTTTGACAGCAACAGGTGATGCAGGAAAAGTATGTGATATTGTGCCAAGAGGCAACACCTTTGAATACACGGCCAGATGGACTGAGGCCAAGCTTGGGCAATAGCGAAGGATTCTTGGGCAGACGCTCTGCATTTCTTTGTTCTTGAGCTAAAACCAAAAACACATGCCTAGAAATAGATTTTCTTTTTAGTCTGGGACATATCATGTCTTATCTGATGTCGTGAGTGACTGCAGCAAACATTTCTTTTTCATAATGCTGCCTGTATAAAAGCCAGCTTATCAGTTCACTGGCACTACATAGTCTTTGGCTTGAACATTCAATTCTAGGAAAAAACAATCCTAACCCTGAATTGGTGTTGAACTCCAACAAGATTATGGGTCATTTCAAGCCCCATTTGACATAAAGTAAAATATGCTGTTACATCATATTTACAAATAGAAGATGTAAATATGATTAAACACAGCTTAAAAACCACTGATCAGACCTGTCTGAGAACTGTGTGGGTAATGAGTAGCTTAATTGACTCCTGAACTCTCTGCCCAAGACTCCATATAGAATTCAAACCATCACCATCTTTCATGTGACGTTAACTTGACGAAAAACTTGTGCAGCTGGACAGATGTACAAACAAATAAAGTATAAAGCAATGTGCCAACAAATGGACAAATACATGTGCAGAAAAACAAAGCTAGCATTTGGTTATGCTGGGTTAGCTGTAGCTCACCAAGTTTCTCTGACACGGTGTTGTGTGAGTGGGCCTAGAGATTGGTTGGGAAATGCTTACAGAAGTGTTAACCAGTTTAGGACCCCCCAGTTTACATGTAGATGAGAGAAATGTGAGAAATACAGTGGGAATTTATCAGACCTTGAAAAGGTTTACATAAGACATACTTTGTACATGTATATTGTGAACCAGAGTAACAAATAATATTATCTATTAACTTTATTAGAAAGAAATCACAGATTTGCATTCCCTGGGTGTTCTTCACAGTTTCAGATTGTATTTCTGAAACTGCTATGAAAATTTTTCTATGGCATCTCTCTAAGGAACCCCTTTTGGCAGCGTTTTTTATGTATGTCTGCTGCTCTATGAATCTCATATTGCACGAAATGCCTACGCAGCTAAAGTGCTGCAGTACAGACTGCTGAAATTATTAACGTGCATGTTTGTGTATGTGCGCCCATCTTTCACTTGAGTTTGAGTCAGGCGGGGAGACAGGACATGGTGCGTCAGCGTTGGTGTTATCTGATCAAACGGCCCCATGGCGTCTCAAGTCCGATGGTGCTTGAGGAGCCGGGCTGGAGGAGGCGGCAGGGCCTATTTCTGCTCCATTAAGACTGCATGCAGAAGGAGGCCCTACAACACAGCTCCAGTTTAGGTAGACATCTCTTCCCCTCAGCCTGCTGAAGCTTTTCATCTCCAAGCACGCACAGCAACACAAATAACCCAAAGGCAGAGAGGGACACTTAAGCACACACAAGCCCCGAGCTTGAAATGCAGGTCAGCTTATTGCCAAAACAACACAGTATCAACGCTATCGTTTCCAATTTTTCTGGAACAAGACAAAAGGGTGTGATGTCTTTGGGGACGAAGGTGATCCAGCAGTGTCGGAGGTGTAGACTTCATAAGGGGGGGGTTGGTAGCGGTGCAAAGTTTCCACCGCCTTTAATGCTGTGCCAGTGTAACTCCTCCATTACTGGCGAGAGAGTTCAGGACAACACATTTAAAGTGACAGATAAAACATGAGAGGAAAAGATTTGCACACACCCACACACGCCCACACACACACACACACAAACACACACACACACACACACACGCCCACACACACACCCACAAACGCCCACACACACACACACACACACACACACACACGCCCACACACACACACACACATACACACACACGCCCACACACACACACTATCAAATTCCTACTACCAGTAAAAATGCAAGTTATATTCAGATAAATTCCTTGGGGTGGAGGGGGTGAAGTACTGAGAGCAGAAGAGCACACTGGTGTTTTCACAGTGTTGGTTCACCTCACATCTAAACACTTCTTGACACCAGGAAACTGCTGATCAGAGCTGTACTCCATGCACAGCAGGGGTCATTACCTCCACATTAATGCCCCCTTTATGTCCGCTACAGACAGTTGCACTTAAATGCTCTGACACCACTCATTTCCTGCATATGTAAAACACTCTACTGAAGAAATGTTTCTGTATTTTCAAACAGCCTCAAAAAGAAAAACACTTTCATGCTGACCTTCAGTCCTTTAATAGGAGTTCAGGTTTGGGTTTCATTATAAACGTGCAGTAAGAAGTGCGCCGTGGGGCTATTTCAAATAAACAGGTGAAATCAATATATAGTTGGCACATTTATTCTTGTTAAGAGCAAGGAGCTCTCGGCAAAACCTAACAATCAGCCAATTTACCCAGGCATAACACAATAGGACCACAGAAGGTAATTGACTCTCACATCAAAGTCCCCCACTGCACATTAGATGGCACAGACTTTATTTTCTCTACAGGACACACACAGGCGGTCTAAGAGTCAGACATTATTCAACCAGCAAGCTGTGTATTCATTTAAATGGTTCATATTCCACAGTTAGCAGTGTCTAGGTCTTATAATGGCACATAATGTGTCATAATGTGTCATGGCTATAATGGGCCATAATTATTTTCGTCCCTGTCCCCGTTCTGCAGTTCTTGGTACCAGAGGATGTGGTTACGCCCACAGATTTTAAATAGAAAGACATGGATGTAAACACAAGCCAACCAGAAAACAGCAGTTTCTTCTTCCTCCCCTCCCTCTTTATCATTCTGCATATAAACTACATAACCTACACAAACACAAACACACACACAAACACGTAAATCGGTGGGTAGGTTAGACATTGGGAGATACGAGAATGATTCAAGTTTCACGCTCGACCTCACATGTGCTGTAAGCAAAGATGGGCCATATCGCTGTTTCATGACTGACACAGTTCCCAGACCGCTACGACAATTGTCCTTAACATGTTGTCAACGTTGGCAAAGACTGTCATGGTATTGTACCAGACTGTAATGAAGTGACTCAGAATGGCAGTGGGTCACCTTCAGTACCGAGTCCTGTGTTTGTCTTAGTGGAGACGACCAACAAATCTGTGTGTGAAGGCATTGTGACCAGTGCCAGAATGAACAGTTTGTTATTACACTTTACACGTCCAGACGGCCTGGTGTGACTCCACTTCCACCCTATCACAAAATCTGCAGAAACTCTGTGAGAATATTGAAGCTGGGATGGATTATCACCATTAGGAACCTCTACAACTGCCATCTGCCATGTTGCATTAGCAAACATGGTGGCCCTTGTACTAAGAGACACTAGTTCAGTATGTGTAGCTCAATGAATATCACCCATATCAGTCTAAATGTATCATCATTTGTTGTTCCTGGTAACCTTTGTTCTCCTTCAGAATAACACTGCAATCCGACACTTCCTTTTCATGTTTCATGTTCATGCTTGGATCCATTTCTACAGGGAAATTGGAGTAGATTGCTCATATATAAACTAAAGCTCTCCAACACTGATGCTGTAAAACTTTGTGAGGTTTCGTCCAAAAACAATGGCTCATCAAAATGTAAAGTATACAAACTGAAAAAGACCTTTCAACAGTTAAGGTCAGCATGGTGTGGGATCAGAGCAGGGCGAGGAGGGTACACTGATCATACGACTCCATCAGCAAAGTGCCAGAGCAGCAAGTGACATTTAAGTTAACTTCGCTAAAGGCCGCAAGTCCTCGTTAAAGTCTCTGTGGAATGTTCCGAGCTCCGGGCTTCCAGACCCAATGTTGTATCCCTGCCGTCACAGGACGGTCTTGTGAGGCATTAAAGGTGCAATTATGCTCTTGTACAATCAACCTCACTTCTATGGAGGGCCTCGTCCCCATCAGCTAATGGCTGAGAGAATAATGCATACAGAGTAACAGATATCCATGCCATTTAAAAACCTGCCTGTTTTTATAACGATGGTAAGCCATTGAAATCATTATTATATTCTTTTAACTAAATAGTGAAGGACAGTTTTGTTCAGACGAATTAATACACACTCACATATACATACACACAGACATATTTGGCAAGCTCTCCTATGGACGTGAGGCCACAGGGAGTAGGCAGTGTGCCAGAGAGGCAGAAAGAAACCCAGAGGAACCCAACAAACCTCAATGCTTTTAATGAGAGCCAGACCTGAGCACAACGCGACAGCACACAGACTATAGGACCCTTACTAAGGTCTTGAAGCATGTATGAACTGCTTATGGGCCAAAGTCTTGCCAAAGGCAACCAAAAGCTGATACATGAACAGATTCATTTAATTACTCCTTTAATGGAGTGGCTTGCTGGCACACATCTCAAGACAATTACATTATGTTATGAGTATGGTGAAACTGAAAAGATTTTACACTGTTGGCTTTCAGCAGTACTTCTTAGAGTTTCACGTTGATATTCATTACAAGTTATGAGCTATGCACTCAGGGACAGTGCATGGAACACTTCCAAACATTACAGACAGAAAACAGTCAGTATCATTTGATTCAATAGAGCCTAATTTGCATTTGGATTTTTAAACAAACATTTAAAGTATATCGGTATACTATAACATTGTTTTCATTGATCGCAAAAAAACAACTCTTCTGAAACGGATTCAACAAGCAGTTTAAGAGGAACCAAAAGATAAATAGTCCCTTACTACTGACTATAAAAACAGCTTTTCCCTGCCTTCTAACAGACTTTGAGGTAAGGCTGATACCAACTAAGCAGAGAAACATAACCTACTGTTCATCAGGAGGATTCAGTTTGATTACAAAGACACAGCAGCAGGTAGAAACACCCCTCAGGGGCTTAACTGGTTAAGTGTTCAGTTCCACAACTCTTTTGCCACTATTACTCTTTTACTCATAGGATTTTTCACTCACTCATTACATAAGCCTTATACATCCAAAGGTCTGACATACTGACATAAGGAATCGATCAAAAGAGACAGCCATAGATTCAGACACTTCAGAGCAGCCACGCATGATCCTAAGGTCAATGCTTAGTGTTGGCTCAACTAAAAGGATATAAAGCCCCCATGAGCTGTGAAGCAGTACGATCTGGATTAAGAGCTGTCGTGCAACATCAGTATCTACCCTCACTAATGTTATTGTAGGTGAAATGTGCAATCAAATCCTCACACCAATGTTCCAACATCTAGTGTAGAACATTTACAGGAAACCTGAGCGAGTGCCTACAGGCTTTTGGGCATAAAATGCACCACCAAACTTCAAACAACAACAATGTAGTCTTTTTTCAGTATTTACAGTATTTGGTCACACATGTAACAAATCAAACATCGACACAGTTAATTAACCAACATCTTTGACAAATGTTTCAATCTGTTAGAACAAAACAACATGACAAACATTATAACTGCTATTGTAGGAGAACACAAGGACGAAGAAGACTTGCTTCAGATTTGATATCGGAAGATGTAAAGGACATTGTGCTTAAAGTGACCTGTTCATCCTACGTCGAATCCTGTGTTTTGTAATTTTCCTTCCTGTGTGTGGAAATGTTAAGCTTGTAAGACAAATAAATGAAGGTTCATTTGATAGGTTGAGATTATAAATACATGTTTGAATAGCTTTCATTAATGGGTTTTACAATTTACATGTTTGAAAATTGCATGTTTATTACAAAATTGGCACAAAAACTTCTGAGACCAATTCAAGGCCTAAAATACCCTGCCATAGTACATAGTACAACAATATTTTGTAAATTATCTAATGTTACTTTTGTAATGTCAATGTTAATTTTTACTGCAATTATAATGGACTGGAAAAACTCTTGAATTTCTTCCAAACAGAAATTAAATCTTACATGCCATAATTTCTACAATTAAAAGTATCATTCAGTTTAAAGTCATTTTCATGGTAAAAACAACATTTTTCTATTTTCTCTTTTCCTGATCCCAGATATGACAGGAATATCATGATTACTTTGGGTAAGCAGTTGTCAGAAGAGACTAGCTGTCTGTTTGTTCCATGAGAGAATCTGCTTGTCTGTAGCTTTTGTTTTCAGTAAATACGAGCTGTCATCACGATTCACCAGCAGCTCTATTGGTGGACTGAAACATGATCATACCTGCTGACATACCAAGAACAGGGCTATCTTTTGCCCAGTTAATGGATCTATGTGCAACAAAGAGACACAGAGTAAAACTTCCTTTCTGCTACACATTTCCTTTCTGTGTTTCTGTATTACGACATCCTTGTTTGTACTTGCGCCACGCCTATTGAAAAAGGCAACATTTGTGAATTACGAAAGCAACATTTTTTGAAAGGCTTACTGCATTCCACATGTCCCAAAAGACTATTTTGGTTCAGGGGCTTGTTGCGTCATGAATTAATTAAGGAGCAGACCATGAACAGATGCCAGAATTTCGCTCATCCCAGATAGCTGCGCGTGTGGCTCAGAACATCTGCTTCCAGGCATTTCATTAGAGCTCTACCCTTCGGCATGGTCGGCGTCACCCAGGCCACTTAAGGGAGAGTTCATGTTTCCTCGAGAGCTTTCAAGCTGTTCAGAGAGGGCTTTCTGCAGAACTGCTGTGGAGTGGTTCCGGGGGGTGGGGGCGGATATAGGTAGGGTAGGTTGGCATAAACTGGGCCGTTATGAAACATGTAGACAGGCAGCTGCTTCTGCACAGCCTCCTGTCGCTACCCGGCTAATCCTCTTTCATAGATCTGCTCGTTCAGGCCAGACAGAAAACTCATCCAGCAGTGCTGGAGCATCTGGGGTCTTACACTTATGGAGGGGTTCAGTTCAGTTTTATTGCTGTGAAATCAAGAGGAAGGTGGTGTCATGTTGAGTAGATCAATGCAGGATGAGCGGGTAGGGGAAATCAAATAGCAAGACCCCTATAGTGTTATCCACTCCACCCGAGATGAACTGGGTCTCTGATGAAACCCAGCCACACACTCCCTCTAAAATGCTCTTAGACTCCAAAAAGTGCACTGTAAAAGTCAAGTACTGTTTGAAAAGGGCTATGATCTTATTTTAATGCAGATGAATTATGAAAGGTCTGAAAGAGGAACGTTCAAAGTTCACTTTGCCATAGCTTTACACAATAATGTACCCCTGGCAAGTATGATAAGATCAGCAAATGCTTTAATATCCGAACACATACCGATTTAGAGATCTTTTCCAAGCGGTCTACTCTATATTACCTGCAGAACATTTTTACATGCAAATGCACACAATAACACACACAGCACCTTCACTCTGTAATATTTACTGCTTTTTCACTCTCGCCCTGTACTTTACATGCAAATAAAACATATGGGAGCTATTTGCGTTGGGTTTCTGAGCCCCCCCACCCCCACCCCAGGCTTCTATTTGCATTGGAGAATCTCCACAGACTTGTTTGCTGGATGCACAGTGTTTTCATTGCAGAGCCTGGGCTGTGGGCCTACAGTCTGAGAATGGATACCATAGCCAGACCGGTGTCCAGAAAACATAGACTCTCTGTGCTATGCACTGGCTGTGTCGAGAATGAAAGGTGAGCCAACAATCAACTCCAAGGACCAGAAAACTCATCTCACCTCAACTTTCCATTTTCTTTGTGTCTTCCGCACTAAGACACACTTTCAGTAGAATCAGGTTTTCAGTAGGATGTGGTTTTAATGACCCAGGATTATTTTCCAAAATATTAAAAATTACTGGTAAATCAAATCAAGGAAAAAAAACAACATATCTGGAGATCTCAATATGCCATATGTGTGACACGTATCATATACAATATAAAGTGTTTTTTAAGTTCCAAAAAATATAAAAATATATTTTTGGTGCAATTTGTGAGATTAAAAAACTACAAAATTAATTGAAATTATTAATTAACAGAATTAATCTTCAATAGAATGTAAAGAAACTGTATGGTGTTCCAGAGATCTACTGAAGTTAGCATACTAACAAGCTAGCCCCAGCCTGTCCTGTCCCAGCACCATTTTGCACCTCAAGTGAGTCACCATCAGCCCAACCTGACAGGATAAAGAAGTAGTACTGCCCTGACGGTGTATTCTAACCTTTTGTCAAATCTTGTTGAAGTTATCGCTCCCAGTTAGACCATTTATAGACAGGTAGGAAGGCCAGCAGGAATTCCATATTTCATGACTTGAAAAAGTATAAAAGACAATGATGTCCAGCAGTTACAATCATGCACTACTGATCTGAGAGAATAAATACTAAACCCATTATCATTTCTTATAGCTTCGGCTTTGTATTATGAACAAAGCCAATGAAAGAAACAGGAAACCTTCCAGGACAACAGAGAAGCTGTCTTTTTTTGAATCGCTCTGCAATCCGAGATTGACATTAAAAAAGACAGATGATACATTGTCAGTGGAATTATAATCTGAAGCAGTTCAATTTTTGATTAAAAGGTTGCAAGTCAGTCCATGATTTAATTTATGCATTTATTAATATGACTGCATCAAGCTCTTTCATAGTACACTTTCGCATAAGTGTGTTCTTATGTGTTTGCACACATGAAAGACTTTGCACAAGAGGGTTCATGTGAGTGTATGAACAGCAAGGATCAGCGAAACCAGGAGGTTTTACCTCATACAATAAAAAACGCCTTAAACCCAATAAATTCTTAACTGGATTAGGTGCGAGCAGATTACTATAGTCTCCCCTGTCCAGACCAGCCCTCATAAAAACTGCAAATGCTGACCAGCTGAAAGCAGCTCTAAATGTTTTATGGGATCTAACCCTGGTACATCCTGGGTTGTAGTAATGATGAAGATGATGATGGTGCAACGAGGCATGCACTGGCCACTGTTGCCTCAGCAGGCTGAGAGTGGAACAATGAGGCCCGATTGTGCTAGTCAAACACATAGGCAGGGTTTACATCAAACAGGAAGAGAGGAGACAGAGGTGGCTGACAACAATGGAAAACCAGGAATCCCAGCACTTTCCAAAACAGGATGTTATTTTTAGCCCAAATTGAACACCTCCTGTTTTGAAATGGAAGAAAATTGTCCATTAGAAAACCCTCAAGAGGGGAAAAGGAAATATATAGTGTGAGCTATAAAAATACAGTTAAAGGGGCTAGCAGAGGTGAATGTTTTTGAAAGGTCTGCATTACGGGGTTGACTGCAGGTCAGTTCTCTAGGCTTTACATTAGGAGTGGGGCTATGAGAGGCAAGGGCTTCGGAGAGAAATGAGAACAGTGGACACACACCACTGCCAACCTTTGAATGTAACTTAGCTCTTCTGAGCCAAAGATACCCCTAGCCTCTGGATCTGAGTTTGGATACGCGTGCCAGAGAGCTATCGGCCTGGTTCACTTACATAAGGAATGTCTCTTTGCAACCAAGGTTTCTTGACAGCCAAGTCGGATGACGCACACATGGATTCAAGCCATTACGTGTGTGGAAGAGGGGCCTGGAGTGACATCAGTTTGCAGCGAGTGTGGGTGTGTGTTTTATGTTTTCATGCTTGAATATATGAGCTCCAATGGACTTCTGATGAATTACACCATCAGTAATATAACACAGCTGTTTACTCCTCCTTCCTTCCAAATGTAGCTCTATAATGACACCTCATAACCACTTTATGTCATTACAGGGCAACTTTTTAGCCTCCCAAAGTTTTGTTTTGTTCAGATACATTAGTACATATGGTTATTGGTGCGCTGATATCTACCTTTATTCCTTAGTGAATTATGAATTGACACTAGTAGCAGGAATGACAGTCTGCAATGCAGCCATGCAGTCACTATTTCCTGTGCACTGTTTCCAGGTGGAGTCTCTTTGTTCAAACGAGCTACCAGAAAAACGAACACGTTCCAAGAAAAACACATATTGTAGATTGGATTGGTACATTGAGAACCATTTCCAAAGCTAATTATTTTTATATCACTTTAAATCTACTTTTCCAGTTTTCACAGTTTTCCACGCTGATTATATTATTTAAAGTGACATTAAATCTGCAATAGTTATACCAAGGAATTCTTGCATGGGATTAACTTTGTCTGCGTTCAGGACCTGTATTTCATAGCTACCCTCTCCCAAACAAAACAAACACTATGAATCATTGTCCAAATGATGGCTATCTTCACGACAGGCAGAAATAAAAACACACGCCCATGACCACACACCTGCAACCCTGGTCTGGCAGACGCCAGCTGTGTCATGAGGGTCCCTGAGGCTCAAGCAGACTGGTCTGACAAGTTGGCAGGCTCCAGCATGGCGCCAACAATGTTCATTTTACTATATGGAAAAGTACTCAGTACTTTTAAATGCACATTTTTACATGTTTACATTTGTAACCACAAGCAGGATATATGCTTCTGTTTGTAAACAGCACTGTGTAAAGAACATTTGTTCACAAGTACACACATGTGGAAATTGTGTATGTGCAACAGGCGCCACATTGGGTTAGCCTGTATAATTGCAATAACTTCAAATGACAGGTGAGAGGGCTAAATAAAAGATCCAGTAATTCAGCCACAAAGCTTTATTTTTGGACATATTTTACATGAACAAGCATAGCCTATCAACATCAGCATTAGTCAAACACAAATACTGTGTTCATTGATTGAATGTCTAAAAACACCTAGCAAATACTTGGAGC
This sequence comes from Prochilodus magdalenae, assembly GCA_024036415.1. Taxonomy (NCBI): domain Eukaryota; kingdom Metazoa; phylum Chordata; class Actinopteri; order Characiformes; family Prochilodontidae; genus Prochilodus; species Prochilodus magdalenae. The sequence goes on from JAMWET010000573.1 coordinate 527,195, forward strand.
AGGATACTTAACAAAAATCACATAAAAGGCTATTAAAGAAGCAATAGGTGAGATTCTAATTGCAAATATTCTAAAATAACCTTAAATTAACTGAAGGTGAGGAAATAATAGCTTTGAAGGTCTGTCAAAGATTGTGTTGCAGTGATATCCACTCATGCTAACCAGCTAGCCCTGACCTGTTCAGTGTTGTAATACCTCCCTGCACCTCAATACACAACTGTGAGTCATTGTAGCATCATAAAGCGGACGCATTGATTGTGTCTTCTTACTTCTTGTCATGTTAAAGAAGAGTAAATGCAATGATAGCTGAAGCTTGGCAAGTTATTATTGTAGTCAAGTTTACATCAAGAGTCCAGAAAAAGTTCAGCAGCAAACAAAATAAGTGATAAAAAAGAAGCAAAACAAGAGTTTACATTGGTGTTGCTGTCCACCACTGGAGACGCTCTTGTCGAGTAAATACATTCAGTTTAATGTTGAACATGCAGTGTTTCTTCTAGACTGGTAAGAATTGAAGAGGAACATGAATTTGACAGATTGCATAATCTTACAAACTGCTCCTGTAAAGAAAACAACCCTCTCCCTGCCAGACAAGTACAAGGCTGCGCTTGTGCCAGCTGTAAAATGACTGTGCAGACAACTGATGAGGAAGTACAACTGCACAGTGAAACCTAGAGGATTATGAGGTCAGTTGTCCCTGTTTTTCTTTTCATCCTGTTAGAGGTTGATGAGTAGGGAAGAGCTGCTCAGCCTTTGGGTCTAATCTATGCCACAGCGCTAATGGGCTTATTGTGAGATACAGAGTCTAAGAGCTTTAGATGCATGTGAGGAGTGATCTGCCTTTGTGTGCTGCTGGGCGACAGTGGGCGTTGGTGTCGCGGTACAGCTTATCACAGATCAGACATTGTTGAAGAGAGTGTTTGATGTCTGCCATCCTGCAACCTTCACCGTTTCCTCACTCCAGTGCACAAACACAGTGTTTCAGTCAGCGAGCAGCCCATTTCTTTCCACCAAACAGGAAACCCAGCAGAGAGCCTCAAAAGGCCAGGACTGTGTCTGTGATCTCGCTCCCTTAGGAAATACCTGTGTGTTTCAAATAAAATCCAAACTAGCTGTGTGGGAGGACTTTTCGTACCGGCTGCTTGGCTCTTTCAAGTCTTCAAGAACTGGTTATTTTAGTAACGTGTTTCTACATCTAAATAATGTCTTTACTTACAGAACACTAAGAGTTTGTGCAACGGATTGGTAATGACTTCCATTAGTTGGGCCATATGGTGCTGTTTGATCTCCTGTCTTTAGAGGAAGGTAAGAGCAGGCCACTGGCCACTGTAGTTTCCAGGAATAGAAGAGATCTCAAAGCTTGATTGGGGATGAACAGTGATTTAGTCCACAAGCCCCTCCTTCAATCTCCCTCAATCCTTCCCACTCATTTCCGTCCGGCGGCAGGGAAAAAAGGCCAAGCACTCAGAACAGGCCTTCCGCTACATGAAAAGTCATTAGGGCTACTGAAACTGCTCCAATCAGCCTGCTTTAAAGTTACATGGCAAGGAAGATCAGTTTTATGGTTACTGGCCTTGTCTCAGGTCATTGCCCTTACAGTTAACATGTTTATATCCCTTCAGAAACACATAGCTAAAAATAAGATGAATGGATACAGAAAAACCTCAAGGGATCAACTGAAGGCTTTGAGCCAACAGTTCTATAGAACTGAGTCATAACAAGAGTAAGACCCCATGATAAAACCTGTATTCATGCTGGGTGAACCTCATTCATGCTTTCTTACTGCACTTAATTAGAGCAGAACAATCCTCATTTTGTCATGCAGGCTTGCATCCGATCTGTTGTCAGACTCCTTCACAGTAACCCACATATTTACCTCCCACACTTCAGAGTAGATAAGGCTTCAGTCCCTTCATCACCCGATTTACAGAGACTACCTAAAGCAAGATCTAATCGCCATACCTGTACATAGTTTAGTTCAATATGGCGTATTTGAAAGCAGATAAGATCATTTCCCATCAATGGCCATAAATGCGTCTTACGTTCTCTTATTGAAAATATAGAGAGAGGCTGTCATAGAAAATGAAAGAGTTGAGGGCATGTTCTTTTCAGGAGAACTGGAGAAATAAAAATAGCCAGCTTTTACCTGAAAACATACGGATTCTATGCATGTTCAGGCATTTTTACAGTCTTGCACAACACTGCCTATCCTCTTATAGGTAATTCAAAGCCTTTTTTTTTGTTTCATGGATTAGTCCCTGAACTTACAGGAAGAGGACAGTCACATATCACTCTTTGTTTTTATTTTAAAGAATATTAGTCATTCAAACCACTCCTCTGGCAAGAGGTGATGTCATGGGTGTGTTATCTTCCTGTCCTCTGTTTTACGGGTGTACTATAATCATTAATCTATTCACACCTTCCGCTCATAATGAATTTTGCTGCTAAATGTGTAGTACCACATGGTGCCAAAGTGAGTGTTGCAGACCCCAACAACCTGGAACCTGTAGCTGCCATGGGGCACAACACATTTAGCAGAAAAATACATTATGAGCCCTGGCATAACCAGAAAAAAATATGTACCATAAGCATTTTTATACGATGAGTCAAATCCCAGCATTCCACCCTAACCAGTTCCAACCAGACAAACATCATAATGATATTTTGAATCCAATTTAGGACCCAAAACTGATACAATCAAGTGCCTACTTCAGCTTAAAAGAGGAGACATTTCTGTCATTTGATCACAAAAAGATTAGGATTGGACGCATGTGACTGAGCACACTATCCGTCGTCACTCAAAGTTCACAAATCAGTTCACACTGAAATGTACAGATTACCAGTCCAGGACACTGGATCAGCACTGACTTATATAAAATCGATATTACAGAATGTACTTTAGAATGAATGATATCTCCTACACTGTTTCCAGAGGGCCTTAAAATCAGCATTTTATTAGTTACACAGATCTCCATTGCAGACGTTCATCACAACAATACACAATATACAATAACAGTACAACTGCCATCCAAAAGCTGTAAAAATCAACATGCTTTGAGACACAATTTGGTTCACAATTAGAACTAAACACTACTGATAGTCTTTGGAGTACTTCTGAAGATGCAGTATCTTGAAAGATCTCTTTGTGAGACTTCCATGAGGTTCCAACCTGCCGTATACAATTCCTGTGCCCTGTAATTACTTGGCAGGATTGCTAGGTAGGGCGTCCGAGTCGGGATTTGAGGAGGCTCAACTTTAAAGTGTGTTTTGTTAAATGCCTGTTGTGGTGAAGCCTATTGCACAGACACAAAGGTTTGAGTCAGTATGGGTTCCTTTTGGAAATGAAGGGCAACAATAACACATCAAGCATAGTGCTGCAAATCTGGTTTAGGTTGCTTCCATGCGTCCTCTTCAGAGTCATTTATGCCAAGAGGACTTTTCTGAATAGGGTGCAGTGTTTCAAGGCTAGGGAGATGCAAAACTTGGTGTGAAAATAAAATGCTTTGCTATTTGTGTGCTATTTTGTAAGCACAACAGATGGTACTGCTTTGGGCTACCAGAAGGATGGCCTAGCCCCACAGCTTATGAAAATGAAATGGTGGTAGCCATTAGCGGAAAGAGCTACTGTGAACAGTAGTCATCATGAAACCACAACCACTGGATAATCACCTCAAGGGAGCCCCACATTGCTGTTGAGTCAAAGCATACTTTATATCAGCCAGCGTTTTTTCTTCCTCCATGCTCAACCACACGGGAGTCATTCTTCTCCTTCAGAAGAAGAGGAATATTGTTTTCCATAGAAGTTTGTTAGTTCTTTCTAATGAATCAAAAAAACATGCAGTGGCGTTCTTGTTTATTGTGAAACAGCACTGGGTCCAGGCTCTGCTACTGTACACAGCATTAGTGGCATCTAAGTAGTGCATTACTGTTGTGTAACATACAATGCTAGGACAACGTTTCACTATTCACAAGCAAGTTTGCATTGTTATTTTTTATAGCCATGGCAGTGGTCCAAATAGAACACACTCCGTGGTAATTGTAGGTCTTGCTCTAGGTCAGGGTTTCAAAATGTGGGTCATAAACAGAGAAGTATTTACAGCTGCTCCCACTTCTGTAATCCTTAATCTTCTTAGAAAACTAAACTTACTCTATAGCAGGGCCTGTTTCAGCCACCACAGAAAAGGTTAGGATGAATCCATCAGTCCAACACCATCTTTGTTTCCTCCTGATTGATTCAATTCTAACATACAAAATATTGAAGTCTGATAAAAATGCATGTAGAAAAATCTGCAGCAGGGATCATGATAAAGAAAGCTTTTCTGCAGTGTCTTAGGACTAGCCTGAAAGTAAGGCATGATTAAAGGTGGCCTATAATGCTCATTTTCAGTGTTTGTATTTTATGGTTTTGCTCTAGTAGAATAGATTTACATGCTTCAGTGTTACTAAAACACACTGTTAGAGCGTTTGTGAGCTTCCCTCCATAAGTTCTGCCCCTATATGGCCTCCGGTATTTGCTGTGCATTGTATAAAGGCGTGGCAAGCTCAACGGTAGGAAGGCAGCAAGGACAGTGCTGTCAGAAATGGGGTAAATACCATTCGTCCCACTTGCAAATTGCATTTGAATGGCTGGCAAATTTGTATTTACTGGCAAACTGGTGATTCTAGATGGTGCAAGAGTTCCCAAGATGCGACGTTTAGTGCAAACTTTAATCTTTTACAAGAAAAAAAACTAAACTTGAAGAGACAGTAAAACGTATATAACTGATAGGCTTTTGTAAGATCAATGTGTTTTAATACAGCAAACAAAAAGCAGGATTGTGTTCTCTGGACTTCCATGCTTTCTTGTCTGTGTGGGAGACATATCTGTGAGCAAGAACCTGAACGGAATAAATTTGTATTTACTCGTCTTCTGGTACATACAACCTTCGGAAGAACCCTAAATGCAGCATGTGTTACAAGATGATGTTGCCTTGTAACAGAGAAAAAGGCTGGAATACCAATGAGGCATTTCAGTTAGCTGTGACAAAAATTGTTTCTGTGGGAAAAAAAAGTTCACCCTCTGGCATGTACTTTGGGCTGTATAACTTTGCAAATCATTTACATGCACAAAAAGCTACATAACACGTTAAAGGAAAGGTGAAAACTGGCTGAAAAAGCACAATAGGTCCCTTTAAAGTAAAAAACATATGAGGTATATAAGACTAAAAGAATCTCCCAGCCGCTTATTAAACTCCAGTGTATGTCCACTCACGATGTCCGTAGGTTGGCCGTAATCTCGTTACGTAATGCCCTATCATACCAGGACTGCCAGCTGTATCCCACAAATACATCCCCTGCTGCGCTGCTATTAGTAAGAGACCGGATTAAAACAGAAAATATATAAGTTTTTTATTTTCAAATGTAAATCCCATATGTGCTCGCCAGGCAGCCACTGGCCTAAGCCTCTGCATGTGTTTCCAAGAGGCCTAGAAATGAAAGGAAAACAGCCTACTAAACACTTCCAACTCTCTACAAGCAACTGCCAGCAGTTTCCCATGCAGAGGACTCTTCAGTGCTGCAGATTGCTTGCTCCGTAACCTGTCTGCAGCTCATGCCACTTTTTTACATTGGGGTGTTTTCGTGCAGAGAGCGAGGCCGTGCTGTTCTCTCTCTCTCTCTCTCTCTCTCTCTCTCTCTCTCTCTCTCTCTCTCTCTCTCTCTCTCTCTCTCTCTCTCTCTCTCTCTCTCTAGCTCTCTCTCTCTCTCTCTTACCCCTCCCTCTGCTTCGCTCGTCCAATGACAGCGTCGTAGCCCTGGCGGGCCTCATCAGCCAGGCTCAGCAAAGAGGAAAGCGGTGGGGGAGGGTCACGTGTGTACACACTGTAGAGTTCAGTACCACTCGCTTCGTAGTAAGTCCTCAGCGTCCTCCTCCCCTTTCCAGAACAAGCCACCGTCGGGACCGGAGACGAAACTGCCATATATGCAACACCGTTTACGGCGTACAGAAGCACTTTAATCGACCGTCTTTCTCTTTTTCTTTCGTCCGCACGCCAAACGGAGCCGCTCGGTCTCGTAAACTAGGAGCTGTTTGAAAAGGAGTCGAGGAGAAATGTCAATGGAAATACAGCAGAACCCGATGCCTCCGTAGGTCTGTCACGGTGCCAGAAAATCACTCCTTTGGTGAGTAAATTTAACCCTTTAGTAAGTTGTTTAACTTAAAGTCATTTAGAATATTGTTTGTGTACACAGACTGCAGGTTAAAAGTTTTACACTGAGTTAAAATGACTCGGATATCTGGAGCCCATAACGGCTCAGCAGATGCAGTAGGGTTAAAACAGGCTGCAGTTTGAACAGAGCTGGTGATTTAGTGACAGTTGACTTTAGCAGCGACGTTTCAAATCGATGTAGAAGTTCACTGAATTTGTTGGGGGGGCTTTTGGGGAGGGGGGTGGTCTAATGTCCGAGGCTATTTCTGTCTCTCCATTTCTAATCTTATAGATAAGATATACCGGACTATTTCTTTTTAGAGCCAGGCGACCGTTGTTCCAGCAGATAACGTTGGTGCTGACTGTAACCTACATTTCGCTCGTTGAGTCTGTTTACTGTAAGCCGCTCAGAACAACAAAACACTCACCTGTCTGTCTGAAAAGCTGTTCCCCTCGGCATTAGCCTACATTAGAGAGCCTAAAACAACACGTCTACACATTTAACTGTGTCCTCGTTATGGCACGAAACAGTTAGCTGGCTAAGTCCTACAGTAAGTGTTCAGGCTTCAAACCTTCAGCTAGCCTGGCCTGGCCCGGCCTTACCTGGCAGGTGGTCGCCGTGTTCGTTATCCAGTTGTTCTGAGGTGAAAAGTCCAAGTTATTTGGCTTTTTTTGTCACAACTCACAGGTTATACATTTGTTACTAATCACTTATAGGGCTTATAGTTGGTTGTTGTGCAGTATTTGTAAACCCTGGTCCGTTAGTTGGGTGGTCTAACCTTAGTCTCTCACTGTTATGATAACCGCTCCTGTCAGTTCAGTTTCTGTCCGGCGCACGAAAGACCCGGGTGTGCACGCGATCAGGGCGTGGAAATGAATAAATATACGAATAAATGAATGAATGAATACATGATGCACGGTAATACTGCCCAATCTGCTTAAAGCCTATCAGCATCGGATATTTCAAACTGAGATTTGATGACAGCGATGGGCGATGTGGCAAAAAGTCTGATATCGCGATACTTCAGTATACACGGCATGTATCTGTATTTATTTCATTAGTAGTATTATGGAAATCTGTGAATACATGTATTTTTGTTCTTGTATTTGTACAAACTGTATTGTGCTAAACCCAGTTAAATCAGACTAATTTTGCTCTATTTATAGTAAAATATGTAGTTGGCCAGTGTTTTACATGTGTTGTATATTGTACAATGGTTAATGGCCCAAAAGAAATGACCCACAATTTCCTGGAAAGATGACTTACATTAAAAATAAAGTATGTTTCCCACGCACACACATAGATACATACATACCGCCAATCTAGACACAGCTGCTGATAGAAGCTTTCCTTATTTTTAGTTTGCTGCTTTGCTTTAGAATAAAAGTAAAGACATCAAACAATAAATAGGTTGATATAACACATATTTTTCTAAGTGAATTTGGACAAATTCTGTTGGTCTGTCCATCATGAATGTTCACAAAACTAGAGCTTTTAAATTGTGTACAAAAAAGAGATAAGAGTTTTTTGTACAACAGAACATATAGAGTTGGCAAAAATATAGTACTGTGATACATCAAGAGTGTGTGGTATATATGGAGATTTATTTTGCAGACGGTTGGAACTGTTATATGTTAAACTGGTAAATTGTAAAATTTAGTCAATGGATGCCAAAACGATCCATTTAGTCAGGTGTGTCTTAACATTTGACTGTTATTGTATATATGTGTGTTTGTAATGCTTATCCCAGTTTCCCAGAGCCTCACTTCACAGTTTCTATTTTATACATGTTTATTTATTGACTGATTGTTTCAGAACTCCGGTTCAGGAACAGGAAGATAATTGTTTGCTGGATTGGCTTTTAACCATGAGTTTTGTACACGTAGTCCCATTAAATCTAGATTTCCAAGAATTTAAGCCGCTCTTTTCAGTATGATGCTATTTTGTATTGCTGGTTTGGGTTGGTTGAGTGATGAGTCAACATCCAGCTTTCAACTTTGACCATTGTTTAATTAAGTTGTATCGTTTTTTAAATAAAAAAACATCCAGACTTCAAAGAATTAAAGAATGCACAGGGCTTGCCTGGCCGGTTTCCTGTTCTTGCTTTTGAAGTTCTCTATGAGGCAGATGGTAAGAGATAATATCCTGAGTATTATGTCTTGGAGGTGTTTTTTCAGGCAGATTCCATCTCCTAGCTTCATCGCCCTTATCTTGAGACCACCCTACGTTCAGAATATAAAATTATTTATTGTTTAAGTATTGGTTGTTATCACAGTTATTACATACGTATTACACTTGGTCACACTGGGACTGACCTCTTTCAACTGTTACTAAATATGTTGTCAGGAAATCCTACTTTATTTAAACTTTGACTTTAAGAACGAGCTAGACATTTGAGGGAGGTCATTTTGTTGACTTTAAAGTCCAGCTCATCTCTATCTGCACTAGTGCCACACGTTGCTGGTAAAAGGATGACGAAGCAAGTGCTTGTCAACAAATTCATGGAACGTCACATGAGACAGCTGAAGGCAGTGCTAAGGACTCAGGAGCTATGCTCCGGAGCATGTTTCTAACAGTCCAGCTGAGCTGGAGTGCCTTATGTAACACATATCCAGATTTCTGACTGAATTGTAAACATCGCTCTCCATCAGTCTTTTGACTTAGACATTTGTGCTCATACAGTGAGAATAAAAATGGAAGTACTAATTATTTCTTAATATTAATAAAAAAAATGTAATCAATGAAACCTGGATATCTGCTGTTTTTGTTTTTTATGAAAGAAGCCCCAGTCGGTGTGATGAATAGAGGCAAGATTCTGTTAAATTGACTCTCAATAGAGTAGTGTTAGTGTCTGCCAGATATGTAAATAATTTATCAGTCAATTTTCATAGGCAGGTAAGCTCGTGTGTAGAGCATCTGTCAGTTTTCTCCACTACTGCCCAAACATTAGCTGAAAATAAGGTATTAAAACCATCTTTTGACATAACAGTGGACGATAATAAGGAAGCCCTGTACAACCAAGTTGTGTTGTTCCTCTTATTAATAATAAATTCATAAGCATGATTGTAAATGTGCTCTGAAGTCTGAACCTACATGTCACAGTGTCAGAAAGATTTATACAGTGGCTTTGCAGCAGTTTTATAACGTCGCTGAATGGCACGCTAGACCTACAGCAAATCCTGCAGTAAAACGTTGCAGATATTTAAGGCTTATGGCTGCTTTTCTCTCTTGCTGTGCTGCTTGGGTGGAATGAAAAGTAGTGGATTACAACCAGATGAGAGACAGATGCAGGTAGAATAAATGTTAAATGAAGTTGGTTCGTGTAATGGAATATAAATGCTCCTTTTCTAACAGCACTTCGAGAGTACTCCCTAAAATTGTACATTCAGATAGTGGAATAGCTAGTCATTCTCAAATGATGCCTATTCATGTATTATCATACTTTTTACTTTTTGTTATCTAGCTTCACATTTTTGACCATCTGGAGATGCAGCACTTATTGCAACACCATGTTGTTAAGTAGAAGTGCGTGGTCCTCCCTTAAATTTACTACACTTCCTAAATCCTCCTGGCATGTGCACGCAAAGCTCAGAAAATGCAATCATGTGACCTAACTCTGACTATTCGGGGAAATCTGCTGTACATTCCAGCAGGGATCCAGCGAGGGGCGTGGTACCGGCCTTATCGCTCTCCTCCCATCGGCTCCAAGCAGTGCAAACTCAGCGTCCTAAAGTGTCAGGCCTACTCAGCGTCACTCCCACAGCGCTCACTCTGCAAAAGCGAGCCTCGCCAAGTTGAGTTTTCCCCTGCGAGGGAAGCGTAACTAATGACACAGGGAGATGCGGTAGTAGAAGGGCATTTGGCTCTGCAGTCATGCTCTCTCATGTGAGCCACTGGCTCTGGAATGCCTCTCAAAGCGATGTGCTTGTAAAGCGGGGATTGACTTGAGCTCAGTGGGATTTCTTCCCAAAGCATTCTCAAGAGATGCTTCTGCTTGTCTTGGCAATAGTCATGCAGTTGAGAAAAGATGCAGTGAAGATGGAAAAATAAAAGCAGCTGGCAGGATGAGGGATGCAACTCAGAATGATATCCTTAATTGATTAACCTATTAAATCTATTTGTTCAGTTGGCTAATGTAGCGACAGTGTTGTTATTGTTTTGATGAACAATGTCTTCTTAATGCAATAACGTCATGAAACAAAAAAGCTATGTTGCTCTCAAACACTTTCTGTAGTGTATTTGTTGGAATGACCACATACATCATATGAACATTATAGAGCATTATAGAATGCATTTTTGTATCTTCTTAACCTCTAGGATTACTACTCAGTTAATAAGCTTGAGATGAATTAGTAATTAGTTATTTACAAACTACTATGAAACTAATATTTTAAATAACACTGTGGTACAAAGTGTCAGAAAACTGCTTCTAAACAGTGAATTCAGGTGTTAAACTGCATTCGCAGTTGAAAACATCATCTATAGAGTGAAAAGATCTGGAGCAGCTGCACATAAGACTAGTGGCCACCATTTCCAGTGCCAACCTATAGCTAGAGGAGTATAAATCTCCCAATCAGTGGGCAGCATTATCTTACATCATTGCCTGACCTCATGCTTACGAAGTCAAATTTAATCAGATCCTCAAAAAGCAATGTTGCAACATCTAGTGTAAAGCCTTTTTTAGATCAGTAGATGTAGCAAAGTACTCTAGCATACTGTAGTGCGGAGAAGCTTCCTATTAATGTGCTTGATTTCAGAAGAAACACTGGATGAATAGGTGTCTACAAACCCAAAGACTTGTTAGTACACCAAATACCCACATATGAGCCCTTTAGTGCTTAAAAAACATTTTTAAAGTTTTGCATTATCGCCGTTTGGCCATCACAGAGTCCAGGTCGAAACTGTGGTGTCCCTCGGCCACATAAGGTGCTCAGCAGTGGAGTAAATAAGGGTGGTGCACATAGCAGCTGGCGCTCACTCAGTGAGCCCCTATCAGTAACCTTTTCTGGATGGGGGTTGAGTGTAGAAAGCCTTTCAGTGTTTCGATGTTGCGGTCAATCTGCAAATTCCATTATAGTGGTTTGTGAAATATATACAGCTGTATGTGTCTGTACTGTTTAAATGATACAACAAAAGTCGAAGTAACTTACATGGAATTGCATGGACTCCTGTAAACAGAGTCGGTGTTTACACCTGTCCTCTGGAGGCTGCATGGTTAGCCCTTTCCCGAGGTAATCCTACACTCATCCTCCCTCCCATCCCTCACTCATCACTGTGAGATCAGGATTCCAGAGGCAGCCAGAACTGGCAGCAAATCGCTAACAACAATGTCACAGGAGCATTAGCACAATAAGAGTTTTTTTTTCTGAACAGAGGACTGTTTGATGGCAAGTTGAGAGGCCAAGTTAACACAAATGTTAGTAGAAGGACTCATCATGGTCAGACCACCATGTGAGAACTATTTAAACTGTACCATCGATGTTAAACCTTGTTTATGGCTCTACCTACGTGCTAGTGCTTTATGCGGTGTGATGGGTGACATGATATCATAGCCCTTGGGTGGATGTTGGGTATGAGCGGTTTTGTCCTGGGGCCAAAACAGCTTCTCTGTAGCTGAGTTACGTAAGGCAAAAGAAGAATGCTCCCTTCCCTGCTGTGCATCTGGATATTCTACGTCACTACAGCGCACCTAGACTGACAAATGCCCTCTACATTCAGGGAGAGGGTAACGTAGCATAAATTTTAAAAAATTGACCGCATTTTTCTCTTTAATATTCATATAGGTATATGCATTAAAACAGGTATAATTCTTTTTTTACGCAATGATTGTTCAGGCTTACTTGATCTTATCAGTTGCACCTTTAAGACAGATATGTTTGAATGGTCTTATTGGCTGTTCTGTATTGTTCCTTGTTCAAACAGTTTGGCCAAAACACTTATAACTTCAGTGACTGGGCAGAGCCAAAGCACTGCATACTGAGTAGGTGGAAATAAGTAAACTGGGTATTTGGGATGGGTAATGTGGTAGAAATAGAATATCACAAAGCATGAAGACATTTTCTCAGTGTACCATAAGTTTCACAGTATTTAGTCTTTCTGAGCTTTGATGGGTTTTCACAGAGAAAAAGAAGTATGGAAAAGATGTAGAAGCTGTTAGATACTATAAAAGTTCTATATGAAAAAATAAAAATATGAGATTTAATATAGTACACTGAACTAAAATGTAGTTAACCAAGCTTAATCATGTTCTTTTTGAATTTGTTTTATTTTATTTTTGATAACTGTATTTTGCTGCTGTACGAACAAAACCTCGCATCTACAAAATTATAACTTGAAAGGAGAAGGTAATGTAAGACAGTGTAACCAGACATTTTCTAAGTAATGGGCTATTTGTTTTGGTCTATTCATGATGAAATGTACTCATGAGATAAAAGACATTTTCAAATTATGTCAAAAACTTTACAACATAAAAGACTATTGGGTTCCAACATTTTATTCACATATAAAATGTATTGTTTAGAATTCAAAATGGGCCGCTGCTTAGTTTGAAATATATGAACTGGGGAGCTAACCTTATGTTTTGAAACTGTAATAGTGTTTACAGTCTAGTTTTCCATGATATGAAAAACCTTTTGTGAGTAATTTATGTTTTTATTATTATTTTTTTAATATACACGTGATGCAAAACAATGACATAAAAATGAAGCAGATTGTCTGGTTACACTGTTTCCTTCCTTCCTTTCCTTCATCACGCTTTCTCGTTACAAGAGTGCACATGCCAGCTTGTGTGCCCCCGGAAGCAGTGTTAATTAGAGATGATACAAATACGAAGTGAGAGTGCAAGTTGCAGACAGAAAGGCATGTTACGTAACTGTGCTTTAATGAGCAGGCTGGAGGCTCGCAGTCTTTTTGGGGCTGAAGTGGTTCTCTCTGTGTGCCCAAGCTAGCTCTGTAACCTCTGTGTGAACTCCAACCTCTCAAACCCACTCCAATCTGACCCTGATGCATCACATTTCACCCCATAAATTCACCTGACCTTCCGTCCGGCTATGGTTAGTGAGCCGTTGGTACAAATCTGAAGCATGCCATTCTTTGGTCAGGGTGCAGTGAACAACACACCCTGTCAAGTGAAGGCGGTAAGGGCAAAGCGAGGTCAGCTCTTTATGAATCTGGCAATGTGAGCAACATCAGCACGCTACCGGCAGCACAGGCCTCAATGTGGATCCTAGACAGGGAGGGAAACAGGGAGATGGAATGGAGAGATATTTGTGATGTTAATGCAGATGCATTTTATTTCCTTGTTCTCTGTTTGCTACAGTTTGCAATTGCTATGCGTTTGCTGTCCAGATCGCCACATTGTGCAGAGCTCTGTTCATCCAATGAGATGCAGTGAAGTGGAATTAATGGTGTTACTGTGGACATAATGGACATACCATGTCTAGGCTGTTAATGTGCGAATGGTTTCACTAGGATGGCTAAAATGTCTGAGACCAAAGCTACAAAGGTTTTGATCAGGGAGACACCTGAATTTCAGAATGTCTTAAAAACCCATACTTTAAATTCACTACATTTACAACAGATGCCCTTAAACTCTAAGCAAGGGGCCATCAATTCTGGCACCAGAGGGAACAGTTTGGTGATTCCCCTGCTCTATCACAACAACTAAGTTTAGTATTTACCACATGAGTTGCATCAGGTATATTTAAGAAGGTTTAGTTAGGAATCTTTAAACTTCTTATGACAGTCACATAAGTACTGTGATTTGTGAGGCATTTAATATGTATGGTTTGTAGGTGTTGAAGGTTTATTGTGATAAATTATGTTACATTAAATACTTTTGTGAGCATAATGGTGATATTGTCAGAGAACACCTGTACATTTAATTACAAAAAAAGAGTAATTGGGCATGTGTAAATTTTATTTAATAAAAATCTATACAGTTTTGTCTGTTCCAACTAGTTAAACATAACAGGTTATTTTGTGGTTTCATGGCATTAGGAAAATGTCTTGCTGGATTAGAAAGTAAAAGCATTTGACGTATTGTTTTTGACTTTTCTTGCAGCTGAGTCACTGAGCCGGAGTGGACCAGAGGCAGCCTCGCAATGTGGAGCTGCGTGGGTTATAATGAGACAGCAGGCGGCACAAACTTGGCGCTGTGCCAGGACTTGGGCCTTGTCCTGTCTATCCTTTCCCTCTTTTACCTCTTCATCTGCTTCCCGGTGGGCCTGTGCTACAATGCCCTCCTGGTGGTGGTCAACCTGTCCAACAAGGTGTCCATGACCATGCCGGATGTCTACTTTGTGAACATGGCCATCGCTGGCCTGGTGCTGAACCTGGTAGCTCCTGTGGAGCTCCTGGGCCCGGACTTCACACGCTGGCCGGCATGGCGGTATGACAACGAGGTCTACATCACCCTCCTCATCCTCTTTAACGTTTCTTCGCTGGTGATCATGTATTCTACTACACTGCTAAGCCTGGACTACTACATTGAGCGGGCTCTACCACGCACCTACATGTCCAGTGTCTACAACACTAAGCATGTGTGTGGCTTTATCTGGGGCGGTGCCGTGCTCACTAGCTTCTCCTCGCTGCTCTTCTACGTGTGTAACCATGTGTCCACCAAGATCATTGAGTGCTCCGAGATGCAGAACAAGGGTGCAGCTGACGCTATCATGATGTTCATCGGCTATGTGGTGCCGGCTGTGGCTGTGCTGTACGCCTTCGCACTTATCCTGCGCATCCGTAAGGAGGCCACCCCCCTTGACCAGGATTCAGGCAGGCTCGACCCTTCCATCCACAGGCTGCTGCTGGCATGTGTATGTGTGCAATTCGCGCTCTGGACTCCTTACTACACCACCCTTCTGGTGCTGACAGTGACTGATGTACCGGGCAAGTGGTACCGCTCACGTCAGGTTACTGCATACATGTTTTTAAGGGGAGTGTCCCAGCTGCTGGCCTTTTCCAGCAGCTTCGCCATGCCGCTCATGTACAGACAAATGAACAAGAACTTTTCCCACAAGCTCCAGCGGCTGCTTAAGAGGCTGAACTGTGGCGAGCAGTCATGCCCTCATGAACGCTCCGCTGTACAGCAGGTGATTACGTGAGGGTCCCAGTTCAAAACTGCTTTTCCCCTCCTGCCCCTTATTGGCACTTGCTGCATAACCCACAGACCCCTGGAATGTCTGTATGTGAAACTGTGGAACTCTGGTGACATTGTGTAACTTTTTAACTCGTCACCTCTGGTATCTGTTTAACTTTATTTTGTCAGTCTTCACGGTGAACAAGGGTGACCAAGAAGAAAACCACTAAGTGCTGTTTCTCTGTAAGCTATGTCCATTCTTCTGAACACGCCTCATTGGCAACCAGAAAATCTTTTACCCATTTCAACTGTCCATTCTCCAGAAGGGAAACTTGAACTTATATGCGGCAGCAGTCTGTTACAGATACAACACAGTCTTCTGATGTGATGCTTTGTGACCAACCTGGTTAGCTCAAGGCTATCTTGCCTAAGGCTCCTACTATTCCCCACATTTCTACAAACCCTCAAATTTGGTGTGTTCTCGTCTCAATTTTTGTTAAACTTAATTAACTCCTAATGTTGGCATACTAGAAGGTACAATCTGGCTATACCTAGCGAAACTTTCAGGCAACAGTTCAATTGCTTGAAACCTTAATGAAACTAAGTTGTTAGTGTGACATAATGTAGTGTCCTGCAACTCATTTGAAACTGCCAAAGCTGTAAGTGGCTCAACTCTATGAAACAAGTTTATTGAAACAGACAATCAAAATGCTGCTAATGTGTCATGTAATTGTATCACACAACATCATTTCAGATCATTAATTTCATTAATGTATGTGAAATTGAAACAGAAGATGGTTTATTTGGTGGTTCTTTTTGATTGACTTTATGCAAGTTATCGACTTCTGAGCCATAAAAATGAGTTTCTCAAAAGTAACATTTCTGCACCCATCTGGCTTAAGCCAGACAGCTGTTAAAATGGCTGCTTGTTCATTTTCTCCTTTCCTAATGCCCCCAATGAGTCTAGGACAGGATGAGCGAGGCATCAAGTACGTTCATTTTGAAATGCTTAACAATTAAAGAACAGAAAAGAAAACAATTAAATACATGGTGAAGAACAATATCGGCATGGATAAAAGAGAGAATAAAGAAAAGAACAATAGCTCAAAATAATACACAGACAATAAATACAATAAATAAATACAAATCTGTAAATAACAACTTGCAGATTGCTTTACATTGTCAGAATGATACAGTGCATTTAAAAATGCCAGCTGTTATAAGAACCATGCAATTTTGTAATTGTTTTACACCACGTTGCACTGGATTGGATTGCATGCAACTCGAAACAACATGCAATTAGGTTCACTGTGTAATACCAGCCAAAATACCTTAGATTAATATGAGCCAATGGGCATTACTTGGAAATGTGCTATCTCTGTAGAGAAAACCCAGAAACATTTCAGAGAGACTGATGACAGTGTGCAAAAAAGGGGTGTGTTTTTGTGCTGCTAGGGCAATGTGATCTACACATGCTTCGCTGCTCAGACTTATTCCTGCAATTTGAAAGAGTTTGTTAATATCAGTAAGATTAAACCTTAAAGACTGACAGTATAATCAAATAAAAAGGTACTGGAGAGCAAGGTCCACTACCAGACATCATGATCATGATATAAATCAAAATAGTCAGAATAGATGAAATAGAATCGTTCTTTTATGTCAAGAAGTAGCTGAAGAGTCTACAATAACCTGATCAGCAGGCCTCTAAGCAGCTACCCAAGTTACTGTAGTTATTTTCCAGGTGCCTGAGGACACGTGTTGAAGGTGGAGTAGAAAAGCTCCTTTTAAGCTATTTTCTTAGCATTTTACTGATAGGAGACGGGTCTTTTTAAAACAACAGCAAGAGCTACAATGATAAATGTTGGCCAGTGGTCCTCGTGATAATTTCCATTGACCTACTAGTGATTTTTGACTTTTTCGAGACAGGATGGCTGCAGGAAATTCTGAACTCGGTTAATTATTGTTTAACTGGATCGAAGTCCAATTGATGACAGTCAGACATTTTTATAAGCAAATAACAATGTTTAACTGAACTGGCTTGGAAGCAGAGACAGAAAATTAAGGTAAAGGTAAGAACAAATGAAACAAAAATCTAAAAAAAATAAACCTGAATTTGTTAACTAGATGTACCTGCTAGTACTGCAAATGATGCCATCTAAAATGTTCAGATATCCTCTCGATAATAAACATTGACCATGGTATTTAGAGAGCAGATTCTCACTTCACAGTAAGAATGACTGAACTTAGTCTACGGTGGATAAAAATGAAAATACACAGAAAACTACTTCACCAAAATAAAAAGCACTTCTGAATCCAGGACATGGCTGAAACGCAGAAGCAGGAAAGTGGCCTGCTTGCATAATGTTTGCAGTGTCTAAAATAAATAATAATGTTCCAGTCTTCTTGGTTATGAGCTAATGGACTTTCACCAAAACTGAATGTTTTTGAAAGAAAGTACTGTATGTGTACTGGAGGGGAGGAAATGCTATCTTGTAAAATCCACTTACGTAAGCAGAGGCAAGAATGTATTTAATTCATAAAGAGGATTAAAATGGTCAACCTTTAAACAATGAAACAGCATTCACAAAGCTATGGCTATCACTGATGTGTTTACGCCAGTATAAATGTATAATATAAAATAATGTGTATATATTGTATGTCAGAGATTTACTGGAATAGAGAACATGCCATTTCAGAATTACAGTATTATTTTCTCAGAGATTTATTTAGTTACTGTTGTGTCCACAATCATGTCCATGTCCATATTGAGTCAAAGACGTATTGAATAAACTAACATGAATATTACCCTGAATGTTTGCTGCGAGTTTGTTATGACGTCTCAAAATCAGCAAAAAAATGAGAAATAAATGCTGAAGTATGTTACAGTTCTTATCAACAAAAACCTTGAGATGGCTGTATTTAAGTATACAGTATAAACAAAAATCAACAATTAAACAATTAAAAAACTCTTGAAAATGAATGTGGTTTATGTAACAGACGCGCCACTTCTGTTTTCCTGGTGAAAGCTTCTGAACAGGTCTCCGGGCAGAAACCACACTGAAGTATTCCCTGGCAACCCAACTAGGCTTGGCAGCCCGTCTGCAGTGTGAGGGGGAACCGCAGACATTAGATGCTGTTTGTTAGTTCTTTCGGTTTTATTTATCGAACAGTTTAAGCTTAAGGAATGTGGGTATATAGGTCAAATATATAAAGAGGTGCATTTTTGTTCCAAACAGCTGTGTGAAACATTTTACAGCTACGTATTTCTAAGACAGCCACTCTCCCTTAGAAAATACTGTGGTTTTGATCAGATAGCTTCAAAAATCAAAATCATTATCAAAACTTTGTTTTTTATATGTTTTGCTCACATTCCATATTAGTCACCGAGACATACAAAAATACAGTTTTCTTTTCCTAGAATCAAGCTGCACTCTGCAAGACGCTTTGGTGGAGGTTTTCTTACCCATGCTAACAAATAAATAAATGTATTATTAAGTAGAGTATGTTTATTTTTTACAGACTAGTTTTGTCAGATTTGGGTTGAATTCCCCCACAAAACAAAAAAAAACTGACTTTAAGTATACTTGTTGGATTTTTTTGTGTACTCAACTCTGACAGTTGTAACTATACTGCATACTACATAATCAAAAACTAACTTATATATGTATTAAGTGTGTAACCTAACATTTTATCATTTCTGCTTGCGAAATCATTTCTGCTTGGTTGAAACCTACTGATGTGCTGCTAATGTGGCATGCCTAATATTGTAACTCAGGCAAGTAAGACACACATAAGACTGCACACATAAATACACTGATGGGTTAACTTCTTGCCTTCTAGTGCATCTTCAACAATAGTACATCTGCACTGTTGGTTTTTTTTGTTTTGTTTTTTTGTTAACGTGTGTATATATATATATATATATATATATATATATATATATATATATATATATATATATATATATATATATATATATATATATATATATATATATGTGTGTGTGTGTATGTATTCATGTGTGTGCTAGTTAAAGTGGGCGGGGGTGGAGGGGCCTACTTCACCCTACAGCCAACAACACTGTGAGCACTTACTCTCAAGCGCCTGTGGTGTCCGCAAAACCACGCCACTCGACTTCTGAAAGCAAAGAACATTCCAGACATTCTAAACATTGTTTTGACTTCCGAACGCCTACCGCACAACATTGCTGCTTTTTGTGATACAAAAAGCAATATTGTCAGATAACAGGGCACAATGGAGCTGGAGGGGGTGGTCGGTATGTGGGAATGTGTAGAAAGAAAAAATACAATATTGGTTGAGTGAATGAATGCACCACAGATACAACATCAATCATATTAAACTTGACAGAGTGGGTCGGGACACAGAGTGGTTTAGGGACACTTTTATATAGCCATGTTTTTATTTTTAACTGATCCCTGCAATAAATAGTTCTGTCTAGTCTTTCTACGATAGTAATTACTTTGGAGGGCATGAAATTTGAGCTTAACCAAATGGAGTGGCCATTGCGTAAAGGACAGCTCTTTAATCTACTTAAAAAAAGGGCACCGTGAAAACAGTCAGTTCAGATGCTGCTGCTGTAAACATGATCTACAAAATAACTTAGCACTGTGCGCACCTGCCCAAATCCAAACCTTTCGCTAAACCCTCAGATTCAGTAAAACGTGGATGTGTTCAGCTCTGACGGGGCTGGTGCTAAATACCACTGACTGTACATCTGGAAATAATATGATAATGGAGTGGAATGGAGTTGTTGCTATGGAGGCAGTTTCCCGCTGATAGCACATGGAGATAGCTGCTTGGCCTGAGCTGTGGCTGTCTGGGGCTATTCAGTGAACTTCATAGAGCCATCTCACACACTTTCTGTTAGTTTACTACACGTTTGAACATTCGGAAACACATGATTCATCTTCAAAATGTTACTGCTGGGATAATTTAGTATATCCAACACTTTGACATGTGGGAGGAAGTGGGGAGAACATGCAAAATCTGCACAGAAAGGATTCCAGTCACCTGGCCGGAGAATCAAACCCAGGACCTCCTTGCCGTGAGATGCCACCCATACGCAGTCAGGTCATATTATTATGTGCTATTATCCAGAGGAACTGCTGTGTACAGCACGGTCAGCAGCTAGATGGGCTGCGAGTGACTCAATAAGGTCCTGGTAAGTTGTCAAAGGCATCTGGAGTCATGCTGACTGCAATGCAGCTGCTGGAGGGTGCATGGGGAGGATCTACAGAGGAATCGCAATGATTATATTATAGACTATTTGCAAGAATTCTCTTGACTTTGATGTTACACACTGGAGGGAGTGAACTTAACACACACACAATATCAATGCTATGGTATAATACCACATTCATTAGTGAATTAAAAACATTTTATATATTATTAAAAACACTGACGTTTACCATGTTATGAGCATGCTTGAACCAAAAGTACTGGACATGTTTATTTTTCCAGCTAAATGACAGGAGGATATTGGAGCCTAAGCTCCCCCCAACGCAAAACAAGCACCTGTCACTCATAGAGCCACACCTGTGGGGCAGCTGGACATCCTGTTGGCAACACTTCCTGCCCTGTGTCAAGTCAGACAGGCTTGATGGCAGTCCTAATCCTGGATCAACTCTCAGTCTGTGACATGTTTACACACTTAATGCCACTCAGTCTCTGGCTCTTCCAGTTAGTCAGAACCATCACTGCAGACATACTAGAAGGAGATGCTCCTGTAAGAGATGTTCCTCTAAAAATAATGTTGTGAACAGCAAATTAAAAAGGTTTGTTTGTTTTAATTTGACTGTAATTTGACTTTATTAAAAATTGAAGTACATGACATCACCCAGGCATGGGTTTACATAGCCTTTAAATCCCTTCTACTGCGCAACTGGGCAGTAAAGCTCAGTTGAGTAGTCAGAGGCCAGGCTCTTGATGTTCCCTGGTCTTCTTTCAAAATGAGCTTAAGAGGTTGGTGTTGAACAGAGCAAGCGGGCTCAGCATGGATCAAGCAGACAAGACCACCGTGGTAGCAGGCACGTTTGGTTTGCCATTTAAAGTTTGCGCTGTTTACGTTGGCCTCCCCCAAGATCTCTCAACAGAATGAGGACAAAGATTCCAGCCAAGAACCAAACAAGTCAAAGCCACCAGCTCTTTCCAAAACATCTGATCTTCTCCAACAAGAGACAGGGGTCTTTTAGCATAACATTGAGAGGACTGCATGAGTTATGATTGAAGGGCTTTGTTCCAAAGCTCATTGTAGACCACTTTCAAGAATTTGCTCATTGGGAGCAGACAGCTAGCCGTTATTCAAACTTCCAACTCCCGAAACCCAAAATTGCTATACGTATGTATATGTAATACATATATTTGTATTATAATATATTCTTAGTCACTTCATGAACACAGTTGCAGTCTTTGACGTTGTTGACATGGTGTTTAGGACAGTCGTCGTACCAGCCAGTGTACATGTAGCCCTGCATTGTGCAGCCACTTGCTGCAGTCATGGCTGTTGGGTCACTCTATGTTGGTCTTTCGGGTTCTCCGTCTGTGGTTCGTGTAGGCCTCCCAGATCTTTCATGTAGCTTGCAGCGTATATATATATTCAATTTTTTTTCTCTTATGCCCAGAGCTGTTTGATCTGCTTTCAGGTTTGTCAAGTGCATGCAATCTGCCTACTGTTTTATGACAGCAACTTGCTCCACGAGAAGTGGAATGAGAGCTGAGCGCTTTCCACACTTTTCCACTGTAGCAGAGCAGACGGCACATAAAAACAGACTTCCCCAAGTCCATCCCACAAGCATGTAGAAGAGATCTAGACTAAAGCAGATGGCTGGAACCCAACCCTCCTACTACGAGCTGCCAGACCTGCTCAGTGTTTTCCCAGTTTGCAAATGTACCAGAGAATTCGAAATAGAAAAACAATGAAAGCCCAAAGTCAGCAGAATACAAAGCAAAGCCAAGGCCAGGGTAAAACACATGGGGAGGATGCCCAGGTTGGCTGTATTCGAGGTTGCGGTTGCACGTGGGTCATGGTGAGAGACTTTTACACGAGGCTGTCAAATGAGGGGAGATGACAGTGTCCATCACACCTCTCTACAATACTCTCCCAGTGGTGCAGCTGACCACAGCTACGGAACTCAGGCAATACTGTCATTTTTACATTGTGCAAATCCAGATTTGGCCAGACACAGGCAATGAAAATACTTACCAACCTCTTACACCAGAGGTCTTGAACTCAAATTACTTGTGGGGCCTCTAGCCAGGTGGTCTTCTCCAAGGGGGGCTGGTGGAATAAAAAGGCAGAGAAGAAAATGTCCCTTTCCCCAGTACAAATTTTATCTCCTTAACATGTATCTCCTTAACACTCTAAGTATGTCTTAGTCAGTGTTGATTCCTTTTGCCACCAACAAAACCACCAATTACCACTGCTACTTACTAGTACTACTACTAATATTAATACTAATGAATTTTATTATTGTTGTTATTATCATAATCATTATTATTTGTAGTGTACAAATAGTAGTGTTGTGTATTTATACAGTGTAGTGTATAAATAGAGTGTTTGGTAATTCTCTGTTACATTTAAAATCTGAATTATGTGAGTGAAGTTATTGTAAGTACAATGTTGGCAAAATAACTCTATATGTTTTTAAAGCCACACTATGTAAAATGAAGGATATAACAATCTATTGACCTGTATCAATGCATCAATCAAATATCAAACAACCCGCTGTCATTAATGTTCCTTGCTGTTTCAACATTATCCATATGATATCCTCTCTTTTTGCTCCAACACTGCAGTTGACAGCATTTCACCAGATGTGATGCGACAGGAGCAGTAGGAACCACTCAGCAAAACGTGTTGTGTCCCACTGGACGTGTCACAAGCATAGACAGGTCAAGAGGTGAAAGCAGTTTTTGTTTGTGTTGCATTTTAACATAATACACACGTTCTGTATTATGTACAGTCAGTTTATTGTCTAAAAAGGAACTTTCTGTACATCAACAACAATAAAGAGATCAAAAATACAAGCCTGAGTTGCTTTCTTGACTTTTGCTAAATTTCTCACCATGTGATATACCTTCTTATGAATATTTAACAATATATGTGGGTTCACAACATTAACCTACTGAAGGGAATTCCATAAAAGTATATTTGCTTATTAGCTAAATACAAATGTCTAAAGAATAAATGAACAAATTGTTGCACACCGAAGGAATTTAACCAACATGATTAAAACTTGGTGGGTATGTTTGAAATTGTGAGACATTTGAATAATTCAAGATTCATGCTCAGCCGCGTGAGTGGCAATGGGTCATCTTTAGTGACGAGTCCCATTGTTGTCTTAGTGGAGCATCCTGGTCAGTGCCAAAGATGAACAGTTTGTTTAGAAGGCTTGGTGCCACTCCACATCCACTCTACTGCAAAATCTGTAGGAACTGTGTGAGCATATTCAAGCTGCATGGGACGGATGATCAGAGGACATCATTCGGAACCTCTACAACTCCATGTCAAGACATCTGGTATTTTGTCTTAGCAAACATGGCGACCCAGCACCACACTGAGAGATACTACTTCTGCATATTCCTGGTAATCTTTACCTTCTTTCGAGCCTGTTGGGCCAGTCAGGTGCAGCAGTAAGGCCTATTCTTGCTTACGTCATATATGTGGCCATATGTGAAACCTGAAGCATTTGCCTGTCTATTAATGGCAAACCTACCCACCAAGTTTCATTCCTGTCTGTTGATTCCTTTTGGGTGCCACTATTTGTGCAACTGTTTGATAATAAGTAAACATTTAGTTACAGAATAATGGATGTAATGTGACAGACCATGTAAAGCTAGGAGCCAGGGAAGATAATTTAAAACACCTGCCTTACACTGATGTCTTTTTGTGTGTTTCTATAGATCAAATGCACTATTGAGGAAGCCTGATCTAATGGTTTGATGTTTAGTATGTAACATTGTGTGCTGCATTATATATATATACAGTGAGTCCAAGAAGTATTTGATCCCTTGCTGATTTTCTTCGTTGGCCCACTAATAAAGACATGATCATTCTATACTTTTAATGGTAGATGTATTCTTACATGGAGAGACAGAATATTAAAAAGAAAATCCAGAAAATAAATCTAAGGAATATATACTTTAAATTGATTTGTATTTCATGGAGTGAAATATAAGTATTTGAAAAATATCCATTAGTATTCATTCAGCAGTTTCTGCTAGGCTGTTTACAGACCAGTTTAGACACTCGCCAATCAACTTGTGTTACCCTGACCTGGAAGCCACCTGTTCTCACTAATCACTTGTGTGAAAAACGCACCGTTCCACAGAATCAGACCAGAGTCACAACAATATTTCAAGTCTCCAACATGGGTAAGAACCAAAGGAGCTTTCCACAGGACCTCAGGTCAGAATTGGTTGACCTTCACCCAAATCGGAATGGGCTACAAAAAAGATTAGTAAGGGTTGGATTGTGAAAAGGTACAACTATTGGTAGCAATTATCAGAAAGTTTTAAAAGAGTATAACATGACAATCAACAGACCTCTGCCCCGGTGCTCCAAAGAGATTTCGGCCATCGTGGGTGTGGCAATGATGCTGAGAAACGGTCAGAAATCGTCCTGCAACCATTCACACTTACGGCCGGGAGTTAGGCAAATGACCTGAAGGCGAGCTGTGACCACAGTTTTGCAAGGAGCAATTTGGCAAACACTTTTGCGCAACACTGGATGTCACATACTGGCAAGTGCCCCCCGAAAGGTACCCCTGGCTGAAGAGAGCACATGTGGAGGCCGCGCCTCAAGTATGGCCAATGATCATTTGAAAGATGAACCAAGTTTATTGTGGAGAAGGTTTTGTGGTCAGAAGACGAGCCAAAATTGAACCTTTTTGGCCTCACCTATAACTTTCCACCCGCCATGGTTGAGGAGGAAGAAAGAATGCTTTGCCCTATGACCCCCAAGAACCGTTCTGTGCCCACCCGTCAAGCCTCGGAGGTGGAAGCATAATGTTTTTGGGGGTGTTCTCTCTGCCAATGAGGGTACAGGGCTACTTCATCCGGCATCACTGGGAGATGGATGGAGCCATGTACGCCGCAAAATCCTGAGGGACAACCTCCTCACCCTCTGCCAGGGATCTGACACAAAAAAAAAAATGGGCCGTGGTTGGGTCTTCTCCAACATGATAACAGACCCTAAAACATACAGCAAAGGCAACAAAGGATTGGCTCAAGAAGAATCACATTAAGGTCATGGAGTGGCCCAGCCCATCGTCGCAGACCTCAATCCCGATCGAAAATCTATGGCAGGGAGCTGAAGGTCAGAGGTTGCCAAGCGACAGCCCACCCAACCTTTCATGATTTTAGGAGAGGATCTGCAAAGAAGAGTGGGCCAAAATTCCCCCTCGGTGTGTGTGCTAAAAACTTGTGGTTAACTACAACCAACGTCCTTTCTCACCCGCTGTGCTTGCAACACAAGGCTTTGCCACTAAGTATGTGAGTGTGTTTGGCAAGAGGGATCAAATACTTATTTCACCTCCATGAAATACAAATCAACCTTAAATGTAATCATATATTCCTTAGATTTAGTTTTCTGGATTTTCTTTTTTAATATTCTGTCTCTCCATGTAAGAATACATCTACCATTAAAAGTATAGAATGATCATGTTCCGTTATTAGTGGGCCACGAAGAAAATCAGCAAGGGATCAAATACTTCTTGGGACTCACTGTATATATAGATATAATATATACTACGTATATATATATATATATATATATATATATATATATATATATGTGTGTGTACTTTTTTTAATTCCAGGCCTGAGGTTGTTAATCTTCTGTAAAATGCGTAAAAAAAATACTTGCCTAAAAACATACCTGAAAACAGGTGACTCATTATGTTGTTACGCTGTGACATTATTAGGGCTGCCCTCTAGAAGTCGATGATTCGAATCGCCACTCGGCGACCCTTTAAGTCGACTGAGACCCTTCAAGTCGACTGACAACAGTGACCTTTTTTTCCCTGTAAAACAGACTAAAGCTTACAAAAATGTACAAGAACTCTAAGAACGTAAAAAGACATTTTAATAATTATTAAAGGGGAATAATAAATATATATTAAAGGTCTAGCTGGGCTATGACGCATGCTTGCTAAAAAATGTAATCCTCGTGACGATGTGCGCTGGCGGTTCACCGCTAAGGAAGCCGCGAAGCTGAGAAACACGGGGGGAGCGATGTCTCAGAGAAAGTCTGGAGGAGCTTCTGAAGAAGAGAATCCGAACAAATGAAACCGAATTCTGCTCGTCATTTAGTCAGACGTCGAACACTGCTCCAAACGAGTGAGCTGACTTTCGGTTTAATTCGGTTTTATTATAACTCCATTATTTTAGAACCTACATTACAGATGTTTATTTATTCGTCTACAGCTAATATTATTTTTGTTTAAAGATAAGTGCAGTCACTTAATATGCCTGCTGATAAAGGAGAAATAATTATTTCAGCGCGAGTAATATATTTAAACAGTTTCAGGTCTACCTTTCTTCTTTACATCTAAAAATAATTTAAATATGGACTAATTTGGTTTTATTTAGCAGTTCGTTATTTATGAGAGATGAGAGACGAAGGGTCCTCCTACTGAAGAAGCTGTTAGAAGTGAAATTCATAAGACTATAAGCGCTCATGTTTAGCATAAATAAACGCTGTATCCTGTAATTAAATCAGGCTCCAGTTCAGATCGATCATCATACGCCGTGTCTCTTTTAGTTCAAAAATACGTTTCTGTAACTCTGCTGACTTTCTAAATGCGTATGACATCAGATCTGAAACGTATGCTGATTTACTGATTACTATATAATGTACATGGGGAAAAAAAACGTGAACGAATAGTCGAATCGTCGACCAGGATGGGCGAATCCGATTCGACTGACAAAATTCTTAGTCGGGTACAGCCCTAGACATTATTATATTCTTTTTACAATTTGTGTTACCACATTTACGATAAGCAAAAAAAACATTTGCAAAAAATCTGATTGCATTATTAGATGAGGATGTCTTTAACATATATCAGCAATTTGGACATTATACTTTGCTACATTGTTTACACTTGATCACATGGCCTTAGTTATCAGTTAGTTATCTGATTAGCCCTAGACCTGTGAAGGGGCTATGTGTAAATAAGTTTTAAAGTGTCTGTGTCAGATAATTAAGTTCCATAACTCTTTGTTTCAAAAAACAAACATGACAACTATTTGGGAGATTCTTCACACCTCCATTACGCACACCAATGTGGTGAATACCTACTAAGAGAAGCGAAGAAAAGACTGGCGAATGATACCATCCACAACATTCAGGCCTTCAGAAGAGTGTATCCGGGTTGTGGGAACAGACAAGGCACATTAGAAAAGCAATGCATCAATGATGAGAGGAAAGCATTTCGTTTGAATGGCAGATCAGTGCTGACGGGTTTTTATTTCACTAACCACAAGAATAGTAATAACCATACTCTAGATATCCATCATCATTAACTGCAACTCTTTCACGAACAAAGTGTTGGAGATCACAGATAACTGTTTTCTTTGGCTCCACTGCTTATGTCACTGTGACAGCTGTGATTGAGGAAGCCAGTGGGGTGTCAGGCAGCTTGTTTCCATGGAAAAGACAGCTGTAGCAATAGCACCCTCCCCTGACACACACAGGCACACACCAGTGCACACGCATACACCCTACCCTCCATCAGCAGGGCACTCACAGGCGCAGGGAGGTGTCATCGCAAACTCTACGAAGTCAGTGACCTGTGAACTGACAGGCCTTCCTTTGTGGGTTGCTCTCTGGTGTTGTTTACTGAAAATGGCGTTTTACCGTGCTTAAAACGGGAGAGCAGCTGTTGAAGTAGCTTATGGAATACCATACAATACCCACCACCAAATTCCAGAACTGTGAAAAGGCTTTCGCTCACGTGGACCGCTAATATTGTCAGACAGGTTTTCAGAGACGTGCTACCATTCCTTAACACTTGGGCTCCACCTGGTGGTCACACAGCTATAGTGCAAGGAGCCAAAGTATACGTCTTACTGCTACAGAGGGAGCAAAATAAGCCTCACTTCTACTTCTGTTGCAGTAGCTGCTTTTGGAACATTCTGATCCCTGTGTATTAAAATCCTGACATTTTCTGGACTTCCCACAGCACGCCACCGCCAGAGGACTATCCAGCTAACCTCTGACTGGAAGCATGCTCTAGGCTAGAGCCTGCAAGAAGCAGCTTTTGCAAAAAAGAAAAAAGTGACACTGGACGTCAATCTCACATTCCTGTAAAACACATTTTCTTCTTTGTTCTAAATAGGGTGTGGAGATATACTGAGGGTATGTTGACATAGTACCTTTAATCTCTGTGTCAGTGATGCATCCTGTGTTGTCTGTTCTCTGTAGTGCTTGTTTTCTTCACTGGCTCCTGTCATACTGAGTTGGCTGTGCAGTCTCAGTAAGGCTTTCATCCCAGATTTATCACACGTTGTTATATTGATGTTAATGGTGATGAGGAAAGCATCAAGAAGTAGAAATTCTCACATTACTGGGTCACTGTTCTTTCATCTAAGCTCTTGATGTTGTGTTTTTTTTTCTAAAATTCTTCTTCATTAGTGAAAGCGAATGAACAAAATGCTAATAGAAGTTTTCTTCCCTCTATACATCAAATTAAAATCACCAATAAAATGAAATGGAATCATCTGATGTTTATATGGTCTTGTAAATGGTTTGCATTAAACCAGCACTACACCAGCTAAAACCAGCACAGACCAGTTTAAAAGATGGTATAGTGCTGTTAGGATGACTCTGCAGGTTTGAGCTGGCCTGTGCTGGTTGATGCTGTCTTAAACTGGTCTGTGATGGTTTTATATGGTCAGCACTGGTTTAAACTGGTTAAAAGTACTCTGTGCTGGTTTTAGCTGGTCTGTGCTGGTTTAACTGGACTTTGCTGATTTAAGATGGTATGTGCAATTTAATCCAACACAGACCAGATTTAAAAAATTTAAAACAGCACAGACTAAACCAAATCGGTTTAAAACATTTTAAATCAATTAAAACCAGCGCATGCCAGTTTAAACTGGTTAAACCATTTTAAACCAGCACAGACCTGTGTGACCATCTTAAAACAATCTTAAACAGCTTAATAATTGACCAACACAGAATCGTCTTAACCCAAGACAGCCCTACACCTGCCTAAACCAGAATGAATACATGCTGGAACCAGTGCAGACCAGTTTATACCAGCACAATCAATCTTAACAGCCTAAACCAGCACAGACCATCTAAAAAACACTTAACAGTTTAACCAGAAAAGACCACTTTAAACCAACACAGACCAATTTTGAATCACCAAATGTATATGGTCTTGTAAATGACAACACTATACCATCTTAAACCATACTAGTTTAAACTAGTTTAAACCAGTGAAGACCAGCACAAACTAACTCACACCAGCACCGTCATCTTAAAAAACACTATACCATCCTAAAGCAGCACAGAATAATCTTAACCCAAGCCAGACCTATACCAGCTTAAACCAGTGTGGCATGCTGGTCTGTGCTTTATTATTATTATTATTATTATTATTATTATTATTATTAGCAAGAAAAAGTTCATCAGTGAGAGTTTACAGAATCACTTAGGAGTTAAGACCGTGGTCCCTTCAAATAATACACCGACATTTCCAACATTTTTCAAACAAACACGTGAACTCACACGTGCCGCTCTCATTCCTGTTGGCAAAATAATGAGATATTAAGAAGAAAACAACAGCAGGCAAATTGGAGGGAAATGACAGAGCAACAGGAGGCTACTTCGAGGTTTAGTTCCATTCAGAGCCTTATTTGCCGCGATGGGCTGATATTTGCGCGAGCATTCGCTTAATTTACATAGGGGCGCGCGCCAGCTCAGTTGCCATGGAGATCTTCATTACACGGCCGCTGACTGGCTGAGAGAATCGCGCGCCATCTCCTGAATTACTGAGTACGGCAAACAGCGAGGGGCAATCGAGTGGACAATGGGCGAAATGAGGTGCTGTTTTGCTGCATATATATTTTTGTCCATCTCTCTGCTCCGTCTTGGTCCTTACTGATTTGATGCGGAAGTCGCACTCAGCGAGGCAAAACAAATCAGACCCGCCGCTCGCTGTGTTTCAGCTCGACTCCCGAGCTCGGAGCCATTCTAAGAACTCTGTGCGTGCCATTAAGAACGGGCCGCGAGCGGCTGCCTGGCAACACGCCATTAGCTGTTGTGCATCGTGCCTGTGGCTCGGCTCGCGCATGCGTGTTAGATTTTATGGAGTCGCTGTAGGCAAAACGATTCATCACTTCCACTTAGACCTGACCATTAGTCCCAGCATCGATACCGTTTAGAGAGAGCTAGAGCAGTGATAGAAAACAAACATCTGGCACGTTATTAGAGCAGCAAGGAGATGCTCTACTGTAAAACGGAGTTGACTTAGGTCAACTCAAATGGAGACCGGTTGATCTAAACCGGTTAAGTAACTCAAATTCGACCACAATTCCCCAATGCCGGTATATATAAACCTTGTACTTAATTGTGCTAACATTTTTTATTTATTTATTTTAAAATGACTGATATTGATAGGTAGAGGATGGCAGACCATCGTTGGCCTACTTCAAACAACCAGCTTTGTTTGTACACCCCGGAAGTGGTCGTGCAATGTCTTAGACCAAATGTGGCTCTTCATCTGGATGCATGTGCATGTCTATCTCTCTTCAGCAGAAACAGAGGAAGTGATTGTTCTGCAGTGTCAGAGTGCACCTGTGTTCTGTTCAGTTTTAAGAAAAAAGAAACATCAGCAACTCTTGTTGGACTACTGCATGGACTTTTATACTGAAGGGCAGGGCTAGGTATGGTCAGTTTTGGGTGTTTCTGCAGTATTATTCGGACTGTGATGTCTGTGTTTATACCTTGTATTCATCATCAGTTTGCCTTTTCACTACACTTCCTGTTTATGCATAAAAGCACAACCAGATCCCCTCCAGCTTAGCTTTATTCTGTATGATAGATACTTTGCTTCCCCACTCAGATGTGCATCACACCTGTGTTACACAAATGGTCACGGCAGAAGGGGAGGATTTTGTGTGTTGTACTGAAGCCCTAACTGTACCTTTTTTATCTTCTAGTGTGCGCATCCTCACGACAAACTAACAGAAAAACTCTGTTAAAGGCGTTATGTGCAATGGTTTTGTATTTAAGACTCCGTAAGTCATGCAGTGTTTTCCCAGCTTTAGTATACCCAGCTGAAGTGAGAGGTGTGACCAGTCGCAAAACAGTGTGGATGCTGTCACCAGCAAAACAAATAGCTTGGCATCATATTTATCAAGCGTTTTAATTCCTTTCTCTCTTTAATTACATTTTCTACTCATTTGGGAACTGAGGATACTAATTGTTGCAGTTTTGCAAGTGGAATCACACAGGAAGACTTCACTGGCAAAAATTAAGGGATGTCCTTTTCCTCTTTGGACTGGAGAACCTGCCATCTATTATTTCTGACGGTCTCGTTAGACAACATCACACTTTTCTAAATGTAAAATGTACTACTCAAACTACTCACCTCTGTTTTTTAACTATGTTAAAAGATGCGTCTTTTATTTTGCCCTATGTGCTTACTTTTTTCAAATGTAACCTGCAATCACAAAATTCATCTAAATTAAAAAAATTTTTAACAGATTTATAATTAAAAAATGTTTTAACAGATTTATATGCTTTATTGTTCAAGAAACACATTATGTTTTTGTGCATACTGTGCATCTGTATACTGTACATATGCCTCTGTCTAAAATGCTCTTTTTGAGCTTTTGTGTCTTTATGCCCCACCTCCTGATGAGCTCAGTGTGCTTTGATTCGTCAAATCACCCACTGTGGTGTGACTGGTCAAGGGACAGTTGTTGATATTGTAAGCAGAGGTGGAATTGTGTCACATGGTTCACCTCCACAGGTAGGATTTGTGTTATGAGATGATGTCACCTTGTAACAGAAAAAAGTAAGGGATTCCAGTGAGGTTTTTCAGGCATTGGGCTTAATAACCGTGTGCGGTGGACAGGCGCATATTTGTGATTAGAAATCATCAGCTATAGGATAAAATTAATTAACTGGTGTATGTACCAGCCTGTACATTGTTATCAGCGATGTTTGCTTGAAAACCTTAAGAAATAAATCCCCTCAGCACCGTGGCGCGGTGAGTAGTTAACTTAAGTGCCCTCAGTGGAGAAAATTAAACCTGCTGGACTTTTTCTCCGCCAAAAAGAAGTGCAGTAATTCCTAGTTTCCAGTTTATTTAAGGATGTGATGTGGTGTTATCCATGAAGGTCTGCCCTGCTCCTTCTTGACTTTGCAACACTAGACACAGTCAGATTCCTTGCGGATCAGACAGATTGTGTAATACACTCCAATGTCTGGACAGACCTGCTTTCACGCTAAACGTGTTCAGGGATGCGCTTTCAAACATATTATTTCCCGTCAGATGCGCTGAACAAACTTCTCCTGCAGTTTACTGAGCTCTCCACAGAGCTCTGTGCAGCAGTAAACAGTGAGTTGCGGCAGATGTGCAGGGTTATACAAAGTTCAAAACTTTTGTACAACGATCTTTGACCATGTCAAACTAGCCTTTTGTCTGACATTTAGACTTCCTTTATGTTAACTTCTCTCTTTTTTGTTATTTCCTGGTCCTAATTTAGTTCCTCAGCAGATGCCTCAGCGAACTGATGCTTAAAAAACACATATTAGCAGGATAAAGGGTCATATCTTAGATAACATATTCGAATATCTGGTGTTGATGTGACAGAAAGATAATAATATGTAATATTGTATGCATCTGTATTTTAATCACATTAACAGTTCAGCTCTGTTGTTGTTGGCTATAAATGCAAGTTAATCACAAAGAACTGAGTAACTTTGGGAATTGGATTGTGTGTTGTAACAAAAACACCTGTTATAAAATCACCTGTAATTTAAAAATTCAGTTGAAATAACAATTTCAATATGACAATATGACACTTTAAGGCACCGTTTGAGTTGATTCCTGTCGATCCCTATCTTACATCCTTTTATCTCTTTTAGTTCTTGAGAAACAAGTAAAAGACTAAGGTTAACTCTTGTCTGGTCCTTCTCTATCACTTTCTCTTTTTCTCTTCTATGCTTTTTTTTTTAACAATCTCTGCCATGATGTCCATGCTGGATATAACAAGCTAGCCTTTTTTTCATACAGCAAGCATAGGAACCATAGTGTTGGTGTTGTGATGTGGTACCAAAAAGCATTTTGTAGTTTTTGGAAGAGACATCATAAGTCCCTCCTCTGAAGTTGCATAGCAGTAATGTAGCAGGTATTCTGGACACAGAGACGCCACCCTCCCTATAATGAGGCAGTGTACCATCAAAATGATTTTAAAGCTTTTATTTTAGGGTACTGTCTTTATAAAATGTAGCTTTACAAAGAAGAGATAAATAGAGAGTAATAGAGAGAGAGCAGACAGGTGTACATTTCAGTCTCTTGTTTCACAAGAACTAAAAGAGATAAAAGGATGTAAGATAGGAACCGATAGGAATAAAAAATAAATTAATAATCTCTCATAAAACTGTCAGCAAAAGAGCTGCTGGAATGCAGGATGAAAGATAAGGAAAGACGGCAGGTGAGTAGTTTGATATAAGTGTTACAAGTGTTTCCTTTAGGACAAATGCAGGTATGTTGCCAAACTGTAGGACAAACTTTGTTAATGTGTTCTGTTCTCACAAAAACTGTTAAAAAATGGTTGGCTTGTGGATGAGAAGGGTCTGTTAGAGATGTAAATGTCTAAGAGGGGGAACTGGTGAGACTGAGGGGAGTAGCAGCCAGCAGATGGCTGTCTGTAAACATCAGCGCCTCTGCACTCTGTCACTGCTGAAAAGCCCAGAACCACCACATATAGACTCAAGAGTAGAAAGGTCTGGGACTGTCTGTTAAATAATAGAGTTATATAAGGAGAAAGTTGAATTTTAAAAAGGTGGCAGTTTCTTATTATAGCCTCTAACCACTTTTTGCATTTCATTTTTACTTTCCTCTCTCTACTTACTGCTGTCCTGACATTATCGATCTATATAAATCCATGTAATGCACTCACTCTGCCATGGCTAAAAGGACACAGTGCAGGCGCCGTGAACTCCTGAGCGGCATATTCAGCGTAGAACATTCTGGAAATTTGGTTAGAGGTGCATATAAAAAAGGCCCTGAAGCTGTTTCTTTAAAGGGCTTGGTGCAGCGAGGTGTGGTGAGGTGAACAGAAGCCATCTCTGTCCAGAAAACTGAATTACGTGCATAATAGCAATTGTATGTCTAGGAGGTAAAAAATCAACTTTGCTGTCCATTAAGTTGCAGTTACTTCAGAAGTGTACCATATTACTGTCCATCAAATTCACTGAATATTAAGAGACTTATATTACCCTAAATTGTGTTACATCCATTTGATTATCTATACGCTCTTCCAGCATTATTAGTGCTGATTCACAAGCAAATGGTTTGACTATGTCAGCTGCTCATGAGGTTGAATATTACACCACAAATGTGGATTTGTTTATTTAACTCAGTCATGGTTGAAGGCCTCTTTTTGTAGGCTGTTTAACTGTCTGCAAAGTGGTCTTGTAAAAGTTCTCAGCAACATTTATTCCAGTCTCATTTGGTAGCCTCTGTCCTTCTGCACTCACTGTTCAAAAGCAGTAATTCCCAGAATGTTTGCTAAAGCTATTTATAGTGAAGTCACTTCAAATATGAGAGACGAACTTCACATGCTTCATGTTTGAGATGAGAAGCATTGAAACTAAAGCATGTGTTGTTATTATTTCTTGATGTAGGTAGGCCCAAAGATCCATTTGTCCCATAAAATTTCCCTGCTGTTCTGCGTATGGTTTACAAATTGTGAAAGTCTAATTGATGTTGTCAAAAGACAGCGCACTGTTGTTAATCTTTACTTAATCTTCATTGTTGCTCATGTTCATTTAATTAGCACCATTTAGGGAATTATTATCCGGAGTCTGGTTTACCAGACGAAACCGTAGAGCGATTATTACTTCAGTCATACTTAAATCTAGTTGAATACATCTTCTTTGTGTTATGCAGTAATCTGTAGTTCAAGCTTGCATCCCTTAGCCTCATTGCTTTGTCATTACAATTGTAAATATTTTCCGAGTTCATTAGTGTTTTGATATGTAGACAGCATGCATAACGCAAATTCAATGTGCAAACACTGGAACTCCCTGTGGTGTCAACCAGTCTTGACTGCTAGCCTAACCACTATACTGTAGGTCAATAGATAAAACCAAGATAGCACTAATGGGACTTCTACTGCAGCTACTGAATAAATTCAGCTCAGCACAAAATGGACACCAAAACCAAGTGCTATACCAGTTCAGCCAGAGAAAGGCAGAATTAAGGCAAGATATCTAGATGGCTCCGGAGCTATCCCGCTAACTGTAACTTTTAGCTTGTTGTTCTTCTTCTTGTAATGACAATTCAAAGACAATAACGATTATATGGCAATTTGGCTCCCTAGCAATAACATTAGCTCCTAGTATTAGTTCTATGTAGAAAAGAGCTGCCATTTAAAATACACCAAATACACAGCCAGGCCAAAAGAAAGGTTTTGGCTAGAATATGCAACATCACAGGATTTATTTCCATCCACAATTGCATACATTATTGACCAAAATCTTGTATTAATGACTGAAGAGTCAAATAACTCTGTACAAGCTTCAGTTTCAATAATGCACTAATCAGTTACAGTCATTTCAGCTTCTCCTTAATTGTTCTTTGCGTGATGCAGTCCAAAAATGTGGCTTTTCTGAAAAGAGAGAAAATGACTCACTACATCAGTTAGTGTCAAAAGAAGCATTGTAAGCTGAAAGGTATTCCTCACTGCAGGCTCTTAAGTATGTACTAATTAAATCCAAATGATGACAGGAAATGTAGTTGTTTTTCAATAGTCCCTCCCTAGACAGAGACAGCATCAAATCCATGACTTCAAAATCACACTCTACTATATGCTACTACAACCTGCTTTGAGGGGTAAGTAGACATGCCTACAAAAGATTTTGTACAGCAACACTTAAGTGTTTCAATTTGATCAAAGTTATCATCCCTTAAATTCTGACAATGTTAAGAAACAATCTATTGGTTATGGTTTCATGTAAGATCAGATGTTGGCTTGATCTTAAGATGTATTTATATATAGCACATTTAATATAGTATGTTATATGCCAAAATATGTTTTTTGGAGTCATGCCAAAGAGGAACTACCTTTGAATTACCAAAGTAAATTTTTGAGCATCTCCAAAGCATTTATAGTGGCCCTTTAAAATAAACTGCTATGATCAGTTTAGCGCTTCAGAAAGGTTCTAAAATGGTTCCTTCTTTGGACATACCTTATAGGAAACACGTATAATTGGTACAGAATTGGTACCTTGTTTTTCTATGGCATCGTGCCACAGAACCCATTATTTTTTAGAGTATTGCCCTCTAATAAGTGAAGCAATTTTAACACTACGATGATTTTAGGAATGTTGGCCTCATGCTCCTGATCTGCAATTTCTCAGAACAGACTCGAGACGGTCACCAGGCTTGACTTTTAAGCGTAAATGGTCAGGACATTCCCTGAAACCATGCCTCAGGGCGTCGGGAGCACAGAGGCATACCTGAGAGTGCCATGAAAATCAGGAGGTGTGTCTGCTGCACATGGTTCAAAGTCATTCAGGTCAGTGGGTTCTTCTTGAGTCTGATGCTGGTAAGGGGACACAGGGCGGGGAGATGGAGGGTTGCAGGGGGGGAGCCAAAGTCAGAGCTGAGGAAGGAGGAGAAATCAGAGGAGGTGGTGGAGCAGAGGGAGAGAGAGGGAGCTCGAAAATTGAAGCGAGCATCAGGAGGGAGCGGGGATGGTAAACGGCTGCTGTGATCTTTTCTGAAGCGTTGCTTGTTCACCTCTCATCCTCAAGCAGGGGCTAAACAGCAGGGGGCGTAGGGAGCAGATCCAGCTGGGTATGTGGGATTACAAATCTCTGCCACCTCTCTGATTTCTGCAACGGAGTGCGGCAATTCTGCACGACAGCCGTTCGTCCATGAAGTAAGTGCATCTCTTTCTGGCTGTTGAACTGGTTTGTAAGAGTTAGCTCAGGTATGAACGTTCGGTAAAAGTTTGGGATGAAGGCTGGTGAAGTGTGAATGTTAAAAGCACAGCAAACTGTAGCCCAACTCTGGTCAGTTCATATAGAGAGTATAACTTTATTATCACAGTAAGATTATTGGCTAGAAAGGAATGGAAATGATTTAAGCGAATTATGAATTGTACGCTTCCAATGTATTTTGACAGTGAGTTACAATAGGTGGAATACATTTGATGTATATAGGTAGAGCTTAGATGCCTCTTTATTAATGTCTGAAGATTATCATCAATAATACTGAAAACTGTGAAACAGCAGCATTTAAACTCATGTCATCATGTCGTACCGTACGTCTTGCACCTGTGACAAGGCGGTGCAGAGACTCTGGTGAGAATATTCTCAGGATTGCAGGAGCATCATTGCTTTTGGTTTGGAAATACTAGGAATAGTTGTTGGTGTAAAGAATAATTATACCAACTGTATTAATAGTTCAGCCATCAAGATGTTCAACATCCCTTTCACCAAAGCTTGATTTACGTTGCTACAACCTATATGCTTTGCCCGCACTAATTAAATGAAGCTCACTTATTATAACCATTGAATATGATATCTCAGTTTCTTCAAAAGGTTTGCGGATGTCGTTCAAGTCAAAGTAAACTGTGCTTGTTAAAGTTTATTATAGCAATACTTCAAACAATTAGATCAAACGGTTTCCCTTGTCGTCATTCTCTGAAATTCTGGCCAACCATCTGTGTATGTCTGAAAATAAGTGGTCTAATTTTGGTAAGCTGGCAGCACGTCTTTGCCTTTTCTGCCTCATGTTGACCAATTTTACTGGGAACCTGATCCCTAAGCCTGTAAAAGGTCATATCATTTACAAACGTCCCAGGTGGACGACCATACGTTGTGTGTAAATCCCATGCCATTCATACATTAACATGCAATTTCTTTTACAAGGCTTTTTTTGGAATTTGTGCAGCCTTTTTTTCTGATTAAAATTTGGTGCGTACATGCAGGGCTGGTGAGTTATAGCTGTCAAAGCGTGTGTTTTATGGGCAGGGCATTAATATTTCACAGGTTTCCTCTGTGGGGAAGCAGCAGACTCAGGGGCTCCCACTAAAGGTCAAGGTTCTCTCTGCCACACCTTATTATCATTTTCATTAGGACAATACTTTTGCATCTTTGATGATATTATTCAAGGCAATCACAAAGGAAAAGAAGAGTAGCAAGAGACTCCGCCCTCCAGCCGAGATATATAAGTTATAGGTGTTAGAAGAGCTGTTATAATGTAATTATGGCTAGCATTGGGACATGTGTTGTCTGGTCTTCAGCTCTGTTTCCTACACATAAAGTGAAAATGATGTAATGCATTTTTGTATTTGCCACTTATGATACAAAAAATAAACAATAATTAATGTACTATAAAAATAATATTTCCTTTACTATACATAATTAAAAAAAAAAAAAAAACTTTTGAAAGGATGCTGTTCATATCTATCAAGCTGCTTCGTAATTGTAGTCTGTGCCTGGATTCTCTCTGGATTTCCAACCAGCTCTTCAATGCATCTGTTTAAGTGCTTTCTTTGCATTTTAATTTTCGGCAAGCAACATCTTCACCAAGGGGCTTGCAGGTGACTAAGACAAAAATGGTTTCCAGTAGCATCAAAGTTAAAGGCACATTGTCATAATTACAATGTAGAGTCACTCTTACAGGGTAGATACACTAAGCCAAGGATACTATAACTGATGTTACGTGGTAAGAAAGCGTAATTAAAAAGTATCAAAGAATATTGATTACACCTAAGTGACCATACAGAGATGGGGGAAAGACTGATGCCATGCAAAGCACAGGAACAAGGTACTTGATATTTGTCTTCACTTGTAATTACTTTTTTCTCTGCTCTCTCTCTCTCTCTCTTTCCCCCTCCCTTTTTCTCACTAGATTAGGTGTCACAGTAATAGCGTCATCGGCTGCCGCTTGGTGAATAATCATGCCCGTGGACTGGAAGAGGCAAAGCAAAGCTGGAATTAAAACGTGTGAAGAACAAAGTGTGCAAAAGAAGAAGCAGGAAAGGCACGACCCCTAGAGAGAGACCCCTTCGCGTTTGGCGCCATGGATCACACAAGTCCAGGCAGCCTCCACAGATGAGAGGACTGCACAGCAACATGGAGGTGCTTATTGGCCTGTCTTCACACCGCTGTCCTGTCTCAAGAAGCAAATCCCTCAGGACACTGTTTCGTAATCCTGAGTTCTCCGTATTGTAAGATTTGATGGCTAATAATGACAAGTGTGGCCTAAATGAGTAGTCCTTCCAACACTGTGAGCTGGGCGCACACTCAAATGCAGTATGCAGCGCTAGCAAAGCATGTGACTTATGATCCAGAGCATTCAGTTCAGAGACTCTGTCAGTATGGAAGAGCAGACAACCACTCTGATTCAGATTTATGGGAACAGCACTGAGCACTTAAATGCATCATTTGACTACAACTCGACAGATCTGAAGGAGAATTCGGACACCTATGAGTTTTATATCATTGGCCTTTTCCTCTCCTGCCTGTATACGATCTTACTCTTCCCCATTGGCTTCATTGGGAACATCCTCATACTGGTGGTCAATCTGAACCACAGGGAGAAGATGACCATCCCTGACCTCTACTTTATTAACCTGGCAGTGGCAGATCTCATCTTAGTGGCTGATTCCCTCATTGAAGTCTTTAACCTGAACGAGAAGTACTACGACTATGCCATCCTTTGCACTTTCATGTCTCTTTTCCTGCAGGTCAACATGTATAGCAGCATCTTTTTCCTGACATGGATGAGCTTTGACCGCTATGTGGCTCTGGCCAACTCTATGAGCAGCAGACCCTTGCGCACAATGCAGCATGCCAAGCTCAGCTGCAGCCTCATCTGGATGGCCTCCATCCTGGCCACCCTACTCCCCTTTACCATTGTGCAGACACAACACACGGGTGAGGTGCACTTCTGCTTCGCTAACGTCTTCGAGATCCAGTGGCTGGAGGTAACCATCGGCTTCCTGGTGCCCTTCTCCATCATTGGCCTGTGCTACTCTTTGATCGTGCGCATCCTTATGCGGGCTCAGAAGCACAGGGGCCTGTGGCCGCGGCGGCAGAAGGCTCTGCGAATGATCGTGGTGGTGGTGCTGGTGTTTTTCATCTGTTGGCTGCCTGAGAACGTCTTCATTAGCATTCAACTGCTTCAGGGCACTTCACAGCGCAGTGCCACCACCCTGTGGCATGACTATCCGCTGACCGGGCATATTGTCAACTTGGCTGCCTTCTCTAACAGCTGCTTGAACCCTATTATCTACAGCTTCCTGGGAGAGACCTTCCGAGACAAGCTGCGGCTCTTTGTGAAGCAGAAGGCCAGTTGGTCTGTGGTTTATCGCTTTTGCCACCACACACTGGATCTCAACATCCCTGTCAGGAGTGAGTCTGAGGTGTAGGGCTAAATGAAGTCCTGGCGGTGAAGAAACGATTGCCTTGAACATCTTAAGAGATGTGAAGAAGAACCTTGGGAAAGTTCTTCGGTCAGAACTGCCTGAGCTTCTCGGAACGAAGTCAGTCTGAAACTGCATATGCAACAGGGATATGGTGGAGACATGTACCCACCTACTGACCTAGGGGTGCACAGCTTAGCTTACAAAAGCAAGGGCAGAAGATGAACCATGTTTGGTTTATATCCAGCAGAGTGTAATCAATGCTCAGTGGAATGAATACAAGGATTATTCAGGGTAATTCTTTGCAAAGATGTTGACATAATGGATTAAATAGCAAAGAAACAATGACCTGTTTTTCTAAAAGTAAACTTTATAGATAACGAAAACATATAATGTATCAAAGCGACGACTTTTATACTCCAGGATGACTGTGCTCAGTGAGCCCATGGTAAGGGAACAAATAAAAAAGACATCAAGTGCCCTGTAATTCATTTCTCCTCTGCCTCTTTCAGGTACATAGTCTTCAGGTAACTGTTGCACTATCCTCCTTGTCATCATATTTTTGTTTCTTAAAAAAGTGACTTGCCTTGCTGCCTTAAAGTATTAAAGATGCCATAGGGTGCATTTATTCAGCATTATTCTCTGTTTCTACTTTGTTGTAGGTATGTGACTGAAAAAATGCCCAGATGTGGTTTTACAAGCCCATTCAAAACCTATGATTTGGCCTTAGAATAGAATTAGCTCATAAATAATTTGATGAGCTCTGACCACAACAATGACATGGAATAGACATAGACAGAAAAATAAATCGAACCTCTGTGTAAATTAGCTAGGTCATCAAAACTATTTATGTGCCTGGTAAAATGTACTAGAAATGTGTGAGAGAAAGAGAGAGAGAGTGAGAGAGCGAGGGCAATTGTAATT
The DNA here is from genome assembly GCA_024036415.1 of Prochilodus magdalenae. Lineage (NCBI taxonomy): Eukaryota > Metazoa > Chordata > Actinopteri > Characiformes > Prochilodontidae > Prochilodus > Prochilodus magdalenae. The sequence continues at coordinate 569,025 of JAMWET010000573.1, forward strand.
GCACACGAAACAAGAATGTGCATGAAATGTATTGGCTGATATTATATACATTACAAATGTGTTCCAGTGCACTAAATACAAGAACTGTATAGTAATTTTGTACTCCCATTTAAGAATTAAATATACTTTAAGGTACTGAAAATGTACTTTGATAAGTATTTAATATGTACTTAAGTATATTTAAATGAATCTTAGTGGTGTCTCAAAATAATACAGTTAAGTACAATTAGCTGTATTTAGTTATATTTAAGGTTTATAGCACTAATGATGTATGTTAAGCATACCAAGTACATAGTATATTGGAACTTGCACACTTTCAGTACATAACTTTCAGAGTATACAAAGTATACTTAAGTTACTTTTCACTTAAGTAGCTATGCTAACATCAGTTACCTGAAACTTGCTAACGTTACCTACACTAGCTGTTTGCTTTCATTCTCAGCAACAGCACAAAGTAATTTAAAATTGTTACTCACTATGAACTGAACCTTGCTTCAGTCGGTCAAATTCTGTGTGAAGCCTACTCAATGCTGTCCAAGTTTTAAGAAACTGTTCAGAATTAAATGCGCAGAGCAAATCAACATCTTTTCATTAAAGATGCACAGGATTTTGTTAGAGATGTAGGTGCTAAAGTTGGATTCTTGTTCTCAGCTTGTTTTGAGGATTTTCTGTTCCACCATAATGCTGCTGTTACATCCTGCTGCCTGTACATATTGCAGCATTTAAGGTGGAATGTAACATTTGATTAAGATGCTGGAGAATACAAACCAGTTTCAGCCATGTTTAGGCATGATCATTTAACATGCTCGGTGACTGTTCAGTTATTAATGTAAGGTATAAAAAGTGACAGTACAGCTATTTTTGTTACTGTTGCTCTGTTGTCAAATGTAAATTTTGGCTCATAAATATTACTAGGTTACGATTATTAATAGGATTAACAGCTTAGGATTTTAGAATCACCCCCTTTTTGTAAAAGGAAGGATTTGTATTTGAAGGAGAAACCAATGTTCAAGGTTAATGATATGTCAGTTCCATATTTTGAAATTCATTCAGAATTTGAAGACAACCAGGCTACTTATTTACTTTTTTTTGTTTAAACATTAATTTTTTTACGGTGTAGTGTCTCACACTGGCACTTGGTAATGTTACTACAACATACAACATGACCATCATATATTTCTAGACTGCCGTATATATTTTGTAAGATCATTTTTGGTTTTGCTGAGTAAAGAAAGTACAGTAAAACAGCAAACATGAGAACTGGCTAATAGGAGAACTGTCAGACCCAATCTTCAGCACTTGTTCATTCACATACTTTCCCACACTCTCTACTGTAAAAACCATAAAAAATGTTTGAACCACCTAAGTTCATTTGGAGTTCACTGCCCACCTAAGTTTGACATGAGCTACGCCTCCAAGTAAATTTGGGTTAAGTAAACAGCATTAGGAGGATTACAGCTCAGAGGTGTTATCGATTCTAACCGCAGGTGTTGGCTCCTGTTTATCAGGGGTAGGGATGGGGAGAGGTTACGTGCGGAAGACAAGAAGCAGTGTAAACACATTATTCCAGACTTTACTAAGCCATCTAACAGCGCTCCATCAGTGGTGTTTATTCAGTCCAGTGGTCTCAGTCATGCCTTGGTCTATTTACTTATCTGTGTCATTCCAACAACAAGAATACATAGTACATATATGTGTGTGTGTGTGTTTAGAACTAATTTTAATTGCCCTGTGGATGACAACAAATTTACGAATGTAAAATTTAAGTCTTGAACTTGAAGGTACAGGGTATGGTCGTTCAATGGTGTGCAGTCAGTAAATCGCTGCGACTGTAATCAAGCCCTCCTGGTTTCAATTGGTCAGACTTTGGTTGGAACTAATCTGTAAAGGGCAGTAAATCTCCAGGAGCAGAAAAGAGAGAGCGAGGTCTGATTAGAGATGGAATAGAAGGGGGGATAGAAGGGGGCCCTACGGACCAATTTGAGAACCGCTATGTTTCTCTGCTGTTAGCTGCTTTAACCTGCAGGCTCTACTCCAGAGATTTCCTGACTATTGGAACAGAAACTACACAGTGACACTGTATCAAAAGTGGGAATCAAGCCATTTTCTCCACCTCTCACAAATATACATTGAGATGACCACTCAATGCCATAGATAGCAGAAATGTACAGTGTGTTCTTTCCCATGGAAACCAGACTGAGAAAACAAATAAGAATGCAAGAAGTCATAAATAACCCTGGGGGGTTCATCGTATTTGTTTTTAATGATTATTCCCTTTCAGCTCTTACATATCATAGAACCAATCTCCACTCCACATGCAAATAATCATGTGCTACTGTACACATCCAAGAGTCTTGAAGATAAATACAAAGTGTTGAAATATAAGGAAAAACTTTAGCACATCTTATAATGATCATGATAAAACACTGTTTTACTCATCAGTAAAAATGATGTGTGTGGTCAAATTTCTATTAGTACAGCCACAAACACAAACAAATGATCACTGGGGTCGGATTACAGACTACAGTAATCGACCAACTGGAATGCTGTTTGAGCCAGCTGTCTTTGTAATTGAAAAAACAGATGATCTTGAATAGATTGTTTTCTTGTTTGAACCAAAAATGTTTGGTGTCAGTCGGGTCAGAACTAAATGCATCACATGTAGCACAGTACTCTATAACCACTACAAATGTGGTTTATTTTATTCTACTTCCTAATTTCCCACTTCATGTGATAATGACTTCCAGTGAGAATGCTAATTGAGGATAAAATCCAATCTGTGCCTGATGAAGTGTGTTTGGCGACAGCGGAGTGCTTTGCTGCCTGTGTTTGGGGATCGAGTGATGGAACTGCTGGTTTGGCCTAGTCTGGGAAAACATGACAAACAAGCCAAAAACAAAACACTGGCAAAGCGTCGGTTGTTTTTCCAGCTGTGACAATGGGAAATGGCCTGGGAAATCAGAGCCAACCACTGATTTGCAAAGAAAGATAAAGTGTAAATGTTTCACTGAAATAACAAATGTATAATCAAGACCCCCCCCTCCCCCCTCAAAAAAAAGTCTGATCATTTTGAAGGACTGTTACAGGATTGTTCATAGGCCTAAACAGGCATTGGGTGTCGGACATAGATTCAGTAGCTATCGTGTTACACTGGGAACCGCCTGGAGATGTTGAATATCAGTGACATTGGGACCCTTACAGGAAGATGTGTAAGTAATAATCCAATAAAGAGCTCATTAACAAAAACAAGTGGCGCCAGAACAGACAGATCCCAGAGCCCCCCCTGGTCTTTCCCAAGAGGAATAGTGAGCGGGACATGTTCATTACATGTACGTACAAAATAAAGAGGCAGGATAACACATGGACTCCGAGAGCAAAAGGAGAGGGGGAAAAGGGCGAGGCATAGACTGTGAGAAGTTTGTGACAGTAGGTCTGGAGATGCAGCTGAGACTTGAGAAAGGTTCAGAGTTGAAGGACTCTGACGTCACAGCTACTGGCACATAAGTTTCCTTCTATTTTTTCTGTGCACAGCATCCCTTCTGATGTGGTTAAATCAAAAGCGTTATCAAACTGCTCCTAAAAAAAGACATCCATACAAAGCAGTCTATTTGATAACATTCACATACACAGTTGCAGTTTTCTCGTGCGGTTACAGTGCTATATTCTAATTTTCACATTTAAAATAGTACCTCTTCTTCACAAAGGCGCAGAGTCACCTATCTTGACATTTTTTTTCTAGGCAAGAAGTGTAAATGAACCTCAAGCTGTAAGCTAACAAACATTAGCGTTTGTCATTTGACAACATTAATTCTTGTAATAGATTCTGAAATAATGGCTTCTGAAATGGATCTGTAAACCTGACAAACGGGACTAGGCTTTCAGATACATTAATGCATTTACAAAGAACATGGGCGCCTCACAGCAGTGAGAAAGCTGCCATGTCAAGGCTAATTAATGGAGTGCGAGTTAATGCATAATCCTGGAGCTGTACATTCAGGAGGAATTCAAGTCTGAATAATGGAGCCGAGCGGCAATTACATTTGCATATTAAATTCTTCACTGGAAAAAGAAGAGGAAGAAATGGGATCAGGTTTCAGCAAGAGGTGAGAAATGAACTACAATGCATGCTGCTTGAAGACTGCAAACAGGTCTTACATGCCCACAAGTGTAAATAAAATCAAGCAGTGACACTCAAGAATTTAGAAAGCCACCATTTGATATAATCTTGCCCTCTAGTGGACAAGTACTTCCAATTCATTTTTAAATGGCTTTACTTCTTTTAGCCGAATTACAGAAAACACTGCAAAAGGCCCCATTAACAACTTCCCCCAGTCATGAATGCTTACCATCCATTGTTTTCCCTGCTCTATGCCAGCCAACTAGTACAAAAGGACAAAAATGTACACTGGGCCTCCTAGACCAGGATTAATGAAAACACCAACCAGATGGTAACTGCCTTTTAACCAACTGCTAAAAAGATTCAACTTCACAAGCGTACCAAAGTTAAACTCAATTCAACACTACCCAATTTTGAGAAAATTGAAATGTACTGAACCAACACTGCTCTGCTGACTTTTCAAAAAGTACATTGCAGTTTCACACAGACAGGTTTAAATGACTTGGGCCCAAAATGCTGCCTTATGGGAAGAGGATAAAGAAAAATCACAGTTACACTACTCCTGAAATCACTTGTTTAGAAAATATATTTTCTGCAACAATGCACATTAGAAATCACTCAGACTGTTCAATGACAACATTCAGAACCACTGTAGTCTGAGAAACATGCATTAACCAAAGAAACACAGACATTTTGAGGTAGTGAAATTTTATTAACAACCCAATAATCAATGTAAAAAGATAAATATTTTCAGCATGCAAGCTAATGCTACTCTACAATGAGCAATGCTAAACTCTAAATACACCTTTTCCACCTGAACCTGAGTCTGTAGGGAATGTATAAAATTATGCCATCAGTTTTAAAATCAATTGCTTAGAGTGTTTGGTTAACAAAAATGTAAGAAAAAAACAAAAACAAAAAAGGTTAAGTTATGCACGCTCTCCTCTGATTCGCCTTGCAAGCTGGATGTCCTTGGGCATAATTGTGACCCTCTTTGCATGAATGGCACACAGATTGGTGTCCTCAAACAGACCAACAAGGTAAGCCTCACTTGCTTCCTGTTGGAACAAAGTCAAAAGTTAGGGAAACTATGCATTCATGCAATAACCCAAGCCAGGAGACTATAGAGGGGTGAAGAACTTGCCTGAAGAGCGCCAATAGCTGCACTCTGAAACCTCAGATCAGTCTTGAAGTCTTGTGCAATTTCCCTCACCAGCCGCTGGAACGGCAACTTGCGGATTAGCAACTCCGTTGACTTCTGATAACGACGGATCTCTCTCAGAGCAACAGTTCCAGGCCTTTGAATACAAAAATAATTCAAATGAAAATCGCCACACTGACAGCATACTGCAGCCGTCACAGCATACTTCCAGTTGTACAACTGGCCACTGTATGTCTCGAGATTCACCTGTATCTGTGAGGCTTCTTGACTCCTCCAGTAGAGGGCGCGCTTTTCCTTGCCGCCTTTGTAGCCAGCTGTTTTCTGGGGGCTTTCCCTCCAGTTGATTTACGCGCGGTCTGTTTGGTACGAGCCATTATTCCTCAGACGCTGTACATTCATATAACAAAAACAAAAACCAAGTTAGACGTAACACAAAGCAACGAATTTCAGCGTTACTGAAATGCCATAACGATTGAGGCCATTTCAGTTAGGCTAACGCTACTTAGCTAGCTAAATTGGCGGTCAAACAGTTAATCACTTGTGAACGTTGGCCAACAGCCTCACTCTCCTATAAAAATGTAACTGGGCTCGTTTAAATGTTTTTGTAGCCAAGCGAACAAAAAATACTGTCACAAACTGGAAGCTTATCTAGGTTTTTTGGATCGCAGACAAAATGGCGGCATAGCTACTCCTCTCCATTCCGGTCGAATTCATCACAACCGGCTACAAACCAGTCGGTCTGACTGGTATAGGAAAAAAAACCCTACACCACAGCTCTGTTCGCAATCTGGTGAGTCATTTTCCAATAAGAGCTGAGGCCAAAGACAAGTTACGTCACGTTAACCGAAATATATGCTAACTAGTCAGTCAACTATAAGAGACAGGTAGCCAACAGTAACATGAACATCGGATGAAGTATTAAATCTAAAACCACCCAGTAACGTACGTCAATATTTAAAGTTACTCAAAAAACACAGACAATTTAAAGAGAAAACCCCAGGAAACCAGATACAAGTGACTTGTCTTAAACCTAACTAGCTGTCCGGCTAGGTTTCCAGTTTAGGCTTGCTAAATGTTACTCATTGTCCAAAATGGCGGGCTAAGAAAAAGCACCATCGCGTCTTCTAACAGACCCACACAGTGACCTGACGAGAAAACTCACATCGACAGGTCAACTATCTGAGATCCACAGCAAAGTGTCCAAAGAATAAAGTCTTAAATAAAGACTATGTTGGACTCGGCTAAAATACAGTTAGCTAGTAGTAGCTAGCTAATTCACATTATTACGGAGTTTCGGCTCGTATATCTTTTACAACGGCAATCCGCATTTCTTTCAGCGTCACAGTACACAGCTTAAGCTAATACTCATAAGATTTGGTTTACTAACTTAGCTAAATTCTTCGGTTGGTACCTTACCTGAGATCCTTAGCTCTGAATGTCCAAATGTGTTTGAAAATAATGGGGTGGCGTTCTGCCTATTTATAGTGGTGTTGGGTTGCTGCTACACACCAGCGCCACGTGACCCACGAGGCTCCTCCTCTGCATGTTGCTGCTTAAACTAATGCGCGTTTGCATACCAGGTACTGGAAGGGGATTTTTATAGTTAACAGTTTGGGTACAATTCGTTGACAACAAGAGATCATTCTTAAAAGAACCCAATAAAGCGTAAATCTGTAAAATACTTCTTATATATATATACTATGCTAATAATACTATATATATATATATATATATATATATATATATATATATATATATATATATATATATATATATATATATATATATATATATGTATATATATATATATATATACCTCATATAAGATGAATAAAAATATGCTTGCCATTATATGGCATTGTTTTTAAAAATGGTTTACACAGTAATATACAGTGATTTGGAATGAAACAAGAGCTCTAAATTAAGTACTGGATTATTTGCTTATTTGTCTTATTTTTTGTTTGTTTGTTTGTTTTTTGCTACAGCTGCTTGGTGTTTTTTCATGTATTGTGCAGCGTGTTCAGCGTGCTCGGCGTGCTTAGCATGGCCGCGTTCGTCTGTCCCGCCAGTTGCTGATATTGGCCTGGCAGTGGCGTGCGAGAGCGCGAGGAGAAGAGAGGGCCCCCGCGCAGGCGCGCTTATTGTTTTGACTGAAAATGCCGTCGGTTTCGAAAACGGCGGCGAGCGCTTCTCCTCAAACCGAGAAACCAACCCACTATACGTAAGTAAAGTGAGCACTAAAGGTATCAAAACGTGTTTTTATAGCAGTGTGGTGCTTATGTGATATTCCGTCGTCTGGTAGGCGCCTACAGTACTTGGTATTTTCGGTTCCTTCGTGCGTTTAAATATGGTGCTTTTCCCTTTTGTAAATTCTTCCGAATGCACGTAGCTCGCCAGTTTTAATGTGGTGGGAGGGAAATCGTACTTCGAGTCTCCTTCTGTTATCGTTACCGCCGTGATGTGTTGGCAGCATTGTTGAGTCAAAGATTGCAAACTTAAAGACGAAAGCCTGCTGCTCGTCCCTAGCTTACTGGAGAAACACGGTTCGGTTCTGCCAGCAAAAAGCAGGCAGTCGAGGAGCTAGATGTAGCTAACAAGCTGGCTCGTTAGCTTGCGTTCTTTCCTTCCTCCGCCTCGGCCTGAATAGCTGCCACTACGCTGCTTACTTGGCGTACGGCGCCATTGGGTGATTGGAGCGTGCGTCAAAGATACTGCGTAAATTGTGTTGGTAATCTGGAAATGCTTAGCGCAAGCTTTATAGTTTGTTATTCGGGACCCCATGTTAAATAGCCAAACGGAGCCACACGTTAGTCGGTGTTTGTGCCCCGAAATTAGCATATTGGTCCCGCTGGTTGTGTTTTTTCGTCACTGCTAATCCATTTCTGCACGTTTTGATCATTTTGAAGGACCAGTGATAAACCTGACAGCCAGTTTCTTTAGCGCTAGTTTGTCCTGGCACGCACGAACTGTGAAGTAGGTTAGATAGCTAACTGGCCAAATAGCTACAACTTTAAAGTTGGCTTTGACACGTTTTGACATAAAATATGGAATAAACGACGCTGGTTTTGTGCAGTCGCTCGAGCCGTTGGCGCCAATTGAAGCGCACGCGGATTGACTGACTGCACGGCTGTTGCTTGACTTGAACCACCTTTTTTTTTTTTTTACCCCCCTCGCAGATATTTGAAGGAATTCAGGACCGAGCAGTGCCCGCTGTTTCTGCAGCACAAATGCACGCAGCATAGACCCTTTACGTGTTTTCATTGGCATTTTCTAAACCAGCGAAGACGGAGACCGATCAGGAGAAGGGATGGGACTTTTAACTACAGCCCCGATGTGTACTGCACGAAGTACGACGAAACAACAGGCATATGTCCCGATGGAGACGAGTAAGTGGCGTTTTTCAGTTCTTCGCTCCTCTTCTTTATGTGTAGACAGAAGTGATGCTCACTCTTTCATGTGAGTGAGTTTGCGCATCGATGCTGATTAAGTTTTACAAATATGCCGTTAGCTACCACGTCAGCTGTGTTATTGTTAATGCACATATCCATCGAAATCGATGATGTTTGTAAGCGCGAGTGGCGCTTATTTGCCCCAGGTCTTCTAAATGTGTTCAGCGAGTGAAATATGTGCGCTGATAACTGTATGTGTAGCATTACTTGGGACTGAAGCGTTTGCACGCGTTACTGTTGTTGACTTGCCTATTGTTCTGAGGGAGCTTCAGCACACGCCCCTTCCATGAAGTGAGGAGGAAGCAGAGCGCAGCACTGCAGCGCCTTCTCCATTCGCAGGGTGAACGAATGTATCGTTTGATGACAATGTGTGACTTTCTTTATAAACACGCTTTCGCTTGTTGATTTTACTGCCGTCTACAAACCACGTGTGCTCCTTTCTTTGTCCTCGGCCAGCGCAGTCATACGTTCGTACGGCGGATCTGGCTTCTCACTGGTTCGGGCAGAAAGTACGTATGTACAAGTTGCTAATCGAAACTAATCCTGCCTTTGTAAAGTGAAGGCCAGTCGGTATCAGATCAGGATGGTCGTTTCTGAGCGCGAATGGCCGCTGCCTCCTTCAGCCATCCCCCGCCCTTTCGGGGAAGAGGAGAACACGCCCCCTGAATCCTGGCGTCTGATTGGCTCCCTCCTGCACGTAGGCATATCTCATTGGTTCGCCGTAGACGTGTTTACTGCTTGGTGTGTTTTCTGGCTTGGCGGGTCGAGAGGGCTGGAGTCGAAGTCGTTTCTCTTACATTTGTATACATATGCTGATAATAAATCTTAAGGCTTTACATCAGAATTAGTTTAATGTCTCCAAATTCAGTCGAACCTAAAGCTTTGCTGTGTTAAACGCCACAACAGCAATTCTACATTTATTGGACTTTAAATTATGATACGTTTACAATGAACACTGTCAGTGAAATGCTTGGAGATGCTGAGAAATTATGATTGTTGTGGGTGGACTGTTTCAGTAAAATGAAAACAGTAAATTCTGCATTTGCATCCATAAAAGCAAAGAATCTTGTCTGCTTTCTGACCCTCTTGTAGTCATATAACAGTTGTCTAATTAGATTAAAATTTAAATTTAGACAGGTTTTTAAGAAAAGGTGTAGGTTTTATATAAGCTTAATTAAAGCAGAGACATTTAAAATATGGTGTCCATCTTTGTCTCTATTGTAGCAAATGCATAAAACAGCTTTAAAATGAATATAAAAAACTAATGGCTACATAATATTTTGTGAAAAAGCAATTTATAATCTGAATAATTAACTGTTTTCAATTTCAATAATCAATAGATTATTCAACTATCAAAATAGTTTTTAGCAGTTCTACCAGTAGGCCAACATTGGTCTGCTGTGATATCGACTGATTGCAGTGTAGTCAGTCTTAGGAAAAATAAGACAGTCAGAAAAGTTTTCCTCTTGAGTGATGTTATTGTTATGTTATTGCGCTAAACGAGACATTCAGCTTGCTCTTCCTCACCTAGTGGAGAAAGCAACCATTTGATGCAGTAACATAAATGGCAGCCTACTGGCAAAAGGATTTTGTCTGTTTTTTTATAATTATTTTTGCTGGGTTTGTACAACATGTACAACTGAGTGGTGCTGGACATCACATCTACATGTCATTAAAAGTCAGTCCCTTTTGAAATCTTGCTGGTAATAAGGCTTGATGTAACTGGCTAAAATGCAATGTTCTGTTTGTATTGAAATCCTAGGTTATCTTTCATTTCATATCTTTAAGACGTAATTACTTTTGCACTTTGATTATGATTTTAAATGGTCACACTATAATGGTTTGGCAGTGATTGGGTCTGAATCCCTCCCAGCATCACTCTGGCTGCTCTCGCTCATTCATTCATCCTGTCCTGACATCACAGCCATTGCCATAGCAACTGTTGCTACCTGAGGAAGATGCAGTTGCTATATTTGAAACGATTATTAGATATTTAGTATTTTTAATATCAGATTGTGACCTGCCAGTTTGTGGTTTATTACCCTTTTTTTTTTTTTTAACTGAAAGCCTGTTTTCTGGGATTTCTGTGGTAGATTTGATACTATAATTGGCCTCCCATGTGATCCCTGTATTATTGTTTGTCTCAGAACTAGATAGTCAGTGATTATCTGGTTTGTATTTTGGGAGATGTTTGTATTTGCTTGTTGATTTTGAGAGGAGTCCGTATAAACGAGACAAACTGCCAGCCTGTTTCTTCTCTCAAGATTAGCCTAAGAGAGCTAACAATGGTCAAGTCAAACAGGTAGTCATGTCTTGAAACATTCTTGTGTATGACAGCCCTAAGTATGTTGAGACATGAAATGAAAGAATAAATAAATAAAGCAGGTTATGCTTAAACTGCCATTCGTAGGCTTTTCAGAGCCTCAGATGCCTTTCTCTGTTTGACACTTTGTTACAAACAGACTTGCAGGTTTATTAAGGATTTCTGTGACTCCTAATGCTACAGTTGTTGGTCTTTCAAATAGCTTCTAGCGGTAGCATTGTGCCTACAGTTATAGAAATGGGTTTTCATTTTCATTGTAAAATGTTATGTTGTAACATTTACATATTTGCTTTTTAGATAGTTGACAGTAGAAATAAACAGTCCCAACCAGTTTTAGAAAACAGGTATATTGAGATGATTTACGGTTACGGTAGAGTGAATTCTTGTTTTGATAGTGTCTGTGTTATGATCTCTGTAATCAGTGAGTTTTTTTTTTTTTTCCCTCTCGGATTTCTGTGCCAAACAGACAACTGAGGCGGAGGAGGGGAACAAGATAGCTCCACTTATCCAATACTTGTACTACAGTTCTGAAGTTCAAAGTGGAATCAAGGATTTTTAAAAAATAATATTAAATCACTCGCAGTGTTCGCAGACTACGGAATGGTTAAAATGTGGTCTTGTGCACCTTGACAGGAACACCTGGGCACCTGGAAACTATAAATAAAAATTGGGAAGTGGGACTGGTGTCCATGTTAAAATAAAAATAATATTTGGAATTAATCATATTTTAGTCAGTGTAAGTCATTGTTAATTAAATTTTTAAATCCACATTGTATTTTATACAATGTTATTTTTGTATATAAAATATATAGGCTAAACTGTTAATTAATATAAGGATCCCAAACTTTTGAACAATAATTTGAATTGATTATACTGTGTTTTCAGACCACCCTAAACTTGTCTATATATATTAATGCACACTGTGGTTGATAAAGTTTTAAGATAAATACGTTAGTAGTCATACTTGCCTTTTTTATTTTTAATTTTAGTAGAGAGAATGCTCAGGGGTAGGGTGTAATAGTTACCTACCATTCACTCTAAATATCCTGTGATATAGTTCTGTAAAAATGCTTGCTGAATGATGTAATGGTACAACTTTTTTTTGGAGAAACGTCTTGATTTGGTTCAGGGTTTGTAGTTCACCAGTATTTGGGAACACATGTGGACATATATTTATACGGACTAAAACAGCTATGTTTGACCCATGTCATGTCTGACCCATGTAGCTTGTTTATTGTTTATTGGGCTATAGTTCAGTTACATGTTAACCATCATATACCTGTGGCTATATCTATGTTCCTATATCTGTTCCTGTAGGACTAAAACAACACCTGCATACTGTGACACATTGAGTATGGATTGTCCCTTAATCATGAAGGCTTTTGTTATTTGTAGTGTGTCTTGGAGCATAAACCGCTCAACGACTCAACAATTTAGAAACAAGTTAAATGTTGGGAATTGGGAATGTATGTCCCAAGTATTTACACATTTACATGGCTATTTTGCTGGAAAAAGGTAATTCTACTTAATTACACTTCAAACCTGGGTTGCACAATATGCCATTTATTAAATGAATTGTCATTACAGCACTGGTCTTCGCAATACTGATCTTGCAGAAGGATGAAACGTCATTGAATATCCTGTCAAGCAAATATCAAAGTAGATCTTACATGTTTTAGATGAATGTCCTGTGGATGTTTGGTGAATCATGGAATTCATGTGATTTTAACAAAAATCAATATTTTATAGCCAAAAAAAACACAGACAAGTCTTAAAACATGTAACACACCAGTATGTTACGTGATATGTTAGTTCACTTAGGCAGTAAGGCTTTTGTCATGCAGAAAGCTCATAATTAGTTCATTCATTTAATAACTGATACTCTAATGAATTCCTCTCCGCTTTTAATGCTCCTAGCTGCCCTTACTTGCACCGGACCACTGGTGATACAGAGCGCAAGTATCACTTGCGCTACTATAAGACTGGCACTTGCATTCATGAGACCGATGCCCGGGGGCACTGTGTGAAAAACGGCCTCCACTGCGCCTTCGCTCACGGCCCACATGACCTCCGGCCGCCAGTCTACGACATTAGGTAAGTGGAAAGACTGCCCTTTTCACAAACCTGAGGGTGTTTTGAAATGCTAGAGTGTTGATCAGAGGCAGCACCAGGAAGGAGTTTGAATTTGCTTTCACTTTGCGGAATTGAAATGGTGAAATTCCTGTTTCTGCGGAGGCAGGGGATTTCTGCTGCTGCTGCTTCTTCCATCATGTGATTTAAATGGTCTGCAGGCGGAGCGGACGTGTGCATTGTTTTGCTGCGACGTTTGCAAGTTCTCTGTAAATCCCTCCAGGCCTGACAAAACACAAATTCGCTGTTGGTTGGCAGTTATTGTATGCTTTGATCTGATGTGTGCCTAACCACAGGTGCTTTTTATAACTTCCTTTCATTTTTAAAAACACAAACTTGCACCTGAACTAATTTATAAATATATGACCTCTGACACTGGGCTAACTGTTGCAATCACACATGCAAATCTGACACGCAGCATTCTGTAGACTATGTGGATTTACAAAGAATAGGGCTCACTGATTGAGTAACAGAAAATATGAAGACATAGATATGCGCTCTCGGCAGTTGCCTAGCAACTGGTATGCTGAAATCACTGCTGCATCCTTGTTTGAGGTTTTGCATCTAGAGCTCAGTTCTGGTTCTGAATACTCCCAAGGCTGGTCTGACTTGCGTAAGCCTTTTCACAGAGAGATCCAAGCACAAGAGGCTTTGCAGAACGGCCAGTTAGGCTCCGGAGAGGGGATCCCGGATCTGCAGCCAGGAGTTCTGGCCAGCCAGGCAATGATCGAGAAGACTCTTATTGAGGACCCACGTTGGCAGGGTGAGCCTTAGTAGCCCTTCACCTCCTACGTGCACTATTTGGTGAATGAGACAAAAATATGACCTATAAACAGGCAAATGTAAAGCCTGCATAAAAGCAGTTGCAATTTGTAACCTGACTCTTTTGTTTACAACCCCCACTGACAACCTCCTCTTTTTTCCAGACACCAATTTTGTTTTGGCCAACTACAAAACAGAGCAATGCACCAAGCCCCCACGTCTATGCAGACAAGGCTACGCCTGCCCCCATTACCATAACAGTCGAGATAGAAGAAGAAATCCCCGCAAGTTTAAATACAGGTAAGAACAAAATGCAATAGTGAGAAGAGTAATACTCCTGGGTGGTATTTAATATTCTCAATGTTTCTCAATTGTATTGCGCCATCATTCTTATGCATTTTAATAGTTCTTTCAAAACAAACTAAGGCAGCTAAAAATGTGTAAGGAATAACCTAAATCACACCCCTTGGCTACAGGTATTATATGTGTGTGTGTGTGTGTGTGTGTGTGTGTATGTATATATATATGTATGTATGTGTGTGTATATATATATGTATGTATGTGTGTGTGTGTATATATGTGTGTGTGTATATGTGTATATATATATATATAATCACTAAAAAGTTTTTTTTTAAGTATAAAAACATATGCATATTATGATTGTTATAAAATGCATACTTCTGATCCAAAAGTCGAATTATTTGAGCCATGTTTATAGCTGTTGTAAAAACTTAATATGCACACACATATGCCTGCCTCTCTACAACTTAATTCTGGATCAGTTCTCTAAATTTGTATGCTCTGAATTATTTTTTTTTTCTGCCTGTGTGGTTTAAGTATATTAATAGATAGTGCAGGAGCTGACTCAACCTGTTTTCTTAACTACTGGGCTAAAATTTAGCTATTTAAACAGGTTAAACTGCTCCTCCATTAATATAAACGATTTTCTATAAAGCATTACAAATAGGTAAAGAATATGTTACTTGATTGTATTACATGTTTTAAACGTCTGTGGTGTTGGTATGTCGGATATAAGTACTATTACATCCATTGTTTGAAGAACAAATAAGCTTGATGTTAAAGCAGCCAGGGAAGGCTGTTCAGATGCTTTTGGAAATTGGTATTGCATTATTCATTTATTAATAATATACAAATTTGATAATATTTTTTACTGTTGCTTTCTGTCATGTCCAAGAAAATTTTAAACACAGTAAAAAAAAACAAAAAACAAAAAAAAAAGTAGTTGGTCTTAGTCCATGTGATCTCTGACAGGTCAACTCCGTGCCCAAGTGTAAAGCATGGTGATGAGTGGGGGGAGCCATCAAAGTGCGAGAGTGGGGATAGCTGTCAGTACTGCCACTCTCGCACTGAGCAGCAGTTTCACCCAGAGGTGAGGATATGTGTTTTTGAAAAGTCTCATGTGTGGAAGATTATCTGTGCCTATAGCCTTAACCGTTGGGTGTCATATGACAGAGGTCCAAATCTTTTTGCAGATCTACAAGTCCACAAAATGCAATGATATGAGGCAAACTGGATACTGTCCAAGGGGGCCATTTTGTGCTTTTGCACATGTAGAAAGTAAGTGTTTTGGAAAGGCATGTCTGTGCAAGGACTATCTAAAAATGTACTTCAGCATACTTCAATGTGATCTCTATCTGTCACATCTGCAGCATACAGCTGATTATCACAGACAAGAATCCACTCGTCTTGTTCTCTGTGAAATGGAAGAAAACCCATTAACTCAAAAATACAAATTCAGGCCTTTTTTTTTTTGTTTTTTAAATAATTGTGTTCCATCAGTGCAAGCAAATGGTGGTCGCACAACGTTCTAACATGAAAATTCTGTTTCATGACCCAGTCTGTTTTTTTTGCAAGGTGTATGTATAAGAGGAGAGTGGACATTTGCTTAATTATGTTGAAATTATTTTCCAGGACAGTCGACCATATAGAGGAAGTGGGAAAAAATGCTGGAATATACTTTGAATAATTTGTGTTAAGATTACAAATTGTAAATTCTCTAAATGGCAGTTTATGTGGTGTTATTCAGGAATTCCTTCTACAGATGAGACCATGAGCACTCTGCTCACAGCGATGCAGTCAGGCTCTCAGGCCAAGCTGGGCTCCCAGCAATATCCAGAGTGTCCCGTCAGTGAGTGGAGTGGCACTACAAATTCCATCACCAGCAACGCGAGCAACAACGGCCAAATGGCAAACGTATGTGTTCTTCTGCCTGCATGCACCTGGTGCATTAAGGGCAAGGGTGCATAATAAGTAATGTGCTGAATTCAGTAACCAAGCAAGTTAAGTCATTACTGCATATTATAGTGCTTCCCTTCTCCGACACCAACTAATCAGTAAATTAATAGCTCTTTCTAAGAGAACTGGCTGTGTTGGAGCTGGAAATCACTTAAATGTGCAGGGCAATGGTCTTGCAGGAACCTGGGTTGGAAACCACAGGGTTGACTGATTACACCGAGTCATGTCCACAGCTCTTTTCTTATTATTTTAGTAGTGTTTGGTTTTATCAAGTTATGTTTCTGTTGGTTTTATTTGCAGTTCATTTTGTTTGTTGCAGTCTGTGTTTGAAAGGGCAAAATTGCTCAAGCTTAAATCGGAGCATGTGCATTTAAATTGGAGTTAGAATTGGATAAAAATAAGACGTTTGTAGTCATTTTAAGCTCCCAGAGCACAGTCAGAACTCCCGTTAGCAAGTACAGAAAGACAAAGGCTATAGATTTTGGCTATAAAGCCACTTTTAAAAGCCCTCCATTAAGCTCCTTTGTGCTTCTCTCCTTCAGGTGTCATGCTCTAATAGTCCAACTGTAACGCCAAGCTCAGGAAGCACCAGTTCATTGTCCCCAATTGGACCCATCGGCAGGCCCAAAAGCTTTACTAACGGTAGCTTATGTTCAGAGTCCACCACGTCCAGTGTTTCCTCTCCGACGTCTAACTATCCCAAAGCTCCGGGCTTTGAACGTGAGGATCAGGTATTCCATGACTCGCTTTTCTTTACGCTCTCTGAAAGGGCCTTTCCTCCAGGACTGCAGGCATGCCTGCATAGGGCGTGACACATGCTGCAAGCCCTTATGTTCTCTTTGAGTTCTGGTTCTTCAGTTATTTATTGCCCATTCACTTATTTATTTACTTAAGTTTTTCATTTGTTTGTGTGATGCCACAACATAATGTGTTGATGCTATTTAACCATTGCTGACACTTATGACAGTTTTTGAACATTTTGGGGACTCACTGTTTGTTAAGTTGAAATTGTACATGAAATGAAATGCATTTTTCACAAAGCAAATGTAGTAAAACACATTTAAACACAATAGACACACAAATTCTTAATCCCAAGTATGATAACTGTTTTCATATTACATTAATAATTTGCCTTAAAGTTTGTCATTATAAAATGGCATTTAGTTTACAGAATGACTGCGTTAGAAGCATGAGACTAAGTGATGGGATATGCTATCTGATTTTAGGCAAAGAACCTGAAAGGACAATCTGGAGATAATCAAAAGTTAATGGACCAAGACAAACAGGTAAATACCCATATGCCCCAAGTCCTCCACATACTACAGACCGGATTAAACAGTTTGTATAAGTCTCATAGCATGCAGAGAACAGTAATCTTATTCAAGGTTTGGTTCTGTAAACATGACTCTTGTTTCTGTTAACAGAGCCACAGCGGTGTGTTCTCGGTAGTGAACCCAATCGCGTCCAGCATAACATCGAGCATCACCTCTAGCTTGGCCTCCAGCATTGGCTCTGACAGCTCCTCACCCACCACCTTGTCAACCATGAATGCAAAAGCCACCCCTTTCTATCCTGGGAGCAATACTGTTGAGTCAGTAATAGGTATGTGATAATTCCATCATTCCTCATCATTCATTGCTTGAGCTCTGTGTATTAATGTATTACATATTCAGCTAAAGCCTGGGAGTTGAGGTGAAATTTAGAGTTAAGGTGTAGCTGGTCTGAGATGAAACAAACAGGGCAGTGCCTTTGGGTGACGTTCAAAGTACTGGTCCGTGTGTGTGTTAGTTGAGCTGAGACTTTAGCAGTACATTAGCAGCTAGTGAGCGCACAGATGCTGTGGCAGAGCTGTGGCAGACAGTGAGTCAGCACTGTGCTGAGGGGTACGTACAGAACTGTTTTTGTTTCTTTTAGCTATCACTCTCTATGTTTGAGAATTTAAATGTTCATTTCAGATTGTTTCACAAATTAAATCTTTTAGGCTGGCGTTGTACTTATGTGGTCTGATGTCACCATGTTTGAATGTTTTTCTGATTTTTTCCACTTTATGGTCTAATTTGTACAGCTGAATTACTGTCTTTTCTTTTTTTTGTGCCTCCCCATCCCTAGGGTCTGCACTTGACCTCAATTTCAGTGACATCAATGTTGCCTCCCTTGACAAAGAGCTAGAGGACCAAGACAATAATGGCCTTGGTTTAACAAGTAAGCAGTAATTATTTTTAAAAAAATGCATTGACTGCCATCTGACTGTTGTGGTGTTTTTTTTTGAGTTTTTTTTTTAGTTCATACTGAAACAGTTTTTTTTTCTCCTCTACAGGTCAAAGGTTGTTAGGAGGCTCTGCTCCTGTCAACATTCCCGGCTCTCTGGCACGGTCTTCCTCTCTGCATTCCTCTTCCTCGTTGTCCGCCTCCCCTCTCAGCTCCCTGTCTCAGTCCCTGTCCCAGTCCTTGCTCACTGGAATGGCCCCTCAGCAGAGCCAGCCGCAGGCAGTCAAAACTGAGCATGGCCTGTTAGGGACACCTACGTCTACGCAAAATTCTTTAGGTGGGGGGGAAAACATGGCTGTGGTCTTTGTTTTTTATATTGAAGAAAATTGTATTTACATGTGTTTAATGCAATGTGTGTAAGTTGATGTCCATCAAAATTGTTTAAGTGATGATAAATTTAAGCTGATATGGGCAATGTTTATTCAGCTACACATGCGGAAGTAATGACTGTCAGTATGGTGTCTGACGGCCATGTTTACTATGTATCATGGAGGTTCCTAATGGATATATACTCCATCAAATGCAGCTATATTCTCAGTCTGGCATTACCATTACCAGGGATAGTCATCGTAGAGGTCTGCGTGTACGTAGTCTTGTCCTGCAGCTATTTGCCAATGGCGCTGACACTAACAGGATGAATCATAGAGGCCATTACTGCTTGCTAAATGTCTACCATAATGGCTATTAAGACAGCCGGGTACAGCGATAAGGCCCATCCTTATTTGCTTATTATCACATGTGCGAAAGAACACAAAACTTGAATCAATCGCATTTCTCATAACCTACCCACCAAGTTTAATTTCTGTTGCTGGATTCCTTCATACTGTATATGTGTTTTTACACTGATACTGTAAGCTATTATTGTAGAGAGATTTGTTTGTTGTTGGACAGTAATATGTTGCATACATTTTTTACTTGATGTAATCCCATTCTCTTGGACTAATTGGTGTGTGTGTGTGTGTGTTGTGCAACAGGTTTAAATGGCGGAGCTGGAAGCATTTGGGACTTTGTGAGTGGCAGCCTGTCCCCCAGCCCATCTCCTGTGTTTAGCAGCCTTAGCTCCAGCATGGTCAGCTCCAGCAGTGCTGACTTGGGTCGCCTCCTCCGGGAATTGGACGAGGCTAAGCGGAAGATCAAGCAGTGGGAGGACGCCTGGCACCAGGTCAAACAGGTCAGAACAAAATGACTTATTTATCTTAATTATTAAATTTTAAATAAAACAACTGTTTTATTCTTGTTCGCTACTTTAATACCTAACACAGTTTTAAACCGGAGCATGCTGGAGTCACTTGTGGTGAACTAAACTGTTCATGCAGATTAAAAATATGTTTGTTAATCTGAAAAGTAAGTTTACATATACATTAGTTTGTGTTTTTAGTCTACTTAATGATGAACATTTTGTTTATTGATGATTTGATGATTGCTGTCACTATCAGGACTGAGTTTTATTTTGACCTCTGGTTGGTTGTGTTCCAGTTCAGGTCAGGTTTGGGCTGAATCTTGCTACAGTTCCGGTTTAGGGCAGACCATTAGATGTCCTTTTCAGGAAAACCTGCTGTGCTTGTTTTTGCTCATAAAAGTCTACTGGTTGTATGTTGCCATACTTCACATATATAGTACAGATCAACATTAGAGAACTTGCATTTTTTTTCTAAATTTTAATGGCGCTGTTTACCCCAATTTGAAGTACAAATTTTGTATCACAGTATAAAAAAAAAAAATTAAAGGAGAGCTAAACAAACATAGGATGTGTTGGGATACTTCAGTTATTGGTTCTAATCTGGATACAGTTTTCTTAATGTGACAAACTATAATTATTTTTTTGGCAGAACTATAATCGTTTTGCAAGTTGGCAAGCTGCTCCAAGGTGACTGAAACTCTGCAGTCAGGTTGCTTACATAAATGTCTAAGAAACGATGGTTTCAGCCATTTCAACTGTTGGGTGTTCCAAAAGTAATTTTTACAGAATTAAAGCTGTATAATGACAGTTCATTTAGGTCCACTAAAAATGCTGGTCGTTCACCTAAAACAAATTCACAAGAGAACAGGATGATATGGAGTCTATTGATGAGGAATTCGTTCAGCATTGCAACTGGAATTTTTGTCAACCGACAAGGTTGTGGAAGAAGTGGAACAAAATAGAACCAGAACAAAAACCGATGTGCTGAAGTCATTGGAAGCAAGGGCCTTTACATTTTTCTATCAGTTTTTGAAATCCGTTATCTTAAAAAAATGAATATGTAAGCTTCTTTTTTTTTTACTGTTTGTTGCTGCCATGATGGTTTTGATCACTCTTTTTCCACAATATAGGTTTAGTTGAATTGCCTTGGTTATTTTGCATAACATGTTGGCTAATATTCCCTAAAAGTCTGACTGATGAAGGTCACCAATGTTTGAGTAAAAATCAAATATTTATTAATCATTTTCTAATTTTAAACCCTACTCGTGTTCACAGTGACTCAAGGAAGGAAGGTGAGAACATTTAAGTTCTGTTTAATCATCTTAACTCTGTCTGTTGAAGGCATGTGAGGCGTGGCAGAAAGACGCCCAAGAGGCAAAAGAGCAGGCAAAGTCGGCTGAGGCAGAGAGACAGTTGGCTGAGCAGAAACGTGAAGACACTGAGCGCAAGCTCAAGGAGCTCCAAAGCGACTTTGATGTGCTTTGCCGCTCCCCCAACATGCCTCTCCTGCGGAGCTATGGGGACCTGGACCAGCTTCCGCTCGCAAAGCTTCACTCCATCCAGAGCCAGCTGCGCTCTGACCTAGACCTCATAGATGGGGTAAGAAGGGCGCGGTCCCACCCGACACATTTACCATGTCACATCTATACACACAGCAGTTAGATTGGCGCCGTCCTCATTAAGCCCAGCTAGGGCCACAGAATTGTATGTGCTTAAACCTCCATAATCTGTCAGCAGTGCATGTGTCACACTGAACAGTACTGACTGCTCTAACATGTGACTGATATGAATTCTTCCTTTTCTCGACACAGGTAATACGTCAGCTTCAGTCAAAGAAATGTATAGTTTGCCAAAAGCATGATCGTTGCATTGTCCTGCAGCCTTGCCAACATTATGTACTTTGTGAAAACTGTGCATCTAGTAAAATGGAATGTCCTTACTGTAAGACAAAAATATTGAAGTGGTGATGTACAGCTATTCAAGGTACTATTTAAAGATATAGCCCTTTGAAGAACTACTAATACATATAATGCTTACAGTTTCTACATAGCATTTTTGTGTTTCAGTATTTCATATAGTGATTAAAATTGATAGTTTTATTAGAATCTAATAAATGGTGTTTGACTGATATAAAAATCAAATACTTAAATGCAATATATGTTTTTTGTACTAGCTAGTTAATTCATTTTCAGCAAGCATTAAAATTTCCCTAGAAGAACCGTCTTGGCATTCATTATCCAATGGCCCTGATTTGACTGTTAATTTCAGTGCATCAGTCAAACATCATTGTCGCTACTAGCTGTGTGAAGAGAATTGATTTCTTGTTTAAAAAGCACTTTGTTGACCTGGAAATTTGTCAGAGGGGTATTTTAGAAATTTTGCTTTAAGCTGCTTTTGTTTTGTTTTTTTCTCCCAGATACGCTAATGTGTGAAGCTTTTTGTGTGTACTGTGAAACATAGTAGAATATTTCATATTTCTTACTGTTAAAATCATGATATAGTATATTGTTAGTTTTTGTATAAATAGTACTAAATGGTAGTTACTACTTTTCATTGTTACTTTCATTTTTCAATCAAAAAAGTGCAAACTTTGAATGCATTTTAGGCATAACCAGCAGCTGTTATATCAGTAAGGCACATACTGTATGCTAAGGCATTTAGTAAGTTCTCTGTATTTTAGTGATTTATTGAGTAATACATGATGTAGTTGTTTAAAGGAGCACATGTGTTCTGATGTCCTCAGAAGCACCTTGACTTTTGTAGGACTTCTAGCCTTTCGGATATGTTTGATAGAACGTGTCTGATTCTTGGCCACTCGCTCTCAAGTGCCTTGCCTAATAGAATACTTAAAAGCATCTATGAGGAGCTTAGGATTGTAGTGCAAACACCCACAGGTAGTCAGTGCTTGTGCAAAATCTTCTGCAAAGTATGTATTGCTCTCTTTTTCACGTCATGAGCGTATACCGGCCCAATTCTATACGAAAGCATTTCCTTAATATTGAATCCTGGTCAGTGGCTGTGCTCTGACACTAAGCTTAAGTCTTCTGTTCCCATTCCTCGCGTCTCCATGAGCGATGGTGCTTTTTGGGTGCAGCTTTGGTATCCTTAGAAATGTTAAATCATCTTTGATTTAAACGTTTAGGAATATATAAATCAGGAAATAAATGTGTCTATTTCTTTGATTTACTAAATTAAAACTGGCTCTCTTTTTACATTGTTTTTGTAATGTTTAGAATTGTAGTGCTCTGTAGTGTTTACAGATAAACAAATTCATGTTGTTTAACTATTGTTTATAAATCTTGCTTTTTTTTTCCAAATTCGACAGTGTAATGTGTTTAGGTTAATCTAATTGAAATGACCTACTACTGTGTTATCTGAACTAGATTTTTTTTTTTTTTTCTTTTTTTTTTTTGGTCCTTTTTACAGCAGTGAGTTTGTGCGTTAAGCAGTCAGGTACACACAAATGCAAGTTTCTTTGACATTGGGATAAATGGTTGACGTCTAAAGGGATAGTGATTCAGGATCTAAAGGCCCAGACCTAAGTAGTTTATTTCAGATCTCTGAAGAGCAAGAAGTGTATATATTGTTTCTCTTTGTCTCGCTGTTTTATTTTTTTGCCTTTGATTCTTTCTTTCTTTCTTTCTTATGTGTTGTATTTAAATCAACGAGGTCTGTGTGTAACACATGATCGTAATATTTGGCTCAGTATGCCATAGAAAAACAATCATTGCATGTCTCGGTGTCAGTTGTGTTAACCAGCTAAAAGTCTAGATCACACTGCCAGATGTGTTGGTGTTGAACTGTCGAGGCTAGGTATTGAGCAGGCGTCGCAGCCGACAGCACTGAGGTATTTCTACAATTTCTTTACAATACCCCAGAAGCTTTGAACTGTGTGATTGTCCATTTTTTTTCTTTCGGAATTGAGGGGATGTGGTTGACGTGAGTATGTCCGAAACAGTTGTTATGGATCACACTGTAGTATTGTAATGTTTCATACTCTCTGGTGTTCAAGAAACATTTTTGTTAGGTATTTCATTTTAAGGTCGGTTGACAGTTTCGTCTCTTTCAGATGTTTTTCAGATTGTTGAGGGATTATGTCCTCTTGTTGGTTTCCTGGACCACATTGTAGGATTTATTTGATGTTAATGATGCGTTTGCTGCGTCTGGAATGTGGCAGGTAATTTACAAAAAAAAAAAGAGAACATGGACTTGACTCAGACGAACCAAAGTGTTATTGTAGTTTCTTCTTGTTTTCACTTTCAAAGTTCAAATTATAAATGATTTAGAATTACAATGGCAGTCTTTTGGATGTTTTGTTTGACAGGATAACTATGCCAACTGCTTTTTCTGACAATATTAATGGATTTCAAGCTTGTTTTGTAGTTTTACCAAAGACCTTTACTGTTTATTTTTTCCCTTATGTTTTTTGTCCCCCTTTTTTATTTTTATAACTCTTTTTAGCATCCAAGTGAATTGGTTAAGAATCTGATTAAAAATGACCAAAACTAGTACCTTATTTACACTGATCTGTGCATTTAAAATAACAAATGTTGTTATAAAAGTCCTAATTTTCATCTTCTGTTTCTTCTTTAGTTATTCCGTGAAAATGACAGTAATATACTAGTATTGAATTGGCTGTTATCTGTAGTGAAGGAATGTCATGGATATGAATGAAAATTGTGTTAATATTCTTAAGTGGCCATATGAATTAGTGCTTATTTGAAGTATATCATTTCTTTTTATATGCTAATAGTACTTTATAGTAAAATTCTTAAATCAGTTTTGAAATATTAGTGGTTGTGCACTACTTGTATGCTGTCAGGAATTTAAGAGTGTACTTTGACTAAGGTGCTTTCTTTAGTTTCCACTTGACTGGTGTTTGTCACTCTTATATGCTTCGTTTTCATGTAAAAAGAATTAGACATGAAATGAGATGCATAGCATGGTTTAAATATATATTTTTAAATATATATTTAAAGGGGGCTGTTGTATAGCTCTTTACTGGCTGATGCAGACAATGGGCTTTATTCAACAAAAGAGCGTTGAAATCAAATTTTGGCCTCTTTATTGCACTTACATTGGCCGTATCTGCATGTTGTATTAATGAATCACTATGCTGTGTGATTAAATCATGTGTTTGTGGTTCTGTATTTCAGATTACTACTAGTTGGTGTCTTGCAGAAATGATATTTGTGTAAGAAACAAAATATCTCCTGAACAAATTTGTGCCTTTTGTGTATTAAAAAGAAAAAAAAAAATATTATAAAAATTCTTTGTAGTAGTCTTTGATTAATATCAGTCTTCAAAAATTAGCCAAATTTAGGTGCCTTGGGACATTTTATCCCTGTATTCCACAACGTGCAGGTATCCTGCTGTAGATTTCTACATATTTTTATTGTATTAATGACTACTTTCATGCCTTCATCCTTTGGAAAGGACAAACTTTAAGCTTCCCACAACAAGTAAGAAAGTGTCGCATACTGCTTGCATGAGCATTTACTGGTATTTTTTGAATTTATAGAAAATTGACAACAAAATGACAACATATTTAATCAACTATGAATGAATTTGGATAATTTTGAGTATGACATTTCAGTTTACCACATTATAGTGTTGATCACTATGTTAATTTTCCTCATTGATGTTTTTGTTGTGACTTTGTGTTATGGACTAATTTGAAAATGGAAACCGTAATTCCAAAAAAATATAGATTTGTAGGTGTTAGTGCTGAGACTCTTACAAAGAATAAAAAAGCAGAAAACAGAAAAACTTAATCACAGCATGAATCCTTTTTTTTTTATTTTTATTTTTTTGCTCTTGTCACATTTGTAGTCCCTTTACCTTAAATACCCCTATGTCTGTGTCAGCCATCACACCTTTTGTTCAAACCACAGTTTGTTAATAATAACGTTGATGATGATGATGATGATGATGATGATAAAATCTATGTGAAGGCCAGCCAACTGTTATTAAAGAAAAGCACCAAGTAGAAAAGTTTGCTCTTTAGCAATGTGTAAATTAACTGTAATGGAGATGTACCATAATGCTCTGCAGTGGAATAATCTTTTTGTGAATTGTTTTCTTTTTGTTCGTCTGTTTATTTTCTATCAATATTGTGATTATTGAACCTGAAGATTTATGCAATCTTGTACATACATATGTATGAATCTGGCTAAATTTAGCAGGATAGCTAGGAAAAAAGTAATACCTATTACAACTGTAAACATTTGTAGAAAACGGACAAAAAAGATAGCAGAATTGGAACCACTGTTCCCGGTCAGTGTGTTTATCGCTAATCTAACATTGAAACCCTGAATATTGAATGTACCGTTCAAATTAAATATAAAATGGGTCACTGGAAAAGAAAAAAGTGGAGAGCAGTTGATCTATGATGTAGCACTAGTTTTGTGAATTGCGATAAATGACAAATAAATTTTTAAGTTAAACACAAATGCAGTTTTCAAGTTTGTGTATTTATCAGTGTAACGATAAGATGGGAATAAGAGATGTATTTTCTCAGGGTTTTACAGGTTAACTATAGAATAAACAGATGTCCACTTTTCAGAGGAAGCTGCAGCTCAGATTTATTTCCTTTAAAGGTCAGTAGGCATGACCTTTATAATGAAGAAACATATCCCTTATTTTGGTACAGTATGCATTGATATATAGAACAGCTTATATTCTAATTAGTGTTTAACTATACTATACAATTTGCTGTCAGTATAATACTTTGTGTATGTGATGTCTACACAAGACCTTAAAACATTTACTTGGGAGTTCTCTTTAATTTATGGAGGCTTCTTCATGGAATAGATGATTGCTTTGATGAAATATAAGACCTGAATGGATTTTCATCACTAAAAATTTTAAGTAAGACGGTATTATTTATAATGCATTATCTTTTATTCATAGTGTATCATTTAAAGTTGTTAACACTTGTGTACACTACAGCAGTTATGCAATGGTTTACAGAATTCATTGAATTATTTTTATCATATTGGGAATTAAATAATTTTTGATCTTTAAACTGTTGCAAGTGTGTTGTTTTCATTTAACCTGCTACAAGTGTGTTGCGGTTTCAAAGCAGCTTAATGTAATTAAAAAAAAAGACTAGGAGGAAACCACTTACAGAAGCATGTGTAACTTTCTCTAGTGCTACAACACAATAAACATATGTTTGGAAACGCATGGAGTGCTTTTAATACAAACCATTAAACCCTGTAGAATCCACTTTTCATTTATTTCTTTTAAATAGAGTAGATTAGATAAAGTAATCCCCTTTAATAAGTAAGAAGACAGTCAAATAAGAATACTTGATGAACAGGAGTTTCCAAAACTAGAGTTCAAAGAATTTACCAATTTGGAGAAAATCTACCACCGTCAGAAAATTACACTCCACACTTGCTTCAGATCTGGAAAAAAAAAATCCACAGGTGTTTCAGACCATCCTTTCACCGTGGGACAATGACAAGTAGTGGGAAAAGTTCCATGCTGATTATTTTAAATTTATTTTTTATTTTTTTTAAAAGAACACAAGCTGCAGTATAGAAAAGGGGGTGGACACACTAAATACTAAAATATTTGATATTTTAAGACTAAGAGGCTGATTTGACTAGAAATGTAACTTTAAAGAAAGTAAAGGAAAGGCGGTTTCTGACTTGTGAACAGTACTGTATAATCAGACTTGGTTAATCCAGTATTCATGTCTGCATGTTCGAATGCTGTAGCGAGGTAATCAAGATTATAGTGGCACTATAATGTGGTTAGTGTCAGGAGAGGAGCCATCAAACAGTAGCACAGTAAATTCACTGGTTGCAGTGCAAAGAAAGGAAAGTGGTGTATTTTAAATGACAAACATACTGAGCAATGTGCTTTGGTGGCAGTAGTGGTCTTCCTTGCTTTGTTTTTCTGAACTGGAGTAAAGAAGTATCTTCCTTACTCTCTCAAAGTCTGGTCTAGCTCTACATATGCTCTAATGCAAAGGGCCAATTCTATTAAGGTCTTAACATGGTTAAATATCTTTAGTAGTACTTGAAAGATGCAAGCACGATAATGAATCAAAGTCTAACAGTAG
Source organism: Prochilodus magdalenae (assembly GCA_024036415.1). NCBI lineage: Eukaryota > Metazoa > Chordata > Actinopteri > Characiformes > Prochilodontidae > Prochilodus > Prochilodus magdalenae. The sequence continues at coordinate 596,746 of JAMWET010000573.1, forward strand.
GTATTTTACTTTAATCAAAATAGTACCTTCAGGAATCGTGTAAAAGCACATTACAATATTGTCCTTTTGCAAAGTGAGAATAAGACATGGGCCTTCAGACAGAGGTGTTCCCTGGGGAAAGATTGTACATGAAAAGAATAATATCAACACAGCCCCTTCTCCAATATAAACAAGAGGGGGTCCACTTACATTAACTGCTCCTCCACTAGGGGGCCATAACAATTTAGATATGTGTGTCCCCTGAGCCTCGTCTGGTATAGACAGCCTCCCGGCCACCAGATGTCACCCTGTCCTCACCATTTGCGCCAAGAGGTCCAAGTGAAGGGGCTGACTGCCCAGCTGTAGCACACTGAAGGGCACAAGGAGGCAAATGGTCTGGCAGAGTGCACTGCGTACTGAGCACCCCACTGGCACAGAGACACGGACAAACAACATAACTGTCCTGTTCTGCTTTACAAAGTTCACATTCAGCTGACGAAACATCAACAAGAACAAAGAACAGCAGAGTCATGGTGTTCTGACAGGGGGAAAGAAAGGAGACCTGAGGAATGCCTTCCCTCTGGTCTATCTCGACTCCTCAGTGAGAATCTGAGAGAGCTTATTCTTGGCGATGACTGTAATGGAGTGAGACTGTTGCCTTTCCAGACTGGCCACAGAGTCTGAACTCAAACATGATATCTGAAGAACATCACAGATTAATGTTCAACCTTTCTGCCCTTTTAGTGCTTGGACTTGTTTGGCACCTAATGGGCTTTAGATAAAGATATTTCAACCTCAAATACACAAGAGTCTTCAATACCTGCTCATGTTTCACGATTGATGTTTGTTGCAGCACAGACCATCTGAGAACATAATTTTTATATCTTGCACAGCTTTCTGATATGATCCTGAAACAAAATATTCAAGACAATAAAGTCAAGTCAAACTGAATTAACAATGATCTAACAGCTAGCATCAAAGCTCTGTAGAGCATGGATGATTATGACTAATAATTCAGACTAGTTTTCCAAAATGATCTGCTCTGTAACCAAAATAGTTTAAGTAGGTATAGAGGTTAACTAGATATTGCTACATTTTTATATCAGAAATGTTGACTTTAATGCTGATTCCTGAATGATATTATTTACAATGGTTTCTTTTACAACCCAGTTTCCAAATAAAGCTTAAGTGCTATGCCAAATGTGACTGACAAGACAATATAATGTCCAAATCATTTAAAGCCTATATTATGTTTAAACATAATGTTGAAACTGAAGTATTCTACTGTTTTAAATATATTCCCGTTTTAAATTGGATGCCACCAACATGCCTCAAAAAAGCTGGGACTTGGTCATGTTTAACCACTGTGCTGTATTACCTCTTCAACACTCATTTGCATTTGGGAACTGAGGAGATCAGTTTGCTAAAGTTTTGAATGTGAAATGTTTTCCCATTCAATATAGGATTTCAGTGCTTAACAGTTCAGGGTCTCTTTTGTTGTTTTTTGTTTGTTTGTTTGTTTCATAATGTGACATGTTTTCAGTGGGTGATGGGTCTCGCCTGCAAGAAGTCCACTTAAGAATAAAGTGGTCATCTGTCCCTTGAATACAGAGATTTCTGAGGATTTATATCTTTTAATGATGTTATGTATCGTAGATGATAAAATCCCCATGTTTTTGCTATTAAATGTTGAGAAACATTATTCTTGAATTATTTGCCTACACTGTCCTTCACAGAGTGTTGAAACCCTCCCCATCTATGCTTCTAAAAGACTCATCCCCACTTTTTTTAAACATGTTACTGGTAACAAATATAAAATAACAAATAACATTTTTTAATTTTCTGCATTTGATGAGGTGTGTTTGCACTATTACTATTTGATCACAGCAAGACATTTTAGTATAACTAATTAGGTTAACTGGTAACAGCTTAGTAACATGACTGGGTATACAAAGAGCATCCAAGAGTGTTTGTAAGAGTTTGTACTTACATTTTGCACAGCCTACCAGGTCGTAAATCACTAACGGAAATTAGATGTGGTTTAAACCAGAAATGCGTGAGGTGCTGGATGCCTGTGTATTTACTGACCACAATGAATTACAGACTAATCAGACATAGTCAGAAGCTTTAAGGTTAATAGCATGCCTACATAAAGTTATTTAGACAAACAATCACCAGTCTAGATGTTAAAGTAGCCAGTGTATTAGCTCACAGAAGCTGACTGACTACTGACAACAGTACACTACTACCATACATGCCTTTATGTACTCTGTTCATAGCTGGCCCTCCAGAAGTTTTGGTCTTTTTCATAGGCTTCAGGTGGGTCTTCAGGACCCAACAGTTCCAAAAGCCTTTTAACTGCATTCACTCTCTGTAGGCATAGAGCCAATGCAGGGTCAGAACCCAAGTACTTCAACTCTGACCCCTTCTTAGAGTAGTACTGTACATTAAACACAGACACTGACAAAAATTACTGAACCACTACATGTTAAGATACCTCTGCATAGTTTCACAGCATGCTTCGTTCACCTTGTTTTAATAGAACAGTAAGAAAAATAATGACCTGGTGCTCCAGGGCATCTATCAGCACATCTGCCATCCATGGATTGAGCACTAGTACTCGCAAGCCCACCAGAGTGAAGCCATTCTATTGGATCTGTCTGAAGATTTTGCCCAAGCAGTGCCGCTAGACACCGGCTTTGAAGAGCGCCAGAGTGAGAAGAGGCTCTGGGCCTGCAGAGTGTAGCAGTGCTAGTCAGAGAGACGGCCATGAAAAATGCTCTTTGTCTGAATACAATATTAGTTACCCTCTATCATGCAGCTGTAGGAGAACTGACTTTTGAAGCCTGAAATTAGACACTGCACTGTTGGTAGGAAGCGCATCATAGAATGACATTTCCACATACTTTAGCATATAACAGACATATGTATCCTAAGTGGTGGGAGGAATTTCAAAATTATACGGCTGCTGTAATCAAGTGCACAGGTAATTGATATACTCTCCACAAAAGAAATATAATGTATCATAATCTTAAAAATAATGCTTCTTTCTTCCTTTTTATTTAGGCTTTTTATTTAGTCATTCATCCTTAGCCTGTAACAAGTATATAACAACTATGACAATAATATGAAAGTTATCTGGTTATGAGAGCAAGGAGTTCAGTTTTTAAGTAGTCAGTATGTAAGTGGCCTAAGGACATTGTTTGACACTATCTATGTCCATGTTTGACACTATGGGGACAGCTCTGAAGCTGAATCTTCATCTGGGATCAACTC